>WOAB01000363.1:0-600000 GCA_027886185.1 Rheum nobile | reverse complement strand
TCTCACTTCCTTGTTTTTCTTTGTGCAGTTTTGTGTGCTCTAAACCTATTTCTTGAAGTGCACTCAGATTCGAGGACGAATCTTTTTGAAGGAGGGAGGATGATGTGATTCTGTCCCATCTTCAAGACTTAGACAAGCTCAACAAGGAGGAAGGCATGGAGGACCAGCCAAGGAGCAAGGTAGCAAGCCCAAGGATGAGGAGCCCAAGGAAGAGGATCCCAAGGAAGAGAAGGACAAGCCCATATGCATCACTCGAGCAAAGGCCAATTAGGAGCTCCAACGATCACTTGATCTAGGCCTACTTTCTAATGGGCTTTTGGCAAGCAAGGAGGACGGCCCATCCACTCTCCTAATCACCAAAGAAGAGGCCTACAACAAGCCATCTAGGAGACTTCTTCTCCTTGATGACAATCTCGGTGCCAAACGAGACTTAAGGCACTTTTCAAGGGCCTTTTTAAGGCATTGATTGAATGACATTTTTAAGACATTGGTTTAGCATTTTATGCATGGTTTTAGGAGTTAATTTTCTGCAAACAATTGCTTGAGGGCCGGCTGCTAGGGTATAAGGTCGCCGTCACCCCTCATTTCTTCTTCAGCTTAATCTTGAATCAAACAAACACTCTCAAGAGAGATTTTCATCCTTAAGCTCATGCTATTTTGCTTCTTTGTGAGTCATATCAAAGCAGCCAAATCGCTCCTTGAATCCCCTTGGTGAGTCATATCCAAGCTAGGTTCAAGAACCCTTGTTCAACGTGGTGAGTCACATCCATTGAGAGCAAGCTATCCCTCGGCACTTCCACCTTCCACCACCGCCGTTTCCACCCTTCAAACTACACCTCATAAGCCACCCAACCAACACCAAGTGCCTCCCCCAACGCTTCCACGCCTCCCTCAAATCGCAACCCTAATCCACCCTCCACCGCTAGGGTTTCCACCGAAACCACCTTCACTTCCACCCCTGATATCTCGAGGCCCACGTGGGGACCACCAGGCCCCTTCTACACTACCAATCTCAACCTTATCCACCACTACTGCAGCCCAAGTCCGTCGTAAAATGACTCCAACGCCGCCCTACAGCCCGCTTCAAAGATCGCCTCCCCGGATTACCGAAGGTTGTCAATCGGCCAAGCTCTTGCACCGAAGCTCATCCAAGTTGATCCTTGTCAAGGTTAGCGGGTGCCAGGGCTGTCCTTGGATGTGGGCGCATGGAGGCGGTAGCCAATCCGGGTCACGAACATCGAGCGGGCGCCAAGGTTGCACCCGAGCGCAGTCATAACTTCTGGGGTACACATCCGCCCAAGCCTCCTCTTTAAAGGTCTCTTCATAGCCTCCGTAGGCGCCTTCCTCGTCATAGTCTCTAAAGGACTCCATGTCGAACTTGGTGAAAGTATGAGCATAATGGCGGTGGACCTCGTAGCCGGCTGCGGGCCTAGGGGCGGCACGTGAATAAGAGCCTCTATACAAGGGCATGGGGTCACGGGCGTGGCTTCGCGGGCGCCGGCCCGGCAGCGGATGAGCCGGATAAGGCCAATATGGCTCGGCCATGGGGACTCACCTAGCACAAGCAATAGGCAAACCAAGAAAAAAGTCCTAAGCAAACAAAGGAATTCATACTTAAGAAAATATGAATAACTTAGGCCTAAGACAATCTAAGGCTCAAGCAATCAAACAATCACACCAAGAAAGAGAGAGCAAGCTAGGCCTAGGCAATCAAGCTAATGCAAACAATGAAGGCTCAAGTAAAAGGGGTAAGGCCGAGAAGAGCATGTGACTTGCAAGACTTAATTAGGACTTAGGTATTTCCAACCTTTCCAATTTGTAAGACTTAGGCTTGTTAGGAAACCCAACCTTTAACACTTAGAGGGAAAAGAAAGGGAAATGAGGTAGTGGGCTGCCCTATGGGTCGTGGAGGAGGAAGACAAATGAAGTGGCTAGAGAAGAAAATGGAGGGGCAAGCTTAGTGGCCCATGTTGCCAAGTGAAGTGGGAGAGCCTGCGAATTTGTTGTAGGTTTTGTTGTGGCCCAACCGAAATGAGGCTTTGCTTTTTCTTCCTTTTCTTTTCTTTTTTAAAGTGGGCCTTTGCCTTTTTTCTTGGGCCTCTTTTCTTTCCTTTGGCTTTTTCTTTTTGTTTTTGATTTGGAGGCCTAATGGAATGTAATGACCTTGAAGTGAAAGGGAAGAAAGGGCCCACAGATATTTGGGGCTGCAAAGGGGGTGGCAACAAGGGGGGAAAGAGAAGGGCAATGTCCACTTTGAGTGTGGAGAAGACCTTAGAAGAGAGAAAGAGAGTGTTGTTTGTTTGCCAATTTTGTTTCTACCTGTTTTTGAACCCCACAAAGGGAAGCTTCCTAGCTCCCTACCCAAGCAATTCAGCGAAGAAGTCAAAGTTTTCCATTTACCCAAAAAGTCTAAGTAATCCAAAAGGGAAAAGAGGGAAAGCACTTTTGTTTCATTCCAAGTATAGCTAGTCACATGCAAAGGTTAAGCAAATTCAAAAGGGAGCTAGTAAGGAGGCATGGGCACGTGGCCAGCAATGGGGGATGTGTGTGGTGGCTGTAGGGTGGTGGTGGGTGGCAGCAAGGCAGCGAACGCGGTGGTCCGGTCGCCGGCGGTGGTGGTGGGCGGCGGAAAGCTAAATTTTTGTGGTTTTTGAGGGTGGGTTTGGGAGGGATGAACAAGGCAACTAAAATAAACACTAAGCTAGCATGAAAACAAGCAAAAAAGGCATGGAAACAAAGAAAAACTGAGCATGAAAACTGAACACAAAAACATGAAAAAAAAATCAAGCTAGCAAGAGAGGAAATGAGCATAAACACATGATCACCATGGAAGCATGGAGAGAACTCATGCAAGCTAAGAAAATTAGCATAAAAACTGAATTTGAAAGAGGAGAAAGGGAACTTAGCTTGGTCTTTGGCTCTTGATACCAATTGATGAGAATCAAACCCCCCAATAGGAGGTTCTTCTTCCCAAGTGAGCTAGATCGTGGCCAAGCTAGACTTCTCCTTCCTTCTTGAGCATGCTAGCCCTCCAATGGTGCTTGGGAGAGACTCGCGGCTGAGAGGGAGAGAGGAGAGACGAGGGGCTGCCGAGGGCAGACACGACCGGCGACGGACAAGGAGGAGCCGGCGATTCTGGGCTACAAGGCCAAGGGAACCTCCTTTAGAGGTTCCTTGGCTAGTGGAGCTTGAGTTCAACGGTTTGAGTGAGTTTGCTTGAGAGTAGATGAGATTGAGAGGAAGAAGGAGAGATTTGAATGCTTATGGTTGATATAAGTAAGTGGAGGCCTTAGGGAGATATACTCAAACCTAAGGGAAAGCTTAAATAGTCATGGTATTGAGCCAACAAGGGAAAGCTTCTAATGAACCTTAGTGAGTTGAATCCCATGTGCAAATGGCTCTTCACACTCAGTAAGGCAAGACTAGACTAAATAAACTAAATAACCAAAAATACAAAGAGGATAAAAGCCATAAGGCTTGGATATAGACGTGCACATAAATACCTTGGAATCGAAGCATTGTCGATGCTTGAGTGTCATGGAATTGATGTGCCGGCATCTTGGTGGTCAAGGCCTTGACTCCTTGTTGATGGGTGGTTGGCACTCATCATCTAATATATCCCATTTGCGTAATTTTTGGGATCTCTTTTTACTGCTTTCCAAAATTCACGCCCTTTCAACTTCCATTCTTATATCGTCTCTCTGATTCTCTTTTTAGTCATCTCACTTGAACTGAACTCATCTCCATCTCCATGGTTTCCTCCCTCGCGTCATCTCCATCTCCATCTCCGACTCCTTCGTTTCCTCCATCTCGTCTCCCTCTCGTCCCTCGCTTCTCATCTCTCTTTGCGCAAATCTCCATCATCGACTGAGCCAGCGTGGTTTTTCTCCGTCGTGTTCTCCATCGTCACTTTCAGTCGCGCTACTCTCCCGTCGACTGTCGAACGCCACCGTCAACTCTCCATCGTCGACTGGTGATGAGTCTAAAGTCGTGATGCCTATCAAAGTAAACCTCAAAAACCTAACTAATGTAGTAGGGTAAATAAGGATCGATCCCACAGGGAGGTAAGCAATCTTCCTAAGTGCAAAACTTGTATGCCAGTAGTAACAAAAGGGGGGATTTGGTTTGTAAACAAGTAACAAAGTCAATTAAAGCAAAATGATGTAATCAATGGGTGAGAAGTAACTTACCCAAACAAATATCCACACTTCAGTTTGATTGGTTGACCCTAGATTATCTCAATTCCTACCAATGAATATTCTTGTCCCGGTCTTATGTATATAGACAGGTCAACTAGCCCTGAAAATACTTACCATTAAACAATCAAGAAACTATCAAGATTCAATCTAACGGCAGCAGTAAGCATAGGAATTAACCAGGATACATGCAATACTTAACAACCTGTCAGTACTCGACATGTAATCAATTCTCTTCACAATAAACATTCATAACCAGGAAGTGTAAATTGCATTTGCTACACAAGATAAGGGATTTCAACCAGAAATATCCAAACCCTAGCAATAGACAATCACTAATATCAACTAAATGATCAGACTAGTCAAATCAGTAAGAATCATGGGATGAAGCTCAAAGAGAATTAATATAATCAAAGGAAAGGAAATAGAGTTATAATCTCACAACCAAATACAAACGAAGGCTTCAATCGTCGGACTAAGAAAAGGTTGTTTAGTTCTTCATAGTCTTCAAAGCATAAAACTCTAAGGGAAAAACTGAACGATATTGTGTAAAACTGAATTATGAAAGGCTGCTAACTAATGAAAGATATAACCCTAGCAAAACCTAATCTAAAAAGATAATAATAAAAATAACCTAAAAGGAAATTAAACGAAATTAAAGAAAATAAAAGAAAGGAAATAAAATAAACAAAACTCGGACAAAACGAAATCCCGGCTCCGCGTCTGTGAATAGTAGCCACGACCGCGGAAGTAATTCCGCGCCCGCGGAAAAGACTCGGTAGCTCTCGCGTCCTCTGTCTTCAATCCGCGATCGCGATACTCCTTTCGTGCCCACAAAAAACCCTCATGTAGTGTGTTCTTCTTCTCGCTTCTTTTGTGGCTTCTCCTTCAACTCCTTAAGTCTTCATTTAAGCACTCAAAACCACCAAATCAACACTTCTTCTCCACGAACCCTCAGGCCTTTGGAAGAGCTGTTTCTAGTGCCGCGGAGGTGCCGAACAGTAGAGACACCGGTCGTTTGATCGTCATACGCCGCATGTTGGACCGCATGAGATACGAGGAGGTAGAATAGTACACGTAATTTTTGATATCTTAGTCTTTAATTTAAAAAAGTACGTATGTATTGACTTTGCCTTTTTGACTTTACAAGTTACCTAGACCCCCTGGGTGAGGTTGGACTTCCAGGCTCCTGAGGTAGCTCCTGCCAGGTTTCGCGGTATACTACGCATTGTAGATGTTCAGGAGCCGTACCACCCGGACAGAGTCCTCAGGCAGTTTGGGATGATGCAGCCTATCCCAGTTCTGCCCATTCAGCCGACCAAGGTCATCAGGAAAGAGGAAATCAAGGGATACGAGCTGAGTTTTGCGGGTGAGCTTCTACTGGCTTGGGATGCAGACCCGAGACCCCTAATTGACCTCTAGGGATCGGTTGCGACACATGGGTGGGACATGTCTGCCGATTATTTAGATTGGTATGCGAGTGTTCTCATCCATTGGTCGATCCCGGTTCAGTCAGACGTGATCATCCGGTCGGCCCTATCCACGTCCCTCCAGCCGTTGACGCAGTCGCGGTACGCTAACTTTTGTCGAATTATTTGAATGATTTATCTATAATTTTATATTTTGCAATATTTTGACAAATATTACTTGCTTTCTATACATCGCGTTCAGGTGGTTGCTGCTGATATCCGCACTTATTTGCACACACCTAAGGCGGCGACACGGACGTTCGAGCAACACGCGGCGTTATGGCTGCATATGCTGACTGGGCAGCCTCCCCCCATGGCCCCACCCCCACCTCGCCAGTCCCAGATGTTTCGTGATTCTGTCACGGAACCTAGCGAAGGTAGTGGCTTGCAGCCACAGTAGTTTTTATGTTTTGGATTAGACAGGATTCATATGTACAGAGTGTTTATGTAAACGTTATCTATTTATCTTATTTGGTTTACTATGTTTGTTCATGTTTATTATGTGGTTTGATGCTTACCTATGTGTACGAGAGAGCAACATAACGTTATCGAACCATAAAAAGATGTATGAACAACTATAAGAAAATCGACACGGTATAAAACGATTAACATCGAAAAAACAAATAAGTATAAAATAGAAGGACAACGTACGGTGGTTGGGAGCTCATTAATTCTAGTCGTTCAGACTTAGAGAGCGAGTGGTTAGTGCCTGGATCAATCGAGAGTTCGATTCTCTCTGAACGTACCTGCATGGGGAATGCATGGCAGTCCCATGCATGGCCATGCATAATCACACGCTTAAGCTAAGCGTGTGCCTACACGCATAGCTTAAGCGTGTAGTCACAAGCTTAGCTTAAGCGTGTGAGGCACAAGCTTAGCTTAAGTGTAACTATATGAAATATAATGATATACTATAGTACATAAGTATAACTATATGAAATATAATGATATACTATAGTACATAAGTGTAATTATATGAAATATAATGAAATACTATAGTACATAAGTGTAACTATATGAAATATAATGAAATACTACAGTACATAAGTATAACTATATGAAATATAATGATATACTATAGTACATAAGTGTAACTATATGAAATATAATGATATACTACAGTACATAAGTGTAACTATATGAAATATAATGAAATACTACAGTACATAAGTGTAACTATATGAAATATAATGAAATACTATAGTACATAAGTGTAACTATATGAAATATAATGAAATACTACAGTACATAAGTGTAACTATATGAAATATAATGATATACTATAGTACATAAGTGTAACTATATGAAATATAATGAAATACTACAGTACATAAGTGTAACTATATGAAATATAATGATATACTATTGTACATAAGTGTAACTATATGAAATATAATGAAATACTAGAGTATATAAGTGTAACTATATGAAATATAATGAAATACTACAGTACATAAGTGTAACTATATGAAATATAATGAAATACTATAGTACATAAGTGTAACTATATGAAATATAATGAAATACTACAGTACATAAGTGTAACTATATGAAATATAATGAAATACTACAGTATATAAGTCTAAGTATATTAGATTTAATGAAATAATATAGTATATAAGTCTAAGTATACTAGATTTAATGAAATACTACAGTACATAAATGTAACTATGTACTATAGTATATCATTATACTATAGTATATAGTATATCATTAAATCTAGTATACTTAGACTTATATACTATAGTATTTCATTAAATCTAATATACTTAGACTTATATATTGTAGTATTTCATTATCCTTGTCTTAGCTAATCTAATTTTGTGTTTTAACTAGGCCCAATGTTACAAAAACAATCTAAATCCTTATGTACTATAGTATTTCATTATGTTTCATAATCTAAACCCTTATGTACTATAGTATTTCATTAAATTTCATATAGTTACACTTATGTACTGTAGTATTTCATTATATTTCATATAGTTACACTTATGTACTATAGTATATTAGATTACATAAGTGTAACATTGGGCCTAGTTAAAACACAAAGTTAGATTAGTTAAGACAAGGATAAGAAAGGTCTAAGTGTTTGTATACTAAGCGTGTATCTATTTAAACACTAACCACAAATTCGCCGCTAGGGTCCCAATCGCCTTCCGCTTCCTCGTCTTCCTCGTCTAACACAAATTTCGACTGCATCCATTTGTCGTCCTCCTCCTCTTCTTCTTCACTTTGAACCCATTCGTTTTGTTCGTCACTACTATCATCACCACTATGATACATCTTTAAAATTTAGGAGTAAACAATTTCAGTTTCTGGGACATGAAATAGACCTTCGACTATAAATAGAAAGAAATATATCTGTTAAGCACACCAACGGCTATAATATACACGCCTAAGCTAAGCGTCTGGGAATTTTCCAACGGATAAATATACACGCTTACACGCCTAAGATACGCGTGTGTTTTTGGTTCTCTCTCGTGGAATCTGTTGTCTGTCTTTTCAAAATACCAAGAATACCCCTATACGCCTAGCTTAAGCGTGTAAAACCACACGCCTATCTTAAGCGTGTAGAATAGCGTCCGTTTAGATAATTTTCTGCGTGTATTTAGCCATAGCCAATATAAACGGTAAACGAATTGAGAAACCGATGGAAAGGAGAGGAATTGCCTTAGAAAGCAAAATTGTATTTTTTTTTAGGGGTTTTCCAATTAGGAATGTCAAGAGATGTCTTCCTACTCAGTGGAAGACTCTGGTGGCGAGAGAAGACAAGAAAGGGTGTGACGGTGTTGAGGACGATGAGGTCGGTGGTGGCGAGCGCGAAGGAGCAACATGCAATGGATGTATTGTTAGAGACTAGAGAGAAGACAATAAGAGAATGAGATTTGTTACCTCCCAAATTTGAGGTTATTTACCTTTTAAGGTGGATTGGAAAAAATGTCCCATTATGCTTAAACAAACGAGATGATTTTTTTGGCTGGTGGCGGCCCTATTATTTGGGGGTTGTCTAGAATGGATGGGCAACGATGACAAAGATGATATACTAATTAGTGACACCGTAACAAATAGGCTAGTTATCAGTAAGGGCAATTATTGATATATTCTATAAACACATTGTTTGTGAAAAAGTCGATGAACCATTATCTTTGTGCTAGTGATGAAACTTATTAAGGGCAGTTTGGTTGCCTGTTTATTGGACCGTGGAAACGAAAACGTGCTTTTCATTCTCTCCAAGGGTGTTTGGTTGTGCCACCAAACAACGTCGATCGAGCCGCCGTATGAAACTCGCGCACCAACACACACTTGTACATATGAGTCCAGATTGCACAAATTTCACCATGAAAAAAGTAATCAACCAAGAAAATCAAAGTGCGAACATGAAATTCACTTATCTATGTACCGAATTTCAAATTTGCAATTTTAGGGTTTTGACTTTCCAAAATTGGACTGTTAAATTTTGAATCCATTTGACCTAGCCAGTTGCCGGAGGTGAGGTCTCAACGGAAGAGGATGAGCGGCGGTGGTGTCGGGTGGATCTGAAATATGGGAAATAGGAATAGCCTTGGTATTGGGATTTTCTCATTTTGTTTCACTTGACTCAAATCAAACAAGTTTGGGAGGTAACTTGGTCGTCATTAATTTAAGGGAAATTTTTGTTGGTACCCATGAGTTTAGGGTTATTTCTGTTGGTGTCCCATGATTAAGTTTTTTCTTGTTGATACCCCTAAGGTTTTGGTTTGTTCGCTTTGTAACTGAAATTTTTCATATCCGTATCATTTCGGTTCAAATTGATCAAATCGAAGCTCGTCATTATGTTTATTGACATCAACTTAGTAGAATTCGACTCCTAAAACAATCAAATCCATACCCGAACCATTCCGATTTGAATTCTTAAGGTCGAAACGGGTTGTTGCTTCGAAATTCAAATCGACATGGTTCGGACATGGATTTGGGTATTTTAGGAGTCAAATCTTACTAATTTGAGGGCGAGGAACACAATGATAGACTTGGATTTAATCAATTTGAACTAGAATGGTACAAACATGAAAAAGTTTGGTTACCAAGCAAACAAACCCAAACCTTAGGGGCACCAACAAGAAAAAACTTAATCGTGGGACACCAACAGGAATAACCCTAAACTCACGGATACCAACAAGAATTTCCCTTAATTTAATTAGAGGCACTTGAAAAATTCCTTCAAAAATACACTCTATTATAGTTGACACTAGTAGGCATACCCGTGCTACGCATGGGATATGTTTTGAATTTGGTTAATGAATTGTAGTGAACCTAGTGATGGATTTGTAAAATATTTTCAATATTTTTTTAAAAAATATTTATTTTAGTATGAGTTTATTTTGATTTGAAATTGTAATTTATGTATGCATATTTGTACCATGTAATCAACAATGTGCACTTATATTTTGATTTTATCATGCGAATATGTAATTTGGTACTATGTTTCGTTCATTCCATTGGCGATTGGTTAAATTATTAATATACGTAATGCTTTATTTGTTTGTCCTTGTTTACAACATTGCATGAGAATAAGTTTTTATAACAATTTATCATGTGCGTTCTTTTACATTTATATATTTTGTATATTCAAATATTGTATACTACATAATTATCACATAATTTTCTTTTAGAACACTAATAGTTGTAAGGAATTATGGAGAAGCAATGATTAACCAACTTAACAAACTTAATTAGTAATTTTTGCCATCCCTTAACAATTTAAAGTTTAAAAAACGTGATTTTGGTTCTATTTTTCTTACTCGCCTTTAAGGTACAATATTCCAAGTTTTATAATTGTTATTAATAGTATTATATATTTATTATGTCTTAAATTTTCTAAATATAAATATTGGTTACTATTTTATTCTATGAAATAATATATATCTTTTATGATTACATCATCTTTTATTAGAACTAAACAAAAATATGTTATGATATTATATATCGACACTACATTATTATTTTGTTAAAATTATTTCAGTGTTTTTTTGTCAAAAAAATTATTTCAGTGTTAGTACTTAGTAGTAAGCGCTTAAATTTATAGTTTCATTCCTGGAGACAAACGTTTTATAACTAAGCATGAATAACTTTCACATTCGGTTATGTATAATAATATTGCACAACTACTATACATACTCTATTATCGAATCTATTCATTATTTATACTCCTTAGTCCTTACACATGATTTTATTTCATTACACTTTTCACATTGAGGATTATATTTTATAAGATATAATATAAGGTATCATTAATTATAATTATGTTAGGAGAGCGGGTTGTATAACTTTTTTTTTATCTTTTAATCATATTGGCAAATTTTCAAACGTTTTATCTTTTTGATGGTTAAATTAAGTTATACGGTTGTTAATCGACTGAATCTCATCGTAATTTGGGGGCAAATCCAAAAAGGGTGAGGTTTTTGGTTGGAAGATGGACGATAGTTCCAGTACTCACCTCGTTTTAGTTGTTGTAAGTCTCAAGTAACTCAACATGTAACTTTTCTGAAGTCATTTCTTAACTCTGTTGTGAATTGAACATCTATGGTATAACTTTTTACCCTAATTTTTATCTAACTTATCAATTTTTTCATCTATAACTAAATATCATTGGTTGTTCGTGGTGATTTTGTTATATCCATTTATTAAGCATTCAAAGTAGATATGAATTGAAAGTTAAATTCATCACTCGTAAGTCTTGTAATATGCAAACCATATTCTTGAACAGATAGCTAAAAATTTCCATAATGGAGTAGCTATTTTAGAATGACTTATTAAAAAATCAATTTATTTCCAATTATGTATTTAATAGAAGATTAATGATTTTCCTAACATGGGTGATTCTTAGTTACTAAAAAAACATGGGATGGTACTCTGTAAACTTGGTATTTTAGAAGCGTTTTTTTTTTCATTTTCTTGTTTTTTTTTAGAACTTGCCCTTTAATGGGTAATTTTCTACGGTTTACCCTATAATTACACAGTGAAAGCGATTTTGATACTATGTTATCATTTCAATAGTTTTTTGTTAACTGGAGTTTATCATTCCTCTATTATTGGTTGGATTCACTGTGATTTTTTGTCAACCGTTAGAGTTGATTGCCAATTATCATGTCTTGGTCATAGTGAGAACTGGACTTGCATTTGGCTGCTAGTATTGAAAACTTATAATATGCAAACCATATTATTGAAGTGATACTGGTTGAAATATTCCTACATTGAGAATTTATAATTTTGTTTGTATGAAATTGAAATTGGATGAAATATCAAACTTAAATGCCTCATGGACATCTTCACTATTAATTAACAATGCACTCTTTATACTTCAAAATAATCTTAGAGTACTATATAATTTAGTATACAAATTCTTGGACAATAATGTAATTTTTTCATTACCTTTGTACTTATATTTTTGTGTGAAAGTCAAACGCATAGCCTAAAAAGTCAAATATAAAAACACCAAACACCGGAAATTCTATAAGATTTTGTCACCAGAACTATATATCCCGAAGTTTAAGGTATTAACCATATAGTCTATTTTACTAAGATTAATATTTTTTGTATTTCCTCATCTAATAACCAAGAATATAAAAATAGGCTAAAATAAGATGTAATTAACCAAAATGGTGAAAGTCTATACCATATTAAGTGAGGTGACAACACTAAACATGCAATTCTTATAAATTTACATATTTTTAAATGTTTGGTGTTTGGAGGCCTCAAATTATGGAATTATCCCATATATATTTGCACGTATGAATATAAGAAGAAAATAATAAAAACTAAGTCGTACAAATTTGAATGCCATTCCCAAACAAATTAAATAGAGCATTAGTGTCCGGAACAGAGACACACAAAAAACTATGTATCTTATATGTCTGAAATTTGGAGAATAACATTGAAATCTAAAATTTATTTATATAGTCTATCGGCCTGCTTTGTTTCTAGATGTTCTGTGTAAGTTAATAAATGAAATATTTTCATTTTATTATTAAACATATACAAATCAATATTAAAATAAGAAATACTGAAAATTAAAATTATTGATGTACCATATAATCTGCTAGAAGGAGATATGTGGACTTGTATGTCCCAAGCCAATCGAGAACATCTCATTTGCGAAAAATCATGACTTTAATCTCAGAGCTTATATCTTCAAGCAATTAGTTAAGTGTAATACATCTTCTTTTCCCTGTTGTACTTCCAGCCATGATTTCAATGATTGTACAGGGAGAAGTGAGGAAGATAAGAGAGATCAATTGTAGTAGTAGCACACCAAGTGAATAGATGGGAAGAGCCAATGAGTTAGAGAAAACCGTTTGTGCATTTTTTTTAGCCTAATTGATTGCCTTATTTTCAACATGCAGTCGTTTGAGTGTTATTTATATAGGGATTATCTTTTGAGTTAAGAGAGACAATTGTGTAAATATTATGCGTTTTCTCTAGCCATGGTCATTTAAATATGTTCAATCTCACAATTAAAACAATTGTAGTCTGTTTTCTTTTATTTTCTTTATTGTTTTGATGAATGTGAGTTTCAGGATGGATTATGGAGGTGGACACTTATTGCCAAGTCTGTATTTTGAAACAGTCGGTTGCTCGTGTTTTATTTTTGTTTACTGTTGATTGTCCTGAATGTAAGTTTACCCAGAATTACGCATATGGGCATTAACTGCCATGGTTGTATCCTATATTTAGGAAATGGAAGAGTCTTTATTTTTAAACTGTCGTTTGAGTATGTGTTAATTTTTTTTGTATGTTTTGAATGTGAGTTTTAGAGGATTGTCATTTATTGTCTATACTTTTTTTTATCTTATACGGAGTATATAGATTAAGATGAGATGAAAGTAAAAAAATAGGGAAAAAGTATATTAATTAGATGTAGGGCATTAATGGACAAAAGTCTATTCTATATATTTATAGATAGATAAATATAAAGATTTGAGTTTCTAATTAATATAAATAGAAAAATAACGAAAGATAAAATAGTAAAACAAAGTTGTTAAGAAGGGGAATTGAACCCTAGACCTCTTGTATTATGAGAGTGTCTTTAATCATTGAGCTATATTAGAAGATGTAATTTGTAATGAAAGATCAACAAAAAAATAAGAGATGATTTCTCATATTTATTGGACATTAATTACACCATTAGTCTACTTTATATATGTATAGATTACTACGTTACTATCTTCCTTTGATGTTATACAAGTTCATCATCAAATGTAATGATTTAGGATTGTCTTTCTAATTTAAAGAAGACCTATTATTTACCCTTTATGGGAAAAAAAAAAAGTTTGGGAGGTAAGGTTTTTTATTTTTTTCCCTTTTTTTTCAATTCGTTTAAGTTTCTAATCCACTCTCCCAAACCTAATGGCCCTAAAAGTTGAATGTTATGAAATAAGAAATTACATAGCATGTTAAACTTGCAAGATTTTGGATTAGGGGACGAAATTGCCCAAAATAAAATGTAGACTACATGGGTATATAGGGAAATTCACATCAAGGTTGGAAATGAGTGGGAAAAAGGGATACAACTTCTTCTCCAAGAATTCCAACGGTCGAGCAGATTTGTTGATTATCCGGATTTTGCCTCCTGATTTTCCGCGCACTCGTCTAATTTTCTCCATCTTTATTTGTTTTATTTTCGCTCTACCCAGATTACAAAGTAAAAAAGAAATCTCAGAATTAAGCTGCTTCTTCTTCTTCCCTCCATTGCTTCTCTCCCAACCGTCATCGGGAGAGAGAAGCGCGATCGATCGAGAGATTATCCTTCCTTAATATCGAATCCATCGGATTCCGCTAATCGATTTCTCTGTGCGATCTCCGGAGAGCAGAGCAGCAAATCGCCATCTCAAACAGTTGCGCGCTAGAGATTCAGACGATCAAGAAGCTTTGATTTGCGCAGAGGTTAGTTTTTCGCTCTTAAAGCCTCCTCCAATGTGATTCCGATTAGCTAGGGTTTCTTCTTTTCTTTTCTCTTTCTGGTAAATGATTCTCTTTATTTTTCCGCATTTCCACTCGGCAATCGCGCTTCTACTTGTTAGAGGTCTATCATCGAATCCAACGCGCAAGAAATCACTTTCCAATTTCTTCGTCTCCTACAGCACTGCAAAATTGAGAAAATAAGCTAAATACGATCCAACCTCTGAAAGGCTTGAGTTGTTTTGCAGATCTTACTACACACGCGTCTGAAAATGTCGTGGTTCAGGAAATCCAACAAAGCCAGTCCGGTAGAGTCCCAAGCAGAGCCCGTACAGACTCCAGCCGTCAACAATCAGGCGGAGCTGGAGAACAAGTCGACGCAAGAACTCGAGCATTACGCGGTCAACAAGGCGGAGGAGACCACCAGTACCGTCAACAACTGCCTCAGGATCGCCGAAGATATCAAGGGAGACGCTACCAGGACGCTTGAGACTCTGCACCAGCAGGGCGAGCAGATCCACAGGACTCATGAGACGGCTGTCACCATTGACCAGGATCTTAGCAAGGTACATATATATATATATATATATATAAGCTCGTAATTAAGATAATATGATATCATCTTGAATGTTATATACTAGTATATCACGAATCAAAGAGTTTAGGTGAAATTTCGAAACTGCACAACAATATAACCTGTTCATGCCAAACAGATTAGTGTTTTCTGTTTGGAGTAAAATGTTCTCACTTATGCTGAGATAGTTATCTGTATTTTCTAACTAGTTCTGTGGTTATAATTCGAATTTAGGGATTTAAGATTTTGAATTCCATGAAGAAATCAAGTTGTGGTATACTGTTTGTGACGATCTTTCAAATATTTGAGAAAGAAATGATCATCTTCGTACCACCTAATAGCTTACTAGACAAACAGAATAGTGTTTTCTGGTCCAAGTCAACTGAAAAAACTCCTACTCTAGGATGATTTTCTGTAACTAATCCTATAATTTAAATGAAACCATTGTTGGATTTTATAGTTTTGAGTTTGTAATTTTAGGGTGAGAAGCTCTTGGGAAGTCTTGGAGGCATGTTCTCCAGGACCTGGAAGCCAAAGAAGACCCGAGAGATCAAAGGGCCACAGATCACACCTGGTCTGATTCCCTTATTTTCTTCTTTAGCATTACCTTCACACACACACACACACATATATATATATATATATCATGATTAAAAGAGTGAGCCTTTGAGTTTGTTAATTTACAGAGGCATCATCTAAAGCTGCGACGAAGGAGCAAAAGAAGAAGCTGGGCACAACTGCTGAGTCCAAGGAGAAAAAGGGCAGCAAAGCAGGAGCTCAAGCAGAGGCCGCAAACTGCTATGACAAAATTGAGGTCTGGACCTTTTTTCACTCAGGGAAACGCTCCATTATTCATGTGTCAATATTGGTATTGTAATGTAGTACCGTGTAATTCCACTTGTGACCAGATGGAGAAGGCTAAGCAAGACGATGCTCTTGATGATCTGAGTAATATCTTGGGTGATCTCAAGGGTATGGCAGTTGACATGGGATCTGAACTCGAGAGGTCAGTGTCTATGATAATGACCTAGCTTCTTCATGTTAAGCTGTAATTCCGGCCTTCAGTTGACGCCTTTATAATGCAGGCAAAACAAGGCTCTCGATCATCTTGGTGATGATGTGGATGAGTTGAACTCTAGAGTGAAGGGCGCTAATGAGCGTGCTCGTAAACTGGTGAATAAGTGAAGCAACTCTCAGCTACAATATTATGTCACCCTGTGACTGAGAGGCTTGCACTTGGATAAGTCCATTTCCTTAAGTCTTCATTTAAGCACTCAAAACCACCAAATCAACACTTCTTCTCCACAACTCCATTCTCCTTACTTATGCTCTAAACCCATACAAATTGGTACCTAATATTCAGTTACAACTCCTAGTTACGCACTATAAAGTAGAGCGGATCAAATTCCCCCATGCTTAAACCTTGCTCGTCCTCGAGTAAGCTAATAGAAACATACTCCTCCAATGAAATACCCAAGGTCTCAGGAAGCACAGCAAAACTATATCCACTAAGAACTGCACCTAATCATGAATCTCCAAGTACCAACAAATCAACACAACACACAAGCTTAAAGGAAAGCAGAGTACTTCCCACAAGCTTAACCCGAACACTATAGAGTGAAAGTAACCATCTAATCCTAGCCTCCATCTATCTTCTTATACCTCCCAAAGTGACCTACCCGAATCCTTCTTATATCACCTCTTCTTATGTCACCATGCTAGGAAAAATAAGGAATCCTAATAATCACTCTTCTTCTTTTCACTCATTTTGCCAAGGCGTTCTTTCGGGTTTTCACCAAGTCACTCATTTCATTTTTCAATAGATGGGATCACAAAAACTCACATCACTCTTGACCTCATATTACCCTAGCCTAATGCTGGTCCAAGCCACCTGTTTATTGCCTAAGCCGCCCTTTCGGGTTTTCGACTTAGCCCAGGATTTCTTCTTTTGTCTTTTTTTCATATTTTTGACTTTTTCATATTTTTTTTTTCTTTCTCAGACGACTAGGAAGTATAGATCACTCCCCCATGCTTAAATATTACATTGTCCTCAATGTAATGAAAGACAAAAAGATGAAGCACAGGGAAAGGCAGAAAAGTGCTCACACCGTCGCCGAGGTGGCCTGGACTTGGATGTTCATGCTGGCGGTAAAACAAAGAAAACACATGTCGCTGGTGTTGCGGCTGTCCTACTCAAACAAACTCCACGTGAAACCAAATAGATCCACTATAAGGTGAAATGGTACATCAAAGAAAATGGGGTTGCACGGGCCTTCAACGAACACAGAATTGGAGCCCTAACGTAATCGTGTGGCGGGCTCTGTCACTCCATATCAATCATCGTATCAGCTGTCGAATGTCGGGCCATCATCGTTGCCAAATAAAAATATCGGGGTAATGTCTCCTCCTTGGCAGCATGATGCGCACCGTCTCTCAAAGTAAAACTCGGACAGCTGGGCCGCCATCGCGGTTTTAAGGCCGCGGTCGCAGAAAATCGTCGATTTTATTTTATTTTTTTTCAGATGAGGGGACTTACAGTGGACAAACCGCGGTCGTGGCAAATTTTCCGCGGTCGCAGTTTCGCGTCTGTTGCGAGACGAACACCGTTTTTGAATTTTTGTCTTCGAGTCTCCTACCTGTAGGTTAGTCTAAACATGAAACAACAAAAATCAAAACTAGAAAAGAAAAGACATGAAAGGCATTACATACCTCGGGTTGCCTCCCGAGCAGCGCCTTGGTTACTATCGTGACACGACATGGTGCCCTTCAAATCAGCTTGGGTTGTCTACACCAACCGAACATTTGGGGTTACAATCAGGAGGGTGTCTCTTTGCATCATCTATGTTGAATCCGACCCTCACCCCATCAAACTCCATGGTGAGCGAACCACTACTCATATCAATTTTTGTATTCGCCGTTTTCATGAACGGCCTATCCAACATCACAAGGGCTGCATGTTTGTCTTGCCCCGTATCCATCACAAAGAAATCAGCAGGGAAAATCAGCTTATCGACCTCTACAAGAACATCCTACATGACTCCTTTGGGATACACATAGGACATATCCGCTAATTGAATTACCGTCCATGTCCCATGCAATGGTCCAAGCCCCAAAGATTCATACATCGAGAGAGGCAGTACATTTATAGATGCACCCAAATCCAACATGGCTTTATCGAACGTGGTGTCACCTATTTTGCAAGGAATACTGAATATGCCTGGGTCACTGCACTTCTTGGGCATCCGCTTTTCCAGCATAGCAGAGACATTCTCACTAACCTGAACCTTCTTATTCGTTTTCTCTTTTGTCTTCCTCTTGATCTTACATAATTCCTTCAAAAATTTTGCATAACGAGGAATGCTCTTAACCAACTTGATCAAAGGAATGTTTACCTCGCAATTGCTGAAGGTTTCGAAGATTTCCTTGTTGTTCTCCAGCCTTCTAGTATCGTTCAGTGCCTTATGGAAGGGCGCGGGTGGCATCAGCGAACCAAGCCGAAGGAAATATGGACGAACATAATCGTCGTCGACATCTGAGGAACAACTGCGGCCGCGGATTGGGTCGCACGGTCGCGGAACAGCGTCGAAAATTTCTTGATCGTTAGAGGATAATCCGCGGTCGCAGATATCTTGTATCCCCGAAAATGGCGCCAAATTTGATGAGGCTAAAGTCGTGATGCCTATCAAAGTAAACCTCAAAAACCTAACTAATGTAGTAGGGTAAATAAGGATCGATCCCACAGGGAGGTAAGCAATCTTCCTAAGTGCAAAACTTGTATGCCAATAGTAACAAAAGGGGGGATTTGGTTTGTAAAGAAGTAACAAAGTCAATTAAAGCAAAAGGATGTAATCAATGGGTGAGAAGTAACTTAGCCAGACAAATATCCACACTCCAGTTTGATTGGTTGATCCTAGATTATCTCAATTCCTACCAATGTATATTCTTTTCCCGATCTTATGTATATAGATAGGTCAACTAGCTCTGAAAATACTTACCATTAAACAATCAAGAAACTATCAAGATTCAATCTAACGGCAGCAGTAAGCATAGGAATTAACCAGGATACATGCAATACTTAACAACCCGTCAGTACTCGACATGTAATCAATTATCTTCACAATAAACATTCACAACCAAGAAGTGTAAATTGCGTTTGCTACACAAGATAAGGGATTTCAACCAGAAATATCCAAACCCTAGCAATAGACAATCACTAATATCAACTAGATGATCAGACTAGTCAAATCAGTAAGAATCATGGGATGAAGCTCAAAGAGAATTAATATAATCAAAGGAAAGGAAATAGAGTTATAATCTCACAACCAAATACAAACGAAGGCTTCAATCGTCGGACTAAGAAAAGGTTGCCAGCGTGGTTTTTCTCCGTCGTGTTCTCCATCGTCACTTTCAGTCGTGCTACTCTCCCGTCGACTGTCGAACGCCACCGTCAACTCTCCATCGTCGACTGGTGATGAGTCTAAAGTCGTGATGCCTATCAAAGTAAACCTCAAAAACCTAACTAATGTAGTAGGGTAAATAAGGATCGATCCCATAGGGAGGTAAGCAATCTTCCTAAGTTCAAAACTTGTATGCCAGTAGTAACAAAAGGGGGGATTTGGTTTGTAAACAAGTAACAAAGTCAATTAAAGCAAAATGATGTAATCAATGGGTGAGAAGTAACTTAGCCAAACAAATATCCACACTTCAGTTTGATTGGTTGACCCTAGATTATCTCAATTCCTACCAATGAATATTCCTGTCCCGGTCTTATGTATATAGACAAGTCAACTAGCCCTGAAAATACTTACCATTAAACAATCAAGAAACTATCAAGATTCAATCTAACGGCAGCAGTAAGCATAGGAATTAACCAGGATACATGCAATACTTAACAACCCGTCAGTACTCGACATGTAATCAATTCTCTTCACAATAAACATTCATAACCAGGAAGTGTAAATTGCGTTTGCTACACAAGATAAGGGATTTCAACCAGAAATATCCAAACCCTAGCAATAGACAATCACTAATATCAACTAAATGATCAGACTAGTCAAATCAGTAAGAATCATGGGATGAAGCTCAAAGAGAATTAATATAATCAAAGGAAAGGAAATAGAGTTATAATCTCACAACCAAATACAAACGAAGGCTTCAATCGTCGGACTAAGAAAAGGTTGTTTAGTTCTTCATAGTCTTCAAAGCATAAAACTCTAAGGGAAAAACTGAACGATATTGTGTAAAACTGAATTATGAAAGGCTGCTAACTAATGAAAGATATAACCCTAGCAAAACCTAATCTAAAAAGATAATAATAAAAATAACCTAAAAGGAAATTAAACGAAATAATAGAAAATAAACGAAAGGAAATAAAATAAACAAAACTCGGACGAAACGAAATCCTGGCTCCGCGTCTGTGAATAGTAGCCGCGACCGCGGAAGTAATTCTGCGCCCGCGGAAAAGCTTTTGTAGCGTCTTCTTCTTCTCGTTTCTCTTGTGGCTTCTCCTTCAACTCCTTAAGTCTTCATTTAAGCACTCAAAACCACCAGATCAACACTTCTTCTCCACAACTCCATTTTCCTAACTTATGCTCTAAACCCATATAAATTGGTACCTAATATCCAGTTACAACTCCTAGTTACGCACTACAAAGTAGAGCGGATCAACTGGCTCTAAAGGTAACCTTAATTTCTCCATCGTCTTCAATTTTGGTTCAAATTTTCAAATGTGTTCTTCAATTTCGAGTTCTAATTTAGGGTTTTCATTCGATTTTGTTGTTGAATTTAGAACATATAACGAGTGAGACATTTGTTCTTACTACAGATTAGGGCATATGTTGTTTTTCGTTCGATTTTTCCATTGAATTTAGGGCATCTGTTGTTTTGGGAATTGTAGGGTTTTGTCTTTTCAAAACCCAACAGATTAATTGGAGCCAGTTTGAGTGTATGTTGTTTGGATGTGATTAGACTGTGTTATGGTGTTTGTTGTAACCGCCTACTAAAATGCATAAAACTAATGAGATTTTATGCTTAGAGTATGATATGATATTCACTTGTGTGGATGGGATATGCTTTTTCCATACATTGATATGCAAAATATGTGCAGTGTACATATTGGTTTCCCCCTATATCATCATCATCGTCTTCTTAATCATTACATTCATCCTCAACATGTGTATCGGATTTTGAAACCTTCAAGTTGATTCATTTGTTGTTGGATTTGGAGGTTGATTTTTAATTTTACTCATCGTCTTCTTAGGTTTCTGTACGTGGTGAGAGGCTTGTTGGGTAGAGAATCAATGCCTCCGAAAACAAAGAGTGGCAAGCGAAGAAGGCTTGTTTGGAGTTTTAATCTAGAGATTTCAATCGATTTTGCTCATGTAATCACCATTGTCGCAGATTGTCATCGACCTCCATTCATCGCTGGTTGATTTTAGCGTCTTCGTGCCCTGGTTCATTGTCTATGTATGATATTCAGATATACTTGTATGATATGCAATTTGTAATTATGGATTATTACCTCAACATGAGCATGACTAACATATATTCAAAAATACTTGAGCGATATTCACGATATTTATTTTGATATGCACAAAGTTTCAAATAGTTTGAATACAAATATTTTAAATTGGAATATCAACTACCATATAGTGCATATCTATTCAGAGTTTATGAATATCAGTATGTATACGACTAAACATGATAATGAATAACAGATATTCAGAAATACTTGAACGATATTCAAATAATGTGTTTTGATATGCATAGATATGCACAATTTTTTTTCTTCAATTTAGTGGATGCATTATATACATAGTGAATAAGTACTCACAATACTTGAATATCAGATTTAGGATAGTGAATATCATCATGTATACGATGGAACATGAACAAAATTAACAGATATGCAAATAATATTTAACAATATTCACAATTTTCGCGTCGATATGCATAATGTTAATTTTCAACTAATTAAATATATTGATATGCACGAACTTCCACTGAATATGCGTATTAACTAAAAATACAGTGGTATTCGAAAATCATAACCAATTGAATATGCGTATTTGTAGTATCTTTCTCTATCCAAATCTACATTTAACTTCCTATTTTGGAGGTGGTTAATTATTAAAATTCAAAAAAGCTATTCTCTCTCCTAACTTCCTTTTTTTTCAAACGTTTTTTTAGGTAACTGCATATTGTAGCCCTTGTTTTATGGTAACACACCCACCATAAAATCTCCACAATCTATCAATCCATGCATCAATCTCCTTCCATCCAACGCTCCTCATTTATTCACTCGTTTCACCATAATAGTCGTTTTACCTGAGCGTCCCTCTCTATATATATATTATAAACTAGCACAAGTCTTTGTACCATGTACGAGATTCTTGTAAACTAGTACACATTATAAAATATATATTCAAATCATTCAAATTTTATTTGCATACAAAGTTACATAGGAAAAATGTAATGAAATGAAACAACACTAAGGCGGTGAGAAATTGAGAATTAAAAAATGATAATAAAATTGAACTAATTAAGTATGACGCAAGAGATTGTATGTAGCATGCGATAGGCCCCCCAGATTTTCGTCCACGTGGAGCGCTCTGAGGCGTCAAAATGCGATGCTACAAATCGATGTTAAAGGAGACGCTATGGAGATGACAATCAAGGAACAAACGAGGAAGAACTATCAAACGACGCGTTTAGGAAATATATTGTTGCCATAAATAGAGCCGCCTTATCTCGAGAAGATAAGGGACTCATCAAGCTCACATATAAGGAAAAAACCTAAGATATAAGATTGAAAATCTTATATTAGAAAATATATTATCTTATTCGAATTATCTTACTCATGTTCCAAGTAAATATTTTATCTTGTATTTATAGTAATTCTATCTCTACTAGGATTAGCCATGAACCTCTATATATGGATGGTATCCAACTCTTGTAATTATCTTACTCATGTTCCAAGTAAATATTTTATCTTGTATTTATAGTAATTCTATCTCTACTAGGATTAGCCATGAACCTCTATATACGGATGGTATCCAACTCTTGTAATATACACATACTACTATTTAATATAATACAATTCCTACAAAAAAGCTTTTTTCCAACCACAAACACTACAACCTTTATACCTTGTCCACTGACAGACCTACCAATGACGTTACTGGATTCCAAGATGTCGTCATCAACAACGAGACGACATGATCTCAAAATCTACTTGATCAGGCTGGTCCAAGTGGTTTAAGGAACCAATACACCATCGACATGACAAAACTCCGCAAAAAGATGAAGGCTTTAGAGGAGTCACTCGCTATTCAAATATCCCAGTATAAAGCACAACTCCAAGAGGTGCTGAAAGAGAACAAGGCGTTGGTTCCCATAATGCATCCATGCCACAACCAACATATCGTTCTCGAATCCAATACGTTTACAGCGATAACACCGTCATGCGTATTGACCTTGAGTCCGCCACTAGCAGCCCATCCTTTTCAACTCCGTTATTGGTTTCGTCCGTGGATGCAGGAGGATCTCGCCACCTACCGATGGGGACAACCGATCAACTCATCCATAATCCAAAAACGACCAATCCGATGGAGGCGCTGCCCATGGAGTTGTTCGATGACATCATTGAGAGAAAGTGGTGTGAGAAGCTTAAGACTTTAGAAGAAAAATTTGCTCAAATACCAGGGGTATGAAAACCCATCGAGGAGGAAGAAGTTTGCTACGTCGAATCACCTTTCATCGACGCCATAAGAAGTACACGGTCCCTGACATGCTGTCATACGATGGGAAAACTGACCTTGATGAGCACGTCTCGTTGTACAAACAAATGATGATGATGAGCGCGATGCCTAAAACTTGAAAGAGGCCATGATGTGCAAGTGGTTCGGGTCTACCCTGAAAGGTTTTGCCTTGACCTAGTTCATACGCCAGCCAAACAGAAGTATCTCTTCTTTTACGAGGCTTATCAACATGTTCGCAAGTAGCCGACAACTTTAGAAGCAGTCCAGCGACCTCTACCGTGTCACCCAACACCCAAGAGAAACATTGAGAAATTTCCTTAACAAGTTCAACGATGAGAAGGTGTCTATACTTCGCTGTGACACCTCTACCGCCATAGAGGCACTCCGAAGACGACTATACGAGAAACTGGAGTTCTATCGCGATGTGACTAAATACCATGTCAGACCTTTGAAGATGTCCAAGCCAAGGCTATGACTTACATTCGCCTGGAAGATGACAATTTCACACAAGGAGCGCCACAAGAGGTGACACAAACCAACAAACGCGTCAACAAAAGTGAACACGTTACAAGCCTTATCCTCGTCAGATTCCAGGAAATCACACCGTCAGCAACGTCCTCAACAACAACTATGACAGGTAGTGTGACTAGGGAACCTATATGCCCTCATACCAGCACTCGTTCACCGTCAGTGTGACCGACATGGTAAAAGCCATGTCCAAATTAGGCAATGTCATTAGGTGGCCCCGAAATCCAGATAATACCATGAACAAGAAGTTCGCTGACAAGTGGTGTGGCTTCCATCAAGACGGAGGATATAACACTAAATAATGCGTCGCCAAAAGGAAGGAAGTGGCACAACTACACTAGAAGGGCTACCTTAGAGATCTGATCTCGGACAGAGCACGAGCAAGCTTGGATTAACTCAAGCGACAAGAGGCGCCACCACCTCCACCTCCTCACGTTAAGATCATGAACAATATCTCAGGAGGCTCCGAGATATGCGGAACATACATCTCTGCTGCCAAATGTCATACAAAAGAGACCGACTTTAACAAGTCGTTGACTGTTACTCGGAAGGAGTCAGATAATGCACCTATCACGTTCGACGAGCCTGAGAACACCATAGACGAACATCATAACAGTGTGGTCATATCTCTCAATATTGGCAATTTCTTGGTAAGACGCGTCCTGGTAGAAAACGACAACTCGGCAAACCTGATGTTGATTAAAGGCTTACACAACCTTGGTTTGAACCGAGAATATATTATCAAGAAATCATTTGCCTTGGTGGGATTCAGTGGCAAGGTGAGTAACTAATTGGGGGACATCACGCTGAGCACCTACACGAGCAAGGTGAACCTCCAAGTCAAGATCTTGATCATGGTTTACCCGTCACCATTCAGTGACATCTTGGGTTGGCCTTGGATACATGGCATAAAGTTAGTCCCGTCTATATACCATCAGACTGTTAAGTTCCCAACCAAGTAGGGGATACAGGAAATCAAAGGTAACCAAGGATTAGCAAAGGAGTGTTATAGAATTTCACTAATACCGACGATCATAAAGAAGCAACACAAAGGGAAAACAACATAGTAATTAACGAGCTGCAAGATGTCGACACATTAAACGAAGCCAAAGCTTCCGGAAAATCAATGAGGTGATCTTAGATTCTATCAAGCCTAGTCACATCGTGAAGATAGGCTCAGACATGCCTAGAATAATCAGAAAGCAACTGGTTGACTTCTTGCGGTTCCATTCCGATCTCTTTGCATGGGCACACGAGGACATGACCGACATCAGATCCACGTCGATCTGCAACACCCACCAGTCAAGCATAAGCGAAGAAAGTTTGCACTAGAAAGGAACAAGGTGATAGACGAGGAAATGCAAGCTTTGTTGGAGACCAGGAAGATCAGAGAAGCCTGTTTTCTCGAGTGGTTAGCCAACATAATGGTAGTAAAGAAGAAAAACGGAAAGTGGTGAGTCTATATCGACTTCACCGAGCTCAACAAGGCGTGATATAAAGACTCTTTCTCACTGCCTCATATTGACGCCATGGTCGACTCCACTGTCGGTCATGAAATGCTTACTTTCATGGACGCCTTCAGTGGATATCACCAAATCCAGATGAGTCCAAAAGATCAAGAAAATACCGCCTTCATCACTAACCAAGTGATCTATTGCTACATGGTGATGCCTTTCGGTCTCAAGAATGCTAGAGCCACGTACCAATGGCTAGTGAACAAGATGTTCGAGAACCAAATTGGCAACATGATGGAAGTCTACATCGACAACATGCTGGTCAAGTCAAAGAAGGTGTTTGACCACATCGAACACCTGAGAACAACGTTCGAGATCCTGGAGAAGTATGACATGAAACTGAACCCTACCAAGTGTTCATTTGTGGTCTCGTCCGACAAGTTCTTAGTCTACATGGTGATGCAACGGGGAATTGAAGCCAATTCGAACTAGATCAAAGCTATCCTCGACTTCCAGTCTCCCCGATGCATTAAAAATGTCGAGAAGCTGACAAGCAGATTGTTGCTCTGAACATGTTCATATCAAAGGCTTCAGATAGAAACCGACTGTTCTATGACATCCTGAAGAAGAACATGTCATTCGAGTGCACAAGTGAGCACGAAGTGGAATTTCAAGAACAAAAGAGGTACCTAACATGTCCACTCTTACTCTCAAAACCTAAAGACGACAAAGTTCTATACGTATATATAGCGGTTATGGAGGCGACGATCAACATCATCCTGGTAAGAGAGGAAGACAATGAGAAACTCCCCGTCTACTATATAAGCAAGACACTTCTAGATGCGGAGAGGAGATAATCACTAAGGGAGAAGTTGACTCTATCCCTCATCACGGCGTCCATCAAGCTACGGCCGTACTTCGAGGCCAATATCATCAAGTAAGAACAAACTATCCCATTAAGAACGTGATCAGCAAGCCGGAACTTTTAGGGATAATGACAAAGTAGGAAGTCCACCTAAGCGGATACGACATACAATATGAGATGCGCATAACAATCAAGTCACATGCTTTGGCAAATTTTGTGTCTGATTTCAGCCCAACATTCGAAGAACATGTTACCAAGGAACTGCTACAAATTAATGATCATGTCACCTCTAAATGGACACTATACACTAATTGATGTGACTATGGCCCATCATGGTGATCAAGACAAGCCAATGCCAACGACCTCATACGCCTTAGCGTCGCTCGCCGCCGCACACTCTCTTCGGCGCCCAAGTCCCACCAAGGCGCCATACCACTCGAGCCACTTTCCCTCGAACAAGCCGATGCCCATGGACCTCCCTGGTCATTTTCCACCCATCCAAGCCAAGAGCGCCGACGAAAGTTCCCAACTGCTCGAGCCATGCCAGCCATGTTCACCCGTCCGCAACCATGCTAGGGTTTCCTCTCCAAACGTCGAAGATGACCTACCTCCCAGCTTGATCACCCGTGTAAGAGCCAAGGAACTTCAAACTAGGTTCAATGAAGGTCTAATGACTCATGAAGCATCGAGGGAAGTGCAACATGGTCCGGTCGTTTTGCTTATAGCTCGCCTGACGCAATGAAGGCCGCACACTCCACCAAATGCCTTGTGCATTTTGCTTTTAATTCATGCGGTCTTCATAATATCTTAATATAAGTTATTTCATAAGTTGATGTTTCATTTTCTAGAACTTAATTAGGAGTTAAGGTGAGACTTTTTGTATTGTCACCGACCATGTGAAGAGTTGTCTTCTTGGCTTGGCTTTGTGTCTATTTAAAGAGGCCTTTCCTGCTCCTTCTAATCACTCAACTTGAATCAGAAACAATAAGAAAACGTGAGCTTTTCCTCCAGAAAAATCAATTTGCTTGTGAGTTATATCAAGCGTGATCAAGGTGCCCCGAGTGAGTCATATCTCGAGCCATCTTCATCTTGTTCTAGCCTTGCATGGTGCGTCACATCCACACTCATCTAGTGCATCAAAATTAGTTTCATCTTATCCCCTTCACCGATCCAACAACAAACAACCAATTGGCCCCAAGAACATCACTCGAAGGAGGAACGAACCTTGTCTTGCTTCGGGGATGCAAACCTCGAGCCAACATAGCTTGAACTCAGTCAAAAGGGTCGAGATCCAGTCAAGTTTTATCTTGATGTATTGTCTTGTTTCTCATTGTAAAATTGAAATTAGTACCTTTTTGTGCCCTTGCTAATAAACTTGCATAATCTTAAAGTGCACAAGGTCGTGTTGTCTTGGCTGCTTCTTTGTCACCAAACACAAGCCTAGCCCTACCCTAATTTCTTGTGAGCATTGCGATCTATTTTGGAGTTAATTTCATAATCTTGGTTAGGAATTTCTTGTGTTGCGAAAGGTCGACTTAGATGTATGCCTCATTGCTTAAGTTTTCGGTCAGTTTGTTCTTGTGCTTGCTAACCTTTGTGTAGGATGAATGGATCAAGATGATATCAGACTCAGAAAAACTTTGGCCATGCTCTTACAAGTCCACCAAGAAAACGATCGACAATTGGCACTTTTCGTGAGGAAAGCGAGCGCCTTTCAAATCAGTTCATTAGGCGCCTTGATGTGAAATTTAGACCAACTTGCAAGAGTCCATGATATACATAATGATCCCTCAAGGTTGGTTGAACAAAATCAAGTCAAATAGCCTCTATCGATGTTTGAGCCATCCAATTATGGACGAGAGCCCGAGGCAGAATCATGTGAGCCTCCTATGTCAATGCCCATTGAAGAGGAGCGACAAAAAAGAAAAAAGGAGGGGGAATGATGCGTTCTAGCTTTCGGATGCCGACCAAGTTGTCATGGCGGCGGCGGATCTAGGTCTTGATGGTAAGTCGCTCGTCTCGGCTTCAAGTCCTATCGTGGAAACCTTGGCCTTTGGCCTTGTTGAATTGCACGAAAGGCTTGAGGTTCACGTAGCGAGTGATGGAACGCGAGGGGAGTGCCACAACACGGGCGAAGGCGATGCGATGAATGTCAAAGTACGCGAGCGAAGCGACGCGATGGTGGAGTCACGACACGCAAGTGATAGCGAAGTGATGGTGGAGTCACGATGGAGCGCAATGAGTGTCATGACATGCTAGCGGTGGCAAGCGGTGGTGGTGACGATGGAGGATCACTATGCTAGTGATAGCGAAGTGATGGCGGATCTGGATCGCGGCCTCAGGACTAGGCGCGATGAATGATAAGTGATCAGCGCTACTTTGTAGGGTTTAACTAGGAGTTGTTACCGGAGTTTTAGGTACCATTTGGATGGGTTTAGAGCACAATTGTGGAGAATGGAGTTGAGGAGAAGGAAGATGATTTTGGTGGTTTTGAAGAGCTAAAATGAAGGATTATAAAGATGGAGGAGAAAACCACGAGAGAAGACAAAGAAGGAGCTGAAGATAATCTACATGAGCTTTTCCACGGTCGCGGAAGTCACCGCCGCGGTCGCGGAACAAGATGAGGCGAAGACAAGAGCAACAATGAAGAACCGCGGTCGCAGAAATCTGTCTGCGATCGCGGAAAATGTTCATCAGACGCGCGCGAGAAATTTCGTCCGAAGATCTGCTTTTTATTTTTAATCCCTTTTATTTTATTTCTTTTATTCAATTTTATTTCTTTTTGGAAAGATATTATTTTCTATCTTTAGAATTAGGTTTGCTAGGGTTTTATAACCTATTAGTTAGCAGCCTCTTTTCATTAGTTACGATTCAGTCTAGTTTACAATTATCGTTCAATTTTCCCTTTGAGTTTTACGTTTTCAAAACTATGAAGAACTAAGCAACTTTTGCTTAGTCCGACGAAGCCTTCGTTTGATTTGATTGTGAGATTATAACTCTATTTCCTTTCCTTTGATTATATCTCTTCTCTTTGTGCTTATTCCTATTGATTCTTGCTGATTTGACTGGCCTGATCAACTAGTTGATATTAGTAATTGTCTATTGCTAGGGTTTGGTTATTTCGGGTTGAAATTCCTTATCTTGTGTAGCTAACATGATATTCTAGGACTGGTTAGACTAGTTTATTGTGAGGAGAATTGATTACGTGTTAAATGCAACGGGTTGTTAGTGTTGCATGTATCCTGTTTAATTCCTATGCTTACTGCTGCTATTGGATTAAATCTTGATAGTTTCTTGTGCATTTGATAGTTAGGGTTACCAAGACTGGTTGGACTGATAACTATTTCAGAATAGGGACAAGAATATTCATAGGAAGGAATAGAGATAATCTAGGATCAACCAATCAAATGAATGGTGGATATTTGTCTGGCTAAGTATTTTCTCACCAATTGATTACAACATTTACTTTGATTTACTTTGTTACTTGCAAACAAAACCAAAAACCCCCCTTTGTTACCTCTGGCATACACTTTTGCACTTTGAAAGATTACTACCTCCCTGTGGGTTTCGACCCTTGCTTGCCTACTATACTTAGTTAGGTTTTTAAGGTTTACTTTGATAAGGCATAACGACTTTAGCCTCGTCAAATTTGGCGCCGTTGCCGGGGACCTACAAATGAAATGAGTGGCTTGGTGAAAACCTGAAAGGGCACCTTGGCAAAATGAGTGAAAAGAAGAAGAGTGAGTATTAGGATTCCTCATTTTTCTTGGCGTGGTGACATAAGAAGAGGTGATATAAGGAGGATTCGGGTAGGTCACTCTAGGAGGTATAAGAAGATAGATGGAGGCTAGGATTAGATATTTTTATTCACTCTATGGTGTTCGGGTTAAGCTTGGGGGAAGTACTCTGCTTTCCTTAAAGCTTGTATGTTGTGTTGATTGTCTTGGTACTTGGAGAATCATGTTTAGGTGCAATTCTTAGTGGAGATGGTTTTGCTATGCTTCCTGAGACCTTGGGTATTTCATTGGAGGAGTAGCTTCCTATTAGCTTACTCGAGGACAAGCAAGGTTTAAGCATGGGGGAATTTGATCAGCGCTACTTTGTAGGGTTTAACTAGGAGTTGTTACCGGAGTTTTAGGTACCATTTGGATGGGTTTAGAGCACAATTGTGGAGAATGGAGTTGAGGAGAAGGGAGATGATTTTGGTGGTTTTGAAGAGCTAAAATGAAGGATTCAGAAGATGGAGGAGAAAACCACAAGAGAAGACGGAGAATGAGCTGAAGAGAAGCTACAGGAGCTTTTCTGCGGTCACGGAAGTCACCGCCGCGGTCGCGGAACAAGACGACTAGCGAGGACTTCAGAGACTTTTCCACGGTCGCGGAAATATTTCCTCAGTCGCGGATCCTTTCCTAGCGCGGTGCGGAGACGCGATTTTCGTCCGAGAGTTTTATTTTATCTTTTATTTTATTTCCTTTTAGTTCGTTTATTTTCTTTTCTTTTAGAGATTGTTATTGTTATCTTTTAGGAAATTAGGTTTTGCAAAGTCTTTATATTCTTCCTTTAGAACATCAGTTTTGGAAGTTGGGTTCTACCCCAAGTTGGGTTTTACCTTTCTTCTTCTTTTCCCTTTTCTTAGTTTAGTTCTTTGTTTTGTTTTTGGCTAGACAATTGAAGCTTTGGTTTGAATTTGATATTGAGATTATTTCTTGCTCTTTCCTTGAATGTTATGATTCTCTTGTGCTTCATCCTATTGAGTTTTATTGATTTCTCTAGCCTGATCACCTAGTTTTATTGGTATTATTCATACTGCAAGATTAGGGTTTTGAATTCTATTGGTTGATCTAGTTCATCAATTGTTGTGATTAGTATTATTAATATTAGTTTCCCTAGCCTGACAAACTAGTTGAGATTGGTATTATCTACAGTGCTGATTCCCCTAATCTGGTCAACTTGTTAAGATTAATATTGTTCATCCCTAATTCAGAGTAGCAACTGCGATATTCTAAGAACTGTTTGGACTAGTCTATTGTAGAGAGAATTGATTGCATGTCGAGTACTGACTGTTTGTTAAGTATTGCATGAGCTTATCTATTCCTGAGCCTAATGCTGCTGTTAGATTTATCTTGATGTTTTCTTGATTGTTTAATAGTTAGGATTATCAGGACTGTTTGGACTGGTAGTTAATTTAGAACAGGGATTAGGACATTCATGAGGATTGAGAACTAGGGATAATCAATGATTGATCAACCAAACTAAAGGTGGATATTTTGTTTAGCCAAGCTTTCTATGTTTTATTTATCATTTTCTTAGTTAGATACAACCAAAACCCCCCCTTTGTCTTTGTTATCAATTGGCGAATGATTTTGCAAACAAGATATATAACTTGATTCTCTGTGGGATTCGATCCTTACTTACCAGACTACATTAGTTAGGTTTTTGAGGTTTACTTTGATAAGGCATAACGACTTTACCCCCGTCAAATTTGGCGCCGTTGCCGGGGAATCTAAGGTTTGTATTTTCTTGTTTGTGTTGTTTACCGATTTGATCAACAAGACACTATCTTCTTTTATTTTTTCTTCTTTGTTATGTTTTTGTGTTTTCGTTTCTTATGCCTCCTAGAGTGACCTACCCGAATCCTCCTTATATCTCATCTTCTTATGTCACAATGCCAGGTAAAATGATGATTCCTAATAATCACTCTTCTTCTTTTCACTCATTTTGCCAAGGCGCCCTTTCGGGTTTTCACCAAGCCACTCATTTCATTTTTCAATAGATGGGCTCACATAAACTCACATCACTCTTGACCAATTATTACCCCAGCCTAATGTTGGTCCAAGCCACCTGCTTATTACCTAAGCCGCCCTTGCGGGTTTTCGACTTATCCTAGGATTTCTATTTTTGCCTTTTTTCAAATTTTTGGCTTTTTCATTTTCTTCATTTTTTTTCCTTTCTCCTCAGCGACTAGCAAGTAAAGAACACTCCTCCATGGTTAAACATTGCATTGTCATCAATGTAATGAAAGACAAAAAAGATGAAGCACAGCGAAAGGCAATGAAGTACGCACAACCGTCGCCGAGTTGGCCTGGACTTGGAAGGTTGTTGCTGGTGGTATATCAATAAAAGCACATGTCTCTGGTGTCGCGGCGTCGTCTTCCAATAATCTCCACCGTGCAACCAAAAGGAACCACTATAGTGTATAGTGGTACATCAAAGAATCGGGGTTGCACGGCCTTCAACGAACACATAGTGGAGCGCAGATGTTTATCATGGTGTGGGCTCTAGTGTTCCTCTTCCTCAGCTGTCGAATGTAGGGCCATCATCGTTGCCAAATAAAATATGGGGCGAATGTTTCCTCCTTGGCAGCATGATGCGCACCGTCTCTCTATGGAAAATTCGGAGAGCTGGTCTTCGGTAGAACTATTTTGTTTTTTGAAAAAAAATATTCTTTTTTATTTGATTTTTTTTAGGATAGGAGACTTACAGTGGGATTTCCGCGACCGTAGAAAAGTTTCTGGTGTGGAACACCGTTTTTGAATTGATCTGGGTCTCCTTCGTGCAAGTTAGTCTAAAGCAAAACGAAAAACAAATGCAGAAGAGAAATAAAGCAAGATAAAACAATAACAACTAATGACATGAAAACGAAAAGACATGAAAAGAAATACATACCTCGGGTTGCCTCCCGAGCTACGCCTTAGTTATTGTCATGGCTCGACTTGGTGTTCTCCCATTCAACTTGGGTTGCTCACAACAATTGAACTCCTGGGGTCTAGATCAGGGGGGTGCCTCTTTGTATGCTCTATGTTGAGCTTTTCCCCCATTCTCCTGCACTTCATGGTGAGTGGACCATTGTTCATATCAATGATTGCACTTGCCATTTTCAAAAACGGCCTATCCAGTATCTCAGGGGCTGCATTCTTGTCCTGCCCCGTATCCATCACAAAGAAGTCCGCGGGGAAGAGCAATTTATCAACCTCTACCATCACTTCCTGCACCACTCCCTTGGGGTACACATAGGAATTGTCTGCCAGCTGGATCACAATCCCCGTCTTCTCTAATGGTCCGACCTCCAGAGACTCGTACAGCGAGAGAGGCAGCACATTAATGGAGGCACCCAAATCAAGCATCGCCTTGTCAAACAAGGTGCCCCCAATCTTGCAAGGAATAGTGAACATCCCCGGATCACTCGCCTTCTTAGGTAACCGCTTTTGCAGCATAGCGGATACATTCTCGCTGACCTGGACTTTATTCTTCTCCTTTACCGCCTTCTTTTTCTTTATCTTGCACAGCTCCTTTAAGAATTTGGCATAGTGAGGGATACTTTGAACACGTTTTATCAAAGGAATATTTACCTCGCAGTTGCTAAAGGTCTCAAATAATTCCTTGTCATTCGCCGGCCTTCTAGTGTCCTTCAGAGCCTCGGGAAAGGGGGCGGGAGGCTTCAATGTGCTGAGCGGAGGGAAGTCGGGGCGCACATAATCATCTTGTACCGCTTCGACACTGTCTGTGGCTTCAGAAACCTTTCCGCGATCGCGGCATTCTGTCCGCGGTCGCGGAAATTCATTGTACAGGCCCTTCTCAACAGGCATTTTTCCGCGATCGCGGAATTCTGTTCGCGGTCGCAGAAAAACGCCAATTTTCTCCTCTGCTTCAGCGCAAACTCCGCGGTCGTGGCCTTTTTTTCCGCGGTCAAGGAAAACTTGTTGTTGGTCTCGACTGGCCTCCAGTTGAGCTCCGCTCCTCAGCGTCATGGCGCATACGTTCTCCCTCGGGTTTACTACCGTTTGAGATGGTAGTTTCCTCGAATCCTGGGCTTTCAGTCTGCTCACTGCGATGGAGATCTGCCCACTTGCTTCTCCAAGTTCTTAATACTGGACCGCATCTCTTGATTTTGTTGGACCATAGTATTGCCCAACATTGCTACAGTGTGAACTATCGACTCCTGGTTCTTGACCACCGTTGATACGCTCTGGGTGAGGGTCCTGATCATGTCATCAAAGGACGTGGGTGAACTTGAGCTTTGGCCTTGGGGTCTGTGGTCATATGGAGCTCGATATTGTTGTTGTTGACCCCCAGGCTGTTGATATGGTTGTGGGCGCTGTAGGAATTGTGGAGGCCTCTGTTGATACTCTTGATTCTCTTTGCCTTGAGGGGTACTCTGATGATTTCCTTACCTCAGATTAGGGTGATCTCTCCACCCTGGATTGTACGTGTTAGAGTATGGGTCATATCTGGGCCTTGAAGGGCCGTATCCTCCAATGGCATTCACCTCAGCAGTGGGCTCCTGTAGCGTGGGGCATGCATCCATTGGATGCATCGTGTCATCGCATATCCCACATGATTTGACTTGCTGTTGGCCACCCTTCATCATGTATCTCCTCATCATCTCCTTCATCTCAGCCAACTCAGAAGCTAGTAAGGAATTTGGCTGGGACTCTACAGCCTTGACTGATTGGGCGCTCGCCCTCTTACTAAACTGTCTTGAGCCCTCAGATAGCTCAAAGAATACCTCAAAAGCTGCAGCGGGCGTCTTGTTCAAAATATTTCCTCCACAGGCTGCATTCACCATTCGACGCTCCTCGTCAAGAAGTCCTCCGTACAAATAGAGTACGAGGTCTTGCTCTGATTACCCATGGTAGGGGCAGCTAGAAGTCAGCCTCTTGAACCTCTCGTAGTACTCGTTCAACGACTCAGCAGCCTGTTGTTCAATGTTGTTGATGCTCCTCTTCAGGCTGTTGAGCTTGGTCGTAGGAAAGTACTTCCCCAGGAAGGCCTTTGTCATCTTGGCCCATGTGTCAATGCTCCCTGGTGCCAAGTAGTAGAACCAATCAATGGCCGAATCCCTTAGAGAGAAAGGGAAGGCCCTCATCTTGATCTGGTCCTCAGTCACGCCCTTTGGCTTCATGCTGGTGCAGACGGAATGAAATTCAGACAGATGTTTGTTGGGGTCTTCTCCACTCATCTCATGGAAGTGGGAGAGTAAGTGGATTAACCCAGACTTCAGCTCGAAATCAACTCCATCTGCCAGCTCAGGGAACTGCACAGCCAGTGGTTGTTGCTGCAGATTAGGGGCAGTCAACTGCCTCAGCGTCTGTTGTTCGTCAACCATCTCAAAACAAGGATTGTCAAAACACAAAGCTCTATTTGTCTTGTGGTTCCTAGAAAGGGTTCTCTCAATCTCTGTGTCACAAGCAAGAATGGGAGAGTCAGTAGCACGGGTGTGGACCATAAGATAGGTCCACACAAAAAATTAGCACACAAACACACACAAAGAAAAATCAAAATTTGCCTTCCCCGGCAACGGCGCCAATTTGACGAAGGCTAAAGTCGTATCGCCTTATCAAAATAATCCTAAACAAACCTAACTCAGTAGAATAGGCGAGCAAGGGTCGAATCCCACAGGGTGGAGTTGTCTTTCTTTATGTCAATTTGCATGCAATAGTAACAAAGGGGGGATTTTGGTTGATTGTTTGTAAACAGGTAAACAAAGGAAACAACAACAAAGGTTTGTAATCAAATTGGGAAAAAACACTTAGCCAAACAAATATCCACCTCTAGTTTGGTTGATTGATCATTGATTATTCCTAGTCCCTAATCCCCATGAATGTCCTAATCCCTGTTCTGAAATAGTTACCAGTCCTACCAGTCCTGATAACCCTAACTATTAAACAATCATGAAACCATCAAGATAAATCTAACAGCAGCAGTAAGTTCAGGAATAAATAGGCTCATGCAATACTTAACAACCCGTCAGTACTCGACATGCAATTAATTCTCTTCACAATAAACATTCACAACCCGTTCCTGTAAATCGTGTTTGCTACTCTGAATTAGGTATGAACAATATTAATCTCAACAAGTTGACCAGATTAAGGTAACTAGCACTATAGATAATATCAATCTCAACTAGTTTGTCGGGCTAGGGAAACTAATATTAATAATACTAATCACAACAACTGATGAACCAGATCAACCAATATTATTCAGGATCTTAAGCCTGCAATATGAATAATATCAATAAAACTTGGTAGCTAATCTAGAGAAATCAATATAACTCAATGGAATGAAGCATAAGAGAATCAATAACATTCAAAGATAGAGTAAAGGAATAATCTCACAATCAAATTCAAACCAAGGCTTAAATTGTCGGACTAAGCAAAGGGTGCTTAGTTCTTCATTACTCAAAGGAAAAAAAACAATACGTAAAACTGAATCTGAATGAATGAAAGTGGCTGGGAAAATTAGGTTAAATAACCTAACCCAAAACCTAATGCTAAAAAGGATAACAAACATAATCAAAAAGGAAATAAAATAAAGAAATGAAATAAAGAAAATAAAAGAAAAGGGAAATAATATAAAAGTAAAACTTCGGATCGTCTGACGAAACGGACTCTGCGCGCCTGATGCATATTTCCGGGATCGCAGAAATTTTTTTTTTCTCCTCTCGCGCTCTCGACTTTTCCGCGACCGCGGGCCTTGCTCTTCCGCGATCGCGGAACTTCGCGTTCTTCACTTCTTGCCTTTCGTAGATTCCCGCGACCGTGGCCTCAGCCCCGCGATTGCGGTTTTCACTCTATGGCTCCACTTAGCTTCTTTCTCCAGCTCTTCCTTCGTCTTCTACGTGGTTTTCTTCTCATCTTCTTGATGTCTTCTTTTAAGCTCCTCCAAACCACCATATCTGCAAATCTACTTCTCAACTCCGATCTCCATAATATGCTCTAAACATCTCCAAATGGTACCCAAAACACTAGTAACAACTCCTAGTTAAACACTACAAAGTAGCGCTGATCACCTTCCCAAAATGAGATCGAAAGCATTGATAGGCATCACCTCAAATGTAGAGATATCCGAGTAATATCCTAGGCTGAAGTTCACATCCACCTTCTTGTCTACTTGGATTTGTTGTCCCTCATTCACCCATCCAATCATAATCGGTGGCCATTGGCTTCTTGTCTCTAGTCTCAATTTCGAGACCACCTCTTCCGCTATCATATTTTGATCGCTTCCACAATCTACTAAAGCTATGAAGGGTTGTTCATAGCCGGCTATGCTGCATAAGTGGTGAATACTTTGATCTCTTTGGTTACGTACCAACATGTAATCAACCGTCGTCGGTGATGGAAGTGGTTGTGGTTGTGGAGGCGTTGGTGGCTGGAACATGTCAACGAGAGGCGACATGCCTTCTTGCTCCTCGTCAAACACGAGTGGCATATCTAGAAGTTCATCATAGTATAGGGATGCATAGCACCGTACTCATTGAACTTGGGGTCGTTTGGCTCTTCCTTCACCTTAGAAATGACAAAGCATTCTCCAACGGCTGCGGTGGTGTGAAATACTTCCTCTTCTTTCTCATGGCTCTTCTCCTCCTCTTCCACAACCTCCTTCTCATCCTCGGACTTATATTCTCCATAAGCATTCAATATCACTTATCGGCTATTGGGACAATCACGAGCGAAGTGTCCTCACCCCATGCACTTGAAGCATGTAAGGTCTCTCATCCTTGGGGTTCCTTCTCATGTCCGTGATTATGGGAGGGCTCTCTTTCTTGGCAAACGTCTTGGCTAGATCGTTTTTTGTCGTCCACACGAGTGGGTGGTGGGTTAGAGGTTGTAGATGTAGGGTCTGAGCTCCACGTTCGTGTCCCGCTACTAGTTTTCTTCTTTTGCAAGTTTTGGTACACTTGCATGGTGTAGTGCAGCACCTCCTTGAGTTGGACATTAGATTCGAACCTTTGCATCTCCACATGTGCATTAACATCAGTATTAAGGTCTCCAATGAACTTACAAATAAGGTACCTTTCGGGGAATTGGACTTCCGATCGGTGCATTAGTTGTCTAAAGCTCTTTGTAGAACTCTTTCAGGGTTCTTGCACCTTGCTTCACCTTCTCCAATCTGATTTGGACCCTATCAAGGTAGTCCTCGAGCACAAAGCGGAATCTATGTGCAGCTTTATACTCCTCCCATGTCGAGATAGAGTGGTAGTTGTGGTGAACTCGTTGAGCGTCATGATAGCCATAGTAGTCAAATATCGCCTCGGTCTTTGACTCCGAGTCCAAGTATGCCTCTACATCGGATGTACCTGCAAAGGGTTGTATGGTCAACTTCACGCCATTGTGTTGGGGAGGTTGTTGTGCTTCTTCCCTCAATCCATAACCAAGCCCTCGGTCTTCCACAAATTGGCCTCTTGGTGGTGCTTCTCTCATCCTATCCCTCGCACGAGACTCTCTTGGTTCATTGAGGATATGTATAGGCTGCATTACACCTCCAAGGGCTGCGATATATGGGTGTCGATGAAGTCCTTCCATAAAGGGGTGGTTCAGTGGTGCTTAAAACCTCATAGGGGGCCTACGGTATGTTTCTTGCACATAAAGATTGTCCAAGTCATATTCTTGGTCTCCACGAATTGGGTTCGGTGTATCTTGAACCATCACTCCTCCCCTTGGTGCTTGGGAAGATCCGGCCTCATGAAGGTCGTCTTGTGGCTCAAGATTCTCTCTAGTTAGGGTGTGTCTCCCTTATTGCGATCTTTATCTCCTTGTCTCCCATAGGCATTGTTCTAGCTTCTCGTCCATGATCTTTGTCAATAAAGATTCTATATTGGGGGGATAGAACTCTATATTTTCAATAAAGATTCTATCTTGTTGGATAGAACTCTATCTTTTGGAATAGAAAGATACCTTTTCTTGGAGCTTTCTTCTCGTCCTTTTTGGCTAGTCATGGGCTGCTCTTCTCCTAACCACCTTAGCTTGGATCCTAGGTTAAGGCAATCATAAGGATATCTTGCAATCCTAAGATAAGACCCATGCAAGATCTCAAGATCAAGCACAAGGGGTGTTCTCTTAGGTGGATCACGGGTGGCTTTGGGAGAGAAAAATAAAAAAGACAACCTCAAAAGTGATAAGATCTAAAATAATCAAGTAGTTAGATAGATTCACATCCAAGATAACTCAAAGCAATAAGATAATTTCACTTCTTATTATCTAGATAGACGATCTTGACCTTCTTGGGCTTTCTCATGCTTTGCAAGCTAGGGTCCCTCTCTTCCCTTCTTGATTTCGTTAGCTTACAAGGAGAAAAGATCTTTTCTTGTGGGCAGAGACTTCTCAAGCATTTTAGGTCGGGTCCACTTGGGGTGTGCCCTTGGACTTCTCAAGCCTTTTAGGCTGGGTCCACTTCCTTGTGTACAAGGGTTGTTAGTTTCCTTTTCTTGTGGTACAAGCCGAGTTCATTGGGAAGAGATTTTGAAAACAAGATAGATTTTGCTCCACAAGATAACAAGATATGCAATTAGTTACAGTTTAAGTAAATCTTGAAACAAGGATCTTATCCAAATCACAACAAATAATAAAATCTTATCGTTAAGGAGGAGAATCTAAATAAGATAGATCCTTAGAAAGTTGGTTGGGGGAGGGGTGTGTGGCTCCTTGGGGCGCATGGGAAAGGCCCAAGCAAGGGAGGTTAGCCCCTTGCCTTGGCTCGCAAGGACTCTCCCTCTCTCTCTTGGTAATATTGTTGTAGGGTTCCCTTAGGGTTCTCATGGCAGTCTCTCTCTCCCCCCATTAAGGATCTCACGCACAAGATAAAGGGAATGGTTCTTGGATGCAAGATTGTAAAGGTTTCTCTTCTTGTGATGCAAGGCACTCTTGGTCTTTTCTTGGGTGGATTATCTTTGAGATTTGCTCAAGGTTCCAAGGTTCTCCAAGATTCGCTCAAGGTTCCAAGATTCGCTCAAGGTTCCAAGATTCCCCAAGATTGGCCTCTCTCATACACGTTCTTCCAAGATAGAAACAAGTCTTGAGAAACACACAACCTTTAGCTTGAAATTAAGACGAGCAAAGGGTTAGACTTACCTCGATCAAGCTCTAATACCAAATGATGTGATTCCCTTTAGGATCCGCGCTCAGGTTTGAGGACAAGTCACTTGAAAGAATGCATTTTTGAGACTCCTTGCTTGGACAACAAGACACGTGCAAGAATGGTTCTTTTTGGTGGTTTTTGTGTTTAAAGAATGCAAGAAATAAAAAGGGGATAAGCAACTATCCTCCCTTGGATATGACTCACCAAGAGATTCAAGAAGATGATAATTTAAGCAAGGGATATTACTCACCCAAGCCTAATTACCTGCTTCGGATATTACTCACCAATGTTCAAACACTCAAAGAACAAAGAGCTCAAGATTAACGATGGACAATGACAAAACGTGTATTCTCAATTAATCAAAAGTTGCCTAACAAATGAAACAACTAAACACTTAAATAGCCAAAATGTCTCAAAAAAACCCTAAAATGATATCGAAATGAAACTACAAAAATGTATCGTTCCCTACTCCGTTGGGCCTGATTTTTGGACACAAATTCCACACATAATCTAACTCAAACATATCCAAACACTAGCCCAAAGACACGAGTAAATATGATGTTAGCCTTGGACTCTTGTTGGGCCCCTCATGCTGAATTTCCCAGTGTCGCTGCTTTGTTTTTTGGGCTTGCTTCCTCCGACCTTTTTAGCATTTCTCTTGGCCATCCTTGAGTCCATGAAGTCCTTGGCATATCTAATGACAGTAGGTTTTGTTTTGTGCAGACCAAGTGATTTTGATCTTGATTTTGGCCACAACTCCTCTCTAGTGGTCGTGTGGCCGCCGCTCGCCGGATGTCCTAGGGTTGTCCTCCAATCAACTATCCTTCCCTTGGTCCCTCCTTTAGTAGGCACCCTTCACGTGACTCCTTAGGTTTGATAAACCCTAATTTGATTCTCTTTGGTTCTCCTTTACTGATGGTGCCTCCTTTAGCTATTTCTTGTAACTTGATGTGGACCCGGATCACATCAAGCACTATGTGGGTGCCAACACCAGTGGAGATTTTTGGAGAGAGCCTCGCCATGTAATGGCAGGTAAGACGTGTTCATGTCATATATTTCGTTTCCGTTTTCAACTAATGTTGACGGTCTTGATGACAGGGTCTTCAAGTGACGTTGTGTTCCAGGGAACGCGTCAAGGGGATCGCGTCGTAGATGGATGTCATGGAGAGCACAACAGAGGCCAATCAAAACACGATGGACTCGCTCTCCTTCAAAAATTTCAAGCTATTCCAAAATTTCAAAGCTCAACAAGGGAAAATCAAGATGCTTGACGAGGAGTTGTTCCGTCTGAGGGAGGAGAAGAAGAAATAGGCGGAGGAGTATGATCGGCCGGTGGCCAAACTCGATGACGTAGAGACCTACTATTCATGGCTGGCCCGGGTTGAATCCATAGAAGATCAAGCCGATGGGAACAAGCCGATGGGAAACATGTCGACTAGGATGTTGCGGCTGAAAGGGCGGCCTTTCATGCAATATACCTATTGATGCACACCCGGTCGTGACACTGACGGAGGCCCAAGAAGATGACACGCTGAGCGTCAGATCCGAATGCCCGATCACCAGAGTGCGTGCTAGAGCCATAGCCCGGGCCACACATAGCATCACCACGAAGGGCCTTGCGCGCGACAGCCAAGCCTCTTCCTACGCGCCCCGTGCCGCGCTATGCACCATCATCACCGACGTTGCGGCCACGGCTGCGACAACATGACTTGGCTGCGACGCGCCTTGCTATTTTGGCCTACTTTTGGCATTCTGAGGTTTACTTGCTAGTTTTGGGACTTTTTGAGACACTTGCTAATTTTAGTAGTTTTTCTTTTTTAGCACTTTCCACTTTTAGTATGTTACTAATTGTGGATAGTTTCTATTTTTAGCATTCTCTACTTTTAGTACTCTCTACTTTTGGTAGGTTTCCATTTTCGGGTGCGGGCCTGACGGAACCATAGGTAATGCATCCAACCATGGAGTAGCCAAAGAACTACGCATGATGGTAAGGCTTTGCTTGATTTTTGTAGGAGTAGGAGATGGTTCCAAAACTTCCCTGATGCGGCCCTGCCCACCTTGACTGTAGCTGAGGAGGAAGAAGCCATGAGCCTGCGCTCACAGGGGCCAGTGACAAGATCGTGTGCCAAGGCTATCGCCAACGCCGCGCAATCTTTGATCACGCGCGTCGTCGCTACCCAAGGCGCGCCCGAGACCGCGCCCGCTATAAAGCTCGCTACCATTGGCGCCGCATCGGAGAGCCAGTCAAACCCGCGCCCCCCTTGGAGTCTGCCCAAGCATAGCCGTAGTTGCTGCTTCAAGTGTCGTGCGCCCCCTGCCTCGCCGCGTCAACGGCGCCTATCTTTATCATTTAGAGGTTCTTTCGCTATTTTTAGACTTTTCTAGTTTTGGCACTTTCTGTTTTTATAAGTTACTATTTTTAGTAGTTTTCTATTTTGGGCGTGCGCTCCACTCATGTTGAGTGGGCTAGCCTATTAGGCGAGACTCGGCCCATCCGAGTCCCGCGACCTATATATAAGGCCATCTCGGCCTCGTGTAAAAGCTTACTTCTATTTTTAATCAAAGCTTAAGTTTGAGTGCCATTGACTCCTTCCTTTGATCGGACGTCAAAACCCTAATCTATCTTCTTACCTCCTTCAGTCCTCCGCCGACGCTACGGCCACTTTCGATCCGTCGAGCCCTATTGACGAGGCTAAAGTCGTTATGCCTTATCAAAGTAAACCTTAAAAACCTAACTAAGTATAGTAGGCAAGCAAGGGTCGAATCTCACAGGGAGGTAGTAATCTTTCAAAGTGCAAAAGTGTATGCCAAAGGTAACAAAGGAAGGGTTTTGGTTTTGTTTGCAAGTAACAAAGTAAATCAAAGTAAATGTTGTAATCAATTGGTGAGAAATTACTTAGCCAGACAAATATCCACCCTTCATTTGATTGGTTGATCCTAGATTATCTATATTCCTTCCTATGAATATTCCTGTCCCTATTTTGAATTAGTTATCAGTCCAACCAGTCATGGTAACCCTAACTATCAAATGCACAAGAAACTATCAAGATTTAATCTAATAGCAGCAGTAAGCATAGAAATTAACCAGGATACATGCAACACTAACAACCCCTAGCATTTAACACGTAATCAATTATCCTCACAATAAACTAGTCCAACCAGTCCTAGAATATCATGTTCGCTACACAAGATAAGGAATTTCAACCCGAAATAACCAAACCCTAGCAATAGACAATTACTAATATCAACTAGTTGATCAGGCCAGTCAAATCAGCAAGAATCAATAGGAATAAGCACAAAGAGAAGGGATATAATCAAAGGAAAGGAAATAGAGTTATAATCTCACAATCAAATCAAACGAAGGCTTCAATCGTCGGACTAAGCAAAAGTTGCTTAGTTCTTCATAGTTTTGAAAACGTAAAACTCAAAGGGAAAACTGAACGATAATTGTAAACTAGACTGAATCGTAACTAATGAAAAGAGGCTGCTAACTAATAGGTTATAAAACCCTAACAAACCTAATTCTAAAGATAGGAAATAATATCTTTCCAAAAAGAAATAAAACTGAATAAAAGAAATAAAATAAAAGGGAATAAAAATAAAAAGCAGATCTTCGGACGAAATTTCTCGCGCGCGTCTGATGAACAGTTTCCACGATCGCGGACAGATTTCCGCGACCGCGGTTCTTCATTGTTGCTCTTGTCTTCGCCCCGTCTTGTTCCGCGACCGCGGCGGTGACTTTCGCGACCGCGGAAAAGCTGTTGTAGATTCTCTTCAGCTCCTTCTTCGTCTTATCTCGTGGTTTTCTCCTCCATCTTCTTAATCCTTCATTTTAGCTCTTCAAAACCACCAAAATCATCTTCCTTCTCCTCAACTTCATTCTCCACAATTGTGCTCTAAACCCATCCAAATGGTACCTAAAACTCCGATAACAACTCTTAGTTAAACCCTACAAAGTAGCGCTGATCAAATTCCCCCATGCTTAAACCTTGCTCATCCTCGAGTAAGCTAATAGAAACCTACTCCTCCAATGAAATACCCAAGGTCTCAGGAAGCACAGCAAAACCATCTCCACTAAGAATTTCATCTAAATATGATTCTCCAAGTACCAACATAATCAACACAACACACAAGTTTAAAGGAAAGCAGAGTACTTCCCCCAAGCTTAACCCGAACACCATAGAGTGAATAAAAATATATAATCCTAGCCTCCATCTATCTTCTTATAACTCCCAGAGTGACCTACCACAATCCTCCTTATATCACCTCTTCTTATGTCACCACGCCAGGAAAAATGAGGAATCCTAATAATCACTCTTCTTCTTTTCACTCATTTTGCCAAGGCGCCCTTTCAGGTTTTTACCAAGCCACTCATTTCATTTTTCAATAGATGGGCTCATAATAACTCACATCACTCTTGACCTCTTATTACCTCAGCCTAATACTGGTCCAAGCCACCTGCTTATTACCTAAGCCGCCCTTGCGGGTTTTTGACCTATCCCAGGATTTTATTTTTGTCTTTTTTTTAATTTTTTGACTTTTTTTTCATTATTTTTTCTTTTCCTCCTCAGACGACTAGCAAGTATAGATCACACCCTCATGCTTAAACATTACATTGTCCTCAATGTAATGAAAGACAAAAAAGGTGAAGAACAGGAAAAAGCAAAAAAGTACTCATAACCGTCGCCGAGGTGGCCTGGATTTGGATATTGGGGCTGGCGGGAAATCAATGAAAGCACATGTCGCTGGTGTTGCGCGGTCCTTCTCAAGTAAACTCCACGTGCAACCAAATAGATCCACTGTAAGGTGTAGTGGCATATGAAAGAATGGGGTGCATGAGCTTCTATGAACACAGAATGAGAGCCCAAATGTAAGCGTGTTGTGGGCTCTGGTGTTCCTCCTCATCAATTGTCGAATGTCGGGCCATCATCGGTGCCAAATAAAATGCCGAGCAATGTCTCCTCCTTGGCAGCATGATGCGCACCACTTCTCAAAGTAGAACTCGGACAGTTGGGTCTTCGATAAAACCTTTTCTTTATTTTTTTTTTATTTTTTTTATAGGTAAAGGAGACTTACATTGATTGTTCCGCGACCGCGGAAACCGCTGAAAATTTTCTGGTGTGTATTGAACACCGTCTTCAATTTAGGCTTCGGGTCTCCTACCTGCAAGTTAGTCTAGAAACAAAAACGAAACAAAACAGAACAAAACAATAACAATAATCAACTAGAAAGGAAAAATATAAGAAAAGAACTTCATACCTCGGGTTGCCTCCCGAGCATCGCCTTAGTTATTGTCGTGGCTCGACTTGGTGCTCTCCCACTCAACTTGGGTTGCTCAAATCAATCGAATACTCGGGGATTCCATCAGGAGGGTGTCTCTTTGCATCGTCTATGCTGAATCCGACCCTTACCCCGTCAAACTGTAAGACCCCCAAATCTTAACCTTTTTGGAAAGGTATTACCGCCAGTGACCTCGGTTTTCCTCACCGAAGCCACCCAAGGCTTTACCGATTAAATACAATACATGAAACACTTATGATACAAAATTATCATAATATTCGATTAAAGCATGAGTCCCGGAATTATATCCCAATTCCGAATAGGACTAAATACAGAGTTAAACAAAATACAGCGGAAGTCTTTCTTAAAATATACAAAAAGGGGTTGTGATCGCCATGATCACCTGCCTAAGGTTCTCAACCTGATTAAAACATTAAAAACATCCAAAAACCAACGTCGTCTTCATAGTCATTCTAGTCTCCTCATCTGTGCTCTATCTGATGTGCCGAATCGAACGGATGACACCAACCAACCATGCAGAGAACAATTTCGGTTGGTTAGTCTAATGAAAGACCATGCAAGGGTACAAAGCAGAGTGGTTCAAAGTAGACGTATTAGGTTAGACTCATCGTCTCTCGAATGACAGTCGATAACGATAGTCAACCACCATACTCCTACTAGAATACAGCAAAAGGCATGCACAAGGGAAGATTCTGGAAGACTAAGTCTTCCCAGAAATCAACTAGAAAGAAGACTCCAATGAAATGAGTCTTATAGGAAGATATGACAAAGTCTGGAACAACACAGAATCACAGAATTACAGTATCGCATTCGAGCGACTAAAAGTTAAGACGAGCTTTCTTAGTTGCACTAGCGCCTAGCTGCACTACTCGCCCAAGGTATATTAATTATGTGCGACAACGGCACTTATCTTATGATATTCTCAAACGCACAACACGTTACAAGCTTTTAAATGTATATATCCCATGGATCCTATACATATAGTATTAGGTGGGGTCTAGCCACCTCTCTACTAAATTCCGAGATTTGTGCCACCAGCTAAGTGCACCACCTCTATACTCGTGTATCAGAGGTTGGGTCATGACCGTCCATATGGTATTAGGTGGGGTCTAGCCACCTCTCTACCAAATTATAAAGAAATGACTGGATCCCAACGAATCCAACGTTCCTAACTACTAGTCCTAACTCAACAGTCCAAGCACAACAATAGTCCACAAACATCAACATAACCGCCCTTAAGGCTATCAACATAAATATATATTCATAATAGCGTTGTTCTAACAGATATACAACCTATTATAATATCATATTTTAGTTCTCCAAAACAATTAACAAAACTGTTCCCAGATGAACACAGTAATCATTCCAAATTAATTACTCAATTAAGCAACTGATAATTAATAGAAACACGGAATGATGAGCAAGAGCGAACCGCCACTTGCCTTAAATCCGCAGAAGCTTAACGAACTAGGTACGACAACAACTGGTTTCCAGGCTCGAAGCAGGGACAGATCTGGCAACACAGATTCCTTCGGATCGACCCATAAAGAAACCCTAAGTTAGATTCAACAACAACGAGTACGAACCTAAAGAATAACGGAAGAAATCGAAAGGAACGAAGCCCGATCGAAAGCCACAGAAGCCAAGGCCGAAACAAGCCAAGAGCTTCTGGGCGGCGGTCGCCGCCTGCCTTACGACGGGCACCGCCTGTTCGTGACGGCGGTCGCCGCCTGCCTTACGGCGGGCGCCGCTACGAACACCGGAAAAATTACGAGAAGCACAAAACTCACCGACGACGATCGTTTTGCCTCTCCTTTGCCTTGCTTTGGATTCTATGCTTCCAAGGGCCTCCAAAGCTTCACTTTGCAACTGGAATAACACCAAATGGAGCTCCGGCGATCGATTGCGAATTATCCGGCGAAAGCTTGAATTTCCGGGGAGTGATTTATGGGGAGATTGAGCTTCGGATTTGTGCTCAATTCAGCTCCCAAATCCTCCTTTAAATAGCCAAAACTCCAGGGGACAACCAAGGGCACGTGGAGGGCTAAGATCGGAGGTCATCCGATTCGCCGACCATCACGGAGTCAAGTCGGCGAGGCAGAGCTAGGCCTGTACCTAGGCGGCGGTCGCTGCCCAATTTGGCCGGCGCGGTCGCTGCCTTTTGGCCGGCGGCGGTCGCTGCTTTTTGGCGCCACTTGCCAACTTGCCTGGAAGAGGATGACGATGTCAGGGTCTGTCAGGCGGCGGTCGCCGCCTGCCTTACGGCGGTCGCCGCCAAGCCCATTTTTCGTTCGTTAAGCTTGGAACAACAATGTCTTAATCCGGGATAAATAATAATCATACACGAACGAGTATTAAGTCCCAAAATACGTCGACTGTATAATATTTCACTTAGAAAAATATTACAGAGATTAAGAACATTACAGAATGTCTTTCTGTTTCCAAAATTAAATTGACGTACACAACAGACGTTCAGGTAATTTCCAAAATACCCTTACAGAAATACGAGGTATCACATCACCTCCCCCTGAAAAGAAATTTCGACCCCGAAACTTAGGTCGCAAATAACTCGGGAAAACGTCTGAGCATATCTGCTTCAGTCTCCCATGTTTCCCAAGTAACTTCTTCAGTCCCTGACTTGGACCACAGAATTCGTACCAACGGTATGATCTTGTTGCCCAATTGCTTCTCACGATGCTCGAGAATATGCATAGGCATCTCTTCGTAGGTACCATTTGCCTGAATCTCGATGTCCTCGTAGCTCAGCACATGAGACTCATCTGGTACGTATTTCCTTAGCAAGGATACGTGGAACACATTATGCACTGGGTGTGCCGATGGCGGCAATGCCAAGCGGTACGCTAGAGATCTCACTCTATCAAGAATCTCGAATGGTCCCACATAGCGAGGGTTAAGCTTCCCACGCTTACCAAATCTGAACACACCCTTGGATGAGGATACTTTGACAAATACTTTGTCACCAACCTCGAACTCGACAGTTCTACGCTTCCGATCCGCGTAAGACTTCTGTCGACTCTGGGCGGTCAACATCCTTTGTCTAATCAAAACAATGTCCGAAGCTGTTCTCTCGACCAACTCTGGTCCGAGCAGAATCTTGTCGGCCCTCTCATCCCAACAAATCGGAGATCTGCATCTGCGACCATACAAAGTTTCGAACGGAGCCATCTTGATAGTAGCATGCCAGCTATTATTGTATGTGAACTCAATCAGACTCAGGCTGTCTTCCCAGCTATTCGGACGATCAAGTACACATGCTCTTAGTATATCCTCCAAGGTCTGGATGGTCCTTTCAGACTGTCCATCCGTCTGAGGATGAAACGCTGTACTGAATCTCAATTCAGTTCCCATGGCCTTGTGAAGTTCTTGCCAAAATCTTGACATGAATCGCCATCTCGATCCGATATAATGGTCTTGGGGATACCATGTAAACGGATAATTTCCTTGTGGTAAACTTCTGCTAACTTCTGGGTTTCCCATGTGGTCTTGATGGCTATGAAATGAGCACTCTTCGTAAGCCGGTCCACAATTACCCATATAGCATCTTTCTGACTTCGAGTCTTTGGTAGCCCAGTGATGAAGTCCATGGCGATGTCCTCCCATTTCCATTCTGGTACGGGGAGAGGTAGCAACTCACCACCTGGTTTGCGGTGTTCGATTTTGACCTCCTGGCAAGTTAAGCATTTTGACACGAAGTCTGCTACATCTCATTTCATGTTTGGCCACCAAAACTTCTTCCGAAGATCCTTGTACATCTTGTTAGAGCCAGGACGTATAGAATAAGCTGAAGAATGAGCTTCTCTCATTACTAACTGGCGAAGACCTTCTGTGTCAGGCACACAGATCCGGTCTTGAAACCAGAGTGATCCATTATCCTAAATCACAAAACTGGGAGCCTTCCCGTCCATTACTTCACTGCTTAACTTCACCAAGATTATGTCATCGACTTGCCTTTCTTTGATTTGATCTAGTAGCGTAGCCTGAATTTCCAGCATAGTCAGGTACCCTCTACGTTGATCATACAAGACTTCAGCTTCGCGTGACATTTGATTTAGTTTAGTCTGAGCAGTAAGTAGAGCAACTACTGTCTCGTGCGTTGTCTTCCGGCTCAGTGCATCGGCTACCACGTTAGCCTTGCCCGGATGATACATCAACTCGATGTCGTAGTCCTTAAGCAACTCTAGCCAGCGGCGTTGTCTCATATTCAACTTCTTCTGAGTAAATATATATTTGAGACTCTTGTGATCTGTGAAGACTTGGCATTTCACCCCATAGAGATAATGCCTCCAAATCTTCAGTGCAAAAACTACTGCTGCTAACTCAAGATCGTGCGTCAGATAGTTCTCTTCATAAGTCTTGAGTTGTCTGGATGCGTAAGCAATCACCTTGCCTCTCTGCATCAATACACAACCCAAACCACATTTTGAAGCATCACTATAGACCACATAATCGTCGTTCCCTTCTGGAAGTGCTAACACTGGTGCCGAGGTCAGACGTCGTTTCAATTCCTGAAAACTGGCCTCGCACTTGTCATTCCAGACAAATTTCTTGTGGACTTTGTGGAGCAGACCGGTCATAGGTAGAGCGATCTTCGAAAATCCCTCTACGAACCGTCTATAATATCCGGCAAGTCCAAGAAAATTGCTCACCTCCTTCACGTTCTGAGGCTGCTTCCAATTAGCCACATCTTTAATTTTCTGGGGATCAACCATAACCCCATTCTCATTGATCACATGGCCTAGGAAAGCCACTTCTCTCATCCAGAAGTCACACTTGGACAATTTAGCATACAGCTCATTTTGTCTAAGGACTGATAAGGCAATCCGTAGATGTTCCTCGTGAACCTCTTCATTCGGAGAATAGATCAGAATGTCGTCGATGAAGACCACCATGAACTTATCCAAGTACTGGTGAAAACATCGATTCATCAAATCCATGAAGACTGCTGGAGCATTGGTAAGTCCAAAAGGCATTACTACGAACTCGTAATGACCATATCTGGTCCGGAACGCAGTTCTAGGAATGTCTTCCTTACGAATTCTCAGCTGATGATAACCCGATCTCAGGTCGATCTTGGGGAAAACTTTTGCTCCTTGTAATTGATCCAACAGATCATCAATCCTTGGCAAAGGATATTTATTCTTGATCGTGACTTTATTCAACTCGCGATAGTCGATACAAAGTCGAAACGATCCCTCTTTCTTCTTGACAAATAAAACCGGAGCACCCCAAGGCGATGCGCTCGGCCTTACATAACCCTTGTCAAGAAGATCCTCGAGTTGCTTCTTCAACTCTTTCATCTCAGCAAGAGCCATCTGGTACGGTGATTTAGAAATCGGCGCCGTACCAGGCTCAAGATCAATAGAAAATTCCACATCACGATTTGGGGGTAATCTAGGAATTTCTTCCGGAAAGACTTCCGAAAAATCCCTAACCACAGGAATATCAAGAACTGAAGGTTCATCTTTCGCGGGCGGATCCAGGTAGCAAAGGTGCCCGACACAACCTTGTCGTAGTAGCTTAAACGCAGCCATCGCATTGATAAGCATGCCGTTATCAGCGTCATTCCGACCCTTAAACTTGCACACGAACTGGCCCCCAGATGACACCGTCACCGTCCTTGAACTAAAGTAGATCACCGCCCCATGACGCGTCAGCCAATCCATACCGAGAATAATGTCGTATGGAGCCATGGCTATACAGGTCAAATCTGCCTCAAATTTCTTACCCTGAATGGTAATCGGAAATTCAGACAACCGCTTCGTCCCAACCAGACGATCACCATTAGGAAGACTTACAACGAAAGACTCACAAGCTTCGTCGCACACTAATCCTAACTTACTAATACAACTATCCGAAATAAAGGAATGGGTAGCACCCGAATCAAACAGAATGCACACTGAAGTAGAATAAAGGTATAAAGTACCTTGTGCAATTGGAGCGTTAGGTTCATCCGCCTCACGCATCTCGTACAGGCGTTGACCGTGACCTCCAGAAGCAGTTGGGGCTTTCCCCTTATTCTGAGCAGTTGTTTGCATTGACGGACTAGGAGTCTCAACTGGCTTAAACCTGGGCCGGTTATTCTGCTTAACTGACCCATATTGTGACTCTATTCCCTTCTGTTTTCCCTGCTGACAGAATTTCTGCATATGGCCTCCACGACCACATTCAAAGCATAACTTCTTCTTCCTTGGGCACACAATGCTCTTGTGCCCCGCAACACCACAATTATAGCACTGGACTGGATTCTTGCTCTGGTCCGTCTGTTGCATTGACCCTCCTTGAGTCGTGTCCGTCTTTGCTCGACCAGACTTAGCAAAGTTAGACGGTGGCGCAGGTCGCTTGAATCCACTCCCTTGATTCTGCATCGATCTTTGCCGATCACGTCTTTTGGTTGACTCCTCCAGAGTCACCTCTAATTTGTAGGATGCATCCACATACTGCTCCAGAGTAGAGCATGTGTGGTGCACCATCATTGGCTTGATATTTGGGCTCATCCACTCGTGGAAATACCAGATTTTTTATGCCTCGTTGGATATCTTAGGTCCAGCGTACTGTAACAGATGATTGAACTTGGTCGCAAGCTCGGTTACCTTCAATCCATCCATTTTAGGGTACAGAAACTCCTTGTGTTTTTCCTCCCTCATAGCACGAGAGAAGAAACGGTCTGTCATCTTTGTCTTGAACATCAGCCAGTTCAAAACAGGACTTTCAGCTAAGCCGATACTCTCTCACCATTCACTAGCCTCTTCCTTCAACTGAAGAGAAGCTATATGTACTTTCTCAGCTTTAGTACAATCCACATTGCGGAACAGCCGCTCCATGTGGGAAAACCAATGGGTCACCCTGACCGGTTCTCCTTTTCCGTTGTAGTTGTCAGGCCTCATGGAATTAATGGTCTTCAACACACGACCATAATTGTCCCGAGTCCTGACTGCATTCTCTTGGAATACACGGTTCACTGGCTCCTCAAATCTGGGAACCGGTGGAGGTATTCGCACACCTTGTGCCTGCGGCACACCTGGTCGTAGTATATTAGTTACTATTGGAGCGTTGGTCTGACCTTGACCATTGCCCCCAGGATGATTGTTGGAACCTGACTCCTGCTCGTCTTGTCCAATATTTCCTACAGTTGGTCTGGGGTCATTATTTGTCCCAACACCAGCTCGAATTGTGTTCCTCGTGTTCACCATTTGTTTACCGATCCAGTTCCAAGTATTTTATACATTAATATTATTCAATATACTTAATGTAGCAAAATCACTCAGAGTAGATCAACTTGGTATTTTTTTTTTATAGATGAACTTTGAACTATTTTACAAACTGTACAATAGCCGATCTCCCGAGCGTCAGGTCAAAATTGCTCAGAGATTGTAGTATTTCACAAAGTACATGCCGCAATACTAGAATATTTACATGGTACATGCTAAAATACTAAGAAAAGGAAACTACTGCTACAGGCAACGTCGGTCCTCATCACGGTGCTCCGAAACGTTTCCTATACGGTAGACTTCCCATGCAAAGCTTCTTTGGACGGGGTTCTCCATCGGATTCTGACGATGGACTGCGCACCCTGCTTGGCCCTGGAACACATGATCCTATCTCAGTCATGTGAAGTATGGATCATCCAAGTTTGGCTCTCCTAGCCCAGCCCTTCTCTGAGCACTGGCGATCATTTTATCCATTTGGTACTGCTGTTGAGAAGAGATCATCTCGCTTTGACGAAGGATCTCTCGTAGCTCAGATTCCGTCCTCCTTCTCCTTTGAGTAGGGATAGGCTGGGACCCTTTGTACACCATTGTTGGGCCACTCCTTCCAATACCATATTCGGTATAAAGTGTTTCCCAGTCAGCATCAGTCATGAGTGCGTACTCTGGCACTGGTGGCAACTCTTGCACAGGTGGTAACTCTGAACTGGGGTGAATAAATTGCATCCTCGGTTCCTGACTACCCACCAGCAAGTGCTTCAAGTCATCGGACTCCTGGTTCTGCCCGTTGAGGTCCATCTCTGTATTCTCCTCGGGATCATCCTCGATGGGGTCCTCTTCCTCGTCGGGATCAACCTCGAGCGTTTCCTCCTCTTCTTCATCTTCCTCCTCGCTCCCTTCAGGAATCATGTCGATCTGGTAATCGTCATTGTAGTACCCTCTCGCGTACCTAGATGATTCATCCTCTTCCTGCACTGCTTCCTCCCTCAGTGGCTCCACTGGCGCTGTCACTGGAACTACAACATTCCTTGACACCAGGACTATTGACTCAAGAAGCACATGCTTGATCTCCTCAGGTGGGCTGTTTGGTTCTCCAACCTCGAAGCACCCTGATCAGTACTATTTTGTAGTGCATATCTAGGGATTATTATCAGGTTTGATGCGCTATTTGGTAGAATTTAGAGCACAATTGGAGATTATGGAGTTATAGCGGAGAAGTGTGATTTTGGTGGTCTAGAGGAGCTAATTGGAGACATCCAAAGGAAAAGGAGTTAACCACCTGAGGAGATGGCTAATTTCCAAAGAAAATGACGCGAAAGAGAAGAGGCCGCGACCGCGGCACGAAGGCCACGCCCGCGGCTAATTTCGGGAATTAATAGGGGCACTTCGAGAGCAAACCGCGACCGTGGCCAAGAAGTCGCGGCCACGGCCATACACGCGAGGCGAAGCAGCTTAATTAAACAAGCCGCGTGCTGCTTTTATTTTGGGCCAAATTGGAGGAAAGAAAGGCCCAAGTGAATCTTGGCCCAATTGAGGAAAGAAGCCTGCGTGAATTGAAGTCAGCGAATTCAAGCGGGAAGAGAAATGTGGAGCACGACGTCATCACGAAGTCAGCAGAAGCTTGATTTGTTGGAGTGGGCCGTGCTGATGCTGCATTGAAGACGGGCCGAGCTGCTGGAGTGGGCCGCTGATGCATGAACGAGATGGAGCAGCTGCTCCATTAACCGGGATTAATTTCCCCCGTTTTGGACTGTTTTATTTTCGGTTTTTATGTTATTGTTTTATTATTGTTATTTTATTATTTTCCACACTTTTAGAATTAGGTTAAAAACACTTTTAGTTAACCTAGTTTGACATCATCGTTTTCCATTCAGTATTGTTTTTTTTCTTTGAAGATTATGAGTAGTTAAGCACCATTTGCTTAGCCCGGCAATTGAAGCTTTTTCTATGGTTTGATTGTGAGGTTAATTCCCTATTCCTATTTTCTTTGGATTTATATCTTTCTTCTTGAGCTTCATTCCATTGAGTTATATTGATTTCTCTAGATTAGCTACCTAGTGTTATTGATATTATTCATACTGCAGGATTAGGTTCTTGAATAGTATTGGTTGGATCTAACTCATCAGTTGTGGTAATTATCATTATTAATATTAGTTTTCCTAGCCTGACAACCTAGTTGAGATTAGTATTATCTATAGTGTTAATGATTACTTTCTGGTCAACTTGTTGAGATCAATATTATCCATCCCTAATTCAGAAGTAGCATCCATGATTATCTTGGACTAGTAGGACTAGATTGTTATGAAAGAAGAATTGATTGCATGTTAATTATTGTGGGTTGTGATTATTGACATGTATCCTGGTTGATCTTATGCTCTATGCTGTTATTGTTCGGTTGTTCAATAGTAAGTGTTGCTAGAACTGGTAGGGCTAGTAACTATATAAGATTAGGGACATGAATAACTAAAGGACAGGAATAGAGATGACCTAGGACCAATCTATCATAGAAAAAGTGGATCGTGCTTGGCTAGGTGTTTTCCCCATATTTGATTACATCCTTTGATTTGTTTATTTGCCTTGATTGCTTGTTACGAAACCAATCCAAAACCCCCATTTGTTACTTGCATGCTAAGAAACACATAGATTGATTACTTCCTCCATGTGGGATTCGACCCTTGCTTGCCTCTACTACTTGTTTAGGTTTGTTAGGTTTTATTTTGACCGGGTTAAGGACGACTGAAAACCCGTCTGTCACACCCCTGGGGTATTGGGAAGTCGAGCCTTCCTGGAGATGGTGAATCTATCTCGGCATCTACCGAGTCGCTCGTATGAGAAAGACACGCACCCATATCCTATAGGATAACGAGGAAGGAATTAGTCTTTCTAGACATAGAATCAAGCTTACTACATGAGACTATAGATAGAAGACATGACTATGAACGGTGTTTTATTTTCAAATTCTTTTCATTTTGAAAATTCAGAGCCCTTTTGAAGACACTTTTCAATCGAAAACGAGTAATTGGTTTTCAAATACCCAACCCGTTTTAAAACCTCGCTCTGATACCACAACTGTAACACCCCCAAATCTTAACCTTTTTGGAAAGGTATTACCGCCAGTGACATCGGTTTTCCTCACCGAAGCCACCCAAGGCTTTACCGATTAAATACAATCCATGAAACACTTATGATACAAAATTATCATAATATTCGATTAAAGCATGAGTCCCGGAATTACATCCCAATTCCGAATAGGACTAAATACAGAGTTAACCAAAATACAGCGGAAGTCTTTCTTAAAATATACAAAAAGGGGTTGTGATCGCCATGATCACCTGTCCAAGGTTCTTAACCTGATTAAAACATTAAAAACATCCAAAAACCACCGTCGTCTTCATAGTCATTCTAGTCTCCTCATCTGTGCTCTATCTGATGTGATGAATCGAACGGATGACACCAGCCAACCATGCAGAGAACAATTTCGGTTGGTTAGTCTAATGAAAGACCATGCAAGGGTACAAAGCAGAGTGGTTCGAAGTAGACGTATTAGGTTAGACTCATCGTCTCTCGAATGACAGTCGATAACGATAGTCAACCACCATACTCCTACTAGAATACAGCAAAAGGCATGCACAAGAGAAGATTCTGGAAGACCGAGTCTTCCCAGAAATCAACTAGAAAGAAGACTCCAACGAAATGAGTCTTATAGGAAGATATGACAAAGTCTGGAACAACACAGAATCACAGAATTATAGTATCGCATTCGAGCGACTAAAAGTTAAGACGAGCTTTCTTAGCTGCACTAGCGCCTAGCTGTACTACTCACCCAAGGTATATTAATTATGTGCGACAACGGCACTTATCTTATGATATTCTCAAACGCACAACACGTTACAAGCTTTTAAATGTATATATCCCATGGATCCTATACATATAGTATTAGGTGGGGTCTAGCCACCTCTCTACTAATTTCCGAGATTTGTCCCACCAGCTAAGTGCACCACCTCTATACTCGTGTATCAGAGGTTGGGTCATGACCGTCCATATGGTATTAGGTGGGGTCTAGCCACCTCTCTACCAAATTATAAAGAAACGACTGGATCCCAACGAATCCAACGTTCATAACTACACAGTCCAAGCACAACAATAGTCCACAAACATCAACATAACCGCCCTCAAGGCTATCAATATAAATATATATTCATAATAGCGTTGTTCTAACAGATATACAACCTATTATAATATCATATTTTAGTTCTCCAAAACAATTAACAAAACTGTTCCCAGACGAACACAGTAATCATTCCAAATTAATTACTCAATTAAGCAACTGATAATTAATAGAAACACGGAATGATGAGCAAGAGCGAACCGCCACTTGCCTTAAATCTGCAGAAGCTTAACGAAGCTAGGTACGACGACAACTGGTTTCCGGGCTCGAAGAAGGGACAGATCTGGCAAAACAGATTCCTTCGGATCGACCTATAAAGAAACCCTAAGTTAGATTCGACAACAACGAGTACGAACCTAAAGAATAACGGAAGAAATCGAAAGGAACGAAGCCCGATCGAAAGCTACAGAAGCCAAGGCCGAAACAAGCAAGAGCTTATGGGCGGCGGTCGCCGCCTACCTTACGGCGGGCGCCGCCTGTTCGTGGCGGCGGTCGCCGCCTACCTTACGGCGGGCGCCGCTACGAACACCGAGAAAATTTCGAGAAGCACAAAACTCACCGACGATGATCGTTTTGCCTCTCATTTGCCTTGCTTTGGATTCTAAGCTTCCAAGGGCCTCCAAAGCTTCACTTTGCAACTGGAATAACACCAAATGGAGCTCCGGCGATCGATTGCGAATTATCCGGCAAAAGCTTGAATTTCCGGCGAGTGATTTATGGGGAGATTGAGCTTCGGATTTGTGCTTAATTCAGCTCCCAAATCCTCCTTTAAATAGCCAAAACTCCAGGGGACAACCAAGGGCACGTGGAGGGCTAAGATCGGAGGTCATCCGATTCGCCGACTATCACGGAGTCAAGCCGGCGATGCAGAGCTAGGCCTGCACCTAGGCGGCGGTCGCTGCCCAATTTGGCCGGCGGCAGTCGCTGCTTTTTGGCGCCACTTGCCAACTTGCCTGGAAGAGGATGACGATGTCAGAGCCTGTCAGGTGGCGGTCGCCTCCAAGCCCATTTTTCGTTCGTTAAGCTTGGAACAACAAGGTCTTAATCCGGGATAAATAATAATCGTACACGAACGAGTATTAAGTCCCAAAATACATCGACTGTATATTATTTCACTTAGAAAAATATTACAGAGATTAAGAACATTACATAATGTCTTTCTGTTTCCAAAATTAAATTGACGTACACAACAAACGTTCAAGTAATTTCCAAAATACTCTTACAGAAATACGGGGTATCACACAAACACCATTGTGAGCGAACCACTGCTCACATCAATCTTGGTCTTCGCCGTGTTCATGAACGGCCTTCCCAGCATCACAGGGCTGCGTTTTTTTCTTGTCCCGTATCCATCACAAAGAAGTCCGCAGGGAAAATCAATTTATCAAGTTCTACCAGCACATCTTGCACTACTCCCTTGGGTTACACATAGGAATTGTCCGCCAATTGGATCACAATTCCCGTCTTCTCTAATGGCCCAACCTCTAAAGACTCATACATCGAGAGAGGTAAAACATTGATAGAAGCACCTAAATCCAGCATGGCTTTTTCGAGCATGGTGCCACCTATCTTGCAGAGAATAGTGAACATCCCGGATCACTGCACTTCTTGGGCAACCACTTTTGCAGCATAGCGGAGACATTTTCACTGACTTTGACCTTCTTTTTTTCCTTCACTACTTTCTTCTTCTTTATTTTGCACAGCTCCTTCAAGAATTTGGCATAGCAAGGGATGCTCTTAACAAGTTTGATCAAAGGAATATTTACCTCGCAATTACTGAAGGTCTCGAAGAGTTCCTTGTCATTCTCCAGCTTTCTGGTGTCCTTTAGTGTCTCGGGAAAGGGTGCGGGAGGCTTCAGCAAACCGAGCGGAAGAAAATTGGGGAGCACATAATCATCCTAGACATCTGGGGCAAACCCGCGATCGCGGTTTGGGGCCCGCGATCGCGGTTCTTCATCTGGAAATTCTTGGGCTCCAGTGACTTTTCCGCAATCGCGGATTTCTGTTCGCGGTCGCGGATTTCTGTTCGCGGTCGCGGATTTCTGTTCGCGGTCGCCGATTTTCTCATTGTCTTCAGGAAAAATTCCACGGCCGCGGCCTTCCTCTCCGCGGTCGCGGATTTCTTTCTGTTGGCCTCGAGTTTCCTCCACTTGTGTTCCGCTCCTTAGCGTCATGGCACATACGTTCTCCCTTGACTTTACTACCGTTTGAGATGGTAGTTTTCCCGAGTCTCGGGCTTCCAGTCTGTTCACTGCGATGGAGATATTCCCCACTTGCTTCTCTAAGTTCTGAATACTTGACCGCATCTCTTGATTTTGTTGGACCATAGTGTTGGCCAACGTTGAAACACTATGGGCGAGAGACTTGTGTTGCTGGACCACCGCTTGAATTTGTGACCCCATCTCTTGATTTTGTTGGGCCAGAGTGCTAGCCAACGTCGATACGCTATGGGTGAGGGTCCTGATCATGTCATCACCAGACATAGATGAGCTTGAGCTTTGGCCTTGAGATCTAGGGTCATATTGTGCTCTAAATTGTTGTTGTTGACCTCCAGGCTGCTGAAATTGGTGTGGGCGCGGTAGGAACTGTGGTGGCCTCTGGTGGAACTCTTGATTGTCATGGCCCTGAGAAGGATTCTGTTGATTCCCGTATCTCAAATTGGGGTGATCTCTCCACCCTGGATTGTACGTGTTGGAATACGGGTCATATCTCGGTCTAGGAGGACCGAAACCTCCTATAGCATTCACCTCAGCAGTGGGCTCCTGCAGCGTGGGACATGCATCAATAGGATGCATCGTGTCATAGCATATCCCACAAGACTTGATTTGCTGCTGGCCACCCTTCATCATGTATCTCCTCATCATCTCCTTCATCTCAGCCATCTCAGAAAGTAGTGAGGATGATGACTGAGAGTCTGCAGCCTTGATTGATTGGGCGCTCGCCCTCTTGCTGAACTGTCTTGAGCCCTCAGATAGCTCAAAGAATATCTCGAGTAAGCTAATAGAAACCTACTCCTCCAATGAAATACCCAAGGTCTCAGGAAGCACAGCAAAACCATCTCCACTAAGAATTGCACCTAAACATGATTCTCCAAGTACCAACACAATCAACACAACATACAAGCTTTAAGGAAAGCAGAGTACTTCCTCCAAGCTTAACCCGAACACCATAGAGTGAATAAAAATATCTAATCCTGGCCTCCATCTATCTTATTATACCTCCCAGAGTGACGTACTCGAATCCTATTTATATCACCTCTTCTTATGTCACCACGCCAGGAAAAATGAGAAATCCTAATAATCACTATTCTTCTTTTAACTGATTTTGCCAAGGCGCCCTTTCGGGTTTTCACCAAGCCACTCATTTCATTTTTCTATAGATGGGCTCACAAAAACTCACATCACTCTTGACCTCTTATTACCCCAGCCTAATGTTGGTCCAAGCCACTTGCTTATTGCCTAAGCCGCCCTCTCGGGTTTTCGACTTAGCCCAGGATTTCTTCTTTTTTCTTTTTTCATATTTTTCACTTTTTCAATTTTTTTTTTCTTAGACGACTAGCAAGTATAGATCACTCCCCCATGCTTAAATATTGCATTGTCCTCAATGTAATGAAAGACAAAAAAGATGAAGCACATGGAAAAGCAGAAAAGTACTCACAACCGTCGCCGAGAGGGCTTGGACTTCGTTGTTGGTGCTGGCGGTAAATCAATGAGAGTACATGTCGCTGGTGTTGCGGCGGTCCTACTCAAGTAAACTCCACGTGCAACCAAATAAATCCACTGTAAGGTGTAGTGGTACATCAAGGAAACGGGGTTGCACGGGCCTTCAACGAACACCGAATGGGAGCCCGAATGTAATCGTGTTATGGGCTCTGGTGTTCCTCCTCGTCAGCTGTCGAATGTCGGGCCATCATCGGTGCCCAATAAAAATGTCGGGCTAATGTCTCCTCCTTGGCAGCATGATGCGCACCGTCTCTCAAAGTAAAACTCGGACAGCTGGGCCGCGGTCGCGGAAAAACTTCAAAAATTTTTATTTTTTTATTTTTTTTCCGACTAAACCCTAAAATCGCCGCGGTGGCCACGATCGAGGAAATGTCTCTGAGATTTGCCACGGTCGCGGTTTTTCTTCTGTTCTTCCTACTCCTACGGGTTAGTCAAAAGAACCATGTGACTAAGGGGGACATGGTATAAAGCCTTAAACCCATGACCTTGGAGGAAGTAAGGGAATTAAGAAGGAAGGCAAAGGAGTGGAACAAGAAAACAAAGCCAAGAAGTCGAGTGATCTATCCACACGAGATATTTCATTGATCAAGGAGCCCTAATTCATCAAAGGTAACATTGATGCAACAACACCATCCAAAGAATAAGGGGGCTTTCTCACCTAACTCTCTTATTATGCATATTAGTATTAAGGCTCAATTACAAGACTTTCATGTTGATGTAGTATGCACTCTTAGGGTTTTAGCTAGCTTTTCTCATGCTATTTACCCCAGCAATAATTTGGGAGATAGACTGCATGTTATGAGGGGGAGTCCCCTAAAACTTGTAATTATATATGCTAGGTGAGTGCAAGGAGTCATGTCTAGGTTAAGAGGCATCAATTAAATAGGCACCTTTGCTATGTCGTGCTACTTGATATTCTTTGGCATAGGTTATACGAACTCGAGGTCGAATCCTTTCAAATCAGGGGAGGATGATGTGATCCGGGTCCACATCAAGTTACAAGAAAGAGCTAAAGGAGGCACCATCACTAAAGGAGCACCAAATGGAATCAAACTAGGGTTTCTCAACCCTAAGGAGTCACTCCCTTACAAGATAGAAGATGTGCCTAAAAGAATGGTTCTTTTTGGTGGTGTTTGTGTTTAAAGAATGCAAGAAATAAAAAGGGGATAAGCAACTATCCTCCATTGGGTATGACTCACCAAGAGATTCAAGAAGATGATAATTCAAGCATGAGATATTACTCACCTAAGCCTAATTACCTTGCTTCGGATATTACTCACTAAAGCACACAAGTATAAGAAACTTGGATATTACTCACCAAGGTTCAAACACTCAAAGAACAAAGTGCTCAAGATTAACGATGCACAATGCCAAAATGTGTATTCTCAATTAATCAAAAGTTTCCTAACAAATGAAACAACTAAACCTGATGTCGACATGGCAACCACATAAAATAACGATGCACAATGCCAAAATGTGGTAGAAATGAGTAAGTGTATGCTAGAATCTGTGGGAGGGGCCCTAGAAGGTGTCGACATGGCAACCACATAAAATATGGGTGCTAAGGGAGTAGTGTAGTAGGGTAAAGGCCGCCAAGATAGAGTCCCAAAAATGGCCTGGTGTGGGGCAATCCTTAAAAGCCCATGGTCAACATGAAAAGTCTCATCCAAGGGGCGCCTATGAAGGGCTCTAGGCATAATCCTCAAGGGGCCATGATCAACAAGAAAAACCTGATGCAAGGGCCGCCTAGGGAAGGTTCTAGGCATGTCTAGTGTGTGGGCTAAGAGAGAATAGTCCTTATCCTCAAAAGAATTCCTAAATACCACTTGATAGTAAAGGACCCCAAGGACAACTCAAAAGCAAGGAGCACGCAACAACAAAGGAAAATGGGGAATGTAAGGACACAAGGTCCAAATTCTATATGAAAGGCAAGGATGCATGCACAAGTTATGCCACTACCCTTCGTAAGCCTAAGTATATGCCCCATGATACAACAATTTAGACAATGATCATACTTAGACATGGAAAGAATGAAATGCATTAAGTGAAACCTCTTGGACATGAATTGAGACATGGAACTATAATGCAAACAAGAGAACATAGTCCTAGATGCAAAACAACTTGTCATCATGAAAAGTGCTGACGCGAACAAGGATCCGGAAAGGCCACGGTGCAAGGTAAGCTCCAAGACGGCGACCGGAAGCAAGCGCAAGGGCTGGCGGCGACGACGGAAGTTGTTCGGCAATGGAGATTCGTGGAAGGGTGGTGGAGTTCCAGGGGTGCGCAGAAATGATGTGTGGGTGGATGGCCGTACCGGGGCGGAGGGATAAGCGACTTCAAGGCTCGGATGTCACTCACCAAATCAAGAAGACGAGAGGGGAAGGATGGACGAGATGCGACTCACTCGTTCCAAGATCCGGAGGCTCGATCTTATGCACGAGTGTAAGGTTGAAAAGAGCAATTTGTAGTAGCCAAAAAAGCTTAAGTTTTGATTGAAAATTAACGTGTCTAAAAACAATGTTCACAAGGGCCTTATAAAGGCCAACAAAACCCTCGGCTGACCCAAGCCAAGACCACAAGGCATTAAATGCCGAAATGTTATGAAAATAACCCAAGTTCTAAGATGAAGAAATGACATAAAAATTACACAAACATTAAGGCATAAAATGACGTCTGAAATGCGTGTGTAAAGTATCTCGACGCCTGCATGCGTGGCGGCTAATCATTCGAGCATGTCGTGAGTAGCATCACCGGCTCCAAGGCAACTTGGCTCGGCGCTCCAAGGTAGAGAAGGCCCTTTTGCAGCTGGTGGTTAAGATCCTTGGCTCGAGCGCGCGTGATCGCCCTTGGTGGTGGATCAGGAGGCGCCAACAGATGAGTTGGCGGTGCGGTGAAAGGAGCACGGCGCTCGGCAGGCTCGGACCCACTTTCCACGGCACTCACGGAGTAGATGGACTCATCTGGGTCAAAGGGATGTGTGGAGTCCTTGGTGTGCGGGGAACTCGGAGAAGTGCCCGGCGAACTAGCCTCTAGCTCGTTAGGCACCGGCCCAGCATTCGGGGCGGCAACGCTTGTAGATGGCACTTCATGGGGCGTAGCCACATCATTCTCCCCTCCATGGAAAGGATTCGACCTCGAATCCAGCACATCAAGGTCGGCTTCAACGTCCACCAAGTAGGGCACCAAATCGGTGACGTTGAACACATCGTGGACTCCATAGGTGGGTGGCAACTCGATGTGGTAGGCATTGTCGTTGATCTTCTCGAGCACCTGAAATGGCCCATCTTCTCTAGGTTTGAGCTTGGAGTTGTGGAGGGTCAGGAACCGCTCTTTCCTCAAGTGCACCCACACCAAATCGTTGGGCTCAAGCAGCACCTCCTTACGGCCCTTGTCGGCGTGTCTCTTGTATTGCATGGCCTTCCTCTCAAGATGCAACCGAGTGTCCTCATGAAGCTTCTAAATCCGGTGCGCATGGTCGACTCCTTCCTTGCTTTTCCGCTCCATGATGGCATATGGTAGGTGATCCATAGGTGTTGCGGGATTGCGGCCATACACCACTTCGAAGGGCGTTCTCTTATGGCAAGCAATGAAGTGAGCCATCTTAGAAAACCGATCTACCACTACAAGAATAGAATCTCTACCCCTCTTCGACCTAGGCAAACCAAGCACAAAATCCATGGAAATATCCTCCTAAGGTGCTCGTGGAATGGGTAGGGGTGTGTAAAGCCCATGGGGTTGGACTCTCGACTAAGCACGCAAACATGTGACATAAGAAGCACAAAATTTCTTCATAGACCCAACCATGTGAGGCCAATAAAAATGCTCCCTAAGTGTATGCAAAGTCTTAAGTATCCCAAAATGTCCCATGAGACCCCCACCATGTGCCTCTTGAACTAGTAGTCTCCTAGTTGACCCCTTAGGAATGCACAATCTATTTCCCTTAAACAAGAAACCCACATGCAAGTAAAATTGATCTCGTTCCCCCTTAGACAAACATGTAGCATAGATATCACAAAAATCAGGATCATGAGCATAGAGTTCCTTCATAAAAGCAAATCCTAGCAATCTAGCATCCATAAGAGCCAAGTGTGAATACCTACATGACAAAGCATCAACAACAATGTTGTCTTTCCCTTTCTTGTGCTTAATCACGTAGGGAAAAGACTCAATGAACTCGACCCACTTGGCATGTCTTTTATTTAGTTTGCTTTGGCCCTTCAAGAACTTCAATGCCTCGTGGTCGGAGTGAATCACGAACTCTCGAGGCAACAAGTATTGTTGTCACACCTTGAGCACTCACACTAAAGCCAACAACTCCTTATCATAGGTGGGGTAATTATGCTCGGCCCCACCCAGTTTTTCACTAAAGTATGCTATTGGCTTTCCCTCTTGCATGAGTACTCCCCCAAGACCTATGCCTGAAGTATCACATTCAATCTCAAAGGTCTTCTCAAAGTTGGGTAGTACAAGAAGGGGTGCGTGAGTGAGCTTGGCCTTAAGTGTTGCAAAGGCCTCTTCTTGAGCAGCTTCCCACTTGAAAGCCACATTCTTTTTGGTCAACTCGGTTAGCGGGGAAGCAAGTGTGCTAAAGTCCTGCACAAACCGGCGATAGAATTCGGCTAGACCAAGAAAGCTGCGGACTTGAGTCATAGTGGTAGGTGTTGGCCAATCCTGAATGGCTCTAACTTTCTCCTCGTCCACTCTCAAGAACTCATGTCCGATGACAAACCCTAGAAATACCACATGGTCGGAGCAAAAGTGGCACTTCTTGAAGTTGGCATACAACTTCTCCCTACGTAGCACCTCCAACACTTGCCTCAAATGTTCCTTATGCTCCCTAAGGTTGTGGCTATAGACTAGGATATCATCAAAATAGACTACCATAAACTTCCCTTGGAAAGGCCTAAGTACATGATTCATGAGTCTCATGAAGGTGCTAGGAGCATTGGTAAGACCAAATGGCATAACCATCCACTCATAAAGTCCATACTTGGTCTTGAAGGCGGTTTTTCATTCGTCACCCTCCTTCATCCTAATCTGATGGTAGCCACTTTTGAGGTCTATCTTGGAGAACACACTAGCTCCGTGAAGCTCATCGAGCATGTCATCTAGCCTGGGGATTGGGTGGCGGTATTTGATGGTTATGTTGTTGATAGCTCGACAATCAACACACATACGCCAAGACCCATCTTTCTTAGGCACTAGAATGACTGGAACGTCACAATGACTAAGGCTTTCTCTCACATAGCCTTTGTCAAGCAACTCTTGCACTTGCCGTTGGAGCTCTCTAGTCTCTTCGGGATTAGCACTATAGGCTGCCCGTTTGGGAAGTGTAGCACCAGGAATGAAGTCTATTTGGTGCTCAATGCCTCTAATAGGCGGCAAACCACTAGGAATCTCTTCCTGAAATAGATCATCAAAGTCAAGAAGGAGTTGGAAAATGGGCTTAGGGAGATCTTGAAGGTCTTGAGTGGTCAAAAGGGTGTCCTTGAAGATGAGAAGAAAACACATCCTATATGCACGGATGGCTTGGTCAACCTCCTCGGGCTTTGCTAGGAGCATGTGATTGGAAGCTCCTCCCTTGTTGTCAATGGACAACTTCTTCGACTTGGCTTGATCCTCCTTGTCTTGTAGGGCTCTCCGCTGCTCCTTAGCCACGTGGTCCGCCATGATCTCATGAGGGGCTAATGGGTGAAGTGTGATCCGTTTCCCCTTCATGATGAATGAGTACTCATTGGTCACCCCTTGATGGATAACTCCTCTATCATACTGCCATGGACATCCTAGAAGAAGGTGACATGCGGTCATGGGAAGCACATCACATAGGACCTCGTCCTCATATCCCCCGATAGAAAAGTGAATCTTGGCTTGTTCTTTGACTTTGAGGGGAGTGGAAGAATTGATCCAACACAGGGTGTAGGGTTGGGGGTGAGGAATGACGGGCAAGCAAAACCTCTTGACCACTTCTTGGTCAATGATGTTGCAACATGATCCACCATCTATGATCATGATATAAACTTTGCCTTGAATGGTGCACCTAGTGTGGAAGATGGTTTCCCTTTGGTTGGGAAGGCTTGGGCTCTCGGAAGCAACGAGGGTCTTCTTGACCACAAAGCATTCGCCCTCAGGCGCCTTCACGTGCACTTCTTCATACTCTTCTTCAAGTCCTTGAGTCTCTTCTTCAAGCTCATCCTCCGACTCAAATTCTCCTTGAGTGTTGAGTAGGACTTGCTTCTTGGTAGGGCAATCTCTAGCAAAATGTCCTCTTCCAAGACACTTGAAGCACTTCAAATCTCGGGTACGCCCTTCTCCTTCCTTCTTTGGCGGTTGTGTCAGAGTTGGATCCTCTCTTATTGGGTGTTGAGTAGAGAACTCGGGCCTAGGCTCTTGATGCCGTGGGGGTTGATGGGGTTGGCTAGAAGAGGAGGATGGCTGCCACGGTCTAGGATTAGACGAATGGAATCTCTTGTGAGGCAGATTCTTGTACACTTGAGTAGTGTAGTGTAGGACATCCTCTATCCTAGTGCCCTTAGGGAAATGCTGATAGGATATAATAGACTTGAGTTTAGGGGTAAGGTTGTTGATGAATTTGGAGATGATATACTGATGTGACCCTGCCTCCCATGACGGCCCAAGACGAGGAAGAAGCCATGACCATGAGCTTAGAAAAGCCAAGTACGAAGACCACGATCTTCGTCATACTCCTCGCATCTGGAATAGAGTCCGCGATCTCATTCAAGCATCTCTACCAAAGATCGCGTGCCTCGACGCGTCTTCCTTCAAGCGACTCAATGTTGAACGCGATCTCTTTCAAGCGACTCAACCTCATTCAATGTTGATCGTGTTCTATCTGAAGATTCGCGTATTCAAAACCTTTTAACACGTAGTTTTGAGACATTTTTCTATATTTGGTATTATTGCTTATTTTAGATAGTTTCCTTTTATAGTCTTTTTCTATTTTTGGGTTTGTGCCTTTTGTATGCTTGCATGGGCTAGCCCATAGGTTCGTCTCGGTCCAAGCCCATTAGGTCTTGGCCGAGTTCTTTGGCTATTTAACGCTTCCTTTGTTATTGTTATTTCCTTACGTTCAATTTAATTCAAGGTTTCAAGTCGAGTGTTTATCCTCCTTCCCTTGATCGGACGTCAAAACCCTCTATCTTCACATCCCCTTCACTCCGCCGCCGATGCTATGGCAAACGCTTGAACCTTCAAGCCAGTCTTCCTTTGCATCTCCCTTCAACCGTAGTCGATGCTACGACACCCGCAGTCGACGCTACGACACCCACAGTCGACGCTACGACACCAACGACTTGTCTCTTCAAGTCATCTATCCCTCATCAAATCGCTTCCGCCAACGCTATCATTTCGCCCCAACAACCGCTTCCACCGCGTTCACCACCGCACCAACACCATGTTCACCACCACGTTCATCATCGCGTTCGACGTCTTCTTCACTGTTGTGACGTTCAACGTGACTTCTCACCCAAGACTAGATCCCAAGGCGCCACCTTTTGACAATTGGCTTGTCATCGGAGGCAAGAACACATCAACTGGTATGTGTTTAGATACCACGGGAAGCGCGTGACTCTCTTACCAATGAATTCCCATCAACTTTTACAGGATCAGGTCGAGCGTGATAACGACAAGACATTGGATGCGGCAAAGACCGCGTCAACACCACCGCGACCTACCTCAGATCCCGGAGATTCTTCCTTGCGGAACCGACTCATCTTACACCATAACGCGCACCAGGATAACACGAGTTGCAGAGACATGGGAAGTGTCGTGCCTCCGAACACTGTGTTATAGGGCCATTGTGATCACCAGGTTCTTCTCGCACGACCCAAGGACTTCATTGCCCGTTTGAACAGCAAGGTGCCAACTCCAGGCATGCACTACTCCTACATCGCCATGCCTTTGCCACAACCTATAGCCTCGTTGCAAGTAGAGTTCACAGCGGATTTGCCAGCGAAGCCACCAAACACGCTACCACTCTTGTGTAGCATTCAACACACAATCAACTGGGTGTTTGGTGCCTATCCGCCACGCTTCGGCCCAAGATTCGTGTTCGACACCGGAGACCTTGAGTGGGCATACTTGCACGAGAATGTCGAGTAACAGATCAACGATTTTAAAGCGGGGATGCTTCACAACCAAGTGGGGGAGGGTGATGTGACCCTGCCTCCCATGATGGCCTAAGACGAGGAAGAAGTCATGACCGTGAGCTCAGAAAAGCCAAGTACGAAGACCGCGATGTTCGTCATACTCCTCGCATCTGGAACAGAGTCCGCGATCTCATTCAAGCGTCTCTACCAAAGATTACGTGCCTCGATGCGTCTTCCTTCAAGTGACTCAATGTTGAACGCGATCTCCTTCAAGCGACTCAACCTCCTTCAATGTTGACCGCGTTCTATCTGAAGATTCTCGTATTCAGTACCTTTTAATGCGTAGTTTAGAGACATTTTTCTATATTTGGTATTATTGCTTATTTTAGATATTTTCCTTTTATAGTCTTTTCTATTTTTGGGTTTGTGCCTTTCGCATGCTTGCATGGGCTAGCCCATAGGTTCGTCTCAGTCCAAGCCCATTAGGTCTTGGCCGAGTTCTTTGGCTATTTAAAGCCTTCTTTGTTATTGTTATTTCCTTACGTTCAATTTAATTCAAGGTTTCAAGTCGAGTGTTTATCCTCCTTCCCTTAATCGGACGTCAAAACCCTCTATCTTCGCATCCCCTTCACTCCGCCGCCGACGCTACGGCAAACGCTTGAACCTTCAAGCCAGTCTTCCTTCGCATCTCCCTTCAACCGCAGTCGACGCTATGACACCCGCAGTCGACGCTACAACACCCGCAGTCGACGCTACGAAACCAACGACTTGTCTCTTTAAGTCATCTATCCCTCATCAAATTGCTTCCGCCAACGCTATCCTTTCGCCCTAACAACCGCTTCTACCGCGTTCACCACCGCACCAACACCGTGTTCACCACCACATTCATCATCGCGTTCATCAACGCGTTCGTCGTCTTCTTCACTGTTGTGACGTTCAACGTGACTTCTCACCCAAGACTAGATCCCATGGCGCCACCTTTTGACAATTGGCTTGTCATCGGAGGCAAGAACACATCATACACCCCTCAGGAAACCTAAGTCCCGACTTAAACATTAGCATCCTAAGCTCCCTATAGTATTCGTTCGGGGTGCGACCTCCTTGCCTAAGACTCTCCAACCTAGCGTGAACACGCTCTTGGTAGTCGTCCGGGACAAATCTATTCCTAAGAGCTGTACGGAGCTCGTCCCAAGTGTCGATTTGTGGGATGCCTTCATAGTCGCGATCAGCTTGCTCCTCTAGCCACCATTGTTGCGCGAACTCCACAAAACGAATAGAAGCCAAGGCTAGATTTTGCGCCTCCGAGCACTCATAGAAAGAAAAGATCTATTCTATCTTATTTTCCCAATCTATATAAGAGTCAGGGTCACACGTACCTCCAAATTGAGGAATCTCGATCTTGGGAACCTAAGGTTGATCTCTTCCTTGGAATCTCTTTTGGTCCTCCTCGTAGTATCCACGGCCTCCTTGGTACGGCATCCTCGGAGTGTAAGGCCTTCTTTCACGCACGTCCTCTCGCCTGGCCACATTCCTTCGAGGCATCATGTTGAAGGCCGAGTTTCTTGGAGGATTCGGCTCGTGGTGCCGTGGTGGGTGGAGCTCTCGTTCCCTCGTTGGAAACGGTTCTTGTTGTCTTGCATGAGCCCCTCGTGAGCCCTCACCTGCATGGTTAGTATGCAACAAAGGCAAACTAGGAGGACAAGATTAAGATGTTGGAAATTGAAAGTCAGAATCCATACCATCCTCTTCTCTCGGATGATCAACAATGGAGCGTCGGTAGTAGTAGCTCCGCCCAAGGACAATTGGGAGACCTTCTGCATGAGACTCATAAAGTAGGTTCCTTCTCCTTGATAGGCATAAGAAGATGTGTCGGGCTCTCGGGGTTCACTCGATCGCCCTCTCAAGGATTGTTCGATCTTGGAGTCCAAACTCCTCTCAAAGGCCGCATGTTTCTCCTCAAGGGTGTGGATCAACTGGCGTAATCTCTCATCCATAGCTTCTTGGCTGGCTTGGATGGCCTCCTTAATTACGTCCATGGTAATAGGAGGTGTGGGAAGGGGCTCGGAGATGGTGATCCCTTTGCCGGCGTCAGTCGACTTGACCATGTTCAACCTCATCCGAGAGCTAGACTTCACACGAGGCCCCACGTCGCCTTGCTTTGGCAATGGACCTTAGGCCACGTGAAGGGCTCAAATTTTTTGTCTCACATCAAACTAAGGCAGAAAGCAAGTGGTTCCTAGAGAAAGGGTAGGTTCCTAGGACTCCTAGTTTTTGGACTTAAAACACAAGCAAGTGACACTAGCTACGGGCAAGCACTCAAGCAAATGACAACCCAAGTCACCACACGTTCAAATACTCGAACCCGATTTGTTTGCTCAACCATTCGTCTTCAAGCAAATTCAATGGACGACTAAGCCCGAGGTGCGGCACGATGCTCCAAGATGTCACCTATGGTCTTTGCTTGGCCTCGTCTTTTTTTTTTTCACGTTATGCCAAGTTCGATTTTTACGACCTCTACAAGGAAAGGGAAAGATCTTGTGCTTGTAATGGCTTTTGGATTTGCAAAGTTTTTTTTTATAAGATCAAGCACAAGGTCCTAATTTTTGTATAATATACACTAGGGATTGGCTTCCTAATGTATACACTATATCTTGTCAGACCACCCTTAAGCCGAAGTTATTCGTACCACTCGAATTTGATTGCCTCGGATTTAAATCAAGCACGCAAATCACATTCAATATTTAATCATGCAGCACACGAGTCATCAAATGCAAAAATTGTGAACGCAGCAGGTAGCCACACGAACAGTTGCAAGTCACAAGAAATTCCAAGCTTATCACAAATTAATTTCGGATGCAGCAAATGGCAAATGGACGGACAAGCTAATTAAATTAGTGGAAGCAAAAACAAACTTGACAACTACAAACTAATTAATTAAAAAAAATTGACAACCGGTTACGAGCAGATGGGAAGACACTAGGCATTCAACCAACAATTCACGCATGACAACTACAAACTAATTAATTGTTGGTTGGCTCGTCTTCTTCCTAGGGGTGACGGACAGTTCACGCATGCAGCAAGGGAGAAACAAGGAAGAAACCCAGAAAAATTCACAGTCCACGGCAGGCCAAGAACACACAAGAACTAGACAGGTTTTTCGGCAATACCGAATCACAGATTTGGACAGAACTGAAGACGACTTCCTAAGCTTGCTTAACTGAACTTTACATGACAAGATCAAGGTTTTCGAGAGCTTACCTCACGGGCTCTGATACCACATGACGCGAACAAGGATCCGGAAAGGCCACGGTGCAAGGTAAGCTCTAAGACGGGGACCGGAAGCAAGCGCAAGGGCTGGCGGCGACCACGGAAGTTGTTCGGCAAAGGAGATTGGTGGAAGGGTGGTGGAGTTCCAAGGGTGCGCAAAAATGATGTGTGGGTGGATGGCTCGTACCGGGGCGGAGGGATAAGCGACTTCAAGGCTCGGATGTCACTCACCGAATCAAGAAGACGAGAGGGGAAGGATGTACGAGATGCGACTCACTCGTTCCAAGCTCCGGAGGCTCGATCTTAGGCACGAGCTTGAGGTTGAAGAGAGCAATTTGTAGCAGCCAAAAAAGCTTAAGTTTTGATTGAAAATTAACGTGTCCAAAAACAATGTTCACAAGGGCCTTATAAAGGCCAACAAAACCCTCGGCTGACCCAAGCCGAGACCACAAGGCATTAAATGCCGAAATGTTATGAAAATAACCCAAGTTCTAAGATGAAGAAATGACATAAAAATTACACAAACATTAAGGCATAAAATGACGTCCGAAATGCGTGTGTAAAGTCTCTCGACGCCCGCATGCGCGGCGGCTAATCATCCGAGCATGCCATGAGTAGCATCACCGGCTCTAAGGCAACTTGGCTCGGCGCTCCAAGGTATAGAAGGCCCTTCTGCAGCTGGTGGTTAAGCTCCTTGGCTCGAGTGCACGTGATCGCCCTTGGTGGTGGCTCAAGAGGCGCCAACGGAGGAGTTGGCGGCGCGGTGAAAGGAGCGCGGCGCTCGGTAGGCTCAGACCCACTTTCCACGGCACTCACGGGCTGGATGGAATCATCTAGGTCAAAGGGATGTGTGGAATCCTTGGTGTTGGGGAACTCGGAGAAGTGCCCAAGGGACTAGCCTCTAGCTCGATAGGCGCCGACACAGCATCCGGGGTGGCAACGCTTGTAGATGGCACTTGATGGGGCGTAGCCACATCAAGTGCTCTATCCAAGGTTGTAACATTAAACTCATGCAATGTGTCACTTAATGACATACAAGAGGAAAGAGAGAATGGGTCTTCTCTGAAATTAGGAGCCTTTAGGACGACTTTCTCTTCTTGGCCAATAGCTGATTTCTTAGGAGGCTCATCACCCATGCTATCAACCTTCTCTTGGAGTGGGAATGGCAAGCAAGAAGGAACCTTACCTGTGGCATCCGTCCATGGATTAGCCAAGGAAAGTATGGAGCTTCGTGTAATGGTGGGGGGAAGCATGCTTCTTAGAGACGAACGGGATGGTCCCAAAACTTTATCCCTCTTTTCCTTTGATGCTCGCTCCTCTTCAACTTTCTCCCTCTTTTCCTTTGTTGCCCGGTTGGCTCGACAATTGACAAAGGCACTTGGGCTTGCCTCATATCAACCGAGCTAGGTGGCTCATCATATGTGGCTTGGGCGCGAGTCTCCTTGGCCGTCTGAGCTGCAAAGAGGTGCTCAAGGGGCTCCTCCGAAGGTGACTCAATAGCGGCCAAGGAACGCTCCATGGTGGCAATCCGGGCGTTGGAGTGATATGGTGGAAGCATAGGCCCCGTGCCTCGGTCATGCGCCGCGGCCTCAAGATGGTGGTCAGCCAAGCCGCGTGAGGAGGCGCCGTTAAGGATGGGCGCGGCACGAGACGGTGCCACAACCGACGAGGGAGTCAGGGAAGCGACGGAGATGTCGGCCAAGCGTTGCTCAAGGGCAACCATCCGGGCGTCATAGGCCTCCTTCTCTCAGCGTAACTCGGCCAAATCAGCCAAGGCGGCGCGCAAGTCATCGGCGGCCTCTTCACGGAGGGCGGCGGCTGCCTTGGCGCGACTTTGTTCGGCTAGTCTAGCCGCAAATGACTCGGGGTAGAGCATGGGCGTGGAGCTGGCCAAGAGGCGTTGGACTTGTTTGGGGCAGCGCGCATGGCCATTGGCGTGGGGAAGGGACAGCCAATCCGGGTCATGGCGGTCGAGCGGGCGTTGGGGCTGGCCCCGAGTGCGATCATAACCCTGGTGGTTCACATCCACCAGCCTCTTCCTCTTTATGGCCTCCAAAAGGCTCCATGCCGGACTTGGTGAAACTATGAGCATAACAACAGTTGAACTCGTAGTCGGTTGCGGGCCTAGGGGCGGCGCGGGAATAAGGATCTCCATACAAGGGCATAGGATCACGAGCATGGCTTCATGGGTGTCGGCCCGACAGCGGCCGAGCGGGATAAGGCCAATATGGCTCTTCCATGGGGACTTCACCTAGCACAAGCAATAGGCAAAGCAAGTAAAAAGTCCCAAGCAATCACAACAAGCATACTAAGAAAATATGTAAACCTTAGGCCTAAGACAATCAAAGGCTCAAGTAATCAAACAAACACACCATGAGAGATAGAGCAAGCTAGGCCTAGGCAATGAAGCTAATGCAACAATGAAGGTTCAAGTAAAAAAAAAGTCGGTGGAGAATGTCACTTGTCAATCTTGATTAGAACTTAGGAACTTGCAAACATTCCAAATTGAATGACTTAGGCTAAGTAAGAAAGTTCAACTTCAAAACATAGAATGATAGGCATGGGGAAGAGTGGGAGGGGGCTGCCATGTGGGCTATAGGAGAGGAGAAGTGAAGTGACAAAAGAAGAGAAGAAATTGGGAGGGGGGGGGGGGGGGTAGGCTTAGTGGCCCAAGTTGCCAAGTGAGGTGGGAGAGTCCACAAAAGTGAGGTGGAATTGGTTGTGGCCCAACTGAAATATACTTGACTTTTGACTTCCTTTTTTTTTAATTGGGCATTTGCCTTTTTCTTTTGGCCTCTTGTTTTTCCTTAGGCTTTTTCTCTTTGTCTGAGTGGTGAGGCCAAATTGGATTAATGGCCCTATGTGTTTGAATTGAAGAATGGGACCACAACAAATTTCCTTTGAATTGAAAGAGGGGGCGAAAAGGAGTGTTGTTGTCTGGACACTTACATTCCCACCCTTTTTGAAGCCCACAAAAGGGAAGCTTCCAAACTCTCTACCCAACAAATCAACCAAGAGTTAACTTTGGTATTTACCCAAATAACCTAAGAAAACCAAATATGCAAAGAAGAAAGCACCTTTGGCTCTTGCCCAAAATAACCAAGTCACATGCAACACATAAGAAATTCAAAGGGAGCTAGTAAGGGAGCATGGGCACATGGCCGACCATGGGGAAAGGTGATGGTGGCTGTAGGGTGGTGGTGGGCGGCGGCAAGGCGGCAGGGGGTGGCGGCGTGGTGGTCGGCGGTAGTGGCAATGCGGCGGAAGGCTTTTTCTTGTTTTTTTGAGGCGATATTTGGAGGGGAGCTAGAGTAAAGGCTAATAAGCATAAAAACAGCAAAAAAAATGAGAAGAAGAAGACCTTAACTTTGCCGTTGAGCTCTGAAAATAGTTGATGTGAAACAAGGGGTTGAATGCCCTTGTCTCACAAGCTTAGAGCTCCGGATCGTGGCACAAGAGAGGCTCGGTCTTCTCCTAGAGGCCCCGGCTGGCTTGGTGGCTCCTTGGGGGTGATTTGAAGGTGGAAGTGAAGAGAGTGCATTGGGAAGTTGCGGGGAGCCGAGAGCTAGCCGAGAAGGATGAGATGGCCGGCCGAGATGGAGCTTGGCTGGTCGGGCGAGACGAGGGGCCAATGGAACCTCTCCTAGAGGTTTCTTGGCTGAGTTGCTTCAGATGGAACTTAATGAACTGAATTGCTTTAGTGAAATGTGAGAGATTGAGAGGAAGAAGGAGAGATTTGAATGCTTGGGGTTGATAGATCTAAGTGGGAGCCTTGGGGATGTATTCCTCTAACCCAAGGGATAAATCCACTTATATAATCTTCAACCAGTTTGCATACAAGGAGAGAGAGACATTATATAGTTCTAGGGTTTTGAGTTAAAGGCCCAGATGCAAGTGGCCTCACACACTTAAAATAGCAAGGTCCAATCATAAAGAAATGACAAAAGTAGAAAGGGGATAAAAGCTCTAAAAGGCTTGGATAGAGGCGCGCGCTTGAATGTCTTGGAGTGGAAGCGTCGGCGCCTTGGTGGTCAAGGCCTTGGCTCCTCCACTGTGAGGCACAAGAGTAGGCGCGGGCCTTGGGCTGGAGGCTCCTTGTTGATAGGTGGTTGTCACTCATCAGTCGGGATCGGCACGTTCAAAGAGGAGTCTTCTCATGGCAGCTTCCTCTTCTTTGCGACGATCTTGTCAGCGGTGGACTCAGCACATCTCGCCTTGGATGCTAAGAGAGCATGAGACAATGACACGAGTTCGATGTGTTATGAAATGTGCGTCGAGAAAGCAAAATTTAAAGAAACTTACACATCTTTGGAGAAGGAGTCGTTTCAACTTCTTCAATAATGAGTTCTACTGACGGGATCTCGATGATAGTCCTCTTTGACGCTGGCAAAGTAAGTTTCTACTTCGTGATCTCCTCCGACTCCTCCCTAAAGTGAATATCTTCACGGTTCACCACCAATAAGAATGAGTGAGAATAGAGTTAAAATACGATGAAGATACGAAGAAAAATTGAAACAAAAGTTACCCTCTTTACACCACGCATGGCGTAAGAACTCGTAATCTAGCCCCAAATATGACTTCTTTATGAAGAAGAAGCGATCAGACCAACCTTTGTCATTCTTGGTCGCGTCAATCACCAAACAAGGTCTCCCACCCTAGACTTGCACATAACCCTTCCCTAGCCACACATAGTGATGTGTTCTTGCCTCCGATGACAAGCCAATTGTCAAAGGCGACACCTTTGGATCTAGTCTTGGGCGAGAAGTCACGTTGTCTTACACGAAAGGTTGACAAGATGGACATGGTGGTGCTGCGAAGCGAACCTGGTGGAGGCGGTCTGGAAGATCGCGGTGTCGGCGAGACTGAGTGTCACGATGAGTGTCACAACAGCGAAGACAACGTCGAAGGCGAAGGCGATGACGAACGCAATGGAATTGCTGGCGATTATAGACGCGATGGAAGCGATTGATGGAGTGAATGGATAGCGATGGCGGAAGCGATTTGATGAGGGATAGATGACTTGAAAAGACAAGTCTTTGGTGTCGTAGCGTCGACTGTGGGTGAAGGGAGATGCAAAGGAAGACTTGGCTTGAAGGTTCAAGCAATTGCCGTAGGGTCGGCGGCGGAGGGAATGGGGATGCGGAGATAGAGGGTGACGTCCGATCAAGGGAAGGAGGATAAACACTATACTTGAAACCTTGATTAAAATTGAACGTAAGAAGCAATAACAATGTTTGAGACTATAAATACTAGAGGCGAGACATTGGATGGGCCGAGTCGAGCCTAGTGGGATAGCCCATGCAAGCATGCAAAAGGCACAAACCCTAAAATAGAAATGACTATAAAAGGAAACTATCTAAAATAAGAAATAATAACAAATATAGAAAGTGTCTCAAAAAGAACGCGGTGAAGGCATGGATGCAAACACCGCGAGGAACGGCGACGAAGGGTCGATGGCCTCGCGAGTGGGTGCACGCGATGCCGGCTGCGATGATCGCGATGTTTCGATGCCGATGGTGTCGAGGATGATGAGTCTTGGGTTGGCGTCTGGGCTTCCTTGGCCAGCGACGACGCGTGCGACAAGTGATGCGACGGCGGCGGCGATGGCTTTGGACCTAGACCTTGTTACTGGGCCCTCTGAGCGTAGGCTCATGGCTTCTTCCTTGTCTTGGGCCGTTGATAAGAGGTTTTTGTCGTGTAAAAACTGCTATGCAAAATATCCAAACAAACCCTAAACCGTAGTCCTAGGTAAGTACATGTCGAATCCACAGGGAGGCGAATTCTATCTAAATATGCAAATTATGTGTCAAAGCAAAGTAACCAAAAGGGGGGTTTTGTGAGTTTTAGTAACCTAAGTATGCAAAAGTAAACAAAGTAAAATATGATGAAATCAGTGATGGGGAAAAATACTTAGTCAAACAACATCCACTATTCGTATGACAAGTTGATCATAGAAACTCATTCAAAATCTCATGCAATGAAAATTCCAATTCATTTTCAGATATAACTAATAGCACAACCAGATACTATTAGCACTAACTAATTAAACAACCCTGAAACTATCAAGATTCAGTTTAACAGCAGCTTTACGGATAGGAATATAGTTGGATACAATTCTAGCATACCAGCTTTTATTCTAGAATGTAAATCAAATCTTTCCTGCATAAGACTAGCACAACCAGATACTAGTACGATGCAGTTGCTACTCTGAAATAGATATGCTCAACGAGTAACAATCTTGATCTAGCAATAGACCAATAACAACAAACCCTAGTTGATCAGACTAAAGAATAACAATATCAATCATAAGCAATCAAGCAAGAGAGAAGATAAATTCCATGCAATAGATTAAGAGTAAGAGTCTCACAACTAAATCACAACGGAAGCTTCAGCGTCTGACTAAGCAAGATAGGCTTAGTTCTTCATAGCAAATACGTTGAATAGAAAAGTGAAAGTAGGGTTCCGAGATAAAAGAAACAAGTCTTTCTCTACCCTTAAATACTAAAGGAAATAATTCTGAAATTAACCTAAAACAAAATAATAAAACGTAAAAAAATAATCCAAAAAATAAAACATAAGGAAAATTCGGCTCGGCAGTCTTCTGACACGGGCGGCGGCCGCTGCATCCTTCACGGCAGGCGCCGTAATTGCGGTGGTCGCCGTCTTTCCACGGCGGTCGCCGTGATTGCTTCTCCAGCTTCTTCTCTTCAGCTCCCAAAACCTCCAAAATTGTGTCTTCCGCACCTCATCGCCAAGTCTCCAAATCATCTCCAAAGCATCCTAAAACACCCTTAAAACAACGCTAAAACTCCGTCAATACGCACAACATAATCGTGTGTATCAGCCGTCATGGGAGGCAGGGTCACATCACCCTCCACCACTTGGCTGTGAAGCGTCTCCGCTTCACCATCATCAAACTCAGGCTCCACATATGGTGTCAAGTCCGCGATGTTGAAGGACGCGTGGACTCCAAAATCTGGGGGAAGCTCGAGTTGATAGGCATTGTTCCCAATGGCCTTTCTCACGCGGAATGGACCATCTCCACGCGGTGCCAATTTGTGCTTACGTCGCGAGGGGAACCTTTCTTTTCGCAAGTGTACCCAGACGAGGTCCCCGGGTACAAAAATGACGCGGCGTCGGCCAGTGTTCTTCTGGGAGGCATATTGCGCGGCCCTTCTCTCCAATTGGTCCCTGGTCCGTCGATGGAGCTCTTGTACTTGCTCGGCGTGATTGGCGGCGGAGACATGCACTAGGTCTCGTAGTGGTCGCGACGACAAATCAAGCGGCATCACTAGGTTCATGCCATACACCACTTCGAAAGTTGTCAACTTGGTCGTCGTGTGCCTGCATCTATTGTAACAAAACTCTACAAGTGAAAGTATGTCCTCCCAACGCCTAGGGTTGGCTTTTAGCATCGTGCAAAGGAGGGCTCCTAGGGTTCGATTTATGAGTTCCGTTTGGCCATCGGTCTAGGGGTGGTAGCTAGTGGAAAATAGGAGTTTGGTTCCTAGATTACCCCAAAGAGTTCTCCAAAAATGACCAACGAACTTAGAATCCCTATCACTCACTATGGTATGTAGGACTCCATGAAGACGCACCACATGCTCAAAGAATAGATCGGCAATCTCACTAGCACTATGGGTTGTCTTACAAGCTATAAAATGTGCCATCTTTGAAAATCTATCTACGACCACAAAAATAGAGTCTTTACCTCATCTAGAGAGGGGCAAACCCATGATGAAATCCATAGATAAATCTTCCCAGGGGGCACTAGGAATGGGCAAAGGTGTGTAGAGGTCGTGTGGGCTGGACCTAGCTTTGGCTCTTTGGCATATCACACAACTTCTACAAAACCTAGTCACTTGATGGGTCATCTTAGGCCAAAAGAAATGTTTCTTAGGGCGGCCAAGGTCTTACTAATTCCAAAGTGTCCACGACTTTCGTGTGCTTCTTGAATCAAAAGGATCCTAATGGAAGACCTAGGGATGCAAAGGCGACTAGCCTTGTATAAATAACCCTCAGAAAGGAAATATGACTCAAACTCTCAAAATCTTAGGCAATGCTCGACTATAGGGGCAAAGAAAAGATCACTAGCATACAATTCTTTAATCAAAGCAAAACCCAAAACTTTAGTTGGCACATGAGTCAAGAGAACATACCTTCGAGACAACGCATCATCAACAATGTTCTCCTTTCCCTTCTTGTGGACCACGACATAAGGAAATGTCTCAAGAAATTCAACCCAACGAGAATGGCGTCGATTGAGGTGGGCTTGGCTCTTCAAGTAGCTCAAGGTTGCATGGTCGCTGTGGATGACAAATTCACGCGGCCAAAGGTAATGTTACCCCGTCTTTAGCACGCGTATTAGGGCATATAATTCTTTGTCGTAGGTGGGGTAATTGAGTGTGGCCCCCATGAGCTTCTCACTGAAATATGCAATGGGCCTCTTCTCTTGGTGTAGCACACCACCAATGCCTATGTCTGAGGCATCACACTCCACCTCGAAGTGCTTGGCGAAGTCGGGAAGCTAGAGTAATGGTGCTTGGCATAAGGCCTGCTTCAAAGCCGAGAAGGCTTCTTCGTGGGACTCAAGCCATAAGACAATGCTATCCTTCTTCATCAACTCATGCAAAGGCGCGGCAATGGAGGAGAAGTCTCGAACAAATCGCCTATAAAATCCTACGAGGCCGAGAAAGCTTCGCACCTGTGTCGGCGTCGTTGGTCACTCTTTGATGGCCGTGATCTTTTCTTCGTCGACGCGCAGACCATCACTACTCACGACATAGCCCAGAAAATTTGTGGACGCGGAGCAAAATGGGCACTTGGCCAGATTGGCGAATAGGCTCTCGCGTCGAAGGCACTCGAGCACTTGGCGAAGGTGATCGACATGCTCCTCCAGTCTTCAGGAATACACAAGGATGTCATCGAAATAAACGACGACAAACTTGCCAAGGAAGGTTCTCAAGACGTGGTTCATCACGCGCATGAAGGTGCTTGGCATGTTCGTGAGCCCAAATGGCATGACAAGCCACTCGTAGAGCCCATACTTCATCTTGAATGCGGTCTTCCACTCATCACCTTCTTTCATCCTGATTTGGTGATAACCACTCTTCAAATCTATCTTGGAGAAGAGTGTGGCGCCATGAAGTTCATCAAGCATATCGTCGAGGCGTGGAATAGGATGCCTATACTTGACGGTGATCTGGTTTATCGTACGGCAATCAACACACATTCTCTATGTGCCATCCTTCTTGGGCACAAGGATCACATGCACAGCGCAAGGGGAGAGAGATTCCCTTACGTAGCCGCGATCCAACAACTCTTGCACTTGGCCCTGGAGCTCTTTGGTCTCCTCTGGGCCAGCACTATACGCAACGCGATTGGGCAATGAAGCACCTAGCACAAGGTCAATCTGGTTCTCAATTCCTCTCAGTGGAGGTAATGCCTATGGCAACTCATCTGGAAAGACATCGTCGAAAGCAGCGAGCAAGGTGGCGATGACTGGCGGCACGAACGCGGCATTCGATGACTCAGGGATGCATGGAGTTGGTACAAGCAGAAAACATGGGGCCTTGCCAGTCAAACATGGAGTTAGGTCACTGGCCCTGACTACAAGCAAGCGTCGCTCACATTTTCTTGCAAAGGAGACGTTTGCGGCAACGGATCGGCAAACTTCGTCGTTGGTGAGGCGCTTGTTGATTTCTGTGGGGAACTGGGCATTTGTGGAGTAGTGCTCGAGCCAGAAGTGGAAAATCATGGCCAAGTTTCTAGAGTGCCTTTCTTGGCCTTCCCAGCGGCACCAGCAGCGGCGCCAGGGCGATCCAGATGGGCACTTGGTGTCCCATCTATGGCATTGTTCCTCTTCTTGTCAGTGCCTGGTGGAGATGAAAGTTTGCCAGAAGTGGAGGAGTTTTGCCCCTGGAGTGCCTCTGGGCACTCTTTTGGCCTAGTAGACGCGGTCTCAATGGCCTTCTGGCGATCACGCTCAACCTGGTCCTGCAAGATCTCATGGGGAGACATTGGATTCAAGGTGACATGCTTCCCGTGGTAATTGAACACATAAGTGTTCAAATAGCCATCATGGAGCACGCGTCTGTCGAATTGTCATGGACGCCCAAGCAAAATATGGGTGACGTCCATTGCAACGACATCACAAAGTATAGAATCACAGTATTTCCCTATGGAAAAAGAGACTAAGCATTGGCAAGATACTGTGTTACCTGGACTGGAAGAAATCCATTGGAGGGCATAAGGCTGTGGATGAGGCGTCGTAGGCAACTTGAAGTGTGTCACGACCTTCTCATTGACAATGTTAGCACATGATCCTCCATCAACTATGACACTCAAGGAAGCCGTCTGGACGAGAGCCCTTGTGTGGAACAAGTTCTCGCGTTGAACGTGGAGGCTCGCTTCCTTGACTGTGAGGAGACGACGCGTTACCAAACTCAATGGTGTGACCGCGTGCAGAGAAGCGGGTTCGCAGTCATAGGCGTATTCCTCCTCTTTGATGCCTTCATCGATGGCCTCTAGGGTTTGTTCCTCGTCGTCGCAAGACTCGTAGCCGGCGGCGGCCGTGGAGAACAAAACATTTCGAGCGTTTGGGCAATCCTTCTTATAGTGGCCTCTTCCACCACACTTGTAACACTCAAGGTCGCGCGCACGATCTGTGCCCACTGGAGCTTGTCTGGGCGCGTTCTGGCGTGGCGCGGTGTTTGGCCTCGACGGCTTCGCTTTGGGGGCTTGGCTCGAGGAGGCTGTCGTAGAGACACTAGGGCGAACATGAGTATAAGGCATGCCACTAGGGTTAGAAGAATACCTATGTTGGCCACTTGGAAAAGTGTAAGACTTTCAGCGAGAGATTTGTGCGTGGAGTTACATCGCCGTGTGTGTGAGGGTGTTCAAGTCTTTGATGGGCAAAATCTCGAGTTGATCACGGATGTTGGTGTTCAAGCCACTCAAGAATTTTGTCCTCAAATTCGATGGTGCAACGGAGATGTTGGCCTTGTAATACATGTCTTCAAGCTTGGAAAAGAACTCGAGTGGAGTCATTGACCCTTGGCGAGCCATGGCAATTTCCATTCTCATTTGATTCCTATAGTCTGGAGGCACGTATTTCTTGGTCATTACGTAGACTAGTTGATGCCATTCAGTGACCCGTGTTCTGTGGTGACGCACGCAGTCATCCTCGAAGCGATGCCACCACACTCGGGCTGCTCCTCGAAAGTAAGTATCGCGGCATAAACATGCTCCTCAGGAGGAACGCGGCAATAGCGTAGGGTGTACTCCGTAGCCTGCACCCATTGAAGAAAAACAGATGGATTGTATTCACCAAATAAATGCTCGATCTTTACCTTGACTTCATGTCATTGGTATCGAGGCTGGGCAGGTTCTTGGTTGAACGCGTTGTTTGGCGCGGCGGCGTAGAGAAGATTCTCATAGGCGCGCACACCATGGGGTATATCGCGTCCAACCTGGCGTCTATCGTGATCATGGTGATCTTCGCCGCGAGCAAACACATCCCTTGGCGCGTAGGCGTCATCGCGTTGGCGTCTTCGCGGCTGGGCATCATAGTCGGCTCGGCGAATGTCCCTTGGTATAACATTGCGGCGCTCACCGCCAATGTCACGAACGTGTTCTTCTTGGGGCTGGAGACGCGGTGGAGGTATCCAATCCGAAGGGTGATCGTGCAATTCAAGTGGATCTCCAAGAGGAGGGTGAAAAAAGTTAGGGTTAACCATACATGAGTCCTCGATCTCCTCGTCGTCATACTCGTCAAAGTCATCATGGACATTGGGTGTGATCGACGAGTAGCCATCGGATTCGTAACACGGCGTCCGAACACTTTGGTGTCGAAGATGATCGCATACATCATGGCTCTGTGGCTGGGTAGTTGGGGTCCTCAATAGATCATCGCGTCGTGTATGCCCACTTGGTCGGCGATTGGGTCTCCTTGGCGTCGCGTTGGCTTGCTCGGCTCGACGAGGGCGGCCTTCGCGTGGCGCTGAGCCCGGTACTCGTCTTTGGGTTCTCCTAGAGGCATAGCGATCATCAAAGTTGTATGGTTCAGAATACTCACCTTGAGTGTCCTCGGCGTCGCGGTCGTTGTCGGAGCCGGTGTCGAAGCCAGCGGGTGTGGCTTTGGGAACGTAGAGGTCCGTGTGCAAAACGAAGCCTTGGCGACTCTCGATGACACTTTGCATACGATTGAGTTGATGTTGATGATGAGATGTATAAGGCATGATTCCTTTGCCTTTGTCTACTCTTGTCTTCGATGGACCGGCGTCGGTGGCTCGTGGTTGAGCCGGCGCGTCCATTGCACTTAATGGAGTTGGAGTGCGCACGAGTTGTGCCCACTCCAACTGAGCAACGCGTTGACGAAGAGCTTGGATCTCTCGTTGCTCCTTGGACAACTCCATGATGGGGTCTTGTTGTGGGGGGTCAATCGGTGGTTGGTTTTGGGGTAGACCCAACGGCGGTAGATTTGGGTTGGTGTTGTCGACTCCAAGTTGGTCTTCATTGTGTCCAACCGGCATGCTACCTATAACAATATGGTCAGACATGGGAGTAAAAACGAACCAAAAGACAACAAAGAACAACAACCAAGAAAATCACTAGTCAAGTCACAAAGTTCACGTAGGTAGGGCTAGTTTGGCTTGCCGTGAGGGCAGTTTGGCTTGCACAAGTGATGGTGTATCAAGCAAGTTGCAATCAAACAAACAAGAACAAATTGAAACCCTAAAACAAACGTAAACAAAGTAACCTAATTAGCAAGAAATCACCTTCTAGGAAGCTTGACCTAGACGGCGGAAGGGTTGAGAAGATGAGCTTAGACCGAGTCGAGTGGGTTAGGGTTGCCTTATTTTGGCTTTACCTAATTTTGGTAACTTTTTTTTTTAATATCTTTTGGATATATTTTAAAAAAAAAATCCGAGATCTTATCTTTTGATCTTTTCGGATTTGCAAAAGGAAACAAAAAGCAAAATCGGCCTAAGTAACAAGAATATCACAAGTGTGATCTTTAGAGATAGGAGAGAGAAGATAATATTTGATTTGATATCTTATAAGGAAATTCGGTTAACTTAACTAAAAAGTAAAATCTAGCAAAGAAGGAAACTCTATCCACGCGTGAAACAAGGAAACGAAATATTCTAGCATGCAAGATAACAAATTAGCTAACACACCAAAACTTAGGGAACAAGGAAAAAATTTCGGCCAAGATATTATCTTGTAGAAACCGATTAGGTGAGGCAAATATGGAAACTTTGGTTTTTCTCAAGATCTTACGAAAACAAATGATGGGGGTCAAGAAAAAAAATTGTGAACAAGATGCAAACTTGAGTTCGTGACTTACAAGACTGTTGGGCTCTGATACCAGTTGATGTGTTCTTGCCTCCGATGATAAGCCAATTGTCAAAGGCGACACCTTTGGATCTAGTCTTGGGTGAGAAGTCACGTTGTCTTACACGAAAGGTTGACAAGATGGACACGGTGGTGCTGCGAAGCGAACCCGGGGGAGGTGGTCTGGAAGATCGCGGTGTCGGCGAGACTAAGTGTCACGATGAGTGTCACAACAGCGAAGACGATGTCGAAGGCGAAGGCGAACGCGATGGCGAAGCGATGGAATTGCTGGAGATTGTGGACGCGATGGAAGCGATTGATGGAGTGAATGGATAACGATGGCGGAAGCGATTTGATGAGGGATAGATGACTTGAAAAGACAAGTCTTTGGTGTCGTAGCGTCGACTGCGGGTGAAGGTAGATGTGAAGGAAGACTTGGATTAAAGGTTGAAGCAATGGTCGTAGCGTCGGCGGCGGAGGGAATGGGGATGCAGAGATAGAGGGTAACGTCTGATCAAGGGAAGGAGGATAAACACTCTACTTGAAACCTTGATTAAAATTGAACGTAAGAAACAATAACAATGTTTGAGACTATAAATACTAGAGGCGAGACATCGGATGGGCCGTGTCGAGCCTAGTGGGCTAGCCCATGCAAGCATGCAAAAGGCAAAAACCCTAAAATAGAAATGACTATAAAAGGAAACTATCTAAAATAAGCAATAATAACAAATATAGAAAGTGTCTCAAAAAGAACGCGGCGAAGGCATGGATGCAAACACCACGAGGAACGGCGACGAAGGGTCGATGGCCTCGCGAGTGGGTGCACGTGATGCCAGCTGTGATGATCGCGATGTTTCGATGCCCATTGTGGCTAGGACGACGAGTCTTGGGTTGGCGTCTGGGCTTCCTTGGCCAGCGACGACGCGTGCGACAAGTGACGCGACGGCGGCGGCGATGGCTTTGGACCTAGACCTTGTTACTGGGCCCTCTGAGCGTAGGCTCATCGCTTTTTCCTCATCTTGGGCCGTCATGGGAGGCAGGGTTACATCATATAGCCAATGAGTTGGAGTAGAGAAAACCTAGGATCGCGAAGGGGATGTTATGGGCTTTGATGATTTGATGAAGAGTGAGGAAGATTGATGGCGTCTAGCCTAAGGATTTTCGTTCTGGTTCAAGGAAAGTCGTCTCCCAAAGCCACGTGTGATGCATGACTTGTGGTTCCATCTATCAAATAACAAAAGTGGTTTCTTTTTGTGGTTTACAGTTTTCGAATGCAAGAAATAAAAGGGATAGTTACGAGGATCGAGGATCGTTTCAACGTTGGTTTTTAGAAGTAAAGGATAGGCAATCAACTGTCTCAAGGAATTCACCAAAATAAATTGAAAGAACCGACAACTCTTGGATAGATCCACCAAGGATTGACGAGGTTGAATCTTTGAAGACACAAGATAGATCCACTTGCGCCTCTAGGATTCGGGGTTGATCAAACTCTTGAATAGGTCCACCAAGGATTCGAGCAAAACAATCTTGATAAGGGCAAAAGATCGCTGTTGGAATCCACCAACAAACCAAGAAGAAAATGCTTGAATTGGAAATGCCAAATACGAGAATAATATTGAAACTAGGGAAAATTGTTTTTCTTCAATCTTGTCTACTAAACTAACACGTCTTATATATGAAAAACAAAAAATCTTCAAATGGCCAAGAGTTATATAGGCATGTTGGTACGTGACAAACTCCCTTCGCCACGATTGATGCTTGGTCCCGTCTTGGAGACAAGATCTAGATTCCTTCGCTTGATTGAAACGAACACAAAAGCTCAAGAACGAACAAGAATGCAACTCAAAATGTAACACCCCTAACTTATGTCGGTAGTGCCACACGCCAGTGACCTCGGACGTTACTGTCCAAAGTCACCCTAGGCTTTAATCGGAACAATTAAGCTTTAAATAAGTAGATTAAATAACAAAAGATTAATCAGCGGAAGACATTTTTAATGAAACTCAACATTTTATTAAAAGATCTCTCATTAGATGAGAATGACGATTTTACAACATAGTGAATATTACAGCGGAAGACTTTTATAATAAACCCTATCACATGACCAGTTTATTGGAATCTATATTAAAGTAATACTTAACAACCTTTAAGACATTGTCACTTAAATCTTGAACTGCAAGCTTCTTCTTTGACGTTGAAGCTTTTAATTTCACATCTCGTAATGAGACATTGGGAATAAATCCCTTAAGATTGGGAATACATCCCGAATATTGGCACCAGCTGAGTGCACCACCCCTATACTTAGATAGGGGTAGGTCATGACCAAGAGAGTGTTAGGGCACTTACTTCCTAACACCGACGTTATAAAGAAACGACTAATCCTCATAAGGAGTTAACGTTCCTACGAATACTCGTGCTAAACTAGCATTTAAGTTCACACGTAAATCCACACCAATACCATCATGGTAATAACATGTATAATAGCATTGTTTCTAGCAATATATACAACCTATTATAGAATCATACTTTATCACATCATTTTATAAAATTTGTTCCCAAATGAAAACAACACTTCATTCCAATTTAATTAACAATTAAGTAATTGATAACTAAAGGAATTATGGAGTGATAAGCAAGAGCGAACCGCCACTTGCCTCAATCTAGATGAACGAAGATGTTGGGTTACAGGATCTGGAAACTGGAATCTGTAAACGGATTCCTACGACGACGTCGAGACAAAAGACGGAACCCTTAAGTTAGATTCGATACGAATGAAACGATACGAACGTATAAACGATACGAACGAAAAGGAACAAAGGCCTAAGCCGTGACCGTGTTTGTCCAAGCCATGATCGCGCTTGCTAGAGCAAGCCGCGGTCTCAGTTTGGACATCCGCGGTCGCGGAATTCTGGGCACATCCGCGGTCGCGGAGTTCATCCCTGCGGTCGCGGATCTCCCTTCCGACGACGGCTCAACTTGGCTTCGAGGCTTACCGACGATGAAGGCGACAACTTCTTAACTTCGGATGAAGGCTCACCACAACCACCACCACCTCGACACCTCCAAGGCACTTCCGGCGACACCAAAAACTTCGGCGAAGCTCCGACGATCTCCTAGAACTCCGGCGATGCACTAAATGAGAGAGAGAGGGCTTGAGAAGTTGTGGGTGATTATTTCCGAAGCTGAAGACCCCTATTTATAGGGTGAGGGAGAGCTCAACGCCGATAACACCAATCAATCGGCATCCCCATCGGCGTAACGGCGGCACACGAACCGGCGAAACGCGGAAAGAACGAAGAAGACGAAGAACAGTGTTTCCGCGGTCGCGGAAATGCCGCGAGCGCGTCCTTTGGCCTTTGGTCGCGGATCTCGTTCAATGGGCATGCTAAATATTTATTTTTAGCACTCCAAAAAGTAATCCAAGGCCCAATACACACTAAACGTATATTATTACGTTCAAGAGAGTTATTACAGAGATTACAGAGGTTACAGAAATTGCCCATTATGTCTTTCATACAAAACGACAGTTCGGGACTTTTAGGGGTTATTACACCCAACACGTCTTTCCTACCAAACAACAGTTCAGGACTTTTGAGGGTTATTACAATATCACCCCCTTAAAACAAGTTTCGACCCCGAAACTTGGCCGATACAGCTCGGAGAAGCGACCTTATTTTAAGTTACCCAACCTTATAAGTTTAACCATGCCTAACCGATTTAACACTTTGTAAATTGGTTCAAGTATTTCTAAGTTAAAATTTATAAGTTGGTTCCAATTACAGTTAACGTAAGGTTAACCATAATTTAGACCTTTCATAACTTAAGGAAATTTTATAACCAATATACATTTACCAGATTACCCTTATGGAAATCCTGAGGGTTATTACATTACTACGCCCTTAAAAATAGTTTCGACCAGGAAACTAACATCACTAAGGTAGAGGGACCGGTTTCACCATTAACCTCACTACCCGAACTTAGTATGCTTAATCATTTCATCCTTGAAATTGCTCCTAGGAACACGATATGTTTTCTCAACCATACCATTATCTTGCATATCTTACCTCCATGTGCTACACCTGTAATAACTCGTGACTATACCCACAAGGTCATAATTATCTTAAGATAACAGTCTCTAAAATCATCGCAATAGACTTGCTATACCTTAAGCATGAGAACACACATTTCTCTTTCAACTTTTCTCTTTATAAACTTCTCTCAAAGTTCATACCTTATCTTCCTTAAGTTGATATCCTTAAATAATTTTGGTCTTCGTAACCCATATCACCAAAGTCGAACTATTATTCGGTCATGAATCCACCTACTACATCCTGCCTTCGTTCCTTACCCTCGTTGGAATCGATATGATCATCCACACGCTTATGATTACCTTAAACCGAGTATCCATTATAGTCTCCAATATAATATCGCTTTTATGCCATATTCATCATAAAGATTTTGATGTCCTCCAGCAGAAGAATACAACATTTTTCTACCAACTTCCTTTCGATGATCAGATCCTCAAAGTACATCCATAAACTCACTTATACTTCCAAACTTAGTACCTCCAATTGTCATACGATCACCTTAATAGACGTAGGTCACTTTTTCCTCAAGTCCAGTCAATAACATCCACATACTTATTTTATGCCACACTATTTGATCCACCAAAATCATAAAAACTCTTACCGGTTGAGTTTGTTATTCACTCATAAATCCTTAAACAACCAGTCGTCCTCACACGACCTATTATCCAAAATCAAGCACCGTTTTGCTTTACTGATATTTACTATTTACCCAAGACTTAATCACCTTAACACTTCTTGTATCATCATCTCATTATATCATTTCATTAAGAATACCTCACAACGAAACCTCGAATAGGTCTTTCAAAATAAATCTTATGATTTCGCACACTTAACTTTTCCAAAAGCTTTTAACACTAGTTCCATAGTGGACACACTCGTTTATAAACCTCATACACATAGCTCTTGGGTTCTAAAGTTTACTCAAGATTGTATTAGAGTACGATCATCTTAGAGAAGACGACCCCTTATGAAATATCTCTCTTATACATTTATTCCCTTAAAAATATAATTTATACAACTCACCCCATCTAATGCTCAGAGTATACACATGAGGAATAGCCTCAAACTCCATAGAGCATTACTACACACACCAAATCCTTCTAGCAAGGAATCCTTACAGCATTATCCTCTTGAGACGATGCTCATAAATTCGAGTGAAGGGAACAAATAACGTCAATGCCCAACCTGACATTATTCCCAAAAAGTAGAGGGGTTCTTATGAATAGTTTCGACCTCAAAACTAGCGCTAATAAGGTAGGGAACAACCACACGTGTCCCACCCAACACTATCCTTTATGAGTCCAGTCAGTCTTTATCAACACATGACATGTACTATTTTTGGCACTCAAGGATCCCCGTATGAACGAACAAGGAAACACTTCTTTATTATTCGAAACATTACATTAAAACAATTGACAGAATGTCAAACAAACAGATTACTAAGCTATGGAGACTATAGACACAAGTCATCGCTCCTTATTCTTAAAAGGCTCAACAAAATTACAACTACTCGTTCAAGGTCTCATTCTCATTGGATTGACGCATCATGAAGAGTCGCTGCCCCTGACCCGAAGACTCCATAGGCGCCTTGCCTTTATTACGAGCAATAGATTGCTCAGGAGCGGACACCTCTGGCTTTGGGTTCCGCCCATTGCCAACATTTGAGGCTTGATATGATTGTGTTGGTCCTTGACCCTTCTGCCTACAGTATGTGATAGCCCATATTTATGTAAGGGTATTTTGGAAATTACATGAATGTCTGTTGTGTACGTCGATTTAAATTCGGAGACAGAAACACATTTTGTAATGTTCATAATCTCTGTAATATTTTTTCTAAGTGAAATAATATACAGTCGACGTATTTTGGGACTTAATACTCGTTCGTGTATGATTATTATTTAGCCCGGATTAAGACCTTATTGTTCCAAGCTTAAACGGACGAAAAATGGGCTTGGTGGCGACCGCCGTAAGGCAGGCGGCGACCGCCGCCTGACAGGCTCTGACATCGTCATCCTCTTTCCCAAACTTGGCAAGTGGCACCGAAAAGCAGAGACCGCCGCAGGCCAAAACGCAGCGACCGCCGCAGGCCAAAATGCAGCGACCGCCGCAGGCCAAAATGGGCAGCGACTGCTGCCTAGATGCAGGCCTAGCCCTGCCTCGCCAGCTGGACTCCGTGATGGTCGGCGAATCGGGTGACCTCCGATCTTAGCCCTCCACGTGCCCTTGGTTGTCCCCTGGAGTTTTGTCTATTTAAAGGAGGATTTGGGAGCTGAATTGAGCACAAATCCGAAGCTCAATCTCCCTCACAATCATCTCGCCGAAAATCCAAGTCTCGCAGGATAATTCACAATCAATCACCGGAGCTCCATTTGGTGTTTTTCCAGTTGCAAAGTGAAGCTTTGGAGGCCCTTGGAAGCTTAGAATCCAAAGCAAGGCGAAGGAGAGGCAAAACGATCGTCGTCGGTGAGTTTTGTGCCTCTCGTAATTTTTCTCGGTGTTCGTAGCGGCGCCCACCGTAAGGCAGGCGGCGACCGCCGCCCAGAAGCTCTTGGCTTGTTTCGGCCTTGGCTTATGTGGCTTTCTATCGGGCTTCGTTCCTTTCGATTTCTTCCGTTATTCTTTAGATTCGTACTCGTTGTTGTCGAATCTAACTTAGGGTTTCTTTATGGGTTGATCCGAAGGAATCTGTGTTGCCAGATTTGTCCCTGCTTCGAGCCCGGAAACCAGTTGTCGTAGTTCCTAGCTTTGTTAAGCTTCTGCGTTTTTAAGGCAAGTGGCGGTTCGCTCTTGCTCATCATTCCATGTTTCCATTAATTATCAGTTGCTTAATTGAGTAATTAATTTGGAATGAATACTGTGTTCGTCTGGGAACAGTTTTGTTAATTGTTTTGGAAAACTAAAATATGATATTATAATAGGTTGTATATCTGTTAAAACAACGCTATTATGAATATATATTTATGTTGATCGACTTGAGGGCGGTTATGTTGATGTTGTGGATTATTGTTGTGGTTGAACTGTTTAGTTAGCACTAGTAGTTAGGAACGTTGGATTCGTTGGGATCCAGTCGTTTCTTTATAATTTGGTAGAGAGGTGGCTAGACCCCATCTAATACCACATGGATGGTCATGACCCAACCTCTGATACACGAGTATAGAGGTGGTGCACTTAGCTAGTGTCACAAACCTTGGGAAGGATTCCCTTCAATATATGTCCCTCATGACGAAACATATATCTAAAAGCTTATAACGTGTTGTGCGTTTGAGAATATCAGAAGATAAGTGTCGTTGTCGCACATAATTAATATACCTTGGGCGAGTACTGCAGCTAGGCGCTAGTGCAGCTAGGAAAGCTCATCTTAACTTTTAGTCGCTCGAATGCGATACTGTAATTCTGTGATTCTGTGATGTTCCAGACTTTGTCATATCTTCCTATAAGACTCATTTAGTTGGAGTCTTCTTTTGAGTTGATTTCTGGGAAGACTCGGTCTTCCAGAATCTTCTCTCGTGCATGCCTTTTGCTGTATTCCAGTAGCAGTATGGTGGTTGACTATCGTACTCGACTGTTATTCGAGGGACGATGAGTCTAACCTAATACGACTACTTCGAACCTTCTGCTTTGTGCCCTTGCATGGTCTTTCATTAGACTAACCAACCAAAATTGTTCTCTGTATGGTTGGCTGGTGTCATCCGTCCAATTCGGCACATCAGTTAGAGCGCAGATATGAGGTGACTAGAATGACTATGAAGACGACGGTGGTTTTTGGATGTTGTTAATGTTTTAATCAGGTTGAGAACCTTGGGCAGGTGATCATGGCGATCACAACCCCTTTTTGTATATTTTAAGAAAGACTTCCATTGTATTTTGTTTAACTCTGTATTTAGTCCTATTCGGAATTGGGATGTAATTCCGGAACTCATGCTTTAATCAAATATTATTATGATTTTGTATCATAAGTGTTTCATGGATTGTATTTAAACGGTAAAGCCTTGGGTGGCTTTGGTGAGGAAAACCAAGGTCACTGGCGGTAATACCTTTCCAAATGGGTTAAGATTTGAGGGTGTTACAGTTGTGGTATCAGAGCCTAAGTTTTAGAACCGGTTGGGTATTTGAAAACCAATTACTCGTTTTCAATTGAAAAGTATTTTCAAAAGGGCTCTGAATTTTCAAAATGAAAAGAATTTGAAAATAAAACACCGCTCATAGTCATGTCTTCTATCTATAGTCTGATGTAGTAAGCTTGCTTCTATGTCTAGAAAGACTAATTTCTTCCTCGTTATCCTGTAGGATATGGGTGCGTGTCTTTCTCATAAGAAGGACTCGGAAGATGCCGAGATGGATTCACCATCTCCAGGAAGGCTCGACTTCCCAATACCCCAGGGGTGCTTCGAGGTTGGAGAACCAAGTAGCCCACCTGAGGAGATCAAGCATGTGCTTCCTGAGTCGGTAGTCTTGGTGTCAAGGAAAGCTATAGTTCCTGTGGCAGCACCAGTTGAGCCACCAAGGGAGGAAGCAATGCATGAAGATGAATCGTCTAGGTATGCGAGAGGGTACTACAATGACGATTACCAGATAGAAATGATTCCTGAAGGGAGCGAGGAGGAAGACGAGGAAGAGGACCCCATCGAGGATGATCCCGAGGAGGATACCGAGATGGACCTCAACGAGCAGAACCAGGAGACCAATGACTTGAGGCACTTGCTGGTGGATAGTTAGGAACCGGGGATGCAATTTATTCACCCCAGTTCAGAGTTACCACCTATGCAAGAGTTGTCACCAGTGCCAGAGTACGCACTCATATCTAATGCTTACTGGGAAATACTTTATACCGAGTACGGTATTGGAAGAAGTGGCAGAGAATATCAGTCTAACCCTACTCAAAGGAGAAGGAGAACGGAATCTGAACTACGAGAGATCCTTCGTCAAAGCGAGATGATCTCTTCTGAACAGCAATACCAGATGGATAAAATGATCGCCAGTGCTCAGAGAAGGGCTGAGCTAGGAGAGCCAAACTTGGATGATCCATACTTTACCATGACTGAGATAAGGCCAGGCACACCAGAATCATGTGTTCCAGGGCCAAGCAGGGTGCGTAGTCCATCGTCAGAATCAGATGGAGAACCCCGTCCAAAGAAGCCTTGCATGGGAAGTCTACCGTATAAGAAACGTTTCGGAGCACCGTGATAAGGACCGACGTTGCCTGTAGTAGTAGTTTCCTTTTCTTAGTATTTCAGCATATACCATGTAAATATTCTAGTATTGCGGCATGTACCTTGTGAAATACTATAATCTCCTAGCAATTTTGACCTGACGCTCGGGAGATCGGCTAATGTGCAGTTGTAAAATAGTTCAAGTTCATCTATAAAGATACCAAGTTGATCTACTCTGAGTGATTTTGTTACATTAAGTATATTGAATAATATTAATGTATAAAATACTTGGAACTGGATCGGTAAACAGATGGTGAACACGAGGAACACAATTCGAGCTGGTGTTGGGACAAGGAATGACCCCAGACCAACTGTAGGAAATGTTGGACAAGAAGAGCAGGAGTCAGGTTCCAACAATCATCCTGGGGGCAATGGTCAAGGTCAGACCAACGCTCCAATAATATTAGATGTTGCTGTAATGGAAGCATTTCGAGGAATGATTATGCAGGCAATAACTGATATACTACGACCGGGTGTACCGCAGGCACAAGGTGTGCCAATACCTCCACCGGTTCCCAGATTTGAGAAGCCAGTGAACCATGTATTCCAAGAGAATACAGTCAGGACTCGGGATAATTATGGTCGTGCGCTGAAGACCATTAATTCCATGAGGCATGACAGCTATAACGGAAAAGGAGAACCGGTCGGGGTGACCCATTGGTTTTCCCACATGGAGCGGCTGTTCCGCAATGTGGATTGTACTGAAGCTGAGAAAGTACATATAGCTTCTCTTCAGTTGAAGGAAGAGGCTAGCGAGTGGTGGGAGAGTACCGGCTTAGCTGAAAGTCCTGTTTTGAACTGGGAGATGTTCAAGACAAAGATGACAGACCGTTTCTTCTCTCGTGCTATGAGGGAGGAGAAACACAAGGAGTTTATGTACCCTAAAACGGATGGATTGAAGGTAACCGAGCTTGCGACCAAGTTCAATCACCTGTTACAGTACGCTGAACCTGAGATATCCAGCGAGGCACATAAAATCTGGTATTTCCACGAGTGGATGAGCCCAGATATCAAGACAATGATGGTGCACCACACATGCTCTACTCTGGAGCAGTATGTGAATGCAGCCTACAAATTGGAGGTGACTCTGGAGGAGTCAACCAAAAGACGCAATCGGCTAAGATCGATGCAGAATCAAGGGAGTGGATTCAAGCGACCTGCGCCACCGTCTAACTTTGCTAAGTCTGGTCGAGAAAAGACGGACACGACTCAAGGAGGGTCAACGCATCAGACGGGCCAGAGCAAGAATCCAGTCTCGTGCTATAATTGTGGTGCTGCGGGGCACAAGAGCATTGTGTGCCCAAAGGAGAAGAAGTTATGCTTTGAATGTGGTCATTGAGGCCATATGCAGAAATTCTGTCAGCAGGGAAAACAGAGGGGAATGGAGTCACAATATGGGTCAGTTAATCAGAATAATCGGCCCAGGTTCAAGCCAGTTGAGACTCCTAGTCCGTCAATGCAAACAACTGCTCAGAATAAGGGGAAAGCCCCAACTGCTTCTGGAGGTCACGGTCAACGCATGTACGAGATGCGTGAGGCGGATGGACCTAACGCTCCAACTGCACAAGGTACTTTATACCTTTATTCTACTTCAGTATGCATTCAGTTTGATTCGGGTGCTACCCATTCCTTTATTTCGGATAGTTGTGTTAGTAAGTTAGGATTAGTGTGCGACGAAGCTTGTGAGTCTTTCGTTGTAAGTCTTCCTAATGGTGATCGTCTGGTTGGGACGAAGCGGTTGTCTGAATTTCCGATTACCATTTAGGGTAAGAAATTCGAGGCAGATTTGATTTGTATAGCCATGGCTCCATACGACATTATTCTCGGTATGGATTGGCTGACGCGTCATGGGGCAGTGATCGACTTTAGTTCAAGGACGGTGACGGTGTCATCTGGGGGCCAGTTCGTGTGCAAGTTTAAGGGTCGGAATGACGCTTATAACGGCAGGCTTATCAATGCGATGGTTGCGTTTAAGCTACTACGACAAGGTTGTGTCGGGTACCTTTGCTACCTGGATCCGCCCGCGAAAGATGAACCTTCAGTTCTTGATATTCCTTTGGTTAGGGATTTTTCGGATGTCTTTCCGGAAGAAATTCCTGAATTACCCCCAAATCGCGATGTGGAATTTTCTATTGATCTTGAGCCTGGTACGGCGCCGATTTCTAAATCACCGTACCGGATGGCTCCTGCAGAGATGAAAGAGTTGAAGAAGCAACTCGAGGATCTTCTCGACAAGGGTTATGTAAGGCCGAGCGCATCGCCTTGGGGTGCTCCGATTTTATTTTTCAAGAAGAAAGATGGATCGTTTCGACTTTGTATCGACTATCGCGAGTTGAATAAAGTCACGATCAAGAATAAATATCATTTGCCAAGGATTGATGATCTGTTGGATCAATTGCAAGGAGAAAAAGTTTTCTCCAAGATTGACCTGAGATCGGGTTATCATCAGCGGAGAATTCGTAAGGAATACATTCCTAGAACTGCGTTCCGGACCATATATGGTCACTACGAGTTCGTAGTAATGTCTTTTGGACTTACGAATGCTCCAGCAGTCTTCATGGATCTGATGAATCAATGTTTTCACCAGTACTTGGATAATTTCGTGGTGGTCTTCATCGATGACATTCTGATCTATTCTCCGAATGAAGAGGTTCACGAGGAACATCTGCGGATTGCCTTATCAGTCCTTAGACAAAATGAGTTGTATGCTAAATTGTCTAAGTGTGACTTCTGGATGAGTGAAGTGGCTTTCCTAGGCCATGTGATCAATGAGAATGGGGTGATGGTTGATCCCCAGAAAATTGAAGTTGTGGCTAATTGGAAGCAGCCTCAGAACGTGAAGGAGGTGCGCAGTTTTCTTGGACTTGCCGGATATTATAGACGGTTCGTAGAGGGATTTTCGAAGATTGCTCTACCTATGACCGGTCTGCTCCGCAAAGTCCACAAGAAATTTGTCTGGAATGACAAGTGCGAGGCCAGTTTTCAGGAATTGAAACGGCGTCTGACCTCGGCACCAGTGTTAGCACTTCCAGAAGGGAACGACGATTATGTGGTCTATAGTGATGCTTCAAAATGTGGTTTGGGTTGTGTATTGATGCAGAGAGGCAAGGTGATTGCTTACGCATCCAGACAACTCAAGACTTATGAAGAAAACTATCCGACACACGATCTTGAGTTAGCAGCGGTAGTTTTTGCACTGAAGATTTGGAGGCATTATCTCTATGGGGTGAAATGCCAAGTCTTCACGGATCACAAGAGTCTCAAATATATATTTACTCAGAAGGAGTTGAATATGAGACAACGCCGCTGGCTAGAGTTGCTTAAGGACTACGACATCAAGTTGATGTATCATCCGGGCAAGGCTAACGTGGTAGCCGATGCACTAAGCCGGAAGACAACGCACGAGACAGTAGTTGCTCTACTTACTGCTCAGGCTAAACTAAATCAAATGTCATGCGAAGCTGAAGTCTTGTATGATCAACGTAGAGGGTACCTGACTATGCTGGAAATTCAGGCTACGCTACTAGATCAAATCAAAGAAAGGCCAGTCGATGACATAATCTTGGTGAAGTTAAGCAGTGAAGTAATGGACGGGAAGGCTCCCAGTTTTGTGATTCAGGATGATGGATCACTCTGGTTTCAAGACCGGATCTGTGTGCATGACACAGAAGGTCTTCGCCAGTTAGTAATGAGAGAAGCTCATTCTTCAGCTTATTTTGTATATCCTGGCTCTAGCAATATGTACAAGGATCTTCGGAAGAAGTTTTGGTGGTCAAACATGAAGTGGGATGTAGCAGACTTCGTGGCAAAATGCTTAACTTGCCAGAAGGTCAAGATCGAACACCGCAGACCAGGTGGTGAGTTGTTACCTCTCCCCGTGCCAGAATGGAAATGGGAGGACATCGTCATGGACTTCATCACTGGGCTACCAAAGACTCGAAGTCAGAAAGATGCTATATGGGTAATTGTGGACCGGCTTACGAAGAGTGCTCATTTCATAGCCATCAAGACCATATGGGAAACCCAGAAGTTAGCAGAAGTTTACCACAAGGAGATTATCCGTTTGCATGGAATCCCCAAGACCATTATATCGGATCGAGATGACCGATTCATGTCAAGATTTTGGCAAGAACTTCACAAGGCCATGGGAACTGAATTGAGATTCAGTACTGCGTTTCATCCTCAAACAGATGGACAGTCTGAAAGGACCATTTAGATCATGGAGGATATGCTAAGAGCATGTGTACTCGATATTCCGACTAGCTGGGAAGACAGCCTGAGTCTGATTGAGTTCACATACACTAATAGGTGGCATGCTACTATCAAGATGGCTCTGTTCGAAGCTTTGTATGGTCGCAGATGCAGATCTCCGATTTGTTGGGATGAGAATGTCGACAAGATTCTGCTCGGACCAGAGTTGGTCGAGAGAACAGCTTCGGACATTGTTTTGATTAGACAAAGAATGTTGGCCGCCCAAAGTCGACAGAAGTCTTACACGGATCGGAAGCGTAGAACTGTCGAGTTCGAGGTTGGTGACAAAGTATTTGTCAAAGTATCCCCATCCAAGGGTGTGTTCAGATTTGGTAAGCGTGGGAAGCTTAACCCTCGCTAAGTGGGACCATTCGAGATTCTTGATAAAGTGGGATCTCTAGCGTATCGCTTGGCATTCCCGCCATCAGCACACCCAGTGCATAATGTGTTCCACGTATCCTTGCTAAGGAAATACGTACCAGATGAGTCTCATGTGCTGAGCTACGAGGACATTGAGATTCAGGCAAATGGTACCTACAAAGAGATGCTTGTGCGCATTCTCGAACGTCGTGAAAAGCAATTGCGCAACAAGATCATACCGTTGGTACGAATTCTGTGGTCCAAGTCAGGGACTGAAGAAGTTACTTGGGAAACATGGGAAACTGAGGCAGATATGCTCAGACGTTTTCCCGAGTTATTTGCGACCTAAGTTTCGGGGTCGAAACTTCTTTTAAGGGGGAGGTGATGTGATACCCCGTATTTCTATAAGGGTATTTTGGAAATTACCTGAACGTCTGTTGTGTACGTCGATTTAATTTCGGAGACAGAAAGACATTCTGTAATGTTCATAATCTCTGTAATATTTTTTCTAAGTGAAATAATATACAGTCGACGTATTTTGGGAATTAATACTCGTTCGTGTATGATTATTATTTAGCTCGGATTAAGACCTTATTGTTCCAAGCTTAAACGGACGAAGAATGGGCTTGGCGGCGACCGCCGCCTGACAGGCTCTGACATCGTCATCCTCTTTCGGCAACTTGGAAAGTGGCACCAAAAAGCAGCAACCGCCGCAGGCCAAAACGCAGCGACCGCCGCAGGCCAAAATGGGTAGCGACCGCCGCCTAGATGCAGGCCTAGCCCTGCCTCGCCGGCTGGACTCCGTGATGGTCGGCGAATCGGGTGACCTCCGATCTTAGCCCTCCACGTGCCCTTGGTTGTCCACTGGAGTTTTGGATATTTAAAGGAGGATTTGGGAGCTGAATTGAGCATAAATCCGAAGCTCAATCTCCCTCACAATCATCTCGCCGGAAATCCAAATCTCGCAGGATAATTCACAATCAATCGCCGGAGCTTCATTTGGTATTTTTCCAGTTGCAAAGTGAAGCTTTGGAGGCCCTTGGAAGCTTAGAATCCAAAGCAAGGCAAAGGAGAGGCAAAACGATCGTCGTCGGTGAGTTTTGTGCCTCTCGTAGATTTTCCCGGTGTTCGTAGCGGCGCCCGCCGTAAGGCAGGCGGCGACCGCCGCCATGAACAGACGGCGCCCGCCGTAAGGCAGGCGGCGACCGCCGCCCAGAAGCTCTTGGCTTGTTTCGGCCTTGGCTTCTGTGGCTTTCGATCGGGCTTCGTTCCTTTCGATTTCTTCCGTTATTCTTTAGATTCATACTCGTTGTTGTCGAATCTAACTTAGGGTTTCTTTATGGGTCGATCCGAAGGAATCTGTGTTGCTAGATCTGTCCCTGCTTCGAGCCCGGAAACCAGTCATCGTACCTAGCTTCGTTAAGCTTCTGTGGATTTAAGGCAAGTGGCGGTTCGCTCTTGCTCAACATTCCATGTTTCCATTAATTATCAGTTGCTTAATTGAGTAATTAATTTGGAATGAATACTGTGTTCTTCTGGGAACAGTTTTGTTAATTGTTTTGGAAAACTAAAATATGATATTATAATAGGTTGTATATCTGTTAGAACAACGCTATTATGAATATATATTTATGTTGATCGCCTTGAGGGCGGTTATGTTGATGTTGTGGATTATTGTTGTGCTTGAACTGTTTAGTTAGCACTAGTAGTTAGGAACGTTGGATTCGTTGGGATCCAGTCGTTTCTTTATAATTTGGTAGAGAGGTGGCTAGACCCCACCTAATACCACATGGATGGTCATGACCCAACCTCTGATACACGAGTATAGAGGTGGTGCACTTAGCTAGTGTCACAAACCTTGGGAAGGATTCCCTTCAATATATGTCCCTCATGACGAAACATATATCTAAAAGCTTATAACGTGTTGTGCGTTTGAGATTATCATAAGATAAGTGCCGTTGTTGCACATAATTAATATACCTTGGGCGAGTACTGTAGCTAGGCGCTAGTGCAGCTAGGAAAGCTCGTCTTAACTTTTAGTCGCTCGAATGCGATACTGTAATTCTGTGATTCTGTGATGTTCCAGACTTTGTCATATCTTCGTATAAGACTCATTTCGTTGGAGTCTTCTTTCGAGTTGATTTCTGGGAAGACTCGGTCTTCCAGAATCTTCTCTCATGCATGCCTTTTGCTGTATTCCAGTAGCAGTATGGTGGTTGACTATTGTACTCGACTGTTATTCGAGGGACGATGAGTCTAACCTAATACGACTACTTTGAACATTCTGCTTTGTGCCCTTGCATGGTCTTTCATTAGACTAACCAACCAAAATTGTTCTCTGCATGGTTGGCTGGTGTCATCCGTCCGATTCGGCACATCAGTTAGAGCGCAGATATGAGGAGACTAGAATGACTATGAAGACGACGGTGGTTTTTGGATGTTGTTAATGTTTTAATCAGGTTGAGAACCTTGGGCAGGTGATCATGGTGATCACAACCCCTTTTTGTATATTTTAAGAAAGACTTCCGTTGTATTTTGTTTAACTCTGTATTTAAACCTATTCGGAATTGGGATGTAATTCTGGGACTCATGCTTTAATCGAATATTATTATGATTTTGTATCATAAGTGTTTCATGGATTGTATTTAAACGGTAAAGCCTTGGGTGGCTTTGGTGAGGAAAACCAAGGTCACTGGCGGTAATACCTTTCCAAATGGGTTAAGATTTGGGGGTGTTACACAGTATGTTTTCGTGTGGCCTTCCCTCCCACAATTGTAACATACTTGCTTCTTCTTTTGGCAATTAAAACTTTTATGCCCAGCTTCACCAAAGTTGTGGCATTGAATCACACCGCTACTCCAACCTGAACCTTTGGCGGAGTCGGACTGAGTCATCTCGGTCTTAGCATGACAAGACTTCTCAAACTTGGTGGGCGATGTCGGTCGCTTGAATGTATCAACCTGGCGGTTTTGTTGCCCACCCCTTCCTTTATTCTGATTCTCCCGCTTTCGGGCGGATTCTTCCAGTGTGGCCTCTATTTTGTAGGCCGCATCCACATATTGCTCTAACGTAGAACAATTGTGACGCACCATCAGAGGTTTGATTTTCGGATTCATCCATCCATGGAAGTACCAGATCTTTTGTTCTTCACTCGACACTTCCGGACCAGCATATTGCAACAGGTGATTGAACTTGGCTGCAAGCTCAGTCACCTTCAACCCATCGGTCTTAGGGTAAAGGAACTCCTTATGCTTCTCCTCCCTCATAGCACGGGAAAAGAAACGGTCAGTCATCTTTGTTTTGAACATACCCTAGTTCAGCCCGGGATGATCAGCTAAACCAGCGCTCTTCCACCATTCGCTAGCCACATCCTTAAGTTGAAGGGAGGCGATGTGCACTTTCTCAGCCTCAGTGCACTCGACATTCCTAAATAGCCGTTCCATATGCGAGAACCAATACACCACTCTGACTGGTTCTCCAGTACCGTCATAACTGTCAGGCCTCATTGAGTTTATGGCCTTCACGGCCCAACCGTAACTTCCTCTGTTCTTGACAGCATCGACATGAGGTACATGATCCACTGGCTCCTCAAATTCAGGAATAACCTGAGGAACTGGACCACCTTGTGCTTGCGGTGAGACTGGCCAAATTATATCGGTAACCACCAGCATAACAATCCCACGAATGGCCTCTATGGCCGTAGCATCGAACACCACCTGAGGGTTAGCCTGAACTTGGCCAATGCCTATGGGGTTATTGTGAGAGACAGATTCGCTCTCATCCCCTTGATTAGCGGCGTTTCTCAGATTCCGCCTTGGGTTGTTACTCAGCCCAGCTCTAGCACGGATTGTGTTTCTTGTATTCACCATCTGTTGATGAACCATAACGTCATTTTAGAACTTTACCGATTTGGACATGACACTTAGTCAATTACGTTATGATATGAATTATAAGGTCCAAACTAATAACTTTATATCAGTCTGACTGACCCTGCACCATTAACCGCAAAACGATCCTCTTCCATTTACTTTGAGAATGGATACATTAGGAGAAATGTCAACCTTTAAATAACTCGAAGCTTGCAGAAGTTTGAAAAACCACTTGTTATTAAACCTTATACTTATACGTATAAATCCTTTATACTTAACTTGGAAAAATTATTATATAGTTATTTCCTTGAAATAAAGACGTTATTATTCCTTTGTAAACTCTTACCGAAATCCAAACCACACCTATTGAAGTTATAACATAACTTAATTTTTAAACGTTAATAATATGATTTTATAAAAGTACTATGAAAATTAACGCTTAACACAAGAGAGTTTAAACATTATTTTTAACACCATTTTGAACCTTATTTTATTAAATAAATATTAGGACACTATTACTTTTAAATTTCATAAACCTTAAGCAATTTGAAAATCTTAAATTTAGTACTAACATTAGAACTCTTGAAATTCCTTTTTAAAAGAAAATAGGTTGAAAATAATTTCGAAATTAATTTTCGAAAATTCTCAAACCTAACAATAGGCCAAGAATTTTAAAACCATTGCTCTGATACCATAATTGTAACATCCCCGACTTATGTCGGTAGTGCCGCACGCCAGTGACCTCGGACGTTACTGTCCAAAGTCACCCTAGGCTTTAATCGGAACAATTAAGCTTTAAATAAGTAGATTAAATAACAAAAGATTAATCAGCGGAAGACATTTTTAATGAAACTCAACCTTTTATTAAAAGATCTCTCATTAGACGAAAATGACGATTTTACAACAGAGTGAATATTACAGCGGAAGACTTTTATAATAAACCCTATCACATGACCAGTTTATTGGAATCTATATTAAAGTAATACTTAACAACCTTTAAGACACTGTCACTTAAATTGTCAACTGCAAGCTTCTTCTTCGATTGGTTGCTTCAAGTCTTCGGGGACCAACCACTGATGTGCCGTATAGGACGGATGACACCAGCCAACCATACAAGGAATAAAACCCGGTTGGTTAGTCTAATGAAAGACTATGCAAGGGTACAAATAGAATGGTTCAAGTGATCGTAACCGTTTACTATAATTGTCCCTCGAATAATAACCGCAGGAACGATACATAACCCGATACTTTCACGGAATTATAAAAGAAGGTATGCAATGAAAAGAAGACCCCAAAGGAAATGAGTCTTATAGGAAAACGTATGACAATTGTTTGGGAACGTTAGGTTTTCACACAACTTTTAAAACACGACCTTGACAATTTGGGTCAACGACCAACCTCACTGCGCAATGCGAATCCATATTGGAAAGAAGACTTACTCTAGCAAGAGTCCGGGCGGTTTCCACGTTGTACTCCTCGCCCGAGGGTTTATTAATTATGTGCATAACCGCACTTATCTTATTTACTTCCAAAACGCATGTTAACGTTGAAGCTTTTAATTTCACATCTCGTAATGAGACATTGGGAATAAATCCCTTAAGATTGGGAATACATCCCGAATATTGGCACCAGCTGAGTGTACCACCCCTATACTTAGATAGGAGTAGGTCATGACCAAGAGAGTGTTAGGGCACTTACTTCCTAACACCGACGTTATAAAGAAACGACTAATCCTCATAAGGAGTTAACGTTCCTACGAATACTCGTGCTAAACTAGCATTTAAGTTCACACGTAAATCCACACCAATACCATCATGGTAATAACATGTATAAAAGCATTGTTTCTAGCAATATATACAACCTATTATAGAATCATACTTTATCACATCATTTTATAAAATCTGTTCCCAAACGAAAACAACACTTCATTCCAATTTAATTAACAATTAAGTAATTGATAACTAAAAGAAATATGGAATGATAAGCAAGAGCGAACCGCCACTTGCCTTAATCTAGATGAATGAAGATGTCGGGTTTCGGGATCTGGAAACTGGAATCTGTAAACGGATTCCTACGACGACGTCGAGACAAAAGACGAAACCCTTAAGTTAGATTCGATACAAATGAAACGATACGAACGAAAAGGAACAAAGGCCTAAGCCGTGACCGTGTTTGTCCAAGCCACGATCACGCTTGCTAGAGCAAGCCGCGGTCGCAGTTTGGACATCTGTGGTCGCGGAATTCTGGGCACATCCGCGGTCGCGGAATTCATCTTTGCGGTCGCGGATCTCCCTTCCGACGATGGCTCAACTCGGCTTCGAGGCTTACCGACGACGAAGGCGACAACTTCTTGACTTCGGACGAAGGCTCACCACGACCACCACCACCTCGACACCTCCAAGGCACTTCCGGCGACACCAAAAACTCCGGCGAAGCTCCGACGATCTCCTAGAACTCCGGCGATGCACTAAACGAGAGAGAGAGGGCTTGAGAAGCTATGGATGATTATTTCCGAAGTTGAAGACCCCTATTTCTAGGGTGAGGGGGAGCTCAACGCCGAGAACACCAATCGATCGGCATCCCCATCGGCGTAACGGCGGCACACGAACCGGCAAAATGCGGAAAGAACAAAGGAGACGAAGAACAGTGTTTCCGCGACCGCGGAAACACTTCCGCGGTCGCGGAAATGCCGCGAGCGCGTCCTTTGGCCTTTGGTCGAGGATCTCGTTCAATAGGCATGCTAAATCTTTATTTTTAGCACTCCAAAAAATAATCCAAGGCCCAATACACACTAAACGTATATTATTACGTTCAAGAGAGTTATTACAAAGGTTACAAAAATTGCCCATTATGTCTTTCATACAAAACGACAATTCGGGACTTTTAGGGGTTATTACACCCAACACGTCTTTCCTACCAAACGACAGTTCGGAACTTTTGAGGGTTATTACACAAAACTCAATCAATGATTTGGTAGTTCAAAAACAAGAACAACAATCCAACGCAAGAAAAATAGCGTTTGGGATAAGAACAACCTAAAACCTTTGACAAGGCTTCCGAGTCTTCAAATCTGACTCCTAATGAGGAAGAAAAGCACTTAAATAAGTATTAGGATTCTAACATAAAAGCCCTAAAGGATTAAAATAATAAAAATCTCGTTATAAAATAAACCAGGAGAAAGTTTGAAAAAATATCGGCTGTGCACTCCACCACACGGCCGGTGCACTGCTCTCGAAGTGGGATATATTTTTGCGACTCCCAGACCGCACGACCGTGTGTTTTAGGTGCACGGCCGGTGTGGTACTCTCGACTTTAGTGCACCGGAAGGATTAAATCACACGGCAATGCACTTGAGTGCACGGTTCGTGCATCCTTATGGTGGTGGCCAAGCATCAGATAAGTCTGATCGTCGCCTTCTTGATCTTTTTGACACGTCGCTTCATCTCGATCCGGTCACATCGGTACTTGTGTGGGGGCCCATTGGCGACGTTGCTGTGACTTGAGTGATGCGAATGAGCTGCTGCTCATGAGCGCCATTGGGGTTTGTCTTGGTGGCCTTCGAATCGTCCCTTCTCTGGTGCCATCATTCTCCCCCACTTGCCTTCAAATCTTCCTCAATTCGATGTCGGTTGAGAGGTCGTGTGTACAACGAGTTGTAAGACCCGAAGCCTTAGAAGTAACAACCCATGCCAACCTGGAGACTTCCCAGGAGGACACCCATCCTGGTACTACTCCCGTCCTAGCACGTTTAACTTTAGAGTTCTTTGTCCTCAATTGAACCTTAAAAAGGAAGAGATATTGTTGACATGAGTATCACTCTGATCCATATAATGGACTACAAATCCAGGTATTTTACGAGCAAGGTTTGCACCTAGGGAGTTGGTATCCATGGCTTGCTCGACTTTCAGATTATCTATCTTCTCCTTAGCGTGAGCTTGCATGGCTTGCACATGGAGAAATGGAGGAGGAGCTAAGGGAAGAAGTGTCACCTTGGAGTCACCATGGTGGAATGAATAGGAGTTGTGGAACCCATCATGAATGGTATGCTTGTCAAATTGCCATGGTCGTCCTAGGAGAAGATTGCAAGCTTCCATTGGAATCACATAAAAAACAACCTCATCCTGGTAGTTTCCTATAGAGAATGCAACCATGGCTTGTCGTGAAACAAGATTACCACATTGGCTATTTTACATTTATTGGAGAGTACAGGTACGAGGGTGATCAACAAACTTCAAACCAAGGTTGTCGACCATCTTTTGATTGATGAAGTTGCAGCATATCCATCTATATATCAATAATGGCTGAGAATATGGCCTCTTGAATTGTGCAATGGGTATGGAAGATAGCCTTCTTTTGAGTTGGTTTGAGCTCCTCTTGAAGGCATGGAAAATGATGCGCTAAAAGATAATGGTTAGCGGATCAATGGTTTCACAAATAAGAAGAGGTTGAGAGTCCAAGTCGGGACTATAGACATAGGTGTCCTCGTCTTCATCCTTGGACTCATAAACCCCGTGTTGGACCATCAACACCTTCTTCTTGTTAGGACAATCTCAAGAATAATGCCCACAGCCTGCACAGTTGAAGCAAGTGATGTCCCTTGCTCGTTTTTCACTTCTGGTTGCTGGCTTGGCATCTTTAGAAGAAGGTAAGGTGCCTTGTTCATCAATTTTGCCAGGCTGTAAAGAGGAAAGATTAGCAGAAAAGGGAATAAAAAAAAGGTTAGGAGGGTACCTTTTAGGGTGTCACATCGCCTTCTTACTTAGGTGTTGATTATGAATCAACTCGGCCTTATGCACCAAATTCGGAGCCAGCTAGGACGAGGCCCTTCCTCCTTGGACTTCGCTCGGCACAACCCCTCCAATTGGCACCAAATTTGGTATGGGTTTACTCCTGGCCATATCTTGATGATAGGTATCATTTTCACTCAGTTTCGGAGTTGCTTGTATGGAGGTTTGAAGAAGCCCTAATGTTGTCGGCGTCGTGACGCGTCCTTGAATCATCATGACCGGTTTAGCCTCCTCTTGAGTTGATCCTCCTTGGATCAAAAAGCAGTATTAGATGCCAATAATTAGTTGTAGAGCTCATGCACGAGTAATGGCTCCTGGTGGTGTAACTTGTGTTTGTGTGGCCGCACGCGTTGCGGAACGCGTAACCGGCCTTGATGGTGCTTATCTTGTCACTGGCTCGCTTTGTTCTTGATGTGGCACAGGAGTGATCACATCATGATTTGATATGAACATTCCTAAGTGGGCCCAATCTTTCTAGCGCTCTCCTCTCTCTTGTTTTGAAATATTTTGTGCATGATCCAATCTCAAACTTGGAATGCTTTTATCCTTACGTTGCAGTTATAGCTCCTGGCGACCCCTTGTTGGTAAGTAGCCATCCTAGTGGCGGCGGCGTCGCATAGCTCATCGACGGTGTCTAGCATGAACTTCATTAGCGACGTGTTTGTTTTCCTCCGAGTTGTGGGGAGGCGATAGCGAGTTGTGGGGATTTGCACTTCGATGGGTAGGACAACTTCACTGTTTGAAAAAAGCTTGGTCATTGGATTGAAGTCGAATACCAGAAAGAAGGTTATTTACCTGTCGCGGTCTTTGGAGTTGTGCGATTTGACCATATGATAGAGGGAAACTCGTCTGCCCATAAGCCTTTTGCCTTCTTGAGCCTTTCTTCAAGTTGTTGATAATCACTTTGTTACTGGATTCAACTTGCCTATTGGCTTAAGGGTAGCGCAATGTCAATGTGACGAGCTTGATGCCTTGCTCCTCGATATCGCATCCTCATGGAGGGGAATAACAAGCTTTAGATATTTGCACTTCGACGGGTAGGATAACTTCACTACCGAATACCAGAGAGAATGGTGTTTTACATGTCGCGGTCTTTGAAGTTGTGCGATTTGACATATAAAATAGTGCAACTCGTCTGCCCATAATCCTTTTTGCCGGCTCCTCCTTGTCCGCCGCTGGTCGTACCCTCCCTCGGCAGCCCTTCGGCTCTCCTATCTCATTCTCGGCTGTGAGTCTCTCCCAAGCATCATTTGGAGGGCTAGCAAGCTCAAGAAGGAAGGAGAAGTCTAGCTTGACCACGATCTAGCTTACTTGGGAAGAAGAACCTCCTCTTGGGGGTTTGATTCTCATCATCAGATGTGTGTGATTCCATCCTCTAAATTTGTGCCTCTTTAAAATAAATCCCAGCCATTCATCTTCAATTAATCCAATGCTTCTTATTTATTCACACATTTCACTATAGGAGGTTGTTTCACTAGAGCATAGATCTATATATATATATATATATATATATAGAGAGAGAGAGAGAGAGAGAGAGAGAGAGAGGTGGGTTCAGGTAAAACGATTGTTGTAATAAAATTGAAGGGCAAATAAGGAGTGTTGGATGGGAGATGATGAACAGATGGATTAAGAGAGAATCGAGGATGTATTGTAAGTGTGTATCCATAGGATACGGCAACTTGAGGGCAATGGCAATTGACTTCAAGAATTTCAAGAGAATTTTTGATGTGACCCTGCCGATGTTCAATCAAGAAGACTTTCCCATGGCTTCACCAAACTCGCCCAAGGAATTCCCGAGCGCGCCAATGTAGACGCCAACGCACACCATAAACCCTAGATCTACTAAGGTTTCATCCTCACCTCCCGGCACTGACCCACCATTGGCTCAATCTCTCGAGCCCGAGCAAGGAACCTTCAATTTGACATCCAACAAGGTCTATTGGCCTAAGGTTCACCCATGGAAATAAACTTGGCTCGGTGGTTTCTCTCTACTCATCGTTGTCCCGCGGATGACACGTGAACATGACTTTAACGCCGGCGTTCATCCACCAATGAAGTGTGGATTTGTTCATCGACCTTCATGCAGTTTATGCATATAATAAGGTGTTTTCCTAATGCCTTACATCTTCACCTAGAAGATGATGGGCGGAATTCACTTTGTTTTGTTTATAACACTTTGTCATGAAAGTTGATGCTTCTTGCTTAATCACTTTGTTCAAGTTGTTCATCCTTTGATGTAATTATTGCATGAAGATACTTTGTCTGTAATGAAATCATGTTCTTTTGGGATTTGGCCTTGAAACCTATTTCCTAATGCCTTACATCTTCACCTAGGTATGTCTCCATATGGCGCACAACCTTGTTAACAATGTCACACCACTTCCTGTCTAGAATTTTGGGCTACATGTTGGCAAATCGTGTACACCTTGCTCCTATATTCATTATTCTCATATATTTAATGAACATCTTGGTATGTGCAAGAAAAAAGAAAGCGTTAGTGGGATGTTCAGTTCTTTATATTGACTAAGAAAAACAATAATTAAATGGAGTTCAAAGTTCCTTAATTACCAATAATGTGATAGTGTTCCCATATTTTCCATTAGGGTCTCCATCACCAGATGACGAATTATCAATAACCTCTATACTAGACCGTAAGAAGTTGTAACATACCACATAAAAATGTCCATGTTGTAATATTGGGGAAAGACCTGTTATGAAACTAAACATTATTTAATGAATATCACACATGAAAATATGAATATTGATATCAGACATACTGAATAACAAATAAAATGCAAATTGGATAAAGGGTTTTAGATTGACCATGGACAAACGTAATAAAAGGAGCAAGTAATCCTTACCAGATCTACGTCCAATAATGATGCATGATTGACAGAAGCAACAAGTTCATCCAATCCCGATTTGAAAATCAAATATTTTGATTTGTAACTACGAGAACTCTCCTTCACGAGGAGACCAACCTAAGTATATACAAAAATTAACTAAAAATATAGGAGAATATGTTTTAATATTTTACTCCCTCCGTCCCAAAATATAAGTCTCATTTGACCAACCGACACTATTTACAGTTAAAGGAAATCTTCAATATTTCTTCCAATATATAAGAAAAAACATAGTCATGTGGGGTCTTGTTTGATTCGTTTCAACGAATACTTTGATAATATCAAAAAATTATAATTTTTAGGATTATGTAATTAGAGATATTAACGATACAAAACCCGCCTCGACATTTGAACCCGGTCAAAGTGGGGGTTATATATTGGGACAGAGGGAGTACTATGTTTAATTCGTACAAAGCTCGTTGGAGTCACAAGTTTAATTCGTACAAAGCTCGTTGGAGTCACAAACAGGCAGCTTACATTGTTGACATCTCAAAGCTCTTCTAGTTCATTCAAATCGCTTGCTTCAAGTATTCTACCATTACAATTGAAAACAATATCCCCTAATTGAACAATAAGATTGACATACATAACTCAAAAATAATACACACAGGCACTATGACATGCAGTAGTATAAAAAAAAATTACTTACTCGTCTGCAGCGTGTTGAATCACATAACAATATAAATCCAATTATTGCATAGTGCTTTTGCGTTTATAAACCTCGGAAACCATGAGCTCTTCTTTGACGCATGTAACTTTTCTCCCTTATTGGTATACCCCAGTGTAAAAACAAATACAAAGTGATAAGACCTGACTTATGGCGTGTAACTTATTAGCAATATATCCGGAAATACCCACGGTTCTGGAATGGAGATTCTTTTAATCGAATGATGATCGTAACGGATGTAAGTTCAATCTGTTTTTCTATATTATTCTTTTACATTCTTTCTACAACCTACCATCTTCCTTGGAAATCATCTTGGTCTACTTGTACAACTTTATCATCCTGAACGAAAATATGAATACACTTCACTAGGGACGTAAATATACATGCATAATTGCAAATAAAAGAAATCCGCGTATACATGCTTGATTCATGAGCATGCTTCATATATTACTGAATATGCTAGTTTTAACACCTTAATATTTGACCCTAACTACCCATTACCATCCCATATCATTACATCGAACATTCATATTACATATATTATGTCGTTACAAAAAGTGACATACAAGCCATTTCACATAGTTGTTCTAAGTAGTCTTGGACAACAAAATATAGCATTACACAACACATCTTGCAAACACACAACAAAGTATATAATACCATATGGTCAACCATCTCTTCCCGCCAACCGACCACCCCTCCTCCTACTGCTTACCGAAACTTTTTGCTTAATAATAGGCTTCTGAACCGGATGGACTTTCACTCTGATCCCCGCATCAGTGGAATGAGCTGGATGAACTACTGGTAACTTCGGCATAGGTGAATGGACAGCAACACCATCATGGATCTGCAATTCAACAACAAAATCAATCAGTACATTGCTAACTATAGCATATGGATTGAATTGAGCATAATAAGCAACAGAAAATTTATGTAAAACCACCTTAACGTGTCAATATCCTCTTTACTATGAATCCTCTTTACTATAAACTAATAATCATCCTCAACCTTAACGAATCTTTTTGTTTGACGGTGGTGGGCTAAACCTCATGCACATGCGCTCTACTCGACACACCGGGCTGGACTGCTGACATATCAGGTGTAAGTTTAACGGAAAAAACATCAGCATGGACCCGATTCTCAACCACAATATCGTTGATGACATCCTTGACTACATACTCTAGAATAGGTTGGGCATGTGGAAACAAACAAGTATCTTGAAAAATCACTTAACCTCGCTTGTAATCAAATTCAAATAAAGGGAAGTACATAAATTCACCTGCAAAGTATCAGTTGTAGCAGCAACAGTTATCAGTGCCTCTTTGACTGGGTTGACTTCAACATTCTGCACAATGAATATCATAATATGAAGACATTAATAATGATATATTAATATACAACAATACTTCTATAATAATAGTTAAAGGTTTTTGTTCCCTTTACATGTTCTCCTTTTTTTATTATCTTATCAATGACAACATACTCCTCTCAATATGTACAGCTAATTCTTTTTCAGTAATATCTGGATCAACCTAGAAGGTATTTAGAATATTTATCATAACAAAACAAATGTAATAAATATATAAATTGTTGTAAATTTGAGGGATAATCGAACAGATTAACGCAAGAGAATGAGAACAAAGTTTGAGAGAGAAAAACGCCCTTTTAGGGTTTCTATTGCTGTTGTGGATGAAACAGTTACAAACCCTAATACAGTATTTATACTCTCAAGAAAAAACCCGAAACGGATCCAAATACCCGTACCGTACCGCGGGGGGCTCCGCCCCCCGCACCCCCCGATAGCGGCAAACAATACGCCACGGCCCACTACTCTCGCGAGCCCGCTACAGCCCCGGGCCTCCGGCCCGGGTCTTAGCTCCTGCTCGCTTGAGTAGGGCCCCCTTGCAGTACTTCTCGATTTTAAGTCAACAAACTCCACCTTGACGAAAAATCACCAACGACTCCAGGACCTTGTCTGCTGCACAGGGCTCCTTCTTCCTCTAGCACTGGAAGATATGGACTAAGTCCAAGCAATGCTTGAACTTGTCCGTGTTGACTGGCTTGGTCAACATGTCAGCTGCGTTCTCTGACGTATGCACCTTCTCAAGTAAGACTTCACCTGAAGCTGCCAACTCCCTGATCTTGTGAAATCTAACATCAATGTGCTTCGTCCTTGCATGGTACACCTGGTTCTTAGCCAGAAATAAAGCACTCTGACTATCACAGTGTAACTGAACTCCACCTTGCTCAACACCAAGCTCCTCCACAAGTCCTCGGACCCAAAGTGCTTCCTTAGCTGCCTCTCCCAATGCCATGTATTCAGCCTCAGTAGTAGACAATGCAACCACAGACTGCAACACAGATCTCCAGCAAATAGGCCCTCCTGCAAGAGTAAATACATACCCTGTAGTAGACCTCCTATTGTCGAGATCACCAGCATAGTCTGAGTCAACAAAACCCACAACCGCTGGATCACCATTCTGACCTCCAAACATGAGACCGTAGTCAGCAGTACCTCTCAAATACCTGAGAATCCACTTCACTGCACTCCAGTGATCTCTCCCAGGGTTAGACATATACTTGTTGACTTGACTAACTGCTTGAGCTAAGTCATGCCTTGTGCAGACCATAGCATACATCAGACAACCAACTGCACTAGCATAGGGAACTTGTGTCATATCCCTGATCTCCTCATCAGTGCTTGGACACTGAGCTGATGAAAGTCTGAAGTGGCTCGCCAGAGGTGTACTTACAGGTTTGGCCTTTGACATGTCAAACCTGTTCAACACCTTCTCTGTGTAGCTCTTCTGAGACAACCATAGTCTCCTAGAGCTTCTCTCTCTGCGTATCTCCATCCCAAGGATCTTCTTTGCAGCACCAAGATCCTTCATATCAAACTTTTTGCCCAGAAAACCTTTCAACTCAGCAATATCTTTCATATTTCTCCCAGCAATGAGCATATCATCAACATACAGCAACAGGAATATGGGGGAACCATCATCAAGATACTTAACATAAACACAACAATCATACTCACATCTCTGGTAGCCAATCTTCAGCATAAAGGAATCAAAACGTTTGTACCACTGCCTAGGAGCTTGCTTTAGCCCATACAAAGACTTCTTCAATCTGCATACAAGCTTCTCCTCCCCAGGCTGAGCAAACCCTTCAGGCTGCTCCATGTAGATCTCCTCTTCCAAGTTGCCATGAAGAAACGCCGTCTTCACATCCATTTGCTCTAGATGCAAATCCCAACTCGCTACCAATGCCAACACAATTCTGATAGAAGTGTGCCGAACCACAGGTGAGAAAATCTCATCATAATCAACTCCCTTCTTCTGTGAGTAACCCTTTGCTACCAGTCTAGCCTTGAACCTCACCCCTTCATTTTCTGACGCCCCTTGTTTCTTCTTGAATACCCACTTGCATCCTACTGCCTTCTTCCCTCTTGGGAGAGGGACAAGCTCCCAGGTCTGGTTCTTACTTAGACTCTCCGTCTCCTCTATCATGGCACCCATCCATCCTTCTCTCTCCTGACTTAAGATAGCCTCTCGAAAGTTGGATAGATCATCTGTACCAACTATAAGAGCATAGTTGACCATGTCTTCGTACCCAAACCTGACAGGTGGCTTGATAGTGCGCTTCTCTCTGCGGGCTGCCAGATTCTCCACTTGCTGCTGTTGAACATCTCTCTGCTCAGATTCAGCAGGCTGCTCATCAACTGTAGTTGTTGGTCTAGTGATCAACTCACCAGACTCCTCTACCTGTTCAGCTCTAGAACCAGTATCAGTCTCAATTGTGACAGGCGTATATTCTGATCTTGCATGTTGCAGCATATACTCCTCATCAAACACAACGTCTCGACTGATCACTCTCTTCTTAGCCACAGGATCCCATAACTTGAACCCTTTTACACATTTCTCAAATCCCAAGAAGATGCACCTTTTGGACTTAGAGTCCAGCTTTGACCGCTCATCACTAGGAATCAAAGAATATGCAGGACAGCAAAAAACTTTCAAGTTTGATAGATCTATGTCTATCCCCGTCCATACCTCTTCAGCAACCTTCCCCTGTAGAGAACTTCTTGGTGATCTATTGATGAGGTAGACCGCCATGTTCACTGCTTCTGCCCAGAACTGCTTTGGAAGCCCTGCATTCAACCTTAGACACCTTGCCTTCTCAGCAATAGAACGGTTCATCCTCTCGCTCACGCCGTTCTGTTGTGGTGTCTTACGCACTGTAAAATGCCTCTGGATGCCATGCTCCTCATAGAATCTCTGGAACTCTAAATCAGTATACTCTGTGCCATTGTCGGATCTCAGGTACTTCACCTTCCTCCCTGTCTGATTCTCTACCTCAGCCTTCCAAGTCTTGAACTTTCCAAAGACTTTAGATTTCTGCTTCATGAAGTAGACCCAAACCTTCCTGGAATAGTCATCAATAAAGATAACAAAATACCTGGATCCCCCAATCGACTGTTCTCTAGTTGGCCCCCACACATCAGAATGCACATAGTCTAGAAGACCCTTTGTGGTGTGCTGACCTGTCTTGAAGGATACTTTGGATTGTTTTCCCATCACACAGAACTTGCAGAATCCCATCTTGCAGCTCTTCAAACCATCCAGAAGACCACGCTTGTGCAATTCAGCCAATCCCTGCTCTCCAATATGCCCCATACGCATATGCCACAGGGCTGTGTTATCAGATTCAGACATAGCAGCTGCAGCTCCACCTACAACTGTACTCCCTATCAACCGATAGATGTTCCCTCCAGTAATCTGCCCCTTCATCACAGGCATGGCTCCTCTGCTTACCTTAACACAATCATTATCTGTTTTGTAACAGAATCCATTCTTGTGTAGAGTACCTAGAGAGATCAGATTCTTCCTTAAAGCTGGAATATGCCTTACATCAGTCAACGTCCTGACGATGCCATCATGCATACGCACCTTAATCTGCCCAATGCCAACAACACCACAAGTATTGTTGTCTCACAACTGAACAGAGCCCAAGTTTCCAGCTTTATATGACTCAAACCACTCTTTGTTTGGAGTCATATGGAATGAACAACCCGTATCTAAGATCCATGAATCCGAGATATTACCTGACGTTACTGAGAGCATATCTGAATCACCACTATCTGAATTCTCATTCTGAACCACGTTTGCAGACTTTGAAGAGTCTCCAGAATCCCTTGCACCGTTCTGCTTCTTGTTTGTGCACTCTCGCTTGTAGTGCCCTGTCTTACCACATCCATAGCAAACAGCCTTCTTTCTGTTCTTTGACTTTGACCTGTTCTTGCTCTTGCCATCAGATTGCTTCTCCTTGTCCTTCTGCCTTCCCCTATCCTGGTTGTTGCCAGCGTACAACCCATCTCCCTGAGACTTATCACTATTGGCATGTTGCCTTCTCTCGTTGTGTGCAACAAGCGCAGTAGTAACCGTCTCCAGACTTATCTCCTCCTTTCCTGCAGTGAGTGCAGTCACCAAGGTCTCATACGAAGGGGGTAAAGAACACAGCAATATCATGGCTTGATCTTCGTCATCTAGTTTGGCATCCACACGACCTAGATCTCCAATAATCTGATTGAAAGCATTCACGTGCTGAACTACATCTGAGCCTTCAGACATCTTCAGCCCGTACAACCTCTGCTTGAGATACAACTTGCAAGACAACGACTTCGACATATACATCTTCTCTAATTTATCCCAAATCGACTTTGAGGTCTTGAGATCAATTACCTGGTATACGACTTCGTCTCCTAGACATAGACGAATTATAGACGCTGCCTTCTCTTGCATCTCATCCCAATCTTCCTGTTTGGTCGCCTCTGGTTTCGCCGCCACAAGTGCCTTTTGCATACCCTGCTGAGTTAGCAGATCCTTCACTCGCCGCTGCCAGAGCGCAAAATTCCCAGTTCCATTGAATCGCGGAATTTCGAACTTGAGGGAATTCGACATCACAACAATCGCTCTGATACCAGTTGTTGTAAATTTGAGGGATAATCGAACAGATTAACGCAAGAGAATGAGAACAAAGTTTGAGAGAGAAAAATGCCCCTTTAGGGTTTCTATTGCTGTTGTGGATGAAACAGTTACAAACCCTAATACAGTATTTATACTCTCGCGAGCCCGCTACAGCGGAGGCCCGGGTCTTAGCTCCTGCTCGCTCGAGTAGGGCCCCCTTACAGTACTTCTCGATTTTAAGTCAACAACAACATAAATAGATAACAAGCTAATGTTACATCAACATAAAATCCTACATTGCTACATTAATAACTCTGGCATCTGAAGCGGGATCCTCAACTACCTTTGAAGACGTTGCACCCTTATCCAACATCCTTGAATAACCCTCATCATGCAAAATGTTGGGTTGGATTATGGGCGAATTAGAGCACAAATCGAATTCTTCATATACTCGGGCATGATTATGTCATTCCGATTACTCATTGCGGCCTCAATTTCTTCGACCATTTTAATCAACTTTTGATTTGTCCAAAAAGGGTAAGATTGGGTAAGAGCCTTACCACTTGAGTTGAAACATCAAGATGTGCTTCATACAAAGCATATTATCCAGACTCCAACAAAGCCTTGGTCGTGTCAATGAGTGCCTTTAACACCTCATCATCCTTGCATTCATTTGGAATGTTATTTGTTTTTTTCCGCTATTCTAACTATATTATTCACCAAATTCCTCAAATCCTTACCCAACCCTTTATTGAATTTATAATTGAACAATAAAAAAAGGTCAGTTTACACATTGTGTTGAATATCACCACCTAAGTCGTGAATAGCAAGAAATGAACACCACATATAGAAGTTGTGAATTTCAACTAGGATTATTTCACAAACATAATGAATATTATTGACATAAATATGAACAATGATTATAATGAATGTGAAAATCACTATAACAGTACGAATATCAACCAAATGATGTCAATACAAAAGGTGAACCCTAGATTCATACACAATGTGAATATCACAATATATATCATACACAACATGAATCTCACTATTAAGAAACGAAATATCCATATGAAAACATAAATATCAGTATTTCGCATTGTGAACAACATCTTTAAAAAAACATAAAAGAATAACCTGTTTTGAGTTCAGCTCACGGTCTACTTCAGTTTGTTAATCATCTTCAAAACTTCTCTCTGGAATATCATGTCGGGATTCAACATTACTATCCTCAAAGTTTTTATAGTTTTTATATATATAAATCTAGCTAATGGAGGTTATATGAAGTATTTATATTGTAACAATACATAACCTCCATTTATTAATATATAAACAGATTTGATTCTTTTATTGTACCATTCATTTTCTTCTTTCTAGCATTGAGGTCCATTCAAACATAATATATTCAACCAAGTTATGAGACGAGAGGCTTTTGAATCCTAAAAGTAATCTAACTTTGAATTCGTATATGAATAATGCATCTATTATTTAAGTAGGTTTAAAAAAATTAACAGCCAGTTTTAGTTATTGTTGATTTTTAAAATCTTTTCGATCTATTTACATTTATAAAAAAAAATATAGGATTATATAAAAAGTGTTGTTTCCATGCTAAAAAATATAAATAATGTACATATACTATAAAGGAAATGTACATTTAGGCAAGCATTTTAAAAAATCACTTATATTTGTTAGGTAAAAAAATATGCAATTCATAAGTCATGTACATACAATGTAATATGTATGCATATTTAGACAAAGAAATTTATGCGCATTAAATTTCCGAAATGCATAATTTAAAGTTTAAAATTATTTATATATAAATTTTATATAGTGTGTATCATTCACTTTTCACACTAGAGATAGGGTGATGCGTGAGGATCGGGATGAAGCCTTCGGTGCAAGGAAGTCCACAAGAGCCAAAGGAATTAGGCGAGACAACACCCAAACCGGCAAGGGGAATCTCTTGTATTCAGATGGATCGTTCTCTCTGGTCCGGGCTCCGAATTGAGTGATTCTAAATCCCAGTGGTAGATCCGGGAGTCTAGCTTGTTCCCTGAAAATCGGAGCGCGAACTGATCTAGGAGTCGGAAGATATGGCGAATCTACTGAGGTGTCGCAGATGGTTCCGCAAGGAACTTGGCACCGGCGAGAGGGAGATTTGAGGGCAGTTTGGGGCGCGCCTTGGGCTGACTCTTTGGATGATCTTGGGGTGATTCAAGAGTGGATTGAGGGCAGGATGAGAGGTGGAGAGATAGGGCAAAGTCGAAGGGGATATGGACTCACAAGGGTTGGATATGACGCACCTCGCCTTGTAAGAACTAGTGAAGGAAATTGCTTTGGATATGACGCACCAAAGGAGATCCTTGCACGGGGATTGATATTACTCACAACCTAGATTTGAAGCTATCTAAGAACTGAATTAAACCCTAAAATTCTGCAGAAAACTCCATTGAAAAACGAGAGAGAAAAACAAGGTTTTTGGTTCAAGTTTGCATGAGGAAAAACAAGGGCCGGCTACCCCTAATATACCCAACCTTTAATGCTGGAATTTTAACCATAACATAGCCAATAACTAAGGTAGAAAATGTCATGAAGACCCACACAAAATCGGTATTAAATGCCTCTTCAAATCAAGCCCCACATGGCTTAAGGAAACCTTGCGCCTAGCCCGGTTGTTGCACGAAGGCACACATGGCCTTCTCTTCCATTTGGCTCGGCGCTCCCATGGTCATCAAGCCAGCCTGGAGTCCCTCTTGCAATGCTCGAGCCCGAGCCCGAGTGATTCGCCCCGGAAAGACCCGAGCGCCGGCCTCCCTTGTGCCTACCATAGGTGTGTGGCACTTCCTTGCTTCCACGCCAGTTTCATAGGCATTCTTGTGCTCAATATCTCCTAGAGGACCAGTGGAGTCATCCCCCAATAGATGGCTCGGAGAGTTGTGATAATCGTCGGGCCAACTTCCATGCCCTAGCTCGGATGCCCTAGGCGCGACGGCGACGGCGCTTGACTCTTCATGGCTTGAATGGCTTGAGTCTTGTTCATGATGCGACGTAGTCACATCACAGGGGCATATCCAGGATTTTACCCCATGGGGGGCTAAAATCATGCGTGATTAAAATCTCGCATGGATGGAATTTGACGTGGCTTGAATCCTGTTTCGCAAAAATCAATTTTAATTTTTGTGAAGCTTTTGTCTGTTAGGGTCGGCTGAAGTTATATTTTCAAATGAGATGAGGGGAAAAAAGCTTAAGATAATTTTATTTTCGTGGCTTAAATATGTTAGGGTCGGTTGGAGTTACATTTTCAGATGAGATGAGGAGAAAAAGGCTAAGGTAATTTTATTTTCGTAAAAAAAATCAATGAGGGCTACAGCCCCCTCTGGGCCCTATGTAAATCCGCCGCTAACCAGAGAGAACATTCTCAAGAATCCAATCCTTGAGAATAATACTCATTGTCAAGTACTTAGGTTGATATATGATATTAGAGCGTAATCTTCTTACCGCCTAAAAACCAATTTGATTTAGACAAATCTATTAGTTCAATTTATTTATATCACAATAATGAAAGTTTAATTTTGAATAATATAAATTGTAAAGAATAGTATTAAAATTTAGGCTAACTTTGAATTTTTTATTTTTAAGGTCTAAATTTTTAGCATTTTGTTTCATCAATTATTGAGCAATTTATTTCATTTCCTCCCCGAGTAAACTAATTTCATTATATTAGTATCAAAACTTAATTTGTGCATTTTGTCGCATGTTGTAGTGATTAGAAAAAAGTTGAACCATACACTGAATATAGTTGTTTATTAGAATCACAAGAACCACAATTTAAGATAATTCTCTCTATAGTTTGTCATAGAATTGTTCCCTTCAATTTGACATAAACTTAAAACTACCTTTTAACATATAATTTAGGACTAACAAAACATTATATAATCCATGGATGTCCAATCTTTTATATGAGTTAATCAAAATGTCATTCTCTTAAAAAATTTATGTATATAACTGTTTAAGCAATATAAAATGTATAAAAAACTTCATATAATGTGATGAGAATCAAGGATCGAGAATGACGCGGTGCAAGGAAAGGCTCGAAAGATCTTCAAGCAATCGTCAACCCAAAGCCCAGAAAACAGGCCTGACTTCAACTGGCTCGTTCTCGCTCGTCTGAGATCAGAATGGAGTTATTCCAAATCCCAGAGTTAGATCTTGAAGCCTAGTTTATTCCCTCAAAATTTAAGAATTTTCCGGGTGGGGAATAAAAAGGTATTCCAGTTCTACTGAGATGCTGTCGAAAGATCCGGGATGGAAATCTGCAATGGTGCAAGTGGAGTTTGGGATGGCTCGTAATGGTGATGGACTTGAGGATGGATGAGTTGGATTGGTAGAGGGATAAGCACCTAACACTCTTGTGGATATGACTCACCACTCGAGTTTAGGAGAAATCAAGATTCAAGATATATGACTCACTCTTGAAACAAGATCGGTTTGTTCGATATTACACACGAACACACTCGATATGACTCACGAGCAAACAAGAGAAATTCTCTCATAAAACACTCACTTTTAGGCTTCTTTTTTAATCAAATTGAGGTGCTTACAATGGTAGAACAAAGCCAAATATATAGGAAAACAAAAACAAAGAAAAAAGTATCTTCGGTTGCTCGACATTGAAGATGGATGACTTGGATGACTCTTCAATTGGCTTGGATTCAATGTTGAAGAAGGGAAGAGTCTCCTCTTTATTAGGAGCATCAGATTTATAAGAAAAATGGCTTAATTTCATCCACTTAATGCTTCCCCCTTGGCCTCCCTTGCATTGAGTGTGAACTCTTGGGCTCTTCTGCTGGACTGTCGTAAAGATTACGTTTTCTCGGTTTCGTTTGACAGAATTTGAGGAAGACCTTAACATGATAGTTGTAGATATTTTCCTTATCTTTCCAACGACTATTCATGGGCCTCCATTGGACTTTCGTAACTCCGGTTATGGCTAGAATACTGAGAAGGTGTCGATGCGACAGATTCTTCGGTTTTGACACCTTCCAAATTTCGAACCATTTCTTTGGGACAAGTTTTTGACCTTCTTCAAAAATGACGATTCCCATAGTCACATCATAATGTTTTAATGAAAAACATGTTAGGGGAATCATACTAAAAATCCAGTTATTATCCTTGATCCTATATATACATATATGTTTACACATTATGAAGTTTGTATTGTACTATTATGAGCATATTATATGTAAGTTATTCTTTATAACATTTTACAATTATAATTTATTTAATTGATAATGTATATTGATTTTTTTTATTAACATACAATTATGTAAGACATTTAATATATGATATATTATAATAATAACATGATATAAAAGTACAACACATATATTAAAAATACACTTAAAAAATTTAAAGTTTATGGTATTTTTATAATGTTTAGTATTGATTTTATAAAAAATTATCTAATCTACTCATGTACTTGACACATGTACTCAATTGGTATTCGGATTTGAAGTTTTATTACCAGCATAGACTAATTGACGATTTTGATTTATGACAAAAACAATTTTACATCAAATGTCATAACAAATGTCGTATATAAAGAGGTCTTCCATAATATATTGTATAAGTAGTCTTCAATACATTTAGTATTCATTAAGTTTATCAACATTTATATTTTTCTTATTTAATTGTCAACAAGTTCAATTTTTTTTTGATAATTTTTATTTATTATATACTGTATGTTATAAACAACCGTGCATGACACGGGTATTACAGTAGTTATACTTGATTTATAATGAGCTATTGAAATAATTCAGTGTGCGTTAAAAATCAAGACCCTTATTTTGGGGTGATGATATCTACATCCATTACTTTTTCAAATTTGTACCCCAAGACAAAAAAGCCTTTCCCTATTTAGACTATTTTAATTTTTTAATCAAATTTCACCAGGCACTACCAGTACCATTTCCATCTTCTTTAGACTCCTTCCTCTCTTTCAAGCAAGTGGTCTTCATCTTTTTCGTCTCGCCATCGACAACTTGTCCGGCGATCGACGATGAGGACTCAACACGAATTTCGTACTCGGAACAGCCCTGCCCCTTCATCTTCTTCTTGTCCTTCCAGCACGTTCCTTCTCCCTTTCATTCTAACAACATGAAGAAAAAAACAGAGGTGGTTGTGCGATGGCAAGAAAGGTGACGGCGGCCAACAACAGGAGATGGCGGCTCAGGAAACCAGGGTCTCAGCTAAACTTGCAATTAGGACATAGGTCGGATCTGAAAAATTAGGAGATTGGGAACAAAGAAGAGAAAACGAAAAGGGTTAATTTTGAGTAGAAGACTCAAATTGAAACACAAGATTTTAGGATTTATGACCTTCTTGTAGATTGTCTTCAAATTTGAGTAAGTTAATTGGATTCCAACCCCAACGATTCAATAACTCTGGAAAAAAAAATGAAAACAAGTGTATTGTACGCAGACGCAATACGTAGCAGTATGCTTCATTTTTTTATTTAAACCAAACTTACTCGTACACATTATGTATAAGTATAGGGAAAAGATATATACACACGAAAAATCGTCTAAACGCACACTATTTGGTGCTTTAAGGCTAAATGTACAGGCTGATGCGTTTAAGCTTAACGTACAAGGGACAAAACTGGAATAAAAGTGGAAAAAATATCCAGAATGGCACTGTAGCTGTGCGTTAAGCCTTAACGTATGGGACTGTAGCTGTGCGTTAAGGCTTAACGCACATACAAAAAAAAAAAAAAAAATTGCCCCATAATCATGTAGATAATTTCAATACGAGTCCGTACATATAAAATTCGTCCAAAACGGACATCGTTTGCCCCTCTAAAATCCCAAAAAACGAAGCCTTTCTACCCATTTTTTTTACAATTTGGTGCTCGTCTTATAGCGCATTGTAGTGAATTTTTTTGGTTTTTTTTTGCATTTTTCTACTATAATTTGGGTATAAATAATAAAAAGTAATGGGTATAAATATGAATGTCGTTTTGGCTTCAAAATATTCTGTTTGAGGGTAAAGATTCCGATGTGGGACTGGGAGTCTGGGAGTTCTCAAAAGGATATATGTGTGACCGCACCAAACCCAAGTCAATAAGACCAAATTGAATAAAATATTTATATTGAATGAGCGAATTTTTTAGGCCATTACTAAATAGAGTGCATCTATTTTAAATTTAGAGCCCTCTATACAAAAATAAGTATTTTGTTCCAAAATTATAAATCTATCACCCTCATTTTCTTCTTCGTTTCCCCATCCTCTCTTTCTTTCTTCACTTCTCATCTCACATTTGTGCAAAATCAGCCCTATTTTTCAAAGTTTAGCCACTAAATCGCCACCAATTCAGATCAAGAAGGTGCCACACTTGAAGAATCAATCATCCCCTTAAAAATATAAGTTTAGCCACTAGTTGTTCTACTTTCGTATTTAGGGTTTTGTTGAATTTTGAATATTGAATTTTGGGTAATATTGACTAATTTGTGTCATAAATTCGAATTTGTAAGTTTATAGATGAAGAAAATGTGTAATGGATTTCATTTAGATAGATTTTCATTTGCATGGTGGTCGGTATCGCCATTGTGAAGAGCAAAGAAGCGACGTTCGGATGGAAAAGACGACGGTCATGGATGGAATGTGTTCTGTTTGTCACGGATGGTTTTTTTTAATTTTTTTCATTTGCGTTTCCATGGCCAGTCGACGTACGAAATGAACTTATGTATTTCGTTATTCATGTTGCAGATGGATGAGACTAGATCGGGACGTGCACGCAAAAGAGACGCAAGTCACCAGACAGATTCCAGTACGTCAAAACACGTCGTAGACCGTCAAAAGGGTCAACATCTATGTTTCCCGAGCCAACACCGAGTGAGGTCAAGCCGACTTTGTACGAGCTGCATGTTACATACAAGATGTCTGATGCGTATGAGATGCATGTTACCTACGAGATGTCTACTGCATACGGGATGCTTGCTACATACGAGCCGCCGGTTACATACAAGTCATCCTTGACGAATGAGTTTCCTATACCATATGTGTCAAAGAGAGGGGTGAAAGAGATTCAAAGGAATCATCTGCTTCTACACACGATGATCCCCCAACTTCAACTGCACACGATGATCCCTTAGCTCCAATTGCACATCGCACACGAAGACGTGCATTACAGAGACAAGGTAGAGGAGGGGGCGCAAAAATAATCGATTTGTTTCTGGCTACGTCTTGCGGTGGAGGTCCTCGTGTGCCACACCTTTTGCATAGTTTCAAAGCCCATGTGGCACATTATATTTATCAGGGCAAGGTAAGTAAATTTATGAATCTGTAATTGATTTCATTGCTTTTTAATTTTACTGCTTATATAACTAATAATTTGTTTTACATGAGCAAAAAACACTTACGGTTCAGTTAAGGGCTGAACAGTTGAAAGCATGAAGGCTAGATGATGTATCTCCATGGTGTATGCTCGCCAAAATCAACGACATGACTCACCTACAGGACATTATGTATCATCATATCAATGTGTCACTGATTTTTGCGTTTATTGAGAGATGGCAGACAGAGACCAACTCTTTCCACATGCCATGGGAAGAGATGACGGTTACTCTCCATGATGTGTGTCTCATCCTAGGTATCAGCATAAATGGATATTCACTTATACAACTTCTTTCTGAAAGGGTGTTGGACATAAAAACTTTGAGACACCCACAAGGTGCACGGGCAATGGATTTCTTTAGCATGACACCAGAAATGATGTCTATCTTAGATGATGAAAGTCGGGGATACGAACATGAGGCACTATGCAAACATTGCTTGAGGCCGGATGACGAGATCAAGGATCGAGGGTCTCTCGGTGCAAGGTATAGCTCTTCAATGCCTCCCAAAGCAAGGGCTCACAACAGCAAGTTTCCAGAATTCCCTCCTGACTTCAACGGGATCGTTCTCCCTAGTCTGGACTTCACATTGGATGATTCCAACGCCCAGAGTTAGATCTCAAAGTCTAGTTCCTTCCCTCAAAATATGGAAGCAAATGGATCTCTGGATCAAAAGATATGACAATTCTCCTGAATGGTCGCAGAGAGTTCAGCGGGAGGAAGTAGCGGGTAAGATGATGAGATGTTGGTGGAATGGACGAGATGTAGAAGATGATCAACACTAGTACAAAAAGTATATTTCTCGGGGATTTACTCTCAAGGGTTTTTTAAAACCCTTGTAAAAAACGACATGGTCAGGGGTTTTTTAAATAACCCCCGAGAGTTATATTTTGATAAAAAAAATATATATATATATTAAAACTCTTGGGGGTTTTTATTTAACCCACTTACAAAATTGAGTTATTTTCTCGGAAAACCTAACTCTATAACGCCGCCACCGCTATGTTAATCCATGGTGACGAAGCCCTCTTCTACATTTGATCCCTCATCCGCCTCTTCCTCCCCTCCAACCTCCACAGAGTTTTTGTGCTGGCGGCGTCGACTGTCGTGGTCGGAATCGCTCTCGTCGATGTGCTGACGTGGGATGTCTCTTGCAAGGCCACGTACGCCTTCTCTTGCGAACAAGTTCAAGAGATGTGTCGTGGCGGGATCTGTTGGCACGGCGTCGCCGTCAAATCGTCGGTGTCGCAGGTCCGTTTCCGACTCCCTCAACACCAATTGATGCAAGAGTAATCGAATTTAAGATATTTAAGTTTATTATCCTCCTTTAATTCTCGATACATAAAGCACCGAACGAATTTTAGTTTTAGGTAGGGTTTCCTTTCACCTTTACCCCCAATTTTCCAGATTTTATCCTCAATGTGGTGTTTTTGCTTTTAATTAGAGGTTTGTTTTTTGATGGATTGACCTTGTTTCACTATGTATATACTATATATATACATGAATAATTTTGTGAATAATAGTATATCTGCAAATGTTTCTTCAACTTTCTTGCTGAAACTGAGAGAAGTTGATTTTTTTCTTCTTCTTTTTTAGTTAGTCACTATCTAGTTCGTCATTGTTCAAATGGTTGTCTTAGCAATGCTTATAAATGGTTGTCTATCAGTAAAAGTGGAATACAACATTTTCCCTTCCATATAGTCTTCTTAGGTTTCTTCAAATGTAGGTACCTTGAATTTAGATAAGTTAATATCTACTGATGCAGGAGCAGCAACTCACATCCATTGTGGATTAGTTTTAACATTCAGTGATTTGGACATAAGTAGTTTCTGTAACAAAATCTGAAGATCAGGTTGTCAATTGATACTGTAAACAACCTTTTTTAATCATGTCATATATTCCATCTGCTTTGGTGTCCATGTCATCTTGGATTCTGTATAAAAGTTTGTTCACAATTTCATGATCCAATTACTTAGTTTTTTTTGGTTTGATGATGCATAGGTAAGATTGATCCAATTAACTACATCCTGCCAATCCCATTTTATGTTGATTGTGTACATCTTTGGTCAACTTAGAAACTACAATCTTGGTGCTAGAGGAGTGTGTTAGTAGTTTTCATTATTTTTTCTTTTGATTGATTTGTTCATCACTGAGGTAGAATAAATGATTTTGTTCACATACTTGATCTTCTGCGTTTCTATCTCCCGAGTTGATTCATTCCAAAACATGCAGAAATTGGTGTTCTGGATTATTTAAAGTACAATTTTCCAACAAATGCAATTGTTTTTGCATCTTCCTGAACATGATGTTTCTTTGGAGGCTACTTGGTCAGAGCTATATCTTGACAGCAAAGGAAGATATTGGAATGTTCCAGAATCAATATCATTAGACTTAGCTTCCCTAGATTTTGGATCAGGATTTAGATACCGCTTTGGAATACATAAGAATGGTGGTAATCCACAACCAATAAACCCCACAAATGCATTCCACCTCCTAGCTTAATGCCTAGTCTGTGTGCTAAAGCTTCCTAGCTATTCATATGAAAAGAGCAGGGAGTTTTGGAGGGAAAGGAAACAAGAGATGATATTATCATAAAGACAGACGCATGCACAGTTTGGCAACCTGCTTATGATAAGCGCCTCAAAGAGCCTCATGAAACTGTATCTGCCATAGTAAGTAATATCTCTATCAATATGATTTTAATCAAGCTCGTTTTTTTGTACAAGATATGTTAGAATCAGCCCATATGTTGACCCCATTTTTTAGGAAATTGGGGATGATTTTAATCAAGCTCCATTAGCTTTGATAAGTCAATGGTGAAGGAAATTTCTTGTTCAATTACAAGGATAAAGTAATAATAGTTTTTTTATGTTCAATTTATCACAGAGGAAATGAGATATGCAACAAAATAACAAATGAAAGATCTCTCCATTCAGGTTCAACGCAAGGAGGAACGTTCAGAAGCTTGTATGTCATTAGCTGCACCTAACTAGCACTTGAAGTATATTAGATGCAAAACATTGATATTTTTTTACCTTGATTTTTTTTGTAAAACATTACAAATTTGTAGACTTTCATTAATTGATTCTGTCTATTCTTTAATAATTGTTCAATGCATTCAATTAGTAATTATTTCCTATACTTAGTTACTTGTTATTATGAGTGGTGAACTCGTATACAGAAGAGATAAAAAATTATTATTATCGTGATTAAAAAAAACATTTTTCAGCGTTTTTTTTAAATAGTTGGATAATGTTTCTCAGGGTTTTTTAATAACAGCAGAGAAATGTTTCTAAGGGGTTTTTTAAAAACCGCAGACAAATGTTTCTCAGGGGTTTTTAAAAAAACCCTGACCGTGTGCGATGTTTCATGTACTAGTGCAAGAAGCAGTGGAGATAAGCAACTTCATGGATTTGGATATAACTCACCAAATCAAAGAAGAAGAACAAGAATCTGGTTTTGAGATATAACTCACTCAAAATCAAACTCAAGCACTCGATGTAACTCACGAGTTGACTCGATTTATCACACGAGTAAGGGATGAACTAAACAAGGCAATCTAAGCCAAATTGTATTAGGGTTCTGCAGCATTCAACGTGTCTTTCAAACAAGTCACAAAAGGCCTTATATAGGCCACCACATCCACTCGGCCAAACCAAGTCGAACAACCCTTGGCATTCAATGCCATTATTTCATGAAAAATAAACTAAGTTTGAGATGAAATAAAAGACATAAAATTACAAAAGCATTAAGGCATAAAGTGTTGTCCCTAAATGCGTGTGTAAAGTCTCTCGGTGCCCACATGCGCGGCAGCTAGACATCCGAGCAAGCCATGAGTAGCGTCACCGGCTCCAACGCCACTTGGCTCGGCGCTCCAAGGAAGAATAGGCCTTTCTGCAGCTATTGATTGGGTTCATTGGCTCGTGCGCGGGTGATCGCCATTGGCGGTGGCTCAGGAGACGCCAACGGAGGAGTTGGCGGCATGGTGAAAGAAGCGCGGCGCTCGGCAGGCTCGGACCCACTTTCCATGGAACTCACGGGCTGGATGGACTCATATGGGTCAAAGGGATGTGTGGAGTCCTTGGTGTGCGGGGAACTCGGAGAAGTGCCCGGCGGACTAGCCTCCATCTCGGTAGGCCCCGACATAGCATCCAGGGCGGCAACGCTTGTAGATGGCACTTGATGGGGCGTAGCCACATCATCCTCCCCTCCATGGAAAGGATTCGACCTCGAATCCAACATATCAAGGTCGGCTTCATCGTCCACCAAGTAAGGCACCAAATCGGTGACGTTGAACACATCGTGGACTCCATAGGTGGCCGCCAACTCGATGCGGTAGGCATTGTCGTTGAGCTTCTCGAGCACCTAAAATGGCCCATCTCCTTTAGGTTTGAGCTCGGAGTTGAGGAGGGTCGGGAACCGCTCTTTCCTCAAGTGCACCCACACCAAATCTCCAGGCTCAAGCAGCACCTCCTTGCGGCCCTTGTCGGCGTGTCTCTTGTATTGCATGGCCTTCCTCTCAAGTTGCAACCGAGTGTCCTCATGAAGCTTCTGAATCCTGTGGGCATGGTCGGCTCCTTCCTTGCTTTCCTGCTCCATGGCATATGGTAGGTGATCCATAGGTGTTGCGGGATTGCGGCCATACACCACTTCGAAGGTCGTTCTCTTGGTGGCGGTGTGAATGGATCGGTTGTATGCAAACTCAATGAATGGTAGACAATCCTCCCACATGCGCAAGTTAGTCTGCAATAATGATCTAAGTAATGCACCAAGAGTACGATTAGTTACCTCGGTCTGGCTGCCTGTTTGAGGATGGCAAGTGGTGGAAAAGAAAAGCTTAGTACCAAGCTTGGCCCACATTGTCTTCCAAAAAGAGCTGAGTGATGCGACCCTGCCCTCCATGACGGCCACAGAGGAGGAGCATGCCATGAGCCTACGCTCAGAGGGCCTAGTGACTAGATCGAGAGCCAAGGCCATCGCCGACGCCGTCCAATCTCTCATCGTTCGCGTCATCGCTGGCCAAGGCACACCCGAGACCGAGCCCATACTCCAAGTCCTCACCACCATCGGCATCGCAGAGACGAGCCCATCGTCATCGGCACCGGATGCGCCCACTGTCGAGCCTAGACACACATGACATCGCCGCCGCTCCCAGTGTCTGCGTCCCATGCCTCGCCACCAACATTTGGCGCCTATCTTATGCATTTAAAGGTTTATTTGCCTCGTTTTAGACATTGCTATTTTGAGACATTCCTAGTTTTGGTATTTACTTGTTTTAGAAAGTTTCCACTTATAGTCTTTCTATTTGTAGGGTGTGTGCTTATTGCATGTTGCATGGGCTAGCCCACTAGGCTCGACTCGGCCCATCCGAGTCTCGCCTCTAGTATTTAAGTCAAACTTATGTCTTGTTATTTTCTTACGTTCAAATTAATCAAAGCTTAAGTCGAGTGAAATCCTCCTTCCTTTGATCGGACGTCAACCTATCTATCTTCGTATCCCCTTCACTCCGCCGACGATGCTACGACAACGCTTGGAACCCTTCAAGCAAAGTCTTTCTTCTCATCTCCCTTCACTCCACCGCCGACGCTATGGCCAAAGACTTGATCTTCAAGTCATCTATCCCAAGCCCCCACACCATCGCCATCCATCAAATCGCTTCCATAATCGCACCCACTATCGGACCCACTCCATCGCTGCCGCCGTCGCTAGCCCATCGCTTATGACATCCACCTTCACCATCGCTATCGCCTTCGCCATCGAACCCACACTCGAACCCAGTCAATCGCTCGCAACCACCATCGCAATCGCCATCGCTTCCACCATCACCGCCGCCTTCGTTGTCTTGACACTCATCTTGACATCCACCGTCGCCGCCACCGATACCACCCAGACACTCACCATCGGGTTCGCATCCAGTCACCACCGTGTCCGATAACCTCTAAAGTTACTGTTCACGTACGCGCATCCATTGTCAAGCTTTCGTGCAATTCATCAAGGGTTTCCCCAAGGTTTCCACGACAGTCTTGACAAGGAAAGATTGTGACTTCTCGCCCAAGACTAGATCCAAAGTGCCACCTTGTCAACGTGACCTTCATCGGAGGCAAGAACACATCAACTGGTATCAGAGCCCAACAGTCTTGTAAGTCACGAACTCAAGTTTGCATCTTGTTCATAAAATATATTTTTTTTCTTTCCCATCGTCCTTTGTTTCGCTTACTCAAGAGAAAAACAAAAAGTTACCATATTTGCTTGTCCTTCGGTTTTCACAAGGTAACACCTTGGCCAAATTTTTTTTCTTGCCCCATAAGTTTTGGTGTGTTTGGTCATTCAGATATCTTGCATGCTAGAGTAGTTGTTTCCTTATTTCTTGCGTTGATAGAGTTTCCATATCTTGCTTGATTTGCTTTTTAGGTTGTTAGCCGAAATTTCCATCTATAAGACTCAATCATATATTATGTTTCTCTCTCCTATCTCTAAGATCTCTTTGATCTTTTCTTGTTACTTCGGCCGTTATTTTTATTTTTTATTTTTTATTTCCTTATCCGATATTTTAAAAGTAAAAAAGATAAGATATTTGGATATTATTATTATAAAAAAAAAGCCAATCGGTTATTCACAAAAAAAAAGTTATACAAGGTAACAAGTTAGGAAAAGCCAAAATAAGGAAACCCTAACCCACTCGACTCAGCCTAGGCTCATCTTCTCAATCTCTCTGCCGTCTAGGTTAATCTTCTAAAAGGTAAGTTTTGCTAGTTTGGTTCTTTGTTTACGTTTTGATCTAGGGTTTTGATTGCTCTTGTTTGTTTGATTGATGACTTTATTTTCATGCCATCTCTTGTGACTAGCCTTAGCCGCCCTCACGGCAAGCCAAACAAGCCCTCCCTTACGTGAACATAGTGGACTTGACTAGTGATTTCTTGGTTGTTGTTCTTTGTGTCTTTTGTTCGTTTTTACTCCTATGTCTGGTCATATTGTTATAGGAAGCATGACGGCCATAACATCGAGTGGAGACAACACCGACGCCGACAACAACAACCCACAACCACAGTCGTTGGTTCCACAAGTTCTTCCAATGGATCCCCCACAAGACCCACCACCACAAGATCCTATCTTGGAGTTGTCCAAGGAGCAAAGAGAGCTCCAAGCCCTTCGACAACGTGTGGCTCACTTAGAAGCCATGCAGAGAGCGGCACAACTCGTGCCCACGCCGACACCAGTGATCCCCATTGACGCACCGGGTGCACCACGTCCCACCGACGCCGGCCCAAGCCATGCATGCGTGGACAAAGGGAAGGGGTTGATGCCTTTGACTTCCAACCTCCAACCATGTCTCAACCGGATCCAAAGTGTCATTGAGAGTCGCCAAGGCTACGTGTCTCATCAAGATCGCTACGTGCCCAGAGCCACACCCGCTAGCTACGACACCGACTCCGAGCGCGCCGACAACTCCCAAGGTGAGTATTCTGAACCTTTTGATTTTGATTCTAGGTATGCCTCTAGACACACCCAGCACTATGTGCCAGGCTCCACGCCACGCGAAGGCCGAGCCCGCGAAGCCCAGCTCACCGCTGCGACGCCGAGGAGACCCAGTCGATCATAGCGACGCGACGACGCGCCTCGAAGGACACCTACCACCCAGCCCCGACCATATGACGTTCAAGACCATATTCGCCATCAAAGTGCAAGGATGCCCCACTATGGCTCCAATGGCTATGGCTCCTCGACGCCCACCATCCAAGATGACTTCGACGAATTCGACGATGAAGAAATCGAAGACTCAGGTATGGTCAATCCCAACTTTTTCCATCCACCTCTTCGAGATCCAATTGAATTGCAGGATCGCCCATCAGATTGGATTCCACCACCGTGGCTATAAGCCCAAGGCGCCGATGCTCGTGACACTCACGGCCAGTGCCGAGACGAGTTGCCACATGACTTCCGTCGCCGAGCCGACTACGATAACCAGCCGCGATAGCGCCGACGAGACGACGCATACGCGCCCAGGGACGAGTTAGCCCATGAAGATGCTCACCAAGGCCGCGATAGGCGACAAGTTAGACGCGTCCCACCCCATGGCTTACGCGCCTACCAAAATCCCCTCTTTGTAGCCGCGCCCAACAACGCGCCCAATGCCGCGCCCGTTCCTCGTTACCAGCGACACGAAGTCAAGGTAAAGATCGAACATTTCTTTGGTGAATACAACCCTTCTATTTTTCTTGAATGGGTACAAGCCACCGAGTATACATTGAGATATTGCCGAGTGCCGCCTGAGGACCATGTTGACACCGCGACTTTGCACTTCTGAGGCGCCGTCCGTGTGTGGTGGCATCGCTTCGTTGACGACTGCGTCCGATGCCGCCTCCCTCTCATCACCGAATGGCATCAATTGGTGTACGTGATGATGAAGAAGTACGTGCCTCCAGATTATAGGAATCAAATGCGTATGGAGATAGCTATGGCTCGCCAAGGCACTAAGACTCCCCTCAAGTTTTTCTCCACCTTAGAGGACATGTACTACAAGGCCAACATTAGTGTTGCCCCTTCGACATTGAGGACCAAATTCTTGAGTGGATTGAATGCTCCCATCCGAGACCAACTTGAGATCTTGCCCATCAAAGATCTCAACACATTGACCCACACGGCGATGCAAATCCATAACCAACTCAATCGCCGAAAGCACTACACTTGGCAATCTGGCCAAACAAGGTATGCTTCGAACCCTAGTCTTTCTAGTTCTACTAATGTGTGTTCCACTGCCCCAGCCACAGCCGCGTCTAGCCAAGGCGCCAAGCCGAAGCCACCGACGCCAGCACCAGCGAGCCACACAAACGCGTCCAGACAGTCGACAGCGGGCACAGACCGCGTGTGCGACCTCGAGTGCTACAAATGTGGAGGCAGGGGACACTACAAGAAAGATTGTCCAAACGCCAAGAAAGTGCTCTTCTCCTCTGCCGCCTCCAGCTATGAGTCATTCGAGGAGGACGAGCCCGCTCTCGAGCCCATTGAAGAAGGCATCGAGGACACCGAGGACGCTTACGATTGTGAGCCTGCTTCACTGCATGCGGGCACACCACTGAGCTTGGTGACACGGTGTATCCTCACGGTCAACGAAGCAAGCTTAGTCGACCAACGAGAGAACTTGTTTCACACAAGGGCACTTGTCCAAATGGCTTCCTTGAGTGTCATTATTGATGGAGGAAGTTGTTGCAATATTGTGAATGAGAAGGTGGTGAAGCATTTTGACTTGCCAACGATGCCTCATCCACAACCATATGCCCTCCAATGGATTTCTTCTAGTCCAGGTAACACAGTATCTCGACAATGCCTCATTGTATTTTTCTATTGGTCAATACTGTGATTCTATACTTTGTGATGTCATTGCAATGGATGCCACCCATATCTTGCTTGGGCGCCCATGGCAATTCGACAGGCGCGTGCTCCATGATGGGTATTTGAACACTTATGTGTTCACTTAGCACAGGCTGCTTCTCGCGCGGCCCAGTGAGCTCACTGCTGCTTTGACGGGCAAGGCCCCATGTTTTCTGTTGGTGTCCACTCCTTGCATCACTGAGTCACATAGCGCCAAGCCATTGCCACCTCAGATTGCCGCTTTGCTCGCCGACTTCGCCGATGTCTTTCCAGAGGAGCTTCCACAGGGCTTAACACCATTGAGGGGCATTAGCACCAAATCGACTTGGTGCCATGTGCCTCTTTGCCCAATCGCGCCGCTTACTGTGCCGGCCCTGAAGAGACCCAAGAGCTGCAGTGCCAGGTGTAAGAATTGTTGGATCGTGGCTACGTGAGGGAATCATTGAGCCCTTGTGCTGTGCCTGTGATCCTTGTGCCCAAGAAAGATGGCACGTGGAGAATGTGTGTTGATTGTCGTGCAATAAACCAGATCACCGTGAAGTATAGGCACCCAATACCGCGCCTAGACAACATGCTTGATGAGCTCCACGGTGCGACTCTCTTCTCCAAGATTGATTTGAAGAGTGGTTATCACCAAATTCGGATGAAAGAAGGTGATGAGTGGAAGACCGCCTTCAAGACCAAGTATGGGCTCTACGAGTGGCTCACCAATGCCCCTAGCACCTTCATGCGCTTGATGAACCACGTCTTGAGAGAATTTTTGGGCAAGTTTATTGTCGTTTATTTCGATGACATTCTTGTGTATTCACGCAGCCTTGAGGAACACGTCGAGCACCTTCGTCTTGTGTTAGACTGCCTTCGACGTGAGAGTTTATTCGCCAACCTTGGCAAGTGTCACTTCTGCTCTGACACTACCAAATTCCTAGGCTACGTTATGACAAAAGATGGCTTGGGTGTCGACGAGGACAAAGTCAAGGCCATACGTGAGTGGCCGACACCGACGACGCCCACCATGGTGAGGAGCTTCCTTGGCCTCGCCGGTTTCTATAGGCGCTTTGTGAGAGATTTTAGCTCCATCGCCGCGCCTTTGCATGAGCTTACAAAGAAGGGAGCCACTGTCACTTGGCTTGAGGCACACAAGAAGGCCTTCACGGCTTTAAAGGATGCCTTGTGCCATGCGCCTTTGCTCCAGCTTCCTGACTTCGCCAAGCACTTTAAGGTGCAGTGTGACGCCTCTGACGTCGGCATTGGAGGTGTGCTACACCAAGAGAGGAGGCCCATTGCCTTTTTCAGTGAGAAGCTCACCGGGGCCACCCTCAACTCTCCCACCTATGACAAGGAGTTGTATGCCCTAGTTCGTGTGCTAAAGACTTGGCAACATTATCTTTGGCCACGAGAGTTTGTCATCCACAGCGACCACGTCGCCTTGAGCTATTTGAAGAGCCAAGCCCACCTCAACCGACGCCATCCTCGTTGGGTGGAGTTCCTTGAGACATTTCCTTATGTCGTGGTCCACAAGAAGGGCAAAGAGAATGTGGTAGCCGACGCCCTTTCTCGCAGGTACGTTCTCTTGACTCATGTGCAAACTAATATTTTAGGTTTTGCTTTGATAAAGGAATTATATGTTATTGATCCTTTCTTCAAGCCTATATTAGAGCATTGCCAAAGAAGCCGTGAATTTGAGTCATATTTTCTCACTGAGGGTTACTTGTACAAGGCTGGACGCCTATGCATCCCAAGATCGTCTATTAGGCTCCTTTTGATCCAGGAAGCACACGATGGCCGAGGCCACTTTGGGATTGCCAAGACCTTGACCGCGCTTAGAGAACACTTCTTCTGGCCTTGTATGACCCACTAGGTGACCCGCTACTGTAGGAGCTGTGTGACATGCCAAAGGGCCAAAGACAAATCTAGCCCACACGGCCTCTACACGCCTCTACTCATACCCACAACCCCCTGGAAAGACCTTTCCATGGATTTCATCACGGGTTTGCCCCTCTCTCGTCGAGGTAAGGACTTTATCTTTGTGATTGTGGATAGGTTTTCTAAGACGGCACACTTTGTACCTTGTAAAACAACCCATAGTGCTAGTGAGATAGCCGATTTATTCTTTGAGCATGTGGTGTGTCTTCATGGAGTCCCACGTACCATTGTTAGTGATAGGAATTCTAAGTTTGTTGGCCATTTTTGGAGAACACTTTGGGGTAAGCTAGGCACTAAACTTCTCTTCTCCACTAGCTACCACCCCCAGACCGATGGCCAAACAGAGATCACGAATAGAACCCTAGGAGCCCTCCTTCGCACCATGCTAAAGGCCAACCCTAGGCGTTGGGAGGACTTACTATATTTTGTGGGGTTTTCTTATAATAGATGCAGGCACACGACGACCAAGCTTACACCATTCGAAGTGGTCTATGGAAGGAATCCCTTGACGCCACTGGATTTGTCATCGTGCCCACTCTGAGACCCAATGCACATCACTGCCGCCAACCGCGCCGAGCACGTGTAAGAACTTCATAGGCGAACACGTGAGCAACTGGAAAGAAGGGCCTCGCAATACATCTCGCACCACAACCATGGCCGCCGCCGCATCGTATTCGCACCCGGAGACCTTGTTTGGGTGCATTTACGAAAAGAAAAGTTCCCCTCGCGGCGCAAGAACATGTTGGACCCTCGCGGAGATGGCCCATTCCGCGTGATCAAGGCCATAGGGGACAATGCCTATCAACTCGAGCTCCCAGCCGACTTTGGAGTCCATGCGTCTTTCAATGTCTCGGACTTGACACCTTACGTGAAGCCTGAGTTTGATGATGGTGAAGCGGTGATGCTTCACAGCCAAGTGGGGGAGGGTGATGCGACCCTGCCCTCCATGACGGCCACATAGGAGCAGCATGCCATGAACCTACGCTCAGAGGGCCTAGTGACTAGATCGAGAGCCAAGGCCATCGCCGATGCCGTCCAATCTCTCATCATTCGCATCATCGCTGGCCAAGGCACACCCAAGACCAAGCCCAGACTCCAAGTCCTCGCCACCATCGGCATCACAGAGACGAGCCCATCGTCATCGGCACTGGACGCGCCCACTGATAGGCATTTTGTCGCATGCACCTAACAAAGTAAACCTCAAAAACCTAACTAATGTAGCTTTGGTAAGTAAGGGTCGAATCTCACAGAGAATCAAGTTATATATCTTGAATTAGGGATGAACAATATTAATCTCAACAAGTTGACCAGGTTAGGGGAACCATCACTATAGATAATACCAATCTCAACTAGTTTGTCAGGCTAGGGATACTAATATTAATAATACTAATCACAATAATTGATGAACTAGATCAACCAATAGAATTCAAAACCCTAATCCTGCAGTATGAATAATATCAATAAAACTAGGTGATCAGGCTAGAGAAATCAATAAAACTCAATGGGATGAAGCATAAGAGATTCATAAGATCCAAGGATAGAGCAAGCAATAATCTCAATATCAAATTCAAACCAAGGCTTCAATTGTCTAACCAAAAACAAAACAAAGAACTAAACTAAGAAAAGGGAAAAGAGGAAGAAAGATAAAACCCAACTTGGGGTAGAACTAGTGGTGGCAAATGGGCAGATCGGGCGGATTTTGGGTGGATAATTCGGATTTCGGGTCACTTCGGGTTCAGATCAATGTCGTGCATGATTTAACATCGGGTCAAGACGGGTCGGATCGGGTCAGTTCAGATCGTCCTATAGTTGGGGAAATCGGGTTATCGGGTCAAACTCGGTCGGGTTGTTTCAGATTTCAGGTGAGCCCGGTTTTGGCTATGTCGGTTTTCGGTTTATTTGATTTCGGGTTGAATCGGATTTCAGACGAATAAGACTTCAGATGAATCGGATTTCGAGCGTAATCGGATTTGGTCGAATCAGATTTCGAGCGTAATCGGATTTGGTCGAATCGGATTTTGAACGTAATCGGATTTGTATAACCAGATTTCGGTCGAATAAGATTTTGGTCAATCGAATCGGTTTTTGCTCGAATCGGATATCAACCGAATTAGATTTCAGTGAATCGAATCGGATTTTGATCAAATAACAGATGTGACACGTGGCGGTCGAATCAGATTTCGGTCTAATAAGATTTCTTATTAATACTTCATTTTTATGGATGATTATTTTATAATAATAATTTTCTAATAACAAAATGAAAATATTTTTTTTAAAATAAATTATATCCATTAACTTCAAATATTTTTTATATATAATATTTTAGAATTTGTAATACAACTTAAATAAGAATATCGATATATGATATCGAATTTAGACTAGTTTCCATTGGAGCACCGCCATGTGATGCTAAAATTCGTAATGAAGATGATCTACTATGAAGTGATAATTCATAGTTTGATCCATTCTATATACTATCCTAGTTATATATATCGGGTCCTAAGAATTTGGGGCCTTGTCTGACCACCCTCTTTGCACATATTTATCAGTTTATGGACAACCATGAAGACATGGAGCTAATTTCATGTAGATTGAATTCAATGGTGGAGCCAAGATATTTAGAAATGGGGTCACATTGAACTACACCAATTTAAATAAATAAATTATATAGCTATCCATGTATTTAGTCATTTTTATAACACGACAAAGCTAATTTATATTATACGTGTATCTTTTAGATGGTTTCATATCTAATTAAATATTTATCATAGCACATTAAAAGTATTTTATATATTTATTCGCTTTGCTTTTGTAAGGGGATAAACCCATGCTAAATTACTAATGATTAAAAAGTCTCGTCTGTATAAAAAATGAGACATTAATCAACATAATATATTTTTTATTGATTTTTTGAATTACAACTTTTATCATACGTGAACATAGATTTTAATATATAATAAATAAGATATTTTAGTTTCACTAATAATAAAAAATACTACAGTCAATATATATCATTTACTAATAATAAAATACTTTAATTAATTTATATAGTAAGTCATGTCAAATGTTTATACATAAGTTATTTAACATTATTTTTGATGTTTACACATTATAATTTTTGGGCTTTGAACTCATGTTGTGTTTGAAAAATAAGTTTTGATATCTAATTGTCTATACACTATACAGTCTATACTCTATACATGAATAATGAAAAGTAACTTTAAGTTAAACAATATATTACATATCTATACATCCATTACTCATTTACATGTATTAATTATTCTTTTAAAATGTATAGTACTAATTATTAGGTATAATAATATAATATAATAGTCTATTGCACAATGCATTCTATATTTTTATGTAGTATAATATTATTAAGAAAATAGTACATTACATATATACTAATTATAATATATATTGTACTACTTTAATACTTCACTAGGACACTATCATATATTCACCAACTCACAATTATATACAATATACAGTATGTATGTGTATATATACCATATGTTATATGCTATATACTATATACGTAGTATATATACACAAAATGTTATATACTATATAGTCTACATATATAGTATATATGTAGTATTTATTCATATACCATATGCAGATATGTTATATGCTATATACTATATCGATACAAAATGTTATATGCTATATATGTAGTATATATAATATATACAAAATGCTATATGCTAATAAAACTAATACAAGTAGTATATATATACAAAATGCTATATGCTAGTGTATATATATATGTACAGATATGTTATATGCTATATTATATATATAGCATATAATATGCTAGTGTATACTACATAGTCTACATATATAGTATTTTGATCAATGTGACATTTCGAAAAGCGAGTTGGACAAGTATTTGGATGATAACCGCTTGACGGTTTCGGAAGAATTTGATGTGCTTAATCATTGGCGTGTCCATTCTGTTGAGTACCCAGTACTATTTGCTATGGCGAGGGATATATTAGCCATTCACTAGTGGAAAAAACCCTAATAGAGGCGGGCATTTGGACACTTATTGAGGCGAATACCGTTCGCTTCAAATGAGGGGGCTGTAACAAGTGGAGACCCTTTTTGAGGCGGACAATATACGCCTCTAAAAGTCACTTGTTGAGACGGGCCTCTATAGGCCCGCCTCAACAAGTGCCTCACTATGGCGCCAAAGTGAGGCACTTTTAGAGGCGGGCCTCTATATTCCAATTACTTTTGTTGCTTCTGAGTCAACATTTAGCATGGGTGGAAGAATTATTAGTAAAAGTAGAAGTGCTCTTGCTGACAAAAATATTGAAGTATTGGTGACTTCCAAAAATTGGTTAACTGGATATGATGGTAATATCCTAAATATTGTAGTGCTTTTTTTCCTTTTTAGTTATCTAAATTTTCTTGTTATGTGTTATTTCTTATCTTGACTAATACTTTTTATTGAACTATTTTTTTAGATTTCACCTTAGAAGGGGCTTTAGTACAAGATTCGCACTTGTCATCAGATGGAGAGTCAGAGAAGGTTTAGGACTTTAGGTGGTCAAGTTCAGTACGAGGTGGTCAAGTAAAGTATGTATGCTATTTTCTTTAATTGCTACTATTTATTTGATGGTTGAATTTGGAGTGTGAAAATCGCGTCATCTATGGATGTTTATTTATTGATGTAAATGTTAGAAAAAAGGTCTTGAATTAGCTTAATTTCAAATTATGTAAAAATGAAAGAGTAGGGCAAGGGAACCATTTTGATACAAGTTTAGACTTGTATTATTCAAGTTTAATCTGCCTGTTAACTATTAAGCATGTTTTGTTGTGGGCGCAGGAAATAGAGTGGAGATGGCTTGGGAAGACCATGTTGGTGTAGCTCAATGTCATGATATCTAGACGTTCTTAAGGCTGTTTTTTGTTATAATATGTGGTGCAACTGGTGTAAGCGCTTTTGTTTGCCTTTTGAAAACACATTTTTTTGTGGTAGACAAAGTATTATACTAAACTGCTTTTAAATGTTTTTAAAGATCTTTTCATTCAATTTCTTTATTTGACAAATATGATAATTAGGATTCATTATTTTTATCTATTATTCATTATTGTTATTTGTTTAGTTTTTGCAACTATTTGTTATCAAGATTGCATTAGCTTCAAATCAATTCGATATATATTTGCAAAATTAGTCATACTATGATATATAAACATATATTTCAACAAGTGGAACAACTTATAAATTATTTAAAGTCAGGTTTAATTGAGTTCGGATATTTTGGGTGTCGGGTATAATAGGGTTGTTACGGGTTCGGGTATAATCGGGTTCATATTGTCCTGGGTTTGGGTTATTTCGGGTTCGGATTGTTTCGGGTTCGGGTTGTTTCAGGTTTGGGTTGTTTCGGGTTCGGGTTGTTTCGGGTGTCGGGTATATTCGGGTTCAGGTTGCTCGAGTTTCGGGTTTACAATGGAGTAGTCTATTCGGATATAAGCGGGTTCGGTATGTTTTTAAATCGGGTTGCTTTTATGTTCGGGTCAAATCGTGTCGGATCGGGTTGGTTTTAGATATTGTTTTTCTTTTTCTTTTTCGAATATCGGTCGGGTCTTCAGTCGGGCGGTTTTCTCAGATCGGGTCAGATTTTGCCACGCCTAGGTAGAACCCAACTTACAAAACTGAAGTTCTAAAGGAAGAATATAAAGACTTTGCAAACCTAATTTTCTAAAAAATAACAATAACAATCTCTAAAAGAAAAGAAAATAAACGAACTAAAAGGAAATAAAATAAAATAAATAAAATAAAATAAAAGATCTCGGATAAAAATCCCCGACGCACGCTCCGCGTATAGACCCGCGACCGCGGCCAAGATCCCCGCGATCGCAGTTTTGTGCTTTGCCGAGTGCTGCTTTTGCTGCCATCTGCGCCCGCGGAAATAAATCTACGCCCGCGGAAATGCCTCTGTCGCCCATCCGCGCCCGTAGAAATAAATCCGCGCCCGCGGTTTTGCCTCTGCTGCGATCTTCAGCTTCTCGCTTGCGGTCTTCTATTGTGGCTTCGCCTTCATCTCCTTAAGTCTTCATTTAAGCACTCAAAACCACAAAATCACCACTTCTTCTCCACAACTCCATTCTCCTAACTTATGCTCTAAACCCATACAAATTGGTACCTAATATCCAGTAACAACTCCTAGTTACGCACTACAAAGTAGAGCGTATCACCCACTGTCGATCCCAGACACACATGACATCGCCGCCGCTCCCAGTGTCTGCGTCCCATGCCTCGCCGCCAACACCGGCGCCTATCTTATGCATTTAGAGGTTTATTTGCCTCGTTTTAGACATTGCTATTTTGAGACATTCCTAGTTTTGGTATTTACTTGTTTTAGAAAGTTTCCATTTATAGTCTTTCTATTTTTAGGGTGTGTGCCTATTGCATGTTGCATGGGCTAGCCCACTAGGCTCGACTTGGCCCATCCGAGTCTCGCCTCTAGTATTTAAGTCAAACTTATGTCTTGTTATTTTCTTACGTTCAAATTAATCAAAGCTTAAGTCGAGTGAAATCATCCTTCATTTGATCGGACGTCAGCCTATCTATCTTCGCATCCCCTTCACTCCGCCGAAGACGCTACGGCAACGCTTGGAACCCTTCAAGCAAAGTCTTCCTTCTCATCTCCCTTCACTCTACCGCCGACGCTACGGCCAAAGACTTGATCTTCAAGTCATCTATCCCAAGCCCCCACACCATCGTCATCCATCAAATCGCTTCCGTAATCGCACCCACTATCAGACCCACTCCATCGTTGTCATCGTCGCTAGCCCATCGCTTGTGACATCCACCTTCACCATCGCTATCGCCATCGCCATCGAACCCACACTCGAACCCAGTCAATCGCTCGCAACCACCATCGCAATCGCCATCGCTTCCACCATCGCCGCCGCCTTCGCTGTCTTGACACTCATCTTGACATCCACCGTCGCCGCCGCCGATACCACCCAGACACTCACCACCGGGTTCGCATCCAGTCACCACTGTGTCGGATAACCTCACGTACGCGCATCCTTTGTCAAGCTTTCGTGCAATTCATCAAGGGTTTCCCCAAGGTTTCCACGGCAGTCTTGACAAGGAAAGATTGTGACTTCTCGCCCAAGACTAGATCCAAAGTGCCACCTTTTTCAACGTGACCTTCATCGGAGGCAAGAACACATCACTGAGGAACTTGACATCACGATCAGACACTATAGACCTGGGACTCCATGCAATCTCACAATATTGTCAAAGAATAGAGTAGCAACATGAGAAGCATCATCGGTCTTATGGCAAGCAATGAAGTGAGCCATCTTAGAAAACCGATCTACCACTGCAAAAATAGAATCTCTACCCCTCTTCGACCTAGGCATGCCAAGCACAAAATCCATGGAAATATCCTCCCAAGGTGCTTGTGGAATGGGTAGGGGTGTGTAAAGACCATGGGGTTGGACTCTCGACTTAGCACGCAAACATGTGACACAAGAAGCACAAAATTTTTTCACAGACCCAACCATGCGAGGCCAATAAAAATGCTCCCTAAGTGTATGCAAAGTCTTAAGTATCCCAAAATGTCCCATGAGATCCCCATCATGTGCCTCTTGAACTAGTAATCTCCTAGTTGACCCCTTAGGAATGCACAATCTTATTCCCTTAAACAAGAAACCCTCATGCAAGTAAAATTGATCATGTTCCCCCTTAGACAAGCATGCAGCATAGATATCACAAAAATTAGGATCATGAGCATAGAGTTCCTTCATAAAAGCAAATCCTAGCAATCTAGCATCCATAAGAGCCAAGAGTGAATACCTACATGACAAAGCATCAGCTACAATGTTGTCTTTCCCTTTCTTGTGCTTAATCACATAGGGAAAAGACTCAATGAACTCGACCCACTTGGAATGTCTTTTGTTAAGTTTGCTTTGGCTCTTCAAGAACTTCAATGCCTCGTGGTCGGAGTGAATCACAAACTCTCGAGGCAGCAAGTAATGTTGCCACACCTTGAGTACTCGCACTAAAGCCAACAACTCCTTATCATAGGTGGGGTAATTGAGCTCGGCCCCACCCAGTTTTTCACTAAAGTATGCTATTGGCTTTCCCTCTTGCATGAGTACTCCCCCACGACCTATGCCCGAAGCATCACCTTCTAAAAGTTAGGTAGTGCAAGAAGGGGTGCATGAGTGAGCTTGGCCTTAAGTGTTGCAAAGGCCTCTTCTTGAGCAGCTTCCCACTTGAAAGCCACATTCTTTTTGGTCAACTCGGTTAGTAGGGAAGCAAGTGTGCTAAAGTCTCACACAAACCGGCGATAGAATCCGGCTAGACCAAGAAAGTTGCGGACTTGAGTCATAGTGGTAGGTGTTGGCCAATCCAGAATGGCTCTAACTTTCTCCTCGTCCACTCTCAAGCCCTCATGTCCGACGACAAACCCTAGAAATACCACATGGTCGGAGCAAAAGTGGCACTTCTTGAAGTTGGCATACAACTTCTCCCTATGTAGCACCTCTAACACTTGCCTCAAATGTTCCCTATGCTCCCTAAGGTTGTGGCTATAAACTAGGATATCATCAAAATAGACTACCACATACTTCCCTAGGAAAAACCTAAGTACATGATTCATGAGTCTCGTAAAGGTGCTAGGAACATTGGTAAGACCAAAGGGCATGACCATCCACTCATAAAGTCCATACTTGGTCTTGAAGGCGGTTTTCCATTTGTCGCCCTCCTTCATCCTAATCTGATGGTAGCCACTTTTGAGGTCTATCTTGGAGAACACACTAGCTCCGTGAAGCTCATCGAGCATGTCATCTAGCCTGGGGATTGGGTGGCGGTATTTGATGGTTATGTTGTTGATAGCTCGACAATCAACACACGTACGCCAAGACCCATCTTTCTTAGGCACTAGAATGACTGGAACGGCACAAGGACTAAGGCTTTCTCTCACATAGCCTTTGTCAAGCAACTCTTGCACTTGCCGTTGGAGCTCTCTAGTCTCTTTGGGATTAGCCCTATAGGCTGCCCGGTTGGGAAGTGTAGCACCAGGAATGAAGTCTATTTGGTACTCAATGCCTCTAATAGGCGACAAACCACTAGGAATCTCCTCCTGAAATAGGTCATCAAAGTCGAGAAGGAGTTGAGAGATAGGCTTAGGGAGATCTTGGAGGTCTTGAGTGGTCAAAAGGGTGTCTTTGAAGATGAGAAGAAAACACATCCTATCTGCACGGATGGCTTGGTCAACCTCCTCGGGCTTTGCTAGGAGCATGTGATTGGAAGCTCCTCCCTTGTTGCCAATGGACAACTTCTTCGACTTGGCTTGATCCTCCTTGTCTTGTAGGGCTCTCCGCTGCTCCTTAGCCACGTGGTCCGCCATGATCTCATGAGGGGCTAATGGGTGAAGTATGATCCGTTTCCCCTTCATGATGAATGAGTACTCATTGGTCACCCCTTGATGGATGACTCCTCTATCATACTGCCATGGACGTCCTAGAAGAAGGTGACATGCGGTCATGGGAAGCACATCACATAGGACCTCGTCCTCATATCCCCCGATAGAAAAGTGAATCTTGGCTTGTTCTTTGACTTTGAGGGGAGTGGGAAAATTGAGCCAACACATGGTGTAGGGTTGGGGGTGAGGAATGACAGGCAAGCTAAACCTCTTGACCACTTCTTGGTCAATGATGTTGCAACATGATCCACCATCGATGATCATGCTACAAACTTTGCCTTGAATGGTGCACCTAGTGTGGAAGATGGTTTCCTTTGGTTGGGAAGGCTTGGGCTCTTGGAAGCAATGAGGGTCTTCTTGACCACAAAGCATTCACCCTCAGCCGCCTTCACGTGCACTTCTTCATACTCTTCTTCAAGTCCTTGAGTCTCTTCTTCAAGCTCATCCTCCGACTCAAATTCTCCTTGAGTGTTGAGTAGGACTTGTTTCTTGGTAGGAAAATCTCTAGCAAAATGTCCTCTTCCTAGACACTTAAAGCACTTCAAATCCCGGGTGCATCCTTCTCCTTCCTTTTTTGGCGGTTGTGTCGGTGTTGGAGCCTCTCTTCTTGGGTGATGAGTAGAGAACTCGGGTCGAGGCTCTTGACGCCGTGGGGGTTGATAGGGTTGGCTAGAAGAGGAGGATGGCTGCCACGGTCTAGGATGGGATGAATGGGATCTCTTGTGAGGCAGATTCTTGTACACTTGAGTAGTGTAGTGTAGGACATCCTCTATCCTAGTGCCCTTAGGGAAATGTTGATAGGCTACAATAGACTTAAGTTTAGGGGTAAGGTTGTTGATGAATTTGGAGATGATATACCCCTCAAGAAACCCTAAGTCCTGACCTAAACAATAGCATCCTAAGCTCCCTATAGTATTCGTCCGGGGTGTGACCTCATTGCCTAAGACTCTCCAACCTAGCGTGCACACGCTCTTGGTAGTCGTCCTGGACAAATCTATTCCTAAGAGTTGTGCGGAGCTCGTCCCAAGTGTCAATTGGTGGGATGCCTTCATAGTCGCGATCGGCTTGCTCCTTTAGCCACCATTGTTGCGCGAACTCCACAAAACGAATAGTAGCTAAGGCTACCTTTCGTGCCTCCGAGCACTCATAGAAAGAAAATATATGTTCTACCTTATTTTCCCAATCTATATAAGAGTCAGGGTCACACGTACCTCCAAATTGAGGAATCTCGATCTTGGGAACTTGGGGTTGATCTCTTCCTTGGTATCTCTCTTGCTCATCCTCGTAGTATCCACGGTCTCCTTGATATGGCATCCTCGGAGTGTAGGGCCTCCATTCTCGCACGTCTTCTCTTCGGGCCACATTCCTTCGAGGAATCATGTTGAAGGCCGGATTTCATGGAGGATTCGGCTCGTGGTGCCGAGGTGGATAGGGCTCTCGTTCCCTCAATGGAAACGGCTCTTGTCGCCGTGCATGAGCCCCTTGTGAGCCCTCACTTGTATGGTTAGTGTGCAACAAAGGCAAACTAGGAGGACGAGATAAAGAAGTGGGAAATTGAAAGTCAGAATTCATACCATCCTCTTCTCTCAGGGCGATCAACAATGGAGCTTCGGTAGTAGTAGCTCCGCCCAAAGACAATTGGGAGACCTCTTACGTGAGACTTCGAGAATAGCTTCCTTCCCCTTGGTAGGGGTAAGATGATGTGTCAGGCTCCCGGGGTTCACTCGACCGACCACTCAAGGATTGCTCAATCTTGGAGTCTACGCTTCTCTCAAAGGCTGCATGTCTCTCTTCAAGAGTGTGGATCAACTAACGCAACCTCTCATCCATGGCTTCTTGGCTGGCTAGGATGGCCTCCTTTATTACATCCATGGTGAGAGGAGGTGTAGGAAGGGGTTCGGAAATGGTGATGCCCTTGCCGGCGTTCGGTGTCTTGCTCATGCTTCCAACTTAGTCCGAGAACTACGACTCACACGAGGCCCTTGCGATGCCAAGCTTGCCAATGGTCCTTAGGCCGCGTAAAGGGCTCGTTTTTCCTTGTTTCACGTCAAGCTAAGGCAGAAACCAAGCGGTTCCTAAAGCAAGGGTTGGTTCCTTGGACGCCTTGGTTTGGACAGAATTCACGCTTAACAAATGACAACCCTAGACGCCACACGATCAAGCACTTGAACCCGAATTATATGCTTAACAAATCGCCTCAAGCAAGTTCAAGGCAACTACTAAACGTCAGCTTTGGCGTGATCCTCAAGATGTCACCTAATGGTCTTTGCTTGGCCTCTTTTTTTTTTTTTGATTCGCCAAGTCCGAGTTTTACGACCTCTACAAGGTAAGGAGCAAGGTCTTATGCTTGTAATGGGTTTCGGGTTTTACAATTTTTTTTTTAAATAAGCACAAGGTCCTAAATAAAATAATATACACTAAGAGGCTGGGCTTCCTAATGTATAATATACACTATACCTTGTGGATCACACGTTTTAAGCCTCGGTTGTTCGTGACCTTGATTTGTTTGTCTCGGATTTAATTTGAGCATGAAATTGACAAATTCACGTACTTAATCATGCAGCACAAGAGTGGTTTTAATGCAATGAATGGCCGGTAGCTGAAACAATTAAAATAACTCCAAGCTTATCACAAGTTTAATTAAGGTGGCGGTTAAACGTGACGGAGGTGTAACTCTCGGCAGCTCAAGAATTTTCTGGTGGGCTCGTCTTCCTCCTAAGGACTGTGGTTGTCAAGCTCAACCGATGCAGAAAATACCCAGAAAAAATACAGTCCCAACATGCCAGAATTTGCACAAACTCGACAGCAAAAGGAAGGTCAGCATGCACCAACGTAAAGACGGCTAACTACGCTTGCAGATCCGAACTTAGCATGACAAGAACCAAAGTTTCAAGAGCTTACCTCACGGGCTCTGATACCACGTGACGAGATCAAGGATCGAGGGGCTCTCGGTGCAAGGTATAGCTCTTCAATGCCTCCCAAAACAAGGGCTCACAACAGCAAGTTTCCAGAATTCCCTCCTGACTTCAACGGGCTCGTTCTCCCTAGTCGGGACTCCAAATTGGATGATGCCAACGCCCAGAGTTAGATCTAGAAGTCTAGTTACTTTCCTCAAAAGATGGAAGAAAATGGATCTCTGGATCAAAAGCTATGACAATTATCCTGAACGGTCGCAGAGAGTTCAGCGGGAGGAAGTAGTGGGTAAGATGATGAGATGTTGGTGGAATGGACGAGATGTAGAAGATGATCAAGAAGCGGTGGAGATAAGCAACTTCATGGATCTGGATATAACTCATCAAATCAAAGAAGAAGAACGAGAATCTGGTTTTGAGATATAACTCATTCAAAATCAAACTCAAGCACTCGATGTAACTCACGAGTAGACTCGATTTAACACACGAGCAAGGGATGAACTAAACAAGGCAATCTAAGCCAAATTGTATTAGGGTTCTGCAGCATTCAACGTGTCTTTCAAACAAGTCACAAAAGGCCTTATATAGGCCACCACATCCACTCCGCCAAACCAAGCCGAACAACCCTTGGCATTCAATGCCATTATTTCATGAAAAATAAACTAAATTTGAGATGAAATAAAAGACATAAAATTACACAAGCATTAAGGCATAAAGTGTTGTCCCTAAATGCATGTGTAAAGTCTCTCGGTGTCCACGTGCGCGACAGCTAGACATCCGAGCAAGCCATGAGTAGCGTCACCGGCTCCAACGCCACTTGGCTCGGCGCTCCAAGGAAGAATAGGCCTTTATGCAGCTATTGATTGAGTTCCTTGGCTCGTGCGCGGGTGATCGCCCTTGGCGGTGGCTCAGGAGACGCCAACGGAGGAGTTGGCGGCACGGTGAAAGGAGCGCGGCACTCGGCAGGCTCAGACCCACTTTCCACGGCACTCACGGGTTGGATGGACTCATCTGGGTCAAAGGGATGTGTGGGGTCCTTGGTGTGCAGGGAACTCGGAGAAGTGCCCGGCGGACTAGCCTCCAGCTCGGTAAGCCCCGGCGCAGCATCCGGGGAGGCAACGCTTGTAGATGGCACTTGATGGGGCATAGCCACATCACCGGATATGCAAGACTATCCCGAGGTCGTCGCTTCAAGTTCTCTGTTATACCTCATTGATTCCACGCTCTTTCCTGACAAGTCGCAACACCGGATTCCTATGGAATATGTGGGCCTCGTACAAGATCTCGCGACTGTTCAGACTAGTTCATGTGGATCGGTTGCTCTTGCACATCTGTAAAGAGCGCTAGAAGAATGTTCACGTGTGTAGAGCATTGGGCGGGCCGTGGGTTGACTCTCCCCATTTGCAAACGCAGATACATGCCCCCCTGATATTCGCAAGGCCATTAGGAGAACTTTACGTGAGCTAAGAGGCGATATAGCCCTATCAACTTTTATGGTCAATTCTGGTAGTCGTCATATTCCAGATGGTGATGATGATTAGTGGATGTGGTAGTTTGTTTGACACAAACTCTTTGTGGGATGTTTCAGTTTGTTTAGACATTTATATAACCTTTTTGTCTATGTATGATCGGTAAATCCCCTTTGGGTGATTAATAGTATGATCAAATTAGTGATGGCAATCGGATCGTTGTTCAGTTGTGTCGGTGTTGAAGAAGTCCTTTCTTAGATGAAATCTCCCAAAATTCAGAACTCTGAAGTACTTAGGCCAAACCTAAGTTATAACAAAGTGAAATACAAATGATTTTATTGATTAACTAGATCAATATAGGCAATCAACTCTCTCAAGGAATCCACCAAAAGAGATTGAAAGACCCAACAACTCTTGGATATGTCCACCAAGGATTGACGAGGTTGAATCTTTTGAAGTCACAAGATAGATCCACTTGTGCCTCTAGGATTCGGGGTTGTGCGAACTCTTGGATAGGTCCACCAAGGATTCGAGCAAAACGATCTTGATAAGGCCACAAGATCGGTGTTGGAATCCACCAACAAAAGGAAGAAAAAAATAAATGAAAACAAAAAAATAATGAGACAAGAGAATTTGTTTTTTTCTTCAACTTGTCTATCTAAAACTGAGGCAAAACAAGCCTTTAAATTTGAGAAATGTTGACCCTAAACTTATAGCCCAAGTCATGAGTAAATAGGGTGGATGTCTTCTGGTGTAACGCCATGAATGAAAGTCCATAAAAGCATGACTCTTGATATGTGCCATGAATGACAATAAAAGCATGACTCTTCACATGACTATCTTGATGGCAAGACTTATCACATGACCGTCTTGATGGCAAGACTCTTCACATAAAAATCTTGATGGTAAGACTCTTCATCTTCAACACCAATATGAAATGGAATTCATACCTCGTTCTTCTTTGGCGGTGCGGTTTCTCGGATCACATCATCCTCTTCTCCTTTGAAAAGATTTGTCATCGGATCTGCGTGGCTTTATAACCTTGAGGATCCTTCTTCGACGATGGCTCTAATACCAAATAATGTGGATCAAGGATTTCTTGACGTCGGTTCTTCAAAGAAAAGGATAGGCAATCAACTATCCCAAGGAATCCACCAAAAGACATTGAAAGACCCGACAACTCTAGGATAGATCCACCTAGGATTGTCAAGGTTGAATATTTGAAGATGCAAGATAGATCCACTCGCACCTCTAGGATTCGGGGTTGATCGAAATCTTGGATAGGTCCACCAAGGATTCGAGAAAAACAATCTTGATAAGGCCACAAGATCGGTGTTGTAATCCAACAACAAAACAAGAAGCAAATGATTGAATTGGAAAGGAAAAAATGAGAATTAAATTGAAGTAATAGAAATGGTTTTTTCTTCAATCTTGTCTCCCTAACTTATAGGCAAACAAACCTTTATGTAGGAAAGATAGCAACCCTTCACATAGCCTACGGTTTAAAAACTCGTGACTCTTGACATGGAGCCTTAAATTGATAAGTTTTAAAACTCAAACTCTTCAAATATCTGACTTTGATGGCAAAGTCTCTTCACTTGGCTGAATTGATGGCAAAGTCCCTTCACTTGGACGTCTTGATGGCAAGACTCTTTATCTTACATGCCATTATGTGGAATCCAAGACAAAGCATTGTCCATATTATTTGGTGAGCGTCTTTTTGAGTCTTCTTCCAACACTCGAACACTTTGTGGTCCTCGTGAATATTGATGATGCCTCTAATCACATCATCCTCCCTCCTTGAAAAGGATTCGTCCTCGAATCTGTGGTACCTTTATGAGCACATGAGGTGACCTCTTCTTGCAGCACCGTCATAGCAAAGGCTTCAAGGTTATGTGCAACCAGCGATGGTGATGCTAAGAGCTCCAAGGATGTATAACTCTCTTTCTGAATGGCATCCCACGAGATCTCCTTGAAGCTAGGCAAGGTGACTTCATCATGCAAAAAATGGGTTGGCAAGCATTAAAGAAGTGTTTGAGTTGCATCCAACCAAGGAGTTGCTATTGACTTTAGGAAGCACGGATGACAGGTTTGTTGTAGATATTTCTTCTTCCTAACTTCAACACCTTCAACGAAAGTTGGATCATAGGGACAAGATTGATCTTGAGATGTTTCATTTGTTGTCAAAGTTGGATGTGAGAAATCTGCATTTTGGGAGAAAAACATCGACAATATCGCCCCTTCCTCGGTAGTCGCCGAAGCGACATGCGTTCGATTCCTAGGGCTTCCATAACTACTAGGTGCGGCATCATTTTCTCCCAGTTTCTCCTCCTCCCTTTGGTCCTCTAAGGGTAAGGTTGCTGGTGGCAAAATTTAAATGGGTTTGGAGGCGTTGCTCCCATCCATCTTTAGAGCCCTAATTGTCACCATGGTGTGGGCACCATGCTCACTGTGTGTTGTGTGTGGCGCAAATTCTTTTACTCGAGTGTCATCTCTTTTGGAAGATCTTGAACTTCTCCTTGAGGTAGGCATCGCCTCAATCTTCTTCTCAAGCCTTTTCATCATTGCTTCCTCAGCCCTAATACCGTCCATGCTCAAAGATTAAGTCTCCATGTCTTCCGTCATTCTCTTGCCTTTCTCTTGGATTCTTTGAAAAGATGGCTCTGATAACAAATGATGAGGATCAAGAATTGCTTGACGTCGGTTCTTCGAAGAAAAGGATAGGCAATCAACTCTCTCAAGGAATCCACCAAAAGAGATTGAAAGACCCAACAACTCTAGGATATATCCACCTAGGATTGTCCATGTTGAATCTTTGAATATGCAAGATAGATCCACTTGCACCTCTAGGATTCGGGGTTAATCGAAATCTTGGATAGGTCCACCAAGGATTCGAGCAAACAATCTTGATAAGGCCACAAGATCTGTGTTGTAATCCAACAACAAAACAAGAAGCAAATGCTTGAATTGGAAATGCAAAAAATGAGGATTAAATTGAAGTAATAGAAATGGCTTTTTCTTCAATCTTGTCTTCTCAACTATGAGGCAAACAATCCTTTATATAGGAAAGATAGCAACCCTTCACATAGCCTGATGCGACCCTGCCCTCCATGACGGCCACAGAGGAGGAACATGCCATGAGCCTACGCTCACAAGGTCCAGTGACGAGATCAAGAGCAAAGGCCATCGCCGACACCGTGCAATCTCTTATCGCTCGCGTCATCGCTGGCCAAGGCACACTCGAGACCGAGCCCAAGCTCAAAGTCCTCTCCACCATCGGCATCGCAGAATAAAGCCCATCGCTATCGGCAACAGACGCGTCCACTGACGAGCCCAGTCAACCTTAACATAGCCGCTGCTCTCCGTGTCCGCATCCCATGCCTCACCGCCTCCACGGCGCCTATCTTTAGTCATTTAGAGGTTTATTTGCTAAGTGTTAGACATTGCTATTTTGAGAAAATTCCTATTTTTGGTACTTTCTTGTTTTAGTAGTTTCCATTTATAGTTCTTTCTATTTTTGGGTGTGTGCCCCACGTGTGTCTCGTGGGCTAGCCCGTTAGGCAAGACTCGGCCCATCCGAGTCTCGCGTTTAGTATTTAAGTCAAACTTTGTCTATTGTTATTGTTTACGTCTAAATTTAATCAAAGCTTAAGTTGAGTGTTTATCCTTCTTCCTTTGATCGGACGTCAACCCTATCTCTAACTTTGCATCCCCATTCACTCCGTCGCCGACGCTACGGCCCCGCTTGATATCCTTCGAGCAAAGTCTATCTTCGCATCTCCTTCACTCCGCCGCCGACGCTACGGCAAAGCTTGACCATCAAGCAATCCATCCAAACCATCGTGCCATCACCAACCACCAATCGATATCCATCGCACCCGCTATCAGACCCAGTCCACCATCGTCGCCATCGCTAGCCTCACCGCTCGCACCATAGACTTCGCCATCGCTATCGCACCCACCATCGAACCCACTCCATCGCTCGTGTCATCGCCCTCGCCGCCGCCATCGCTGTCGTGACACTCGTTGTGACACTCATCCTCGCCACCATAGCCGCTGTCGAAACACCCACTCCATTGCCATCGGGTTCACTTCCAGCCACCACCGTGTCAGTAAACCTCAAAAGTTATTGTTCACCTCGTCACCGCTTTGTCAACCTTTTGTGCAATTCAACAAGGGTTTCACCCAAGGTTTCCACAGAAGGCTTGACAACGAGGCTTGTGACTTCCCAACCAAGACTAGATCCAAGGTCGCCTTCGACACTTGACCTTCATCGGAGGTAGGAACGCATCAATTGGAATCAAAGCCCAGCAGTCTTGTAAGTCACTATCTCAAGTCTTCATCTTGTTCACAAAAAAAAAATCTTGTCCATCATCCTTTGCTTCCGCATAATAAAAAAAATCTCAACTTTCCTTGTCCAATCGGTTTCACAAGGCAAGCCCTTGGCCGACAATTTTTTCTTGCCCTACAAGTTTGGTGTGTTTGGTAACTTCGGATATCTTGCATGCTAGAGTGATTGCTTCCTTATTTCTTGCGTGAATTTTGTTTCCATATCTTGCTTGATTTGCTTTTTAGGTTGTTAGCCGAAATTTCCATCTATAAGAAGCAAATCTTATCTTATTTTCTCTCTCTTATCTCTAAGATCTCGCTTGATCTTTTCTTGTTACTTAGGCCGTTATTTTTTTTTTGTTTCGTTTCCTTATCTGATATCTTAAAAGTCAAAAGATAAGATATTTGGATATTATTATAAAAAAAACAATCGGTTATTCAAAAAAAAAAGTTATACAAGGCAATCGAGTTAGGGAAAGCCAAAATAAGGCAACCCTAACCCACTCGACTCGGCCTAGGCTCATCTTCTCAATCTCTCCGCCGTGTAGGTTAACCCTAGAAGGTAAGTCTTGCTAGTTTGGTTACTTGTTTACGTTTGGTTTAGGGTCTTAATTGCTTGTGTTTGTTTGATTAACGACTTGCTTCTCACACCACTTCTTGTGACTAGCCTTAGCCGCCCTCACGGCAAGCCATCTAAACCCTCCCTTACGTGAACTTTGTTTACTTGACTAGTGATTGCTTGATTGTTGTTGCTCGTGTCTTTTGTTTGTTTTTACTCATATGTCTGGACCAATTGTTATAGGTAGCATGACGGCTATCAATTCGAGTGGAGACAACACCGGTGCCGATAACAACGACCCACAACACCCCCCTTTGGGTCCCCCACAGGATCCACCACCACAAGATCCAATCTTGGAACTTTCTAAGGAGCAAAGAGAGATCCAAGCTCTTCGACAACAAGTGACTCAGTTACAAGCCATGTAGAGAGCTGCACCGATCGTGCCCACACAGACACCCATGATCCCCATGGACACAGCGGCTGCGCCACGCAACATCGACGCCGGCCCCAACCATGCACGCGTGGACAAAGGGAAAGGAATGATGCCATCAACATCCAACCTTCACCCACAACTCCAAAGGATCCAATCGGTGATTGAGAGTCGCCAAGGCTATGTGTCACACCAAGATCGCTACATGCCCAGAGCCACACCCATTGGCTACGACACAGGCTTCGCCCGCGCCGACGACTCCCAAGGTGAGTTTTCTGAACCTTATGTATTTGATGATAGGTAGACGTTCCCAACGTCATGTGCTCACATCGGCGCCATGCGATAGTCGAGCCCGCCGCGACGAGCTTGACACTGACGCGCCGAGAAGACCCAGTCGACGACGTGCCCTTGAGGACACTTGCCCCCACATCCAGGCCATTCGATGTCCACGAGCATCTTGGCCACCAGAGTGCGAGAACCCCTCGCTATGGCTCCGATGGCTATGGCTCCTCGACGACATCCATACATGATGATTTTGAGGAGTTCGACGATGAAGAGATCGAGGACTCAGGTATGATTAACCCTAACTTTTATCATCCTCCTCTTGGTGATCCTATTGTGTTGCAGGATAGACCATCGGATTGGATACCCCCACCGCGCCTACAAGCCCAAGGCGCCATTGATCGTGACACTCGCGGCCAACGCCGAGATGATGTGCCATGAGATTTTCGTCGCTGAGCCGACTACGATGCCCAGCCGCGACAACGCCACCGCAAAGATGCCCACCAACGCCGCGAAAGGCGACAGCTTGGCCGCGTTCAACCCCCTGGCTTGCGCGCCTACCAAAACCCCCTCTTTGCAGCCGCGCCACACAACGCGCCTCGCTACCAACGACACAAAGTCAAGGTAAAGATCGAACACTTTCTTAGTGAATACGATCCCTCTGTTTTTTCTTGAATGGGTGCAGGCCACTAAGTACACCTTGAGGTATTGCCACGTCCCCCCTGAGGAGCATGTCGACGCCGCCACATTGCACTTCTGAGGCGCCGCCCGTGTGTGGTGGCACCGCTTCGTCGACGACTGTGTTAGACGCAGTCTTCCTCCAGTCACCAAGTGGCACCAATTGGTCTATGTCATGACCAAGAAGTATGTCCCCCCAGATTACAGAAATCAAATGAGGATGGAGATTGCCATGGCTCGCCAAGGCACCAAGACTCCTCTTGAGTTTTTCTCACAATTGGAGGACATGTACTACAAGGCCATCATTAGTGTCGCGCCTTCGACACTGAAGACCAAGTTTTTGAGTGGATTGAATGCCCCCATCCGAGACCAGCTTGAGATCTTGCCCATCAAAGATCTCAACACATTGACCCACACGGCGATGCAAATCCAACCAACTCAATTGCCGCAAGCAATACTCATGGCAATCTGGCCAAAGTAGGTATGTTTCTAACCCTATTCAATCTAGTTCTACTAATGTGTGTGCCCATGCCTCAGCCCCAGCAGCGTCTAGCCAAGGCCGCCAGCTGAAGCCCACGACGCAACCGACTACCAGCCGCGCGTCCGCGCCCAGGACATTGTCTACGGGCATCAATCGAGCGCATGATCTTGAGTGCTACAAGTGTGGAGGCAGGAGCCACTACAAGAAGGATTGCCCCAACTCAAAGAAGGTGCTCTTCTCCTCCGCCACCGCCGGCTACGAGGAGGACGAGCCCACACTCGAGCCCATTGAGGAAGGCATCGAGGACACCGAGGACGCCTACGACTGTGAGCCTGCTTCACTGCATGCGGGCACACCACTGAGTCTAGTGACAAGGCGCATCCTCACCGTCAAGGAAGCAAGCCTAGTTGACCAACGCGAGAACTTGTTCCACACAAGGTGCCTCGTCAAAACGGCTTCCTTGAGTGTCATCATCGACGGAGGGAGTTGTTGCAACATAGTGAATGAGAGGGTGGTGAAGCACTTCGACTTGCCCAGCACACCACATCCCCAGTCGTATGCCCTCCAATGGATTTCTTCAAGTCCAGGTAACATAGTATCTAGACAATGCCTTATTTCTTTTTCTATTGGTCAATACTGTGATTCTATTCTTTATGATGTCATTGCAATGGACGCCACGCATCTTTTGCTTGGACGCCCATGGCAATTCGACAGGCGTGTGCTCCATGATGGCTATTTAAACACATATATGTTTACTTACCACGGGAAGCGCATCACATTGTTACCAATGTCTCCCCATGAGATCTTGCAGGATCAGGTTGAGAGAGATCGCCAAAAGGCCATCGAGGCTGCCGCTACAAGGCCAGAAGAGACGCTAGCGGCACTGCAGAAACAAAACTCCACCAATTTTGGCAATTTTTCGTCTTCCCCATGCCCTGCATCCAAGAAATCGAACGCCACAGGTGGGCCACCCAGTGCCTCACTGGATTGTGACAGCGCCGCTACCACTGCCGCTAGGAAGGCTAAGCAGAGGCCCACTGAGAACTGGCCAGACACTCCGCATTCTGGCTCGGGCACTAGTGTCCACACACCCAGTGCCTCACAAAAATCACCAAGTGCCTCGCTTCCTTCGCAGTTGGTCATTCGATTGTTGTAGACGCCCCCCTTGCAAGGCCGTTGTGAGCACAGGTTGCTTCTTGCGCGGCCCAGTGAGCTCACTGCAGCATTGACGGACAAGGCGCCATGTTTTCTGTTGGTGCCCACTCCTTGCATCCCTGAGACACCCATTGTCGAGTCGTTGCCGCCCGCCGTCGCTGCTTTGCTCGTTGACTTCGACGATGTGTTTCCAGAGGAGCTTCCACATGGCTTACCACCATTGCGAGGCATTGAGCACCAAATTGACTTGGTTCCTGGTGCCTCCTTGCCCAATCGTGCCGCCTATCGCGCCGGCCCTGAAGAGACCCAGGAGTTGCAGCGACAGGTGCGAGAGCTCTTGGATCATGGCTACATGAGGGAATCCCTAAGCCCTTGAGCTATGCATGTGATCCTTGTACCCAAGAAGGATGGTTTGTGGCACATGTGTGTTGATTGTCATGCCATAAATCAAATCACAGTGAAGTATAGGCACCCAATATCGCGCCTAGACGATATGCTAGATAAGCTCCACGATGCGACCCTCTTCTCCAAGATTGACTTGAAGAGAGGCTATCACCAGATTCGTATGATGGAAGGTGATGAGTGGAAGACCGCCTTCAAGACCAAGTATGGGCTCTATGAGTGGCTCGTCATGCCTTTTGGGCTCACCAATGCCCCAAGCACATTCATGAGATTGATGAACCACGTCTTGAGAGCATTTTTGGGGAAGTTTGTTGTAGTTTACTTTGATGACATTTTGATTTATTCTCGTAGCCTTAATGACCATGTCGAGCACCTTAGGCTTGTGTTAGAGTGCTTGAGACGTGAGAGCTTGTATGCCAATCTTGGCAAGTGTCACTTTTGTTCGGACACTACTAATTTCTTAGGCTACGTGGTGTCCAATGATGGCTTGCGCGTCGACGAAGACAAGGTCAAGGCCATAAAAGAGTGGCCGACGACGCCCACCATGGTGAGAAGCTTCCTTGGCCTCGCAGGTTTCTATAGGCGCTTTGTGAGAGACTTTAGCTCCATCACCGCGCCTTTGCATGAGCTTACCAAGAAGGGAGCCACAGTCACTTGGCTTGAGGCCCACGAGAAGGCCTTCATGGCCTTGAAGAATGCCTTGTGCCACGCGCCTCTCCTCCAGCTCCCTGACTTCAACAAGCACTTTGAGGTGGAGTATGACGCTTCCGACGTCGGCATTGGAGGTGTGCTACACCAAGAGAAGAGGCCCATAGCCTTTTTTCAGTGAGAAGCTCATAGGGGCCACCCTCAACTATCCTACCTATGACAAGGAGTTATATGCCCTAGTTCGTGTGCTCAAGACGTGGCAACACTATCTTTGGCCACAAGAGTTTGTCATCCATAGTGTCCACGCCGCCCTGAGCTACTTGAAGAGCCAATCCCACCTCAACCGACGCCATGCTCGTTGGGTGGAGTTTCTTGAGACATTTCCATACGTCGTGGTCCACAAGAAGGGCAAAGAGAATGTGGTAGCCGACGCCCTCTCTTGCAGGTACGTTTTCTTGACCCATGTTTAAACTAAGGTTCTTGGTTTTGCTTTGATAAAAGAATTATATGTGCTTGACCCTTTCTTTAAGCCTATATTCGAGCCTTGCCTTAAGAGCCGTGAGATTGAGTCTTATTTTCTTTGTGAGGGTTACTTGTACAAGGCTGGACGCCTATGCATCCCGAGGTCTTCTATTAGGCTCCTTCTTATCCAGGAAGCCCATGATGGTCGTGGCCACTTCGGAGTTGCAAAGACCTTGGCCGCGCTTAGGGAACACTTTTTCTAGCCACGTATGACCTACCAGGTGACCCGCTACTGTAGGAGTTGTGTGACATGCCAAAGGGCCAAGGCCAAATCTAGTCCACACGGCCTCTACACTCCACTACCCATCCCCGCCGGCCCTTGGGAAGACCTTTCCATGGATTTCATCACGGGTTTGCCCCTCTCGCGTCGAGGTAAGGACTCTATCTTTGTGATTGTGGATAGGTTTTCTAAGATGGCCTATTTTGTAGCTTGTAAGACAACCCATAGTGCTAGTGAGATAGCCGATTTATTCTTTAAGCACGTGGTGCGTCTTCATGGAGTCCCTCGTACTATTGTGGGTGATAGGGATTCTAAGTTTGTTGGTCATTTTTTTAGAATACTTTGGGGAAAGCTAGGCACGAAACTCTTATTCTTCACTAGCTACCACCCCCAAACCGATGGCCAAACCGAGGTGACAAATAGAACCCTAGGAGCCCTCCTTCGCACCATGCTCAAATCCAACCCTAGGCATTGGGATGACTTACTTTCTATTGTCGAGTTTTCTTATAATAGGTGTAGGCACTCGGCGACCAAGCTCACCCCCTTCGAGATCGTCTATGGCAGGAACCCAATGACGCCGCTAGATATGCTGTCGCGCCCACTACAGGACCCAGAGCACATCACCGCGGCCAACCGCGCCGAGCAGGTCTAAGAGCTACATCGGCGAACGCGTGAGCAACTGGAGCGTCGAGCCTCGCAATACGCCTCGCAGCACAACCATGGCCGCCGCCGTGTCGTATTCGCACCCGGAGACCTTGTCTGGGTGCATTTGCGCAAAGAAAGATTCTCTTCGCGGCGCAAGCACAAATTAGCCCCTCGCGGAGATGGCCCATTCTGCGTGATCAAGGCCATTGGAGATAATGCCTATCAACTCGAGCTCCCAACCGACTATGGAGTCCATGCATCCTTCAATGTCGCCAACTTGACCCCTTATGTGGAGCCTGAGTTTGATGATGGTGAAGCGAGGACGCTTCACAACCAAGTGGGGGAGGGTGATGCAACCCTGCCCTCCATGACGGCCACAGAGGAGGAACATGCCATGAGCCTACACTCACAAGGTCCAGTGACGAGATCAAGAGCCAAGGCCATCGCCGACGCTGTGCAATCTCTCATTGCTCGCGTCATCGCTGGCCAAGGCACACCCGAGACCGAGCCCATGCTCAAAGTCCTCGCCACCATCGGCATCGCAGAAGAAAGCCCATCGCTATCGGCAACAAACGCGCCCACTGACGAGCCCAGTCAACCTTGACATAGTCGCTGCTCTCTGTGTCCGCGTCCCATGCCTCACCGCCACCACGGCGCCTATCCTTAGTCATTTAGAGGTTTATTTGCTAAGTGTTAGACATTGCTATTTTGAGAACATTCCTATTTTTGGTACTTTCTTGTTTTAGTAGTTTCCATTTATAGTTCTTTCTATTTTTGGGTGTGTGCCCCACGTGTGTCTCGTGGGCTAGCCCGTTAGGCAAGACTCGGCCCATCCGAGTCTCGCGTTTAGTATTTAAGTCAAACTTTGTCTATTGTTATTGTTTACGTCTAAATTTAATCAAAGCTTAAGTTGAGTGTTTATCCTCCTTCCTTTGATCGGACGTCAACCCTATCTCTAACTTTGCATCCCCATTCACTTCGCCGACACTACAGCCCCGCTTGATATCCTTCGAGCAAAGTCTATCTTCGTATCTCCGCCGCCGACGCTATGGCAAATCTTGACCATCAAGCACTCCATCCAAACCATCATGCCATCACCAACCACCAATCGCTATCCATCACACCCGATATCGGACCCAGTCCACCATCGTCGTCGTCGCTAGCCTCACCGCTTGCGCCATCGATTTCGCCATCGCTATTGCACCCACTCCATCGCTCGTGTCATCGCCCTCGCCGCCGCCATCGCTGTCGTGACACTCGTTGTGACACTCATCCTCGCCACCGTAGCCGCTGTCGAAACACCCACTCCATCGCCACCGGGTTCGCTTCCAGCCACCACCGTGTCAGTAAACCTCAAAAGTTATTGTTCACCTCGTCACCGCTTTGTCAACCTTTCGTGCAATTCAACAAGGGTTTCACCCAAGGTTTCCACGGCAGGCTTGACAACAAGGCTTGTGACTTTCTAACCAAGACTAGATCCAAGGTCGCCTTCGACACTTGACCTTCATCGGAGGCAGGAACGCATCATAGCCTAAGGTTTAAATACTCGTGACTCTTGAAATGGAGCCTTTAATTGATAAGCTTTAAAACCCAAACTCTTCAAATATCTGACATTGATGGCAAAGTCTCTTCACTTGGCTGAATTGATGGCAAAGTCCCTTCACTTGGATGTCTTGATGGCAAGACTATTTACATCATCGTCTTGATGGCAAGACTCTTCATCTTCAACGCCAATATGAAATGGACTTCAACTTCGTCGGCTCTTACGTGATGACAATGCAAAATGAAACACATGTAAAAAAAAATGATCCATACAACCGCTATGCAAACAGCCAACAGTACAAAAGTCTTATCAAACGGGAAATACAAAATATCCTAACACAACAAAACCAAGCAAAACTAGACATCAAAGCACGACAATGCACTAATCAGAATATGACACATTCTGAATTGACTTGCGACCACATTTGACTTTGGGAGCGGCCTTGTACTCGTGGAAATGCAAAAGAAATTGATCGATCAAAGGAGACGTAGAGTCGTGATGATTACGCTACCACAAGACATATAGATCCGACAATGGTGAATCCTCATATAGGGACACCTACAATATAAAAAGTGTGTACTTTCCATTTAAAAAAGTATACAAACTCCAAAGTTGCAAGAAGGTTAGTAATATTGTATTCAGGTTAGCTAATACATGATATAGTAAAATTGATTCACCATCAAATATATAGTTTGTATTTATCCAAACTTGTGTAGGGAACTGATATATGTGCTAGTTGTTACTATTTTCTTTAAAAAATAAAATGAAAAAGGACAAACCAAAGGGGTAATTTAGTCACTTAACTGGAAACGAATGAGTATGGAGAAAATATGGGGTGCCCTGAGACCACCCTTAATAGCAAAAGTATACTCCATCTGTTAAGAAATAAGTATTATTTTAGTCTTTAACACAAATATTAAGAAATGCAATCATTAAGCTAAAATAGTAAAAAAAAATTACAATTTAAATACTATTCACCTCATTTTTAACCAACGAATAAAGAGAATTTGCATAGATTATATCAATATGTACAAGTTTCAAAAACCTCCTCATAACTAAATAATAAATTATTACCTAAAATTCTGAAATGACAAATATTTCTTCATAAAAATTAATGGTTAAAATAACATTTATTTTTAACGAAGGGAGTATAATTTCGGTTAGACTTGTTTATAAAACCCATTTTTAAAATGAAACATTGAAGTTAGAAATACCATGCAAATTTTTCACATTTGTTTGTTTGTTTAATAAAAAAAGGAAAAATCACCAAAGATAATCTCAACTTTCAACTCGACCAAAAATAATCTCAACTTTTAACCCATGAACCAAAAATAATTCCATTGATTTTTTCGATTAAGATTCTGACTAATTCGATGACAACATGATACCTAATAAGAGATCTTCTACAAAGAAGAATCATTGACCATGTCCAACTACAAATAAATCTCAAATTAATCGGAATTTCAACCGAAAAAATCATTGGGATTATTTTTGGTTTATGGGTTGAAAGTTTGGATTATTTTTTATCTACTAGTGGAACTTTGGATTAATTTTGGTGATTTGTCCATAAAAAAAGAGACATAATTTTTTTCCTATTTCCAATTGTTTGAGTAATAAAATTTCAAGAATTAGTTGGCATCTCAAAACTTGTAATGTATGAACAGCATAAAACGTGAATGGTGTGTCACGGAGATCCTAATAAGTTACCGAGAATGTCAGCAATGATGATGTGTGTCCTGTCCATTGATCAAAAAGCTATATTAATACCTTATGCATATAATATATGCTTTTTGTATCGGAAAGTAATTATATTTATTTTTGAAGAAAATAACGGTGAAAGTTTGTATGTTGATTCATGGTCCCCCGTCGTGGTGGACGACATATCTATCCAAAACGTAGCCACCCATCGTCTCCGACTCCACGCCTAATCCTCCATGTGTTGATAAGGTGCGTGGGTCTCTTTACCGACTTTGTTCTCTTTCCGGTCTCTCATTTTGATTATGGTTTTTAGAGTGCGGTTTCGGTGCGGAGCACTCTTCTCGTGCGAACGTGCGGACATGCACTATAGGGCCTTATTTGTGCATTTTTGGGCCTTATTTGTGCACTTTTGCAAAAAATTTGAAAAATGCTTGGAAAAATATTTGAAAAAGAAAAAAAAATTGAAAAAGTGCACAAATAAGACGTTAAAGTGCACAAATAAGACCCAAAAGTGCATGCTCCGCACGTTCGCACGGAAAGAGTGCTCCGCATATGATCCAAACTCATGGTTTTTATGTAGAAAAAATCTCTATCTTTAGAAAAAATACATATTTAGAACGCAAATTAAAATAACTATTTTGCTTTGGGTTCAATCTAAATCTCCATCCCTTCACTTGGATGAATAACAATGTCTCATAATCTATTCTATTATTGAGTTAATCTTGTTGATGCAAACTGATTTGCTTGGTTCGTGATTCTCATTAGTTGTATCACGATTTCGAAATTTGTGAATTGTGGTGTGTTCCTTTCATAAAAAACAAACATCTAATGTTAAGTGTTCGTTTCATTGGTAATTGAATTCTCATAAATTTAAATATTTCAGAAAGTGATATTAAATGTATGTATTTGGTTGAATTTTTTATCAAAAATCTGAGAAATTCAAATTTCTATGATTTTCATTTCCAACAAAATACAGGAATTCAAATTACCTAGGAAAAACTGATAAGATTTCCTTTCCCGTATTATAATTTGGATTTCAACCAAACTTTATTTTTGAATTCTCATAAAATACAATTCTCGAATAATTCATATAAATTACACTTGTTGTATTCAACCAAACGAGCACTAAGTTACATAGATTCACACAATCTTAATTAAATTTTAAGTATTAAGCCTTTTTATAATAAAATTTGCTCGTGGATAGAATTGTTGAAATAAACCAAGTATTTATTGTCTGAAAATATTCAGGTGAGAACATGTCTCATGATTCCATCTAATATTTTTTCGGGGACAATTTTTGCACCGCATTTTTTATGCCTCGCACGTTTTAGGCGACACACCATTGCGCACAAAAAAAAATTTGGTATGGGTGCTACGTGGTAGCGACCAAACCCTAAACCGGTTTAATTATAAATCGGTTTATATTTCTTAAAAAACTAAAAGGTTGCCCAGGAAAAAAAATTAGCGTCTTCTTCTTCCCCCGACCCAATTAACCCAAAGCAGAGCATGACGGAGCCCATAGAGTTTTTTGGCGGCAGCGAGAGGCGAGAGGAGACGGAGGCGGACGTTGTGGCGGAGCAAGAAGCGGTGGTGAAGCAAGAAGCGGCGGCGGAGCAACCGGCGGAGGCGATTGTTGTCGCGAGAGCGGCGCCAGATCTGGAATCGGCGGCGGCGGCAGCTGACGAGGGGGAGGACGCGGCATGGGCGCGGTCGGTGGCGAGAGCGGCGTGGCCGACAGGGGAGTCGTCGGCTTGGGCGGCGTGGCCGGCAGGGGAGCCGTCGGCTTGGGCGGCGTGGCAGTCGGGAGACGATTCTCCGGCGACGGCGGACGGTGAGTCTCCGGCGACGGCGGGCGGGGAGTCTCCGACGACGATGGAACAACTGGCGGCGTGGCCGGTCAAGGCGCAAGCGAAGGTGGCATCGGAAAATGCCTTGGACGTCGCGGCGGCCGTCGGTGTCGAGGCGGTGGCGCAAGTTGGGGAGGCGAGGCTACCTGGACTGCCACGGAGATACGTTCGTCGGCAACGAGCTGAGGTACGTTTTTTTTTGTTATAAATTTTATAATTAATAAGATTCATATTTAATTTGTCATTATATTATTTGTATGAATAATTAGATTTGTAATTAAATAAAATTAGGAAATGTGTATACTAGTTAGAATTACGATTTTATTTGTAAAAATAAATTAGAATTGCATAAATGAAATTAGTAAAATTTCATGTACTTATAATTGTAAATAAATGAATTAATCAAATAGTATTTGAATAAAATTAGATGAATTAGATAATAATTTTATTAATGTATTGAAAATAATTAGTATAAAATTAAATATTTTTATGTAATTATGTAATTAGAATAATTTTATTTAAATTAGATAAATTTATTTAAATTAGCATAATATATGAATAATTGTATGAAAATAGTGAAGTATTGGAAATGATTTAGGCAAAAATGCTATACGAACAATTTAGACAAAAATGAAAATAGTGATGTATACGAATAATTTAGATAAGTGGGTAAATAATAATCAAATGTAATGGAATATTACAATAAGTGTTGGTAATATATGCAAAAGAGTAGATGATTATAAATAATTGTTATGAATAATGTAGGTAAGTTAGGACAGTTATTTGAAAATTTAAATATGTAGTCAACTTTAATGAAATATTAGAATAAGTGCGGATAAATAGTAGTAATTGGTTATAACTAAAAACATCTTCGTGAATAAACTATAATTTGAATAAAATAGGATGTAGTCGCGAGAATCAAACGAAAGACGCGCGGGGGACGTCTGGTGGAATCTCGACCCGTGACAGCTTCTGGTCGTAAGCGCAAAAACCTCCTAAACCCCCTCACCCGACATGGTCGCAAGAGGAAAATCCCAAAGGATCCCGTTCCATTAGCAGATCCTCCTCTTTCAGATGTACTTCCATCTCCTGATGTGTGTTTACCTCCGGCTTCGCAAAGTCCCGTCCGTAACATGGGCGATTCGCCTATGGATGATGCGTTTGCTGACACATAGGAGACTGCGGCCGAGGGTCCTCATTTGGACGATGTTGCTATGGAGGATGTCTCTCCCGCCCCCCAGCAGCATGTTCCCCCTCCCGCCCCCCAACAACTTGTTCCCCTTCCCGCCCTCAAGCATCATGTTCCCCCTCTGCTGGTTAGGCTTCACCTGCCGAGGAGCCACCCCCCCTGTACGGGTTTGAGTCGCTTGAGGTGCTACAGAGCTTCGGGACTCACGTTGCGCACCGGATTTGGCACACTCCTCCTCCGTTTGCACCGCCCCTCGTACGGCGATTGAAGGCTTATACTCGCCCGACCGACTTCGAGGGCTGGAGGAGTTTCATTCCCACAGAGGTGGTTGAGGGCAGCTGGTTTTGGCTTGCGGAGCAGACCGGATTGACTCATCTCCGAGATTTTCATTTCGGTAGGGTCGACCACGTTCTTATAGCAGCGTTCGTCGAGAGGTGGCACCCTGAGACGAATAACTTTCATTTTCCGTGGGGCGAGATTACGATCACGCTTCACGATGTGGAGAGGATCTTGGGGCTGAGCATAGAGGGGTTTCCCTTCCGCATACCGTTTGCAGGTACGGATGACGTGCTAAAGAAGTTGGGCCAAAAGGTGTTCAGGTATATGTACGGTGTTAACGAGAGGAAGATGTGGAAGGAAGTTAGGAAGGGTCAGGTTACTGCCTATGAGTTTTTATGCACCTGCTATGCATGATAGAGGACGACGAGGATCCCCAATCGATAGTGGCGGGATACTTATGGCACGCCACGTCTTGCAGCATTTCCGTGGATAAGTCCACGAACCAGCTATTGGTGAAGATGTTGTCGTTGTTCGAGGATTGGGGGCGTGTCGTCGGCACATCTTGGGGGACCGGGATGCTTGCCTAGTTGTATAGGAAACTTGGCGAGGCTTCTCGAGGGAAGACCGCAAGCATAGCACAGTGCACCTATCTGCTTCAGGTAATTGAACGTAAAATTCACGTTTTTGTATTAATTATAAATTATTTAAATTATTTTAACCAAATATATTAATTCATATGTAGGCGTGGATATGGACGTACTTTATATATTTCTCGGGGAACCCTAACCCCCTCCCTAGCATGGATGACGACGAGCAATGCGATGCTCGATATTATATCCAGCGCACCGCGCTACATGATCCCGACAACAACCGGCATTACAGGCGTATTTTGGATGAGAATCGACCCGAGGATGTAAGCACCCTAATTTTTTTATATTTATGTCTCCTATATGAATAATTATTTACACAATTGTACTTTTTTATCATTATAGGTACGGTGGACGTCGTATGGTAGTCTAGATATTAATGGTGCCTATAGGGCCTCCACATACCGGGGACGATTAATTTCCTGGACGTTGATGAGTTGTACATGCCCGATCAGGTCATACGCCAGTTTGGACGTCGACGGAGCTGGCCCTTGGATGTCATACAGTCGTCGCACGCACGACGCCCAGCCAAGTTTACAGGGAAACACCTATACAAGTTGAGCTTTGATCGCACATGCGACGGCTGGGAGCATCCTGATGAGCATCTATGTTCATTCATTTTGGAGAGCTCGATGGCCGTCCCAGCGTGGGATATGGACGACGAGTACCTGAATTGGTATCTCCTGATCTCACATCCGTATGTGAGGCCCCTCGCACGAGTCCAGCCTCGTATTGTGTGAGGTCCTCCTCCTGCTGTGGACGGGCATAGATTACGTTTCTCCACCAATTTGTTTGATATTAAATGTTTGTTATTGCTATTCTCGAAAATCACGTATAACAAATATTTTTTGTTTTGCAGCGTTTGGCCATGGCGACAGCATTTGCTCGAGAGATTATTCAGCTATGGGGTGGCGGTCCAGAATTGGACCATATGATGGCCATTCTCTATGGCGACGAGCTTCCTGTTGTTGAACCGCTTATTTGGACATCACAGCGATCGTCCCGGTCCTCAGGTCTTGCAGCCGAGTCGTCCACAGCAGCAGAGTACCGAGTCCTAGCGGCGTGTGTCCTGTCTATATATGAGAGGGGCGAGTCATCTAGGGCCGTGGCCGAGCAGGTAGCGGCTTTTCTTGAGTCGTCGAGCAACGACGAGATGTAGCTACTATTTTGTATTTCGCACTTTGAATGATATTATGGATTTTGTACTGACATTTTGTGTTTGTTCTTATTATATATTTACGTCTTTTATGCTGATTCAAATTGTGGTTCTACGTTTTATTTATTCGTATTTTGATTTTACGTCGCTCATGGACCCATATGTATTTCGAGCAAATCATAGGTAAGAACACGTATCTTTAAAAAAAATTGTAAATATTTGAGCCCCACGTCATTGTCCCAACCACCAGCACAAAATTTTACGTCCTAAACAATTTACCAAAATATTCGGTCAATATCTTCATATTGTAAGTTATTTCTCCAACTTAAACTTGGAAATCTTAAACTTTAACTGTAATGATAAAGATCCTAAACCCTAAAAAACCCCAAAACAAATCCCCACACGGCTCTTAGGCGCCACCTAGTGGCGCCCAAAGGGTTTCTAGTGTAGCCTTTTGGGCGCCACTAGGTGGAGTTTTGTTTTGGGGTTTTTAGGATTTTGGGGTTTATGGTTATATTCTATAGTTATATACTGTGATTATATCCTATAGTTATATCATATGGTTATGTCCTATTATTATATTCTATAGTTATATATTGTGATTATATCCTATAGTTATATCATATGGTTATATTTTATAGTTATATCCAATTTGGTTATATCCTATGTTTATATTCTATAATTATATACTATATTTATATCTTATAGTTATATCATATGGTTATATCCTATGGTTATATTCTATAGTTATATCATATGATTATATCTTATAGTCATATCCAATTTGGTAATATCCTATGGTTATATTTTATAGTTATATACTATGATTATATCATATAGTTATATCCTATGGTTATATTCTATAATTATATCCTATTAGGGGTGTGCATAATATGCCCGGACCGGAAAACCGGAGCGGACCGAAAATGCCTGGACCGGACCGAACCGGGTGTATTCTGCTCCGGTCCACAGTCCATCATTTTCAAAATTTCTAATGTACATGGTATGTGGGCGCCACATGTTGTGTGGAGGATTTGTTTTGGGGTTTAAGGTTTAGTTGTTTAGAATTTTGGGTTCCATAGATAGATTACAATACATGGTATGAAATTTATGGGTTTTGGGTTTTATATAAGTACGTTACGGTTTCATATATTACAGTATAATGTATGATATGTTACGAAATTGAAGGTTATTAACTAGTGGACACTACAAATTGGAAAATGGTACCTTGAAACATTACCATAATTTATATAAGTAGTGGATACTACAAATTGGAAAAAGAGTGGATTTACATCGACTAAACATATCCACCTCCATCCCGATCCAACATTTGTAGTAGTTGGATACCCTAAGCACTATGACTAAAGAAATATTGTGGGCCGACCAGCCATGGTCCGTTCCTCGACGTAGTCGTTCATCCTAGTCTCCGGTTTATCTCATCCTTCAACACTTGCATCTTTGAATCAGGTCCAAACGGCGGGCGGGGGTGGAATCGGACAAAGATCATTAGCTAGCCAAACATGTACAAATTCAAGGGTTAGAATACATACAAAATAAATAAAGACTGGAAATGTATATTGGTACAAAATGGTCATGGTTGCCTACAAGGGCTATTGTATGCACCGTAGAGGGGGGTTGTGCGCCTGGAGGAGCCCACATTGGGAGGCATGTGTGAGGTCCACTCCATGCTAGTACAACAAGAGCCACCTGGAATCTTGTGGTAAACGCCAAGCTGGCCATAGGAACTTTCATCCAGTGATGGTTCAAGCACTCTCTGATATAATTCACTAACTTGATCAGTCGTGCTTTCGGGGTAACAACACTAGCCGGGGTGTACCGCCCTAGACATTGTAGTTCCTTGGAAAGCTCCCATCGGACGTAGTCATAACTCTCTTGGTCCATGCCTAATAATACAGCCAGTGAACGGTACCCATAATGATCATCGCCCATTACATTCTGTACTGCAGAAATGTAGCAGAACATGAACGAATCAATAATATGTCGACCCCGGTTAAAGCCGAGGTAAATCACTTCCTTCTCGGCCTTAGGTGGTCCAGTGGTGCTACCTTTGCCATTTGAAACTCCGTGCGCGCTTTACTGCTCGGAGGACGTCCTTTGGATCCCACGGACGATTTTTTGCCTTCTGAACTCTTCCGCTCTTCATCCTTCTTCTTTTGTTCTACCGCCTTGTGCTCAAACCAACTCAGGTCCCTCTTGGTATTGTTCTTCTTATTTTTAGGTCTCCCTGTCTTGGTCTCAGCGGTTGGGGGCTCTTCTGCGGTACACAATTTCGGGTCAAGGTACTCGTTGTACTTGCGGGCAAATTCGGACTTAAGATCGTATGGAAAATCACCGCTAATCCAATCTCCCCACATGACACCTAAGATGACATCATCTTCATGGATAGTGCAAGATCGCCAACCCATCCTACTTGATTTGCTTCCAAAAAATATGAATTTCACTTGGCTTCAACGGGACACCAGCATTTACATAAGTCTTGATCCTGTGTGGGCAAGGCAAGCCTAGGGAGGATCTCCAAAACACATCACGGCATTCTTCATCGGGTATTTTTCCTTCATTTGCCCTAACAACTTCATTGTATAACATTCTTAAGCACTTTTCCGAGACCTTATAAATAAAGTCTGAAAAAAACCTTCACCCATCTTGGCCCATTTACGATCTCAGTGGGGGCCTTAAAAGCACTCTCTCCATATCAACCCCGATTTCCCGAACTTGATCAATGAACATATTGTCGATTTACTACACGGGGGTATCGAAGCCTCCAACATATGATTGGATCCCGTCCTTCAGCACAGAGTGCTGACTCTCAACCCTGAAAATAAAACTCAAGTTACACTTAATATATATATTGATACGTATCTAAAGGGGTTTTCCTAGTTGCACTTATGAATTTACATGTTTGAGGATCTTGTGGCAAAACGGAGAACTGTGTCGCACCATGCACAGACTAGCATATTCTTGTACGGAACAAGCCATACCCTCTTCACGTAGTCCATCAGCCAAGGTTTCCTATTACATTTCTCCGTCAAGTATTGAAATTATGCCTCGTACACATCCTCAGTGGGCGACCTCAACAACCAATGAACATTACCACAAAAATGCTCGACGTTTTCAATATGATTCATAGCATAAGCTTCCACGTTGCGGTTGACATGGACCCTACACAACAGATGACGCGAATTCCAAAATAAATGTAAGGTTGGTACAAGTGAATCCAACAAACTCCAACAAAGGAGTTTGTTGGAGTTTGTTGGATTCACTTGTATTGCGGCACCCCGTCGGTGCTTACATAATAACCTTTCGTCCTTAGAAAATCCAACGTGTATTGCGACACCGTCAAATTCCCCTGGATTTCTGCCTTTCCTTAGCCTTGTAATTGTACAATTGATTCCTTGATGTCAAGCATTGGGGATCTTCCTGTAGAAATAGACTCATAATAGTCTTCGGCTTTGTGCCGGAGGCTGACAAAACATTCACTCTCTGACGTTGTTCCTGCGAAAGTCGTCCAACAAATGCATGATCAATCAAACTACTTGAAAGATCATGGTTGTGACATCCATTAATGACGGATAATGTCCACGTGCCCGATTTTATCTAATTTCCTTTCCTAAACAACATATGCAACTAAAACGGGCACTCGCTCTTCTTTGTCATCGATTTGTTTTTCCGTTTAGGGGTTGCCTCAGGATCTTGAACCTCCTTCTTCTTCACCGCCGGTTTATATGACCCAAACTTCTCACACGATAATATGACCTTTGTAGCCCATGATTTACTTATGACGATCACCATGCACAGTCCCAAACCGACATTCTTAGCTCAATTGATCATAGTGTCTCTATCACTTCATTCCTCACTTGTAGTAAAATGAGAAGAATAGTCCACTGGCGAAAACTCGCTATCACTAGTGTCGCCCTATTTATTTTCAAAAAAAATATACATTAGAGGTGTTTCTAAGAGCGATTTCAAAAAACTAACATAATGTTGTTCTAACCACAAACATATAATTTACTTAATAATTGAAACTCCTATTTATTTGACCAATATATACAACTTAGAGGTTTCTGTAAATAACAACTACAAGTACATGTTTAATGTCTAAGCCAAACCATGTAATTCATTAATAAAATACTAACATAATATCTATGCTACAACATGTAATTTATTAACAAAAGACTAACATAAGATATAAACTAACACATGTGATCATCCTATTTATTTCACAAATAAATATACCAAAAATACCACCTAAAAATACTAACATTTTGTCCACTAACCTAAAACATGTACTCATCCTATTTATTTCACAACTATATATAATACAGAAAATACCACCTAAAAATACAAACATAATGTATAAGCTAACACATGTGACTATCCTATTATTTCACAAATAAATATACCGAAAATATCACCTAAAAGTACTAACATATTGTCCACTAACCTAAAACGTGTAATCATCCTATTTATTTCACAACTATATAGAATAGTGAAAGTACCATCTAAAAAGACTAAGATAATGTCCACTAACCTAAAACATGAAATCATCCTAACGTAATGATTGTATGTACGTTTTAATGAACGTTCTAAACTATAACAAACTGCTTTAATTTACTAAATTTGAAATAATCTTGGAAAAAAACATATATGTACCTGTTAGGGGTGTCAATCGGGCGGGTCGGGTCGGGTTCTGGTCGGGTCATTTCCGATTCGGGTGAGTTCGGATTCGGGCCAATGTCCAATATTATAACAAGTCAGACCATATCGGGTCGGGTCGGATCGGATATTCATTTATCGGGTGTGATTGGGTATTCAGGTCAATTTCGGTCGGGTTAATTTGGATTTCGGTCAAACTTAAGGTTGTCAATCGGGCAAATCGAATCGGTTTCGGGTCGAGTCATTTTGGTTTCGGATTAATTCGGATCTCAGCTAATGACGTGAATTATTTTGACAACTCAATCCAATTCGGGTCGGTCGGGTCGATTGTTCATTTTATCGGGAGAAGTCAGATATTTGGGTCAATTTCAATGGGTTATTTTGGATTATGACCGAACTAGATTTTGTGTAAATCATATTTCGATTGAGTCAGAATTCAGATGAATATGAGTTAGAATGAATAAGATTTCGTTTAAGTACGATCTCAAAAGAATCGCATTTCGTATAAATCGAATTGTGGTTGAAATGTATTTCGATGGAACCGGTTTTCGATTGAAGGCAAACATAATTACAATAAATATATATATTTACTATAAAATTTCCTATCATTGAACTTCTATATTTAAGATTGGGTTTTGATAAGGATGATTTTTACGATAAATAGCGAGGATAAACCTAGACCTTTGACTTTATGATTTAACGATAAGAAAAGTTTATGATTTAACGATAAGAAAAGTTTAGGATCAGGTGGCATTAATTTTTTCTATGATTTCGGGCTATTGAGTTTTGATTTTCATGTGATTTCAAATCAGTCAACTTTGGGTTTTCGGGTGATTTCGGATCGGACAACTTCAGGTTTTCGGGTGATTTCGGATCGGGTAACTTCGTGTTTTCAGGTGATTTCGGATCGGGCAACTTCGGGTTTTCGAGTGATTTCGGGTCGGGTGACTTCGGGTACCGGGTTGATAATGGGCTAGTCCGTTCGGGTTATTATTTGGGTTCGGGCTAGTCGGTTTGGGTCGGATTGGGTTCGGATATACAATTTTTTAATTTTTTTCGAATATCGAACGGGTTCGGTTTCGAGCGGGTCGGGCGGGTCATTCGAATCGGGTCAAGTTTTGACAGCCCTAATACCTGTAAATCATCTTGATTAATCTTATCAAAGACAAAAATATATCATCGTAGCTTGAAAACGACATTCTCTCAATTTGTGTTTTCAATTTGGTGGTACATCAAAGGGACCCAAATGACTATCTTATATATACCTAAAAAAATTATTATTGGATCCAACGGCAACATTTTTTTTTAAAATAATTTTTTTAAATAGTTACCCAAAAAAAAAATTGGGCGCCGAGAGAAAAAACTGTGCAACGACATTCCACCGATTTTGCAGTGCGGGCATAAAGAATACGGTGTGAACCTCACCCCCTATTTTTTTTCTTATCATAAGAAAAAAACACGACTGATACGGTTTCCACCTACCTAACATAACTCAAATGGAGAATTCAGTCCCAATTTTCCTTGTAGTGTTGGTATAAGTATTAATACACTATGAATAAGGAATCAAGGGCCAATACAAATAAAATAATTGAAATTGAAATTCATTATTGAAGTGCCATATTGTATCATTCTCTTGATAGTCTCTTCTGTCAAATGAAAGCGACTCTGCTATACGAAAGCAGCCAAGACAAAGCACGAGATAAATATTGACATTTCTTCTTCTATACTAAAATGGTCCCAACACGTTACGTTCACGAAGGCCTAGCTAAGTTGTCCTCATTAGCCTCTTGAGTGACAACGTCAAATCGATTTCGACTAGTGGGCTCGAACCAAACAAACCGATCTCAACCATATACGTCGCGATTATTAGATGTCCTCTATTCGTAGTGCGTTATCAGCAACCGAGAAACCACATAAGAGCAGTCGTGATACCAATAGTTATAATGTTCGCTTACCTGGTTCAGAAGAGGAAGTAGTTTCGCGCGAGGGGGAGCGTTGTAGCGGGTGGACATGTGAGAGCGACACCGTTGGCTGTGACAGTGTAAGTCTCGGGATCAACTGAGATCGTTGGAAGGGCGTTGTTTAGCTTCATGTAGTCTTTGGAGAGGTTTCTTGTGTTGCTGACTGCTACCACCCTCTTCTCAAGCCTGTATTGCTCCTTGATCCCCTGTTCTGCAGCAGCCTGAACGGTGAAAAAGAAGGAAAGTCATTATTACTTATAACGTCTTTATAAGACCCTTATAAGGGGCTTTCAGAAACATTATAAACAAGAGAATAACGAAAAGATCTCATGCCTTGCTGACAAATGTGATGGAGCAGGCACCTCCAGATTTTCCAAATGCTCCAAACATGGGCCTCATGAACACCTGCACAAGCAAAAACAAAAAGATTGAGAGAGAGACTGATTTGTGGAGTTACAGAAGCTAGGCGATTTTGAAGATTTCTCGGTTTATTGAACTACAATCTGTACAATTGTTGCACAATGGAGGGAAAAGAATAATTTAAACCATGTTAGCATTAGGGTCTATTAACTCATACCGGCTCCGGAGTAGGTATGCTAGCATTAGGGTCGCCCATGTTAGCCCAAGCAATTTCACCACCTTTGATCACAATCTCGGGTTTCACCCCAAAGAACGATGGCTTCCACAATACAAGATCAGCCAGTTTTCCCACCTTTAACGAGTAAAACCTATTAGGGTAACACTTTTTGAAGATGCAACGAGTTTGAAGGCAGTCTTAAGCAGTTAAAGAACATATATTTGATATTTTGAGAAGAGATTTTACCAAAACTATTTAAGGAACATACCTCGACTGACCCAATGTGTTTAGAAAGCCCGTTAGCTATTGCAGGGTTTATGGTGAACTTTGCTATGTAACGTTTGATTCTGCAATTGTCGTTATTGGGTGAATCACCTTCTAGTATCCCCCTTTGTACCTTCATCTTGTGTGCAGTTTGCCAAGACCTAATTATCACCTGTCATAAAAGTATTATCAGGAGTGACACCCTTAGCAACAGAATCGGCTTGTACCTGTTGTTGTATCCATGTGCTATCTTATTATCCTACGAGTCTCGTGCATAACCTTAATTTTAGCCAATTAAACATCAGTTTGTACAGTAAAAAGCTGCTGAAGTATCAAACCTCTCCAATTCGACCCATAGCCTGGGAATCAGAAGATATAATGCTAATAGCTCCCATGTCATGCAAAATGTCTTCTGCTGCAATCGTTTCAGCTCGAATACGTGATTCAGCAAAAGCTACATCCTCCTGGATGTCCTTATCAAGGTGATGGCAAACCATCTGCATACATGAACGTATATAAGAACACAATTGAAACAAAAGACTAACCTGTACGCATTCTCATCCACCGTATTGGATGTGTACGGCCTAGTTGGATTTGTGGAAGAAGGGATGACATTTCTGACACCACAGACTTTGATGATGTCAGGTGCATGACCACCACCAGCACCTTCACTGTTCAAATTAACATCAAAAGCATTTATAAAGCAGTCAAAACAAAGGTTAATATATATATATATATATATATATATATATATATATATATATATATATATATATATATATATATATATATATATATATATATCATAGCTCTCACCTCCAACGTCACATTGTCTGGAAGAAATTAAAACACATTAGAGAATTTATAAATCAGAAAGTTTTCTGTTGAATCCATGGATTTTGATGTAATCAAAATGATACTTTGTGAAATCCTTGATGCCTAAGACAATGTTCTGCTTGTTTGTGAAATAGTTTCTGTGAACTTGTCATGTGTTTTTCTTATCTTTTTTGAAAATTCAAACAGGATGTGTCAAACAAAAGAAAAAACATAAAAGGCAAGAGATTAGTCATACCTGTGATAAGCATGAATAGTTCTTCCTTTAATTGCATCAATTGTATGCTCTACGAATCCAGATTCATTCAGGGTGTCAGTGTGAATGTTGACCTGTCAACACATCAAAACAGTAAAACAGACCATAAACTCTGACATAAAAAAGAAACAGAGGCGTGAAAACAGTGCAACTCCATTATAGAATCGAAGGTTATAATATGGACAAAAAAACAAATTCTGACTAATACTCTGAAACTTAAGCTGTAACAATTCTCTGATGTGCATGATAGAGGGATAAGTATTCATACCTGAATATCATATTCTTCTGCAACCGTAAGGCAAGCATCTATTGCCTCTGGAGTAGTTCCCCAGTCCTCGTGCAATTTCAAGCCCATTGCTCCAGCCTGAACTATTTCATGCAGTCCATATGGTTTGGAACTGTTTCCCTGTCCAAGGGAAATACCAAGCATAATGTCACACACATGAGAGACTAGGCCTTGAGAAAGTTTCGAGTTGACAAAATGGGATGCATCCAAAATACCCAAATAAAGATTTTTATGCTGGCGTATGGGCTTATTCAGCAAATCACCGAACCTTGGAAAGGGGAAAAGGAGATGATAGAAATAAATGTACCTTCCCAGTAAAACCAAAATTAAGTGGTATATCGTCAGTTGATTGCAGCATAAATTTCATTTGTGATGGTGATGGTGTACAAGTAGTTGCACATGTTCCACTAGCCGGTCCGGTTCCACCTCCTACAACAGTTGTGACACCTGGACACAAAATCTGAATTTTACATCAAGCGAAGAAAGAAAAGGCGTAAAGCTATTATAAATCCTGGATTGGTAAAGATAGTTACAAAATTTTCAATTTGCATATTCCATTTTCTATGTTTTTTTCTGGCTGAGGGAATGTAGATGGGATGCTGTTGCGTAAACAACTAACCACTTGAGATAGCTTCATAAGCCAATTGTGGACAAATAAAATGCACATGACAGTCTATAGCTCCTGCAGTGATAATCATCCCCTCTCCAGCAATAACCTCAGTGCTGACCTATGAATCCGGGAGCAAAATTTAGCATGTAAAACAGCAAGTAGAAAATGACAAAGTTGAATGCTTCTAATTCAGCTATATCTAGTAATCATTACCCCAACGATCATGTTTGCCGAGACACCATCCATGATATCTGGATTTCCGGCTTTACCTAGTGCAGCAATATAACCTCCCTTGATACCGATATCTGCCTTATAAATCCCAGTATAATCAATTATAACAGCATTGGTAATAACAACATCCAGACAAGCTGCTGCCGGGTAGCCAGATGCCTGTCCCATCCCGTCTCTAATAACCTTTCCCCCTCCAAATACACATTCATCCCCATGTACAGCAAGATCTCTCTCGATTTCAGCAAAAAGGTAAGTGTCCCCAAGTCGAATTTTGTCACCAGTGGTGGGGCCATACATACGCCTCACGGGAGGTTATTGTAGTAAAAGTTGAGTCTTCTCCAGTAACGCCTTCACTGAGGGAAAAATGGAAGTGATGTGTTTTCTTCTGTTAGATTCTCGCACTAGTCTGAGATATTAAGCCATCAATTTGAAGTCATACTTTTTTAAAGGGTGCTACAAATGTGACGAGAAAATATTTACCTAGCATGTTCTTCCACAGAATTCCCAAACTTTCTAGCCTCAATTCTTTCCATAACTGTTGTGATACAGGCGTCATCGACAGGGCCTTCGGCAATTCCGTCTCCACCTTTTATATGTCTTTTGCCTCCAATACTTACTAGTTTTACACTTTTCATCTCCCCAGGCTGACAGAAGGAAGCCACCATATATCTTATTAAGTATGAAACGAAGATGAAAAGGTTACGTGTGCTCCAAATTGAAATTTTCACATCACACACCTAATTGTTTGATACTTTCACGTATCATCTCAAGTAACTAGTTTGCTGTGAACTCTTTCCTACCAAAACCATCCCGTGAACCATGTAATGCATCACTACTACTAGCCATGTTTCCACATTGTTTTGCTCAACACTAATATTCTGTCAAGCTAATTAATCAGAAATAATTTAACTGAGATATGTGCGCAACAAACATAATTCGTCCTATGAATTCTACATCAGATAGATAATCAAATGAAAAGTCCAAAAAGAACCAAAATAATTGAGAGAGGATTCGAGTGAAATAAAAAAAGATTATACAATCAATAATCAGATTATTCATGAATCATCCATTCAAACCCGATCTATGGATTGGACAAATTATTCACTGACAGAGAGAAAAATTAAAGATCTGACTGATAGAACAAGCACAATCATAAATCAAATAGAAAGAATTACAAAAGACAAGAAAAATGGATTTCGAACTCCAAAGATAAATATTAGTCCTAACAAAACAAGTTAATATAGCAAAGATACCATAAATAAAACAATAGACATAACCAAGGGTTTATCCAGCTCCCCACCTCAAATCGAGTTGCGGTACCAGCAGGAATATTCAACCGCATCCCATATGATCTTCTTCTATCAAACACCAGGTAGGGATTTGTCTCAATGAAATGATAGTGGCTACCAACCTACATTAAGGAAAGAAAATACCTAAATAAGTAGATTTATACAGCCATGGCCAATTATGCTACTGAACACCTAATTAGAACCGACGAGTAATAGATACCACCAAACTATACGAAACGCCAAAGCTTACTTCTAATACACTTATAGATATATTCCCTGTGAGCATGATAGAATAGTAGATCCTGGGTGTGGTAATTCCACCCGGGTTCGAAACGTGCTGGCGCCAAGGCTTCCCGCCTCTATTTAACACGTCAGGATGGCGTGGGGCAGCCTGCCCTGGCCATGGGACTAGTGGGCTCCGCCGAAGGTGGGCCCGACACCCACGTGAAGCTAAAAAAAAAAAAAAATCCACAATGCAAGAGAAAATATTCAAGTTTTGGGATTAATTATAAGCTCTATCAGCTGACCCTATTAATTCCAAATAGAATGATCTTGACACATCTTTAAAATATGAACAAGATATGAAATGTTGCGATAAAAATAGCTTTTACCTGGAAGAAAGGAGCCCTCTAGAGCCAATTCCAGATTCCCATTTTCACTAGCAACGGGATCATGAATGGTCACTAACTTTGTCCCATCAGGAAAGGTTCCTTCAACCTAGAAGGACACAAAATTGCAAAGAGTCACAATAACAAAACCAAAACAGATTATTCATGACACAGGTGATGAATACTGCAGTCTGCAGAGAATAAGTATGAATATTTGAAATCTCTGATCAAGGTAAAGTTTTTTTCCATAACCTAAATTTTCGAAAAGTACCAATTAGCTCATCGAAACTTGAGAGAAATAGAGGGTTGACAACGATCTGTTACCTGGACAGTGTGCAGGAGATGAACGACAGCAGGAAGCACCTGATTCCTATCAACCAACCATAAAAGTGCTGCCTTTCAGGATAATTCACATGTATAATGTTGCACTTAATACTATTTTAGTTTGGCAAGATCCAAACGTGCCTGTCGGTAACAACTAACAAGTTGATATAAACAAGCTCATTGCAAAATGAGCTCTTCATTTACATCAGTCCTAATCCATAACCTAATAGAAAAGGTATAAACCAATGAGGGATCAAACTAAACCAATCAATAAGATATCCAAGGGAGATTACGCACAAATGAAGCATATAACTAGGAAAGTTAACAACGGACAATTATAATGGAGAAAAACAGTGTTTGAAACCCGGATTCTTAAGTTAAGATTGAGATTCTAAATATCTTGAATCTGATGGACCACAGATGGTACGAGTATCAGCAGTCAGCAGCTGCACATGTGAAAAACAAGCTGCCTAAGAATAGATAGATAGAGACGAAGTTTATTACTTTACCAGAAAAAGCGATTGAGAATGAGATTGACAGAGGATTTTGTTAGAATAGTATCAGGCTTAATAAGGCGTAATAAGGCTTAATAACAGAACATGGAAACCCAATTGGGTATTCTAATTCACACATGGTATCAGGCTTCTAAATCTCTCCACAAATTTCTCTCTCTCTAACAACCGATCCTCTTCTCTTCTTCTCCCCACGCCTCCGCCCTAGCCCCACCATGCCGCCTGTCGACACCACCGTCGTTGACGAACACCAGCCACCACCACAAGTCACCGCCGCGCTGTCCACCGCCGGCGATGATGACTCCTCTTCTCAATCCGGCCACTCCTCTTCGTCTCTCTCTCCCGGTGCTATTGCTTTACAACAAGCCTTGCACGTCTCCTCCATCAAAAATCACATGCCTATCATTCTCCAGCAATCACCGCCAAACTACTCCACCTGGCGACATCTTTTTCTCATCACTTTGGGGAAGTTCAATCTACTCTCCCATGTTGATGGCTCTCCTCCCTCCGACGAAGAACAATGGTCTCTTCTAGACTTTACCGTCATGTCTTGGATCTACAACACCATTCATGAGGATATCTTCATGCTCATCGTGAAGAATGACGCTTCCGCTCGCCAAGTGTGGTTGGCTATTGAAAACCTATTCCGTGACAACAAGAAGGCACGCGCGATTCAATTGGAATCGGACTTCCGCAGCCTCCGTCAGGGCTCTCAGTCGATTGCCGAATACTCCATGAAACTCAAGGCCCTCTCCGACGGCCTCGCCGATGTCGGAAACCCTGTTTATGATGAGAATCTGGTGCTCCAAATGATTCGAGGGCTGAACGAATCATTCTCCAACATGGCGGCTCTTCTTCAATTCCAACGGCCGTTCCCTTCTTTCCAAGAGGCTCGAAGTAGCCTTATTTTGGAGGAGTCCCGACGCTCGCAGGTCGACCCTCCTGCCACTGCCCTGACGGTCACAACCGGCAGCTCCTCTTCAACCACTCGCCCTGACTCCCCAGGCTCGGCCTCGAAACCGCAACAACAACACACGCCTCAGCCACCTCCCCCTAGTTACGGTCGTGGACGCGGAGGCCGTGGACGTAATCGCGGCAGAGGTGGGCGAAGTTACCCCTAAAACCGCCCCAGCCTTCAACAACAACTTGCAAATCTTCTTTCGGGTTCTTCCTGGTCTCAGCCCTGGCAGCAATCATGGAATGGTCAAGGCGTCCTTGGCTCTGGACCCCGGCCGCAGCACCATGCAATGTTATCTCAGCAAGCCGCTCCGTCCTGGGATCAACAAGGATTAGTTAATGCGCTGAACTCCCTCTCCCTTCAGCAACACGACCCGTCTTGGTTCATGGACACCGGGGCATCCTCACACATGGCCTCGAACCCAGGTACACTCTCTCCCGTTTTTAATCCAGGTATCTCCTCTTCCACTAAAATCATTGTTGGCAATGGCCAGACCTTACCTGTCACTCACTACGGCCAGAAAACTCTATCCCTTCATCCCCCTCTCCATTTGAACAATGTTCTTGTTACTCCTTCCTTAATCAAAAATTTAATTTCAGTACGTAAATTCACCGTTGATAATAACTGTTCAGTGAAATTTGACCCTTTTGATTTCTCTATTAAGGATCTCAACAACAGGAGCGTGATCCATCGGTGCAATAGCCGGGGCGACCTCTACCATTCATGCCATCGTCCGAACCGCCACAGACCGCCGCCCTCACAGCCACAACTCCCACATCGACCACCATCTGGCACCAACGCTTGGGTCATCCGGGCAACCATGCTCTCCGTTCTCTCCCCTTCCATATTTCTGTTTCCAATAAAGCTGATGCTTCCATTTGTAGTTCTTGTCAATTAGGAAAACAATCAAAATTACCATTTTTTTCTTCTACTTCTTCCTCTGCTCAATTGTTTGATCTAATTCATTGTGATCTCTGGACATCTCCAATTCCAAGTGTTAGTGGATTCAAATACTATCTCGTTATTATTGATGATTTCTCTCATTATCTTTGGACTTTTCCACTCAAATACAAGTCAGATATTGCATCCTATCTCAAAAATTTCCATGCTTATGCTAGAACACAATTCGATGTCACACTTAAAAGCATACAATGTGATCATGGGAAAGAATTCGATAACCACGAGTTAAACACATTCTTCCAAACACATGGGACACTTCTTCGTTTCTCTTGCCCTCACACATCTCAACAAAACGGAAAAGTTGAACGGATGATCCGTACCATCACCAACATGGTGCGTTCTCTTCTATTCCATAGTCGGTTACCCGCTACCTTCTGGGTCGAAGCTCTCAATACCGCCACCCATCTTATCAACCTCATCCCGACAACTACTCAATCCATGAAGACGCCTCACGAGACCCTCCACCGCACAACCCCCACATACGACCATCTTCGCGTTTTCGGTTGTCTTTGCTATCCCAACTTAACCGCTACCACCAAACACAAACTCGAGCCTCGTACCCGACCTTGCGTCTTTCTCGGCTATGCATCGCACCACAAGGGTTATCGCTGCCTGGATCTAGAGAGTCAAAAGGTAATAATTTCACGACACATTATTTTAATCATACACTTTAACATATTTACATATGTACTTAATTTTAGATTATTAAACATGCACTTTAATATACTTACACATGCATGCACTTAATTTGGAATATTGAGCATCCATTTTAACATAATTATATATGCACTTTTTAACATATTAAGTATGCACTTTAACATGATAAATATGCACTTTAACATACTAACATATGCACTTTTAACATATTAAACATACACTACTTATAATGTGCATTTTTAATATATATGTTAAACATGCACATTTACATATTACATTATGCACTTTATCCTATTAAAGATACATTCTATGCGACCATTAAAAATATACTTATATATGCACTTTATATTCATTATAGATGCACTTTTGATGCTTATTTATGCACTTGATATACAATACAATTAAGTAAAAAAAAATTAAAAGAATAAATTTTGGAAAAATATTTTCGAAAAAAAAGGAATTCGAGAAGAAAAAAAAATTAAAAGAAATCGATAAAAATATCCGAAAAAAATAATTTTCGGGAAAAAAATAATTTTCGAAAATAAATATAATTTTTGGGAAAAAAACATTTCAAAAAAAAATTGATTTTTTTTTTTTAAAAATAATTTCAAAAAAATATTATAAAAATAATAATATTTATAATTTTACTACTCTAATCTTATCCATCTATCTATTAGATCTAATGACCCTAATTACTTCTCACTTTACACCCTAAAATTATTATGCACTTGAACCTTACTCTATATTATAGAGTTTCGATTATATGGAGAGGAATTTTGAGGTGTAAAGTAAGGAGTTTTTATAGTCATTGGATCAAGATAATCAAATGACTGATATTATTCTCATACTTTAATATAAAATGGTGGTATATTTGTAATTATTACTATTTTTTATTTTGTTTTTCGCTTTTGCCCCTGTTTGTTTCTCCTCCCTCCTTGCTTCGTTCATGCCTCTTCGCTCCCGATTCCGCCATTGCCAAGGCAGCCAAGCTTCTTCTTTTTTCGTTTTTGCAATCCTGGCATGATTAATCAAGGTATTTGTTCATTTTTTTCGATTCCTTCCTTTAATTCTTGTTCCGCTTTTACCTCTTCCATCTTCAAGCTTTCCTCTGCGATTCCACGGCCTCCATCCGCCATTGTCAAGCTTCCTCATAATTCACTATCGGCGTTATGGATCAAGGTACTCCTCCTTCTTTTGATTCTTTCTTTTAGTCCGTCAATTTTGATTTTGTGTATGAACTTCGTTACATTGTTTCCTCGCCGAATTGCTTTTTGTTGTTCGTGAATTAGGTTTTGTTCGTCATCTAGGATTTGTTTGTTCAATTTTAGATTTGCTCTTCGTTCCAGGGCAATTATTGTACTGTCTCCCTGTTTCATGAATTTGACTTCAATCCTTGCACTAAATTCTCAATGTCATCTTGTTTCTTTTTGCTTTCGTCTGTTTTTCCCTATACGATACACTTCAGATTGGTTTTTTTTATGCTTGTACTAATTCTACCTTATTTATGCACTTTCACTTTGTGTACGTATTTTTTGGTGAAGCTTCTTTCTCCTCTGTTATATCTGTGCATTATGTGAACACTTCTTATTCTTGCACCAATTCATCTTATTCATGCACTTTCATCCCTTCTTTATTTTTTGCTGTGTATGTTTCCCTATAGCTATTACAATTAATCAAATTGTTGGCCTTGGAATTGTGTTTCATGTAGTTTCATTTTTGTGGCTCAGTGTTTGTTGGAACAACTTTACTTTGCAAGCCTCAAGTACACATCACCCACTTTTTATAACACCTCGGATCAGAGGTGTCACAGTGTCATAGTTCCGAAGAACTATAAGGCGATTTTAGAAAAAAGAAAACCCAAAACACTTCCAAATATACAAAAGTTATCACATCAAAATCCATGTTCCAGTTTGGAATAACATTTAAACCTTACATCAAGTTCAATATAGCAATTTATCCAAAACCACAAGTAGTTAATACAACATTTCCAAATCCGATGCAAAACTAAATCTTTAACTGTGAAGACGAATTTGTGATCAAGAACCCCCTTGCTGCCGCCAACCTGCAAAGACTAGTTGACTGGTGGACCCGATACACCAGCCAACCACGGAACATAAACCGAGGTTGGTTAGTCTACTGAAAGACTAGCAAGACTCATCAAGCCAAAACAATAGAACACATGAAAGAATTATCATGACAAACAACCAATGCCAACAACACATCAAAACATAAACATACACTATCACATAACCATTACTTAACCAATCCTATCCAGATCTTCAGTATGCTAACCATCTTCCATCCAATCTCAACCTCATACGAATATAAACGGGTGGGACGAACCAATCCAACCTTACTAACACATCCAATCCATCTTTCTTTCCTACTACCAACACGTCAACTAACAACCCTACGAAACATATACCCATATACTATTACTACAAGTCACTTAACAACACTACAGAACATATATATATATATATATATATATATATATATATATACTACTAACACGCAACCAAGGCTAACCAATTATATCAAACTCAAAACTGTCAACCCACACAACTGCTAACACACACAACTGCCAACACACACAATCCAACACACACAAATGTCAACACACACAAATGTCAACACACACAACTGCCAACACGCACAAATGTCAACACACACAACTGCCAACACACACAACTGCCAACACGCACAAATGTCAACACACACAATCCAACACACACAACTGCCAACACACACAAATGTCAACACACACAATCCAACCTTCGCATCAGCAAACACATACGCGTAAAACAAACATCACATAAGTAACCTACTATCCATGGCTAATCTAAAGAGGGGACGATCAACCCTCCGGTTGTGGCCATTAACCAACGCAAGGTCACACCCTCACGTGGTCGGGTGATACGCAAAATCAACCCCGGCCCAGCTATGAGGAGTATTGTCCGCCTACATAACTGAAACACACAAGCAAGATACAAGGTGGGACACTCACCACCCAATCGTGGCCATTAACCAACGCAAGGTCACACCCTCACGTGGTCGGGTGAGGCAATCATCACCCCGGCCCAGCCTTAACCAACGTAGGTCACACCCTACGTGGTCGGGTGATACGCATATCAACCCCGACTCCACTAACAACCATCAACAATCAACCAATACTAATCAACCATCCAAAACCAGCTACAACCAATCAACCACAACCAGCGGAAAATCCACAACCACAACTAGCTACGATCAACTACGACCACTAGCTACAAATAACCAATATTCGACAACAAGTCAATAACTAGCCAACAATCAACATCCAACACAAAATCACTTAACCAAGCACACAACCAATATTCACCAACAAAACCACTTAACCAGGCACACAACCAATATTCATCAACAAAACCACTTAATCAAGCACACAACCAATATCCAACACAAAAACCAATATCCAAGCACACAACCAATATTCATCAACAAAACCACTTAATCAAGCACACAACCAATATCCAACACAAAAACCAATATCCAAGCACACAATCAATATCCAACACGAGACCAATATCAATACATTCAACCATTTAATTCTATGCCTACAATTCTAGATCAATTAAACGGACATGAGCATATATCATTATTAAAAATAATAATATACGAATTTAATTATTTTTAAAAAGATAGGGAAAAGTATGAGCAACAATCATCTTGCCTCAAGCTCAACAACAACGTCCTCAGAAATCGCCAACCAAACTCGAACGAACCTGTGACAACAATCCGAACAATTCCCTGGCATTAATTAACTCATACCGAGCCACAACTAATAAACCCCCAATTTCAAACCCTAAAATCATACCTTCAAACTTCCAAATCAGCAAACCCCACACAATTAACCCAAAACTCCAGCTCGCTGGACTGCACAAATCAACAAATTCATTCAAACAATTAACAGTTGTCCACTACTCCGAAATTCCTCAAATCTGCCCATAATTGTTCAGCAGAAATCAGTCCCAAAAATCAGATTAGAGAGCCCACCCTTACCTTGATGACAACCACCACGTAGCCACCGAGTTTGCTCCCCTTCGTCGCCGGAATCAGCAACAGCAACCCGCCGAACACAGCAGCTTCGGCAACATCAGTAGAACCCCGACCTTCAGCAGCAACTCCACCCTTCAGCGGTGGTACGCACAATAGCAGCCGCAACTGTTCGTCTTCGGCTTCAGGGGGGGAGTGGTCATTGCCGATCGAGCTCATCGGAGGGGAAAGATTGGTTGAGCACAGGAGAGGGAGTCGGGAGACCTCGAGCTATCCAGCTATTGCCCGAGAAGGAGGAAGGGTTATTCCATTCAATTTACCCCTTACCAGACTTTATAAAGTCTCCAAAAATCTTTATTTACTCTTTTGTCATTTAAATATATTGGGGTATTTCACTTTTGTTACATCACTGGTCAACACAATATCCTACTTTACTTTCCTGATTGCAATTTGTTTAAGGTTGATTCAGCTTTGTCATGAAACGTCATTACAAGTAGCACAATCAAGTTACATGAATCATGTTATTTATATAGGCTGGAGATGCTAGATTTGAGGAAGACAAGAGGAGTTGCAAAGCTCACAGGAACACTGATTTCATTAGCTTTCTGGTCTATTGTTTATGGGGTAGTTTTTGAGTCTGTTGCATCTGATCAAGACAGAGTTAAGGTCAATTGGTAGTATTTATAGAGTGATGATCAGGGTTTTGTGTTTCTTGATACAGAATGGTGGTTTCGGGGTTGATCATCTTCATTTGGCTGTGGTGTATTGAAGAACAAGGACTTGTTTTCATGACCATGTTCAATCCACTGTCGACGTTGCGCGTTGCTGTTCTTGCATACTTTGCCTTTGGTGAGAAACTCTACGTTGGCAAGTAAAAGTAAAATAAAACAAATTAACAGAGCTTAATTTGTACTCTAAAAAATTGGAACCTGAATATGCACCTGCATTCATTTTTTTAGCATCCCCAAAACATGATTAAATCCCACATACAACGTGCATCTATTGTTTAGAAAACATTCAACCAACCTACCAATAGTTCGACCATTTCATTACCTGTACATAACACTTGTTCCAAAAATATACAACCAACTAATAGTTCAACCACAAATCATCTATTTCTTCTTCCCCTTGTAGTCTTCTTTGTACTGCTTTGCCCACTTTTTTACCTGATTGCTCACTTTATTAATTGTGGATGTCAACATAGCATGGACAAACTTCTTCCTCAATATACCATTTGTCTTGGTGTCATTCCTTGGGCTTAGTCCATGATTCCACTCCTGGACTCCCATATATGTCTCCATAGACCTCATTACATAAAGCCCTAATTCTGATTTGAGTGTAGTTGTCGCCCCTTGCATGTCGAGTAATGATGGACACAAGCTCATGCTTTGGAGGGCATTCGCCTTCTTGTGCACTTTAGAAGGCATTTCAATTATGCACATACAACTCACTTATTCTATTTTAAAAAGGATGATAATGATACTAATAAGACTATCTTGCTTCTGCATGAAAACAACAGATACAACAAATCAATTGGGGGTGGGAGTGAGGAGGGACAATAATTCAGATTACTGTTAAAAGTGGTCACCAAGAAGTTCTGATGAAGGGGTGAGCATAAAGGAATAACAGGCTAAGTAACATACAAATACATGTGAAGGCCATCAGGGTGTGTTTGACACTTCCAAGCCACTCAGGACCATGGTGAACTATATCAACTTTATATAGCATAAACCACAAAGAGTAATTATATTTGCAAATTTAGTATAACTTGCAACATTTTGTATGCATCCATCTACACTGGCATTAAAAAACAATGCATCTATTACTTTAGAAGGCACAGATATATCTTAATTGTGCACATACATCTCTTCTTAAAGCACTACTATATATAATTCATGCACTCCAGAAACCTATTCATAATGAATTAAACCAATGGGTTAATCTTTGATGAAACCAAGTGCAAGCATAACAGCTAGTTTACATAATTCATGCAAAGAAAGCTCTTATTCATGTAGACAAGAATGCTATTATTCAAGCACATAATGCTCTTATTCATGCACACACAAATCTTATTCATGCACAAAAAGCTCCATTTTCTAATTTGGTTACCAATCATCAAAATAGCTGCAAAATAATTCATGCTTATTCATGCACTAAATTACATAATTCATGCACACAAAAATCTTATTCATGCACATAAAGCGACAAATAGCTCTTATTTAAGCATTATTGGACATACCTTATGCACTTTTGACATCAGTTCAGAAAAATTTTGTTGATTATGCACACAGCATATGATGTGTTATGAAGTTTAAAAAAGATTTGCTTATGCACAAATATCTCTTATTTAAGCACTTATATGTACAATTCATGCACTTGTAAACATCAATTTATTCATTTATTAGGAATTCATTTTAGGAGCATACTGATGTGCTTTATTGGATGTAATCATGCACTCTTGCCAACGTAATATAAACTTAAACACACAATACATGCACTTGCAGACATCAATTCATTCAGTTGTAGGGAATTCCGTAGAAAAGAAGTTATCATAAGAACACTTAGTTATGTTGTTTAAAAAAGATTTGCTTATGCACAGATAGCTCTTATTTAAGCACTTATATGTACAATTCATGCACTTGTAGATATCAATTCAAGTCCTTGTTTAAGATACAAACACCGAAATCCATTTCAAGTCCTTGTTTAGGCACTTGTAGACAACACTAATATGTACACTTGCACTTATCTATTTAGGCACTTATTTAGTTCGTTATGCATTTTTAGATCTAAATTATACATTTCAAGTCCCTGTTTAAGATACAAACACTGAAATCCATAGTGTAATTGTTCAATTTTACTTGTTGTTCAACATAAACCCTAATTTTTAGCACACAAACACTAAATAAAGCTACATCAAAGATAAACCCTAACTATGAGCACAGAAACTCTAATTCCGAGAACACAAACCCTAAATCTGAGCACATAAACCTAAGTTTTAACACACAAACACTAAATATGACCTTAGAACCCTAAAGTAGCATAATCAAACGGCAGTAGTGTAAATTTTAGGTCTAGAGTTTTACCTTTTGATGTTTTTCCTTTGCCTTTCGAATCGTTTTCTCCTCTCGCCATGATTCCGTCTTCGAAGATTATAGTTTGAAAGGACGGGTTTGAAATTTGTAGGAGATTGTTTGAGATTTGAAGGATGGATGATGATTTTGGGAAGAAAACTCGAGACGAAAGAGATCTTTCACGGATGTGATTCGAACTTTGTCTTGAGAGCGTTTGGTGTCGAGGGTTTTTGGAGAGAACAAAGTGAGAGAGTGCGGTGGGTGTAAAGGAGGGTTTTGTTCTGATTTGGGAAGGATAGTCTTTTTCCTATAATTACGAAGTGTTCCACCACTACATGAATTGTATGAGGGGTGGATATATGTTTCCCTAAATGACGTGGCACAATTCTATCCTTCTATATCCCGCATCCAACGGCTCTCATAAATTCTCACTTTACACCCTATGTTAATTATGCATGCACAGGAACCAAACTCATATATTATATATTAAATGTCGGTCTAATTTGTTTTATTACAGTATCATTTTTTGAGGTGTCACGTTATGAAATCTCTCAATAATCTCTTCAACTCAAATTCTCAATAGATGTCACTATGTTTTTTTCAATTTACGTTTTAGTTTCTAAACTAACAACTTAATTAGAGTGTCCCAATAAGCACAAAATATAGACAATTAATGAACACAAACTAAATTATAATGGTATAAAAAATATTAATAAGTTATTTTCAGTGCATTATAATATAAACAGACTTTGAAACTAGTGAAAAAATTATGTTAAATGCATGTTTTGTTTCAAACAAATTTCTTTTATTTCTAATCAATTCAAGTCATAATACATGATTTAAATAATTATTGTATGCCTCTTTACTGGGTCTTTTGAATGAAGTAATCAACCTAATAACAATTCTACCTTCATAAATTTCATTCCTTTAAGGATGTGGATCCGGTGAGAAAAGGTGTTTAGATGAGAATGTGAGAATACACACATACATACAAAATTTCATGCACATACTCGATGTGTATGAAATTTTGTCTGTATGTGCATGAGTTTTCACTTACACATATTCACATATATAGTCAAATATATACACATACAGACAAAAATCCATGCACATCTCAAGATGTGCATGAATTTTTGTCTGTATGTGCATGAGTTTTAACTTACACATAGTCATACACATAATAATAAAATATATGCACATACATGCACATATTATGATGTGCATGAATTTTTGCCTGTATGTGCATGAGTTATCACTTACACATAGTCACCATATAGTCACAAACTTATGCACATACAGGCAAAAATTCATGCACATCTTAAGGTGTGCATGAATTTTTGTCTGTATGTGCATGAGTTTTCACCTACCAAAGTCATGCACATACAAGCATAAATCCATGCAAATCCGGCATTCTCACGTTCTCACCTAAGCGTTCATTCTCACATGAACCTTTTCCTTCTCTTAATTATCATTTTATTAATTTTTTCTTAATTTTTTTAAAAAAAAAATCAATGAGGCCCAGTGGGGGCAACAACCCTCTTTGGGCCCCACATATGTCCGTCCCTGGTTCAGATCTGCATACAAATGATAATGCACAAATTGTAATTTTATAGTATTTATATCTATACTTATATATTTATGTGCACTATGTAAAGTCATTATATTTTTTTAATTTATTTTTATATATGACAAATAGAAGGTATCCTTACATAGAAAAATAAATACCTAAATCATCACAACAGATGATTTTTACAAGCTTCTTACTAGCTAAATAAAGGCTAGAGTTACAATATAGAAGTTGAAAACGCGAGTGAAGTAATTGTTGTCGCTGAAGATTAGGCGCCAAGAAGTCCATAATGGTACCTCGAAGAAGAATAAAAGAGACGTTTGTTGTGGCGAGAAAGTCAGCAACTCTGTTGGTTTCCCAGTAGCAATGATAAATCTGAACACCCATAAAACAAGATAAAGGATGTAAAATTTTAGAGATAATTGGTTTGATTTTCCAAGGTATTTTCCAGATACCTCTAATAGAATTTATGACAGTTAATTTATCTCCCTCAAGCACTAAAAACCTAATGTTGAGGGAGATAGCCCTACGAATACCTTCCAATGCAGCCAGTGCCTCCGCTTTAAGTGGGGAGGAGAAAATAAATTGCTTATGGTCTAAAAAGACCACCTCACCCAAATGATTACGGAAGATTCCAATGTGACAGGGAAATTTTTGTTTAACAGAAGCGTCAATGTTTAATTTTGTCCATTGTTCTCCTAGTTTAATCCAGCATCCCGATTTCCTATTTCTCTTGTTTGTACGGCCTGAATTACAATATTTTCTAAGCCGAAGTAGAAGCTATCCATTTTTTATATTGAATAAGAGTAAGATTCGTGATGTTAGTAGTTCGAGATTGTGTGTTCCTGAAAATAATCGAGTTTCTATGTTTCCAAATATTCCACCAAAGAAAAAGAACAATTTGAATGTTAATATTGTTCTGCTGAAAATTGTTCATGTTTGTCCAGAAATCTGATCCAAATTGTATTGTGTAATTATGTCTAGTGAGTAGTTGGATTAGGCCATCAGAGCGTTTGTAGCCTCAGGTCTTTGATCTTTTCATTTGTTCATTTAATACTATCCGCTTTAATAATTTTATTTTGTTTTTTACATTAATCAAATTTAAACTCTAAACTTCTACCAAATTTTAACCAAATCTCATCAAATTAACTTTATTCTTGTAAAAATATTAGCTTATTTCTTTTAACAATACGTATGAACGAATCTAAACCTTATATTTGTTTGTATATTAAATTTGACATTCATTTTCTAGCATAAAAGTTGTTATATGATTATTTTAACTTGATATAAGGGTTTTATAGTATTCATAGTCAATATAAAAATAGACATATTGTAGTGAATCAAATGACATTGAGTCAGAAACCATGCATCCATAATCCCATTTATATAAATACACTCACAAATTTAGCTACATATAACTTATGATTAATATTATACTTCATTTTCGTAACACATTCAAATTATTCATTTCTCAATTCATCTTAATCATATTAATCTTTTTTGACATGTAAAATTGTAGTTTTTTCTTCATTCTTTATACGTTAGTCACTTGTTTTAGCAAATTTTCAACAAATAAAATTTAACAAGATTTTTATAGTGTTTCAAGTATAGACATCAAACCAAAGTTTTTAATTTAAGTATTATTTACTTGATGCGAGAGGTATGTTTATTGTTCATGATATCAATTGCTTTGTTCGTGTTCTTAAATTGCTTACATTTTCTTGAACAACAATCCTTTTTAAGCATTGAGTAAATTTAACCAACTTCAACATTCAGAAAGCTCATTGCTCAATAAAGATTACTCAAAGCTAATATAAATGTACATTAAAGTAAATTGGTGGATTTGATACTTACATTAATTAAAGGTTTAATTATTGATTTTTATATTAAATTTTATAATTGTTTATATTGAATAGATGAAATACAATTTTTATTAAAGAGATCATTCTTACCAAAAAAAACTTACCGATATTTTTCATTAAATATTTTTTTTGTATGTTCAATTATATATCTTCAAATATTAGATATTGATGTGATAATATATCACTTCAACATATCATTTCTCTTTTAGTTTCTACAAATTTATTGTGGTACATGTGAACAATATTGTTCAAATTTTCTTCTTTTTTACTAAGATTATGAGTTTATGATTAATATTTTTTAATAAAATATATACAATTTTTGTGTGGTTTATGCTATTTTAATATAATTTTACACAATTTCTATTTAACGCCCGGGTGAAATTGCTATTTCACGCCCCGTTTCGTCCGTCACGGACGATCGTCCATCACGGACCAAGTGTATTCGTCCGTGATGGACAAAATGAACAATCAGAAAATTAAATGTTACTTGTCCCCACCTAACAACATTAACTACCCCATCATACTCATCAATATTACGGCCAAAATTAAACCCTAAACCTCTCAATCACTCTTTCCTTTCCATCCCACAATACTTCTTCCATTACTTTGATTCTTTTCCATGGCAAAAGAAGATGATTTTTCCAACTTCAATGGTGGAGAAGATGTTTCAAGGGATTATCATCACAATGAGGTATGTTTTTTAAGTTTTTACTTTACATGTTAGTAGAACTTAAGAATTTTATGGTTCCTTCTTGTGAATGTCTATATGTTTGAGTTGTTCTTTGGAAAAACAAACACTTTCTTAAGGTAATTCTCAATAGTTGTTACTATATATTCATAAAAACGTCATCTTTGATTATGTTGTACTAAAAAGTTGGAGATTTTGTGTGCAAAACTGCATGTTTGAGTGTTTGGCCTTGTTCTATTGAATTTTTACTAGATCATTGCAAGTGTGAGAACTTTGTTCGTCGACTGTTTTTGAAAGAAAATCGTATGTGACAAATGGATAGGTTCCATCCATCACGAATGGATTGCCTTCATCTATCACGAATGGAATGCTTCCATCCGTCACGGATGGAATGCATCCATTCATCACGGATGGATCTGTTTAACAGAAACTACATTCTTACCTGCTTTTATGCTAACTTGTTTTTTTACTTCAATAGGAGAGCAATTTCGTGAACGAAGGTATTAACAATTTGTCCCTAAATGAGTGGGACATGGCACCACCGTCCTTCTCACTTGGGTTTTTCGGCGAAAGTTGTGCGCCTCAACAACCTCATATATTGTTATCAGATTGTTTAGCTCGTAGTGGAATTACGTCCGTAAGGTGGCAGGCTCCACCTTAGTTTGGGTTCCCGACATTACACACACAGCCGCGGTTTGATTATCCTACACCTGAAGAAGTGATTGTTTCGGAAGATTATTCAGAGAAGTTTACCACGGGTGAAGTATTCGGCTCCAGAGATGATGCAATTAATTGGGCTAGACAAATTGGGTTTGATATTCACTTCTGCATCACTATTGGTCGGGATAGAAACCTTGGTAGAGGAAGCCTTCGGAAGACACAATTGTTGTGCAAAAAAGCGGGTATTTACATTCCTAAAGATGAAAACAGAGTAAGGCAAAGAACAAGGAGCAAAAAATGTGATTGTCCATTCAGATTGTTGTGTCAAGAAAAACCGAGAGACTCGTATACAATCAAGGTAGTTGTTGGAACTCACAACCATGTCATTGGTGATGACTTGTACGGGCATACATTCGCTGGCATGATGACACCTGAGCAGAAGAAGTTGTGTAAGGTCATGACAGAAAATCATAATAAACCATCCAAGATTGCAACAACACTTAACCAGGACCCAAACAACTGCACTAAAATGAAGCAAGTGTACAATAAAGTGTACAAGGTCCGACATAGTGGGATGGAAGGAAGAACCATGGTCCAAGAGTTCTTCCATAAGTGCAAGGAGAACAACTACTTTATGGAGTAAAGGTCGGATCCACCGACGAATAAGATTGCCGACATTTTCTTTGCCAGTCCAGATTTCATGAAACTCCTAAAGGCATTTTCGTACGTCCTTTTGTTAGACTCCACATACAGCACAAACAGGTTAGTATAACACATCTACATGTTACATCTACTTGTTGATATGTTTATTCATTATGCAATGACACATCTACTTGTGCAGGTATGACTTGCCTTTTCTCGGAATTATAAGAGTCACGTCTACATGGAAGAACTACAATCTGGCGGGGGCGTTTCTACAGCGTGAGCAAGAAGACAACTACGTGTGGGCCGCATAACAACTTTTTGAAATGTGTAAAAAGTGTCAAGTAACACCTACATGCCTAGTGACAGATCGTGAAAAGGCCTTAATGAATGCGCTAGATAGACTATTTCCAAGTGCAACGTCTTTCCTCTGTAGGCGCCATGTGAAGAAGAACATAGAGGACAATGCTAAGAAGGTGATGAAGGATAAAAGCTTGGGTACAAGGTTTGCAAATACATACTACAATTTATTCAAGCAAACAACTGTACCCGAGTACGAGAAGGAGTTGCACAAAATTGAGTCAGAATGGAGGGCTTGGCCACGTCTGACTTAATATGTAAGAAACAGATGGCTGATCCCGTATAGGAAAAGACTTGTGTCAGCTTGGACAGATACTGTGTTCACGCTTGGAACTTCCACGACAAACATGTTAGTGCATTGTCCATTCTGTAATGCATTATGTATTCACTCATTTGCTAAATTTTCACTGCATTCTGTTCTCTGTATAAACTTTTTTGTACTAAATATAGGGTTGAAGGAGCACACTCTAGTTTGAAAGACTTCTTGACTACTCCACATGACAGTCTAGACACGATATTCGGTCAATATCATTCAAAGATGGGTAACCAAGTGAAGGAAATCAAGGTGACCTTCAACGAGAGTGTACAAAACATGATGACTCTTGTGACATAAGCTGATGTTTTCAAGTACAAAGTATCTAAGGTTGCACTTGACCGCTTGACGGAGTGTTAGGAAACGGAACTCTGGAACTTCAGTTCCCCTGAGAGTTTCTTTCCTCAGTTTCTCTACTTTTGAAGATGACAAATATTATGATACTAATGTTTTATCTCAAAGATGTATTTTAAGGAACCACAGGAATACACCGAAGGCAAGAAAACCAAACAGGACAAAGAGAACCAAAGGAACAAGACAGAAGAAGGAACCCAGAGGAACCCAGATGTGCCCAGTAACGTAGCATGCGACATTGCGATTCCCAAGAAATCTGGGGACACACAACCTCGGACAAAAGTTGTTGAAAACGACTTGTCCGAAGCTTCCAAAGGTCTGCCAATGTCCAGAACAAAACAACAAGATACCCAGAAACGCTGAACCTCGGACAGAGAAGGTGAAAGCGATAGGACATAGAGATGTCACTGTCCAGAAGACAGTTCCCAAGCGCCCAGCTTGTTCAACCTCGGACGAAAGCATTTGGACAATGACATAGCAAGACTCGTCTGAGGTAGTTGACCAACCAAGAGAGATTCTGAGCTGCCTAGGTTGTTTGCACATGCCAAGAACAACGTGGACCAAGGAGAACCACTGATCCTAGGGCAAGCTCAATCTGTGGGAACCCAGAGAGGATTAAGCTGCGAAGAATCCTCTATAAAAGGAAGACTAACTCAAGAGTTATCTTCAAGCATTGAAATACGAATCACACTCATTAGCAAATATCAAGTGTGAACCTTCAAACAAGATCATCAAAGCAAACCGAGATCAAGAGGAACCAGTCAAGGAAGAGAAGAGCTGAGTGCTAAGTTCCTATGACTGTAAGTGATAGTTTCTAGGTGCGAAGGTCTGTTTCTTGGATTAATTATTGATTGTGTTAAGTTATCTAGGATTGTCTAACTGTGTGTAAGGCAAAAAAACTGTGTGTTTGTTCCTAGGATAAGTTGTAACCAAAAGAGATAAGAAATCAAGAAGTAGACCTTGAAATCCTTTCGAAAGAAAGGTAGTGGTTTTTATCCTGGATTACTAGTTGGCAATCAAAGGTTTCCACTATAAGGAACTTGTCATTTGTTTGATTGTTTATTTCCGCTGCGAAGGGAACTTAGAATCCATATTATGAGTTCCTTAAGTTATTATCTAACAATCACGATCCTATAATTGGTATCAGAGCAGGAAAAGCTCTAGATCTTTGTTAAGTTTGCAGATCATGTCTCAACCAAGCAAGTTTGAGCTCGGAATCTCCACCAACAAGCCACATCTCTGAAAGAAAGGAGAAGAAACATGGTGGGAAAAGTGCATGGAAAGCCACATATGGAGGATAGTCAAAAATGCTGGAGGATAGTCGAAAAATGGAGATGGCTATGTCGACCTCACCATGAAGGAAGAAGATTGGAAACCAGAATACTATGTTATCATGGAGAAGAATGCCAAGGCCAGGCAGTTCATCCTCAATGGATTGGACAGAGAGGACATGGACAAGGTCATAGGAATCAAGACGGCCAAAGAGATGTGGAAAGCTCTCAAGGAGATGCATGAAGGAAGTGAGGAACTAAAGCAAAGCAGAAAGTTTGCTTTGGAAGAAGAATACTACACCTTCAAAATGATGGAAACTGAGACTATCTCAGAGTACTACTCCCGCTTCAACAGATTGATTGGAAAGTTAACAGCGGCGGGAGTCGATCTTGATGAAGTCTCCAAGTCCCTAGTAGTTATCAATGGACTCAACTCCAAATTCACCCTTCTGAAGGGAATCATGAAGAACACTCCAGGCATCCAATCCCTTCCCTTGACACAAATCATAGGGAAACTGGAGGTTAAAGAAGGAGAGCACACCAAAGCCAATACCGACAAGAAACTGGAGAAAGGAATTGCCCTCAAGATCTCCAAAGCCTTCTCTAGGCTCGAGATGGAGGAAGAAAACTCAGACCTTGAAGAAGAAGAGGACGAACTAACAGCCCTCTTCACAAAGAACATCAAAAAATTCTTTGTGAAGGGAAGGTTCCAAAAGGGCAGTTCCTCTCACAATGGACCAAGAAAAGATCTCAAGGAAGTCTTCTGTTACGAGTGCAAGGAGAAGGGACACTACGCTAAGAACTGTCCCAACAAAGAAGAGTCCAAGGAAGAGGAAAGACCTCAAAGAAAGAAGGCTCTCGTAGCATCATGGGGAGAAGACTCAGATGAGGAACTAGATCTGAGTGGCTTCTCTGGAGGGAGATGTCTCATGGCAAAAGGAGACTCAAGCGACTCAAAAGACCTTGAGGTAACCTCTGACGATCTCTTAAAATCCCTAGTTGATTGTGATAAGAAACAACTTCTTAAGATCATAAAGAAACTAGGAAATGAAACCAGTTCCCTTCAACAGAAACTAGATGATTGTGAAGATGAAATTGCTTGCTTGACTGTCGAGAATTCTGTTTGGAGTAAAAAACTTGATGAAACTGAGAAAGACCTAGCTGAAACTCACTCCAAACTCATTGATATTAGAAATGTGCATGCTAGTCACCTTAAAATTTGAAAATCTTGTGATGAAACTAGCATAGACTCTGTCAAAGTTCCCTTGCATGCTAACCCACCTGGAAATGACATGCTTCAATCCATAATTGATAGGTTAGACATTCTCACTGATTCCATTAATGAAAAAATGATAAATCAAACTGTTTTTGTGAGACAACGCCATGGAATAGGATATGTCAATAATAAAGGGAACAATGATGCTGAAGAAGAAAAGGCTAGGCGAGAACTTGTTGAGATGAATGAGAATCTCAGTATTGCTCTTGCTACTTCTCGTGATAGGAATCAATTCCTATCAGAGAAGATCATGGTCCTTGAGAACAAGGCTGAAGTTACCAAACGTCTCAATGAAGGCTCTCAAAGTCCTAAGAAGGAACCAAAGGGAAAAGAAAAGATGGTTCCTGAAAACCAATGGTTCATCAATTCCTTTGCTCACAAAAGATATATTGACATGGCCCATAGCAAGGTTAGAAACAATGTTGATTTTAACAAAAGGAAAACTGAAAAACCTTTTAGGCCAGGAAAAGGAAAATATGGACATGTTGTTTACAATCGTTTGTGTACCTACTGTGGTAAGAATGGTCATTACAACACTGATTGTGCTAAGAAAAGGAACTTTGAAAAGGAGAAAAGTATTCATTACCATGAAAGGAACCAGTTCCCTGGTTATTCACAGACTCGCAATGCTAATCCCCCCAGTAAAGCCAAGCTTCGCTGGGTTCAGAAATCTTAGTTCCCTTATGTGCAGAAAGATGAGAGTCAACCTCAACTATGGTACATCGACAGTGGTTGCTCATGCCATATGACTGGAAGAAGAAATCAAATGACCTCTCTTCAACCTCTCCAAGGAGGGAACATATCCTTTGGAGACAAAAGCAAAGGGAAAATCTGTGGAATAGGAACTGTGAAACTCAACGACCACATTCAGGTAAACAAAGTTCACATTGTTGATAATCTTGGTTTTGATCTAATAAGTGTGTCACAACTGTGTGATCAAGGAGACAATGAAGTTAGATTCAGATCAAACGAATGTTCAGTCCTTGACTCCTCGGGACAAATCATCCTAAAAGGGAAAAGATTCAACAATGTCTACATAATTGATCCATCCTTTGTTCCCAAGGAGAAACTTTGTCTCTCAACTGTGAATGACCAAGCTGATTTGTGGCATCAACGCCTCGGTCATGCTAGCACCAAGCTGATTCAAAAGCTACACTCAAAGGAGCTAGTCAGAGGGCTGTCAAAGCTAAGTGGCACATCTAAGGAACTGTGCTCTGACTGTGTAAAAGGGAAACAGGCTCGTAGTTCCTTCAAGTCCAAAAACATGGTAAGCACCTCAAGGCCTCTTGAACTCATCCACATGGATCTGTGTGGACCCATGAGAGTTCAGAGCCTAGGAGGGAACAGGTATATCTTTGTTCTTGTCGATGACTTCTCTCGCTTTACTTGGACCATCTTTATTAAATCTAAGAGTGAAGTTATTGACCGCTTTAAAGATCTGGTTCCCTTGTTAGAAAAATCTCTTGATTGTTCACTCAATGCTATTCGGTCTGACCATGGTACCGAATTCGAAAATGGAGAATTTCTAACCTTTTACAGTGAGCATGGTATTGATCACAATTTCTCTGCACCATACACTCCTCAACAGAATGGAGTAGTGGAGAGGAAGAACAGAACTTTGGAAGACATGGCCCAGACTATGCTGATCTCAAGTGGACTCTCTCAATCATTTTGGGCTGAGGCGATCAACACAGCCTGCTACATCATCAATCGAGCCATGCTTCGCCCAATCACAGAGAAGACACCCTATGAACTCCTAAGAGGAAGAGTTCCCAACATCTCACATCTAAGGGTATTCGGATGCAAGTGCTTTGTGCACAACAATGGAAAGGATAATCTTGGCAAGTTCGACCCAAGAAGTGATGAAGGAATCTTCATTGGATACGCCTCGGGCAGCAAGGCATACAAAATCTTCAACAAAAGGACTAAAAAGGTAGAAGAGAGTGTTCATGTTATTTTTAACGAAAAATCACTTGGAAAGATTGTGCAGAACACTACCACTCTCTTTGAAGACCCGTTTCCTAAGGCATCTCAAGAAGATCCAGATGAAGATGTCACTCCACCCAGTTCCCAATCTGATGCATAGAATCCTCCACTAGCTCCTCCACCAGTTCTCATGGATAATGAACAACAATCCATTTCTGGGAACCATGAGCATGACGACAACATCTGTGGAGACTTCAATGATTCATCCTCCCACATGATCTTCAATGGAGAAGGTGATCCCAACCAGGAAGCTGAATGCTCAACTCAAAATGTCTCCACATCAAATGCTCTAGCTCCTAACAGAGAAAGAAGAGTCATCAAGCCTCCAGTTAGGTTTGAACATCTAACCTTCTTTGCTTTCAATGCTTTTCTGTCTATTGTGGAACCAAAGAACATAAGTGAGGCACTGAAGGATGCGGACTGGATGCAAGCTATACAAGAAGAGCTCCATCAGTTTGAAAGGAACAAAGTATGGCATCTAGTTCCCCGTCCCAAGGATAAACACATCATAGGAACTAGATGGGTTTTCAAAAACAAGCTAGATGATACAGGAGCTGTGATAAGGAACAAAGCAAGACTCGTTGCTCAAGGATACAATCAATAAGAAGGCATCGACTATGATGAAACCTATGCTCCAGTGGCAAGGATTGAGGCAATAAGATTGTTAATTGCCTTTGCATCACACAAAAGGGTTCAAGTTGTTCCAAATGGATGTAAAGACGGCCTTCCTCAATGGAATTCTTCAAGAAGAAGTCTATGTCAAGCAACCACCTGGTTTTGAAGACGACGATCATCCAGACCATGTCTACTTTCTAGACAAGGCACTATATGGCCTCAAGCAAGCTCCCAGAGCTTGGTATGATCGACTTGCTCAGTTCCTACTCTCAAATGGATATAGGCGTGGAGTTATTGACAAGACTCTCTTCATCCTAGAAGAAGAAGGTAACATCTTGGTGGTTCAAATTTATGTCGATGATATTATTTTTGGCTCCACTAACTTGTCCCTTGTAGACAAGTTCAAAAACTTGATGAGCAGTGAGTTTGAAATGAGCCTAATTGGGGAACTCACCTTCTTCCTCGGATTACAAATCACTCAAAAAGAAGATGGTATTCAAATCCACCAATAGAAGTATGTCAGGGAACTACTGAAAAGGTTCAAAATGGACTCATGCAAGCCTCTTTCCACTCCCATATCCACCATTGCCCATTTGGATAAGGATCATTCGAGTCCTCTAGTGGAGGAGAAGCTCTATAGAGGTATGATAGGATCACTTATGTACCTAACCGCTAGTCGACCAGACATTATTTTTGTTGTTGGTTTGTGTGCTAGGTTCCAATCTTATCCAAGAGAAACCCACTTGGCTGCTGTGAAGAGAATACTTAGATATCTCAAGGGAACTGACTCTCTCTGCATTTGGTACCCCAAAGAGTGTCCATTTGAGCTAATGGGCTTCACTGATGCTGATTATGCTGGATACTTGGTGGATAGGAAGAGCACTTCTGGAATGGCACAGTTCCTAGGCCCTTGCCTTGTGTCATGGGGATCAAAGAAACAAGTCTCAGTCTCCCTCTCCACCATAGAATCCGAGTACATTGCGGCTGCCACCTGTTGTTCCCAACTTCTCTGGCTAAAGCAACAACTCGCGGATTTTGGTATGTCTTATGGCCCTCTTACAATTCTTTGTGATAACACTAGTGCCATAAACATTTCAAAGAATCTTGTGCATCATACTAGGACCAAACATATCGATATAAGACATCATTTTCTTAGAGATCGTGTTGAGAAGGGAAACATCATTATGAAGTTTTGTAGAACTGAAGATCAGGTTGCAGATATATTCACCAAAGCCTTGAATAGAGTTCCTTTCGAGAACCTTAGATTAGAACTAGGAATGATTCCTATAACCTAGTAGTGACTTTAGTATAAAGGTTCCTTTTCAGTTCCCCTGATTGTCTAGTTTAAGATTGTCAACTTGTTGAGTCTTGATATCTTTGTGTTATATCTTTTGCTACAAACCCTACTTTTCATAATGGTCTCTTTAAAAAGGGTTTAGATAAATTTTTCTGGCTCGTCTCCTTTTGGTCCTCATTATTCTTTCCACTTCTTCATTGTTCAAGTTTCTTTGAATGGCCCAAAAGTCACAATCTGATCATATTTCTAACCCAACATTACAGGCCGAAATGATGATTGTGTACTAAGACCTTCCCCTGCCTCATTGCTCAATTTAATTCTCTATGATCCATCCCTAAACCCTCTCTGAGAATTATTGTGCAATGCGATAAATGGCCTACCCTGATTCCTTGTATGGGAACGTATTTTTCTTGTTCCATTGTTTAAACTCACATCAAAGGTTCCCATTTGTCCTTCTAGCACGTTGAATATATCGCCAGAAAGGAACCAGGATGAAGCATACTTCCAACGGCTACTTTGGCTCTCCCCCAAAGCTATTTATGGCAAAATCGCAGAGGTCAGTCACGTCTTATCAGTTGGCAGACCTCCCTCTTCTCTGAATGGGTAAGCTTTGAATTTGTATTGGTCGTTCGGAAAAGCTGCAAAGAGCCTTCAATGCTCCAGATTCTCCCCAATCTTCTCAACGGCTAGATTTGTCTCAACGTCCATTCCGCCCTCACCACCTTTAAGAGTTGCCCTGTTGCTCCAAGCTAATCCCATAACTCGCCATCTCTCTGATCTTCCACTTCTCTCTCTCTCAAACACAGAAATCCTTAACTTCTCAAAAATGGCCAATCCAAACCCTAATGTTATCCTGGATGAAGAGGAGGCAGCCCTTCTCAAAGCCTTTCGCGAAAAGAAGGCAGCATCTTCCTCCAAGCCTATTTCTGCCACCACTTCTCCAAAAACCCAACCTGAAGAGAAAACTGTGGAGACAACAGCGGAGAAACCTGAAGAGAAACTTGAGAAGCCGTCAAAATCACAGGCTGAGGAGAAAGCCATAGCCATCACCCCGGCCTCGGAATCGGCTACAAAATCCGTCTCCGAAGGTGACTCGCATGACTCCTCCCCTGACAAGTCTATCCAAACGCTTTCCAGCCCTGAGCCCTCACCAGCAAGCCTAAAATCAAAACCCCTTCCAATCCTGGTCCCTCTGTTGCCACCAGGCTAAAACAACGGAAAAGGAGTTCCCAAGCCTTGGTTCCCTATGATCCTCAATCCAACGAGCAGAAACCCTCCAAAAGAACCAAAGCCCTAACCGTCTTTGCCTCTTCCTCCCTGGGTCACGTCTCCTCTCTCTTCTCTAAGAGGAAGATCCTCAAGCCCCTCATAATCGGCAAAGAGTTCTGGTCACAAGAACTGGAAGAAGAAGATGAGGATATGTTTGGAGAAGCCCTTGCTGAGTTCCACTCCCTCCTGCAGTACCAAGGATGGGACGAGATGTTGATTGAGCCCTTCTCTGCTTCTGATGAGGTCGTCCGCTTGTTTTACCAGTCTATCGAGTTTGTACCCGCTAAAGAAAATTGTCCCTGTAATGATGCTATTCTCATATGGAAGGGAACCAGCTATCCCCTATCCTCCAACCTCATAGCATCCGCTCTAGGGATTGAATCAAGGTCTGGGTTTGGCATTCTCCCTCAGAAAAAGGGGTGGTCCAAGGGAAAGGGCTACAAATCCAAGGGAGCAGTGGTCAAGAAAATCTACGACGGCGCCTCCCCCCCATCTTTGGAGACAAAGGATCTCTCCATCGCAAACAAGCTTTTACACTTCTGGCTCACCCGCAATCTGGTTCCAGACAGGAGCACCGGAACGACGTTCTCATCACAGACGCCATCTTTATGGACAAGGTGATCTCTGGTATTCAATTGGATCTCCCTCGGATTGTCTTGGCTCATATGCAGTTTTGCTCATCCCATGCCTCTCATGCTTTACCATTCCCTCATATCATCAAGAGAATTCTCTCCAACCTTCACCAGTATCCCGAAGAATTGCCTGAGACAGTCTACAACAAGTGCCTAACCATCGCCACTGTTCGGAAGTTGAAGACTAAGGAACAACAGACCAATCCTTCTCAAGCTCAAGCTCAAGCTCAAGCTCAACTGCCTAAAGAAAAAGCCAGTTCCCAGGCCCCCTCAAGCTCCCAGCCACAGCTCAACCCCTCTCAAGACTCCTTTGCGATCCTTTCTGCTCTGGATCGTATTGAAAAGGCCATCATGGTAGGCTCGACTGCTATCCCGGTCGCCCTCCGTGATCAAGTAAAAGAGCTAGGATGAATGAGTTCTGCTATTGTGGATCTGGTAGAAATTCTTCAGAAGGAGTGGAAATATGCAATCGGTGTTCATCAGGCCACGGGCCAAAATATAGGAACTGTCGACAAAGATGCTGAAGAGGAGGCCGCTGCTCTGCCATAGGAACGCTTGGTCTGGTTCCCAGTGCTGTAACCTCACAGCATGCTAGTCGTTTCCCCTAGAATCCTCTTCCCTCTTATATCCCCATGTCGTCTTTCCTAACGATTGCCTTTGTTGTTTCCCTCGTCGTTTGTTATTTTGTTGTTGGTCCTTGTCGGTGTTTGTTAAGTTGTTAGTTTGTGTTGTTTTGTGGCTTATCTTACCCTTTCTATGAACAATGCCTAGTTTTAAGTTTTAATGACTGCTTTTGGTCTTGCTCCTATGATTAATTTGTCTCTGCCTTAAGTTTCCATTATGCTTCTGTTATGGGTTTGATGCAACTGTGCATTCACTTGGATATCATATTCTCAACTTGTTAACTTATCTTTTAGATGATGTCAAAAGGGGGAAGAAGGATAGGAACCTTGAACTTTGGAAACTGCTGGACTAATAGGAACTCTGAACTAGTTCTACTTCTAAGGGGGAATTCGAATAAACTCGTTCATTTGCTTAGGGGGAATTTGCAACCATTTGAATGTTCTCGCATTAGTTTATAATGTTGTAAATCCCTTAAACTCAATATGGTCTCATGAAATTCAAGTCCTATTATGTTGCCAGGTTCCTTGTATTTGTCATCATCAAAAAGGGGGAAATTGTTAGGAAACGGAACTCTGGAACTTCAGTTCCCCTGAGAGTTTCTTTCCTCAGTTTCTCTACTTTTGAAGATGACAAATATTATGATACTAATGTTTTATCTCAAAGATGTGTTTTAAGGAACCACAGGAATACACCGAAGGCAAGAAAACCAAACAGGACAAAGAGAACCAAAGGAACAAGACATAAGAAGGAACCCAGAGGAACCCAGATGTGCCCAGTAACGTAGCATGCGACATTGCAATTCCCGAGAAATCTGGGGACACACAACCTCGGACAAAATTTGTTGAAAATGACTTGTCTGAAGCTTCCAAAGGTCTGCCAATGTCCAGAACAAAACAACAAGATACCCAGAAACGCTGAACCTCGGACAGAGAAGGTGAAAGCGACAGGACATAGAGATGTCACTGTCCAGAAGATAGTTCCCAAGTGCCCAGCTTGTTCAACCTCGGACGAAAGCATTTGGACAACGACATAGCAAGACTCGTCTGAGGTAGTTGACCAACCAAGAGAGATTCTGAGCTGCCTCGGTTGTTTGCACATGCCAAGAACAACGTGGACCAAGGAGAACCACTGATCCTAGGGCAAGCTCAATCTGTGGGAACCCAGAGAGGATTAAGCTGCGAAGAATCCTCTATAAAAGGAAGACTAACTCAAGAGTTATCTTCAAGCACTGAAATACGAATCACACTCATTAGCAAATATCAAGTGTGAACCTTCAAACAAGATCATCAAAGCAAACCGAGATCAAGAGGAACCAGTCAAGGAAGAGAAGAGATGAGTGCTAAGTGTAACACCCCCAAAACTTAACCCTTTTGGAAAGGTATTACCGCCAGTGACCCCAGTGTTCCTTACCGAGATCACCCAAGGCTTTACCAAATAAATACAATTCATGAAATGCGATTGATACACAATGATCAAGCATTAAATTTCCAAAACATAACATTGTCAAGGAAACAAGAGTTACGGGATTACAACCCAATCCCGAATAGGTCAAAACATAGTTTAAACCAAACACAACGGAAGACTAAGAAAGTACATTACAAACGGAGTTATTGTCCAAAGGATCATAACCTGATTAAAGAAATAATTAAAACATTCAAAAACCACCGCCGAATCCATAGTCCTTCTAATCTTCTAAGCTACTTCATAACTGATGTGCCGAATCAAATGGATGACACCAGCCAACCATGCAAGGGAAAATATTGGTTGGTTAGTCTAAATGAATAGACTAGCAAGGGTATAAAGCAGACTGGTTTGAAGCAGTTGTATTAGGTTAGACTCTTCGTCCCTCGAATAATAATCGAGTACGCTTATCAACCACCATACTCCTACTGGAATAAACAAGAGGTATGCACAAGAGAAGATTCTGGAAGACTGAATCTTCACAGAAATCGACTCGAAAGAAGACTCCAATTGAAATGAGTCTTTAAGGAAGTAATGACAAATCTGGAATATTACAGAATCATACAACCATGATTTAAAACTGACTGAGATGCTTCGGTTCACGACCAACCTCATCGCCTACAGCGAATCCAGATTGGAAGGAGAACGTACTACATTCAAGTCAAGACGAGTTTCCTAGCTGCACTATAACTTAGCTGCACTACTCGCCCAAGGTGTATTAATTATGTGCGTCAAGGTAGCACTTATCTGATTTATGTTTCAAAACACACATCACATTATAGACTTTTACATGTGTACCCCACCAATGGGACGACACATCTTAGTATACGTTTCGTCGAGAGTGATGTATACCGAAAGGTTTGTGACACCAGCTAAGTGTCCTGTCTCTACACACATGTGTAAGAGATCGATCATGATCATAGAATAGTACCAGATGGGGACGAACCATCCCGATACCAGATTCTAAAGAAACGACTGGACAGAGTCCGAGTAATGTTCCTATTTAACAGTGCTAACTAAACAGTTACAGCACAACAATAGTTACAGGATAAATCCACATAAAGGCCCGAAAGGCGATCACAGATAATAGCGTTGTTCTAACAAATATACAACCTATTATATGATTTTCAAAACAATTTCTCAAAACCATTTCCAGACAAACAGAATATTCATTCCAAATTAATTACTCAGATAAACTACTGATAATTAATGTAAATATGGAACGAATGAGCAAGAGCGAACCACCACTTGCCTTACTCCGCAGAATAGTCTAAAGACGTCACTGGATTCCGGGCTCGACACGGTATAGTTCCGACAGCACAACAACCTTCGAGTCGACCCATAAAAGGAACCATAAGTTAGATCCGACATAAACAGTACGAATCTAAACACGGCGAAAGAACACGAAAGGAAAGACGCCACGACGACAACCGACCAAGCCAAAGCCACGAAGGCGTTCTGGGCACTGGCGGCGGTCGCTGTTCTTGGCGGCGGTCGCCGTATTCATCACAGCGGTCGCCGTGAAGAACACGGCGGTCACCGTCTTCATCACGGCGGTCGCCGTGAAGAACACGGCGGTCGCCGTGACGAACTCAGACGACACAGAACGAGAGAAAACTCATCCCAAAACACGAGCGGTTCGGCCTCCTTCGACTTGCTTTGGCTTCTAACCTCCAAGGCTAACCAAAAGCTTCACAAAGGCACTCAAGAACCACACCAAAGCAACATCGGCGAGACCTTCAATTTCCGGCGAAAACACAACTCCGGCGAGAGGCGAATTTGGCAGCGATTCGGGGTTGTAGATGACCCAAAACCCATGCCCAAGTTCATCTATTTATAGGCAAACCCCAAGGAGTGATCTGCAAACCCTCAGACGCGGCAAACGACGCAACGGCGTGCCTCGAACGACATCGGCGACCAACGGGCAATGCCCACTGGACAATCACGGCGGTCGCCGTGATTTTGCCTGCGGCGGGCACGCGGCGGTCGCCGTCGTTAGGCCTGTCGCGGCCATCTAGAAGCTGACACGCTGACTTCTCGGGCCCAACCACGGCGGTCGCCGTTTCTGAACGGCGGTCGCCGTTTCCCCCTTTTCCCGCCCATTCGGCTTTGAACGAGCTTGACGATAAACCGGGATAAAAAAATTCGTACGCGAACGACAATTAAACTCCAAGGCATGATGTCTGTATATTATTTCACTGAGAAAAATATTACAGATACAGAGCACATTATAGAATGTCTCAAACTACCTGAATTAAATCCGACGTACACAACGGATACCCGGAAAAATTCCATAATTCCCAATATAACCTTACAAAATTACGGGGTATCACACTAAGTTCCTGTGACTGTAAGTGATAGTTCCTAGGTGCGAATGTCTGTTTCTTGGATTAATTATTGATTGTATTAAGTTATCTAGGATTGCCTAACTGTGTGTAAGGCAAATAAACTGTGTGTTTGTTCCTAGGATAAGTTGTAACCAAAAGAGATAAGAAATCAAGAAGTAGACCTTGAAATCCTTTCAAAAGAAAGGTAGTGGTTTTTATCCTGGATTGCTAGTTGGCAATCAAAGGTTTCCACTATAAGGAACTTGTCATTTATTTGATTGTTTATTTCCGCTGCAAAGGGAACTTAGAATCCATATTCTGAGTTCCTTAAGTTATTATCTAACAATCACGATCCTACACGGAGGAATACAGAAAATGGGAAAATCCATTTTATGACAGTACCTGCACATGCCAGATGAGGGTGAGAGATATGTGGCGAGTTCAATCCTTATTAAGCTTTCAGCGTTGCATCCGTTTTGGAGACGATTGAGTTTGTCAGAAGTGCAAGACGAAGGTAAGGTTGAGGTGAAGCGCAGAGTCGCGAGATCTTTGATGGATCAATTTTATATGGATCAGTTCCCCAATCTGTCAACAGATGATCAAGAAAAATGTGTCTCGCGACTGTACGACATAGCTCGCCCCGAGGGGACTAGTTTGCAAGAGCCGACTATTGTGAGGCATAAGGGACGGCCAATAGGAGCTCCAAACAAAGATACCACTAAAAGACATCCTTCTTCATGGGAGTACACATACAAAGATATGGAAAGGACACCTCCCAAGAAGCAACGAGGTAGGCCACCAAAGCCCACTAGTACACCTTCACCAAACCCTAAAGCTCCTACCACTCCTTTGAGGCCATCTCAGGTTAGAGCTCCCAAGAAACCAGTGGGTCAAATGTTTCCACCACCTTATCTGTCTCCATAGTCCTTCATTAAAGACTTTGAGCCATATAAGGGTATAGTTCTGTCGTGTATGCACGAATAATTGAACGGTTACTTTGATATTGTTGGTGATGGAAATTGTGGATACAGAGCCGTTGCAGATCAAATAGGCATCGAGTAGGAACAATGGAGGATCGTCCAACAAGCCATGATTGACAAGGTGAAAGAAATTTGGGAATTGTATGCTAAGACTTGCCTCTTTGAGATGACGCTGGAAAAAGTACTACAACAGCTTACATGGTTTGACTCTGGGATGGCCCCAGAGAAGACTTGGATGGTGCTTCCAGATATGGGTTATCTGGTCGCTTCTGCATTCAATTGTGCAATTGCCGTGGTGGGTGGTCTAAACGCTACTTTCTTGCCTTTGCAAGCGGTTCCACATCATCCCAGAGGTGCTAAGCTTAAGACGATATGCATCTTCCATGTTGAGAAGGAGAGTCATTTCATTTCGATATGGTACTAATCATTTTATATTTATTATTTGAACCCATGAACTAGGCAACTGAGTACGTTCTCCATTCTTTTATAGATGGCCCTATCAGAGGAGTCACCATTGCCGCCAGTATTTGTCATGTGGAAGCATGCACATGATGCCTCTGCTGCTTGTCTGTATGATCCATTCGGTCCTCAGCTGATGGCGTACAGACCTTGTTCCACAAGAAAGAGACGAGGTCGCAAGCCGACTTAAATGTTATTGTACTCGAACATTGTAATCCTATTATGATCCATGTTTTATGTCCCGTCTTTGGATGCTACTGTACTCGCCAAGAGATCTATGTTTTATGTCTCGTCTTTGAAGAAGTATAACTTTTTCTACGTAACGCCGAATTGAGTGATTCCAACGCCAGATTAAAGTAAAAGATGTCAACTATAACCCCTCCAAATTTCAGTGCGTTTGGACAATGATTTAGCTTCTGTAAAGTGGCACAGTTTGTCACAAACTGTGCCACTAACTGTGTCACTTTACAGAAGCTAACCGCTCAAGTGTAAAATTGCTCTTCCTCTGCGCATGTTGTAGAATTGCTCTTCCTCCGCATCATGGAATGGATTGAGACAATGCAAAGCTTGTCCAATGCACTACAAAAATACGGAAATATTAACTAAGGTAAAGCTTGAATTGTATATGTAAATTAAAAACAAACATACAACACATATTTTCACCTGGATAGTATCACTGATGCATGCATCCTAAAATCTAACACATGGGTGTGTACGAGGTATGTACCGTTCCATGTAGTTTGCACTGTAGTCAAATCCATTGTGTGCAGGAGGGCCCATATGTTTGATCCAGATGGAGTGCTCACTTCTTGCATCCCAACTCCAGTTTGAAGCAGAGTCATATATATTGTACTATATAATTCCTGATGTTGGGATGTCTGGCAGCTTTGATGGGCTGTATAACCAGTCGGGGAATCTGTTGTTCACGTCCAAACTACATCGCTACACGATCAGAAATGAGATGACCCCATGAAAAAAGGCAGGAGCCAACTCCGACATACTGTAATTAACATATCCATAGGGCTGCCAGTCAACCTATACAAAATTGGATGCACTCAACATAGCCGTAAGTACCTTCATACAACTGTATTACTTTAATATGAGACATAAACCACATCATATGATACTTACATGCCAATGTTGTATTAAGTCTAGCTCTTCCCTGTAGTTTCTTCTCTGTCTACTACGAGTCTGCACAGGGTTCCATCACCTTGCATATGGCACATTGTCTTCGAAGCAGAGATTTGTGGAGGACGAAAGCTAAGAAAGTACAGATAGATCCATGCCTGAACATAAATATGTTTTTACAAACATATCAACCTATACCTTAAATTTAATTAAATAATATAAAAATAATAAGCAACACAATTCTTACCAGCAACAATGTGTAGCATGTCGACATCTGAATGCCAACGTGCCGGAACCCCAAGAAAGATTACGAGTAGCACGAACGTCACTCACATAGGTCAGATTAGGCATGGGCAACATGTGTTGGGACTTGTCGGGAAAGAGGGTCAAGCCCTTCAGGTACAGTAGATAACCCGATGCGATCGTCTCATCATCCAGCTATGTGGTCAAGCAATGATTTTTTAGGTTGTCTGCAGTGAGTCCATGTGCCATTTTGGGTGTCAAGGAAAAGAACTCCATTGCCCTCAGCACTTGTTCATTGAACAATTCATTTTTGCCCTTGATGCGATCTTGGAGAAGAAGTCCCATTTCATCCCCATCAATCTTGAGGCCCAAAATCATGTAGACATCCAGGAGAGTGATCATCATCTCTCCAAATGGCATATGAAATGAATTGGTCTCCGGTTGCCACCACTCCACAAATGCAGAAATCAAAGACTGATCTACATAAGTGTAGATTAGGTCTTGCAAATGTGTGATGCCGCTGTTTCGGGCAAGATCGCACCATGTAGAGTGATCGTCTAGCCTCCATTTCCTTAGCTGCTCATGCTTGTGCTGAAATGTGAGAGTTTCTCGCTCCTATACAAAAAATGTTAGATACAAAAATAAATAGGGAAATAATTTAATAACAACATCAAGTTTTGATAACTTACGATGTCTTGATAAATGAAGTATGTTGTATGGGCTATGAAGCTAAACAACAGGTTTGGGTTCTCTGGACCTCCCGCTACAGGTCCTACCAACTTCGGATCGATAGCATCCCGACCTCCAGCATGTCTACGTTGTCTACCCTGTTTCCTAGGCTGTCTACCCTGCCTAGGCTATCTAGAAGCAGTCGGTTCCTCCGCCAGTTCCTCAAAGCTAGGCTGCTGAGCGGGCCAAACACCTTGCCCACTCATATCTCCTGACCACATGGGCCAACCACTAGGTTGTTCTGGTGCAGGAGGTACATACCATGTCGGATCCTATAAAACAAATTATTAGAAACAATATTAAATAATGTAATAGTTTAATTAACTAAGCATATATATAGTTACTTACCACATCCGGTTTAACATTCTGGTATATGGGTGGATCGTTAAAAGGCTGTTCAATGGCGGATCTGAATATATCGGTTCATTTACCGTGCTCGATCTCGCTCTGTCGCCTTTTTTATTTTTATCTTCAAAGGTTCCCTTCTTCGGTATACGATGGCCTCCTGATTTTATTCTTGTCCCTCATGGACAGCGTTCCACCTTCGATGGCGGGCAGATCTTGTCTGGTTATCCATCTGTAACAGGAAAAAACAGCACAATAGAAGCAACAACTCCTAAAAAACAACACTTTAGCTCCAAAAAACAACACTTAAACATGTCGACGGGTTGCTCAACTTACTAAATTTCCTTCTTGAAAGATTTCAAATTTGTATAACATTACAGAAAGTACTAGTCGCATCAAAGAGATCCGTTCGTGACGGATCAACACGATCCGTCGATCCGTCCGTGACGGACGGGTTGTTCAGCTTCATCCCAAAATTCAAACATGCCGAGATACCCCAAAATTCAAACTAGTAGAAATCGACAATATTTGTCCAGATTCAAGTCATTTTTTCATTTCAAACAAGTTCAAATTCAACATTAAACACTTAATCATGTAAACCCTAAAACCTAATTCATCAAAAATTTGCAAATAACATTCAATAATTTCAACACCATTAAACTACGCCAAGAACAAGTACAAATTTAACTAACATGATGGTTCGTAATGGACGAATTCGATTGATACGTGACGAATGGAAAGGAAGAGAGCGAAGAGGGGTTGAGACGAAGCTGATTTTGGGTGAAATGACGAAGGGGACGAAGTTGCTGTATTTATGGGCAACAACTTCGTCCGTGGCGGAGGAAAGTCATTCGTCCGTGATGAACGAAAGGCATCCGTCTGTGACGGACAGATGTGTTTTGTCCATCACGGACGAACCAGGGCGGCAAATAGAATTTTACCCGGGGCGTGAAATAGCAATGGCCTAATTTTATTAGATATACACGTAATAGTGATATTAAAGTTATACTAAAACAACACCTTAATAAAAATATCATGTGCATGGCACGAGTTCTGAACTAGTATATATATTAAAGTTCACTCCTTTTGAGCCATGAGAGTAATTTTAGATCCAAGTTGTTGATGTATTACTTTTATATTTTTTATTATATTAAATAATTAGTAAAATATAATTTGACAAATAAATTTTAAAGCTCTCCATTTTCAAGCCTTCTATATAACTTAGGTTATTCTATTAATGGGTAAAACTAAAAAGGAACATAAATTTAACTTTTCATAGAATTGTTCCTTTTGAATGATTCAGATTCTTAACAACTTATAATAAATTTATATTAGACTATAAATATCTATTAATTTTCTTAAATTCTATAACCTATTTTGCTTTACACCACCGATTAAGATCAACTTCTTCTTTTTCATTTAGTATATATTTTAATAAAATCTTTGTACTCTATTGTTATTCCATTCATCCACTCATTCACTCATTGATACATTCTACTCAACTTATATACAGATTATATAATACATGTTTTAATTATGTGGGTTTTAAAATATTAATTTCATCAAGCTTTGCGAAAAGAACGGTTAGGCATTTTGTCAAAATTCACGCTCCTGCATTTTTATTTTTATATTTTTCCTCTTTTATATTTATTTGATAACTAATAAAAATCTAGCTAATTTTACGTTAAGTAATTTTAAACTAAAATATATATTCTACTATTTACGTAATATTTTTTATCAAATGATTTAATATGAAAAATGTAATAGCTTTTATATTTTAACTATATATAACCTCCATCTATTAATATATAAACGGATTTGATTCTTTCCTTGTAACAATCATTTTCTTCTTTCTAGCACTGAGGTCCATTCAACTACTATATTCAACCAAGTTATGAGATGCGAGAATTTCTAATCCTAAAATATTCTAACTTTGATTTCGTATATGAAGAATACATCTATTATTTAAGTAGGTTTAAAAAACTTAACAGCCAGTTTTAGTTATTGTTGATTTTTTAAATCTTTTAAATCTATTTATAGTTATAAAAAAGGATATGATTATATAAAAAATGTTGTTTCCATGCTAAAAATATAAATAACGTACATATACTATAGAGGAAATGTACATTTAGGCAAGCATTTATAAAAATCATTTATATTTTTTAGGTAAAAAATTATGCAATTCATAAGTCATGTACATACAATGTAATATATATGCATATTTAGACAAAGAAATTTATGTGCATTAAATTTTTGAAATGCATAATTTAAAGTCTAAAATTATTTATGTATAAATTTTATATATTGTGTATCATTCACTTTTCGCACCAAAGACATGGGCGGAGCCAGGATTTTACTCTAGGGGGGCTAAAATCATGCGTGATTAAAATCTCGCGTGGGTGAAATCCGACGTGGCTTAAATCCTGTTTTGCAAAAATCAATTTTAATTTTCGTGAAGCTTTTGTTTGTTAGGGCCGGCTGAAGTTACATTTTCAGATGAGATGAAGGAAAAAAAGCTTAAGATAATTTTATTTTCGAGGCTTAAATCTGTTAGGGGCCTTAGGGCCGATTGGAGTTATATTTTCAGGTGAGATGGGGAGAAAAAGGCTTTAAGGTATTTTTATTTTCGCAAAATAAAAATATTTTACAAAATGTCATTCTCTTAACAATTTTATGTATATAACTGTTTAAGCAATATAAAATATATAAAAAACTTCATATAATATTTTAATGAAAAGCATGTCAGGGGAATCATACTAAAAATTCAGTTATTATTAGACTTGTCAAAAACCGACCCAACCCGAAAACCCGACCCGAACGTCACTGGGTCAAGAAAGACCCGAACCCGAAGGACCCGAACCCAAACCCGACCCGACCCGACTCAACCCGAACGCAAATCCGAGCTCGCGGGTCCCCTTTATTTTGTATATTTTATTTTATTTATATTAAATATTTTAATAAACTTTATTAAATAATAATATAATATTAATTATATTATTATAATTATTTTTATAAAGTTAAAATTCATAATAATAATCATAAAAAAAGGGCATGTTCGACCCGCTGGGTCAACCCGAACCCGACCCGTCCGACCCGAAAATTTTATCAACCCGATCGACCCGAACCCGATTTGACCCGAACCCGACATGACCCGAACCCGAACCCGACCCGGTTGACAGGTCTAGTTATTATCCTTGATCCTATATATACATATATGTTTATGCATTGTGATGTTTGTATTATACTATTATGAGCACATTATATGTAAGCTATTCTTTATAATATTTTACAATTATAATTTATTTAATTGATAATGTATATTGATTTTTTTATTAACATACAATTATGTAAGACATTTAATATACGATATATTATAACAATAACAAGATATAAAAGTACAATACATATATTTAAAATACAGTTAAATATTTTAAAGTTTATGGTATTTTTATAATGTTTAATATTGATTTTATAAAAAAATATTTAATCTAATCATGTACTTGAGTACTTGACACATGTACTCAATTGATATTCAGATTTGAAGCTGTATTATCAGTAGAGACTAATTGACGATTTTGATTTATGACAAAAACAATTTTACATCAAATAACATAACAAATGTCGTATATAAAGAGGTCTTCCATAATATTGTATAAGTAGTCTTCAATAAATCTATTATTCATTAAGTTTGTAAACATTTATATTTTTCTTATTTAATTGTCAACAAGTCAAAAGTTTTTTTTGATAATTTTTATTTATTATATACGGTATGTTATAAACACCCGTGCATGACACATGTATTAGACTAATTATACTTAATTTCTAATGCGCTATTGAAAGAATTCAGTATGCGTTAAAAAACAAGACCCTTAACAGCCAGTTAATGAATGGACAAAAAAGCCCTTCTCTATTTAGACTATTTTATTTTTTTAAATCAAATTTCAGCAGGCACGACCAGTACCATTTTCATCTCCTTTAGACTCCTTCCTCTCTTTCAAGCAGGTGGTCTTCGTCTTTTTCGTCTCGCCGTCGACAACTTTTCTGACAATCAACGATGAGGACTCAATGCGAATTTTGTGCTCGAAACAGCCCTGTCCCTTCATCTTCTTCCTGTCCTTCCAGCCCGTTCCTTCTCTCTTTCGTTCTAACAACATGAAAAAAACCAGAGGTGGTTGTGCGGTGGCAAGAAAGGCGACGGCAGCCAACAACACTATGGTGGCGGAGATGGCGGCTCAAGAAACCAGTGTCTCAGCTAAACTTGCAATTAGGACATAGGCCAGATCTGAAAATTGGGAGATTGGGAATAAAGAAGAGAAAACAAAAAGGGTTGATTTTGAGTAGAAGAGTCAAATTGAAACACAAGATTTTAGGATTTATGACCTTCTTGAAGATTGTCTTCGAATTTGAGTAAGTTAATTGGATTCCAACCCAACGACTCAATAACTCCGAAAAAAATTGAAAACAAGTGTATTGTACGCAGACGCAATGCGTAGCAGTATGCTTCATTTTTTATATTTAAACCAAACTTACCCGTACATATTATGTATAAGTATATTGGATATAAATATTAAAAAGTAAGGGTATAAATATGAATGTCGTTTTGGCTTCAAAATATACTTTTTGAGAAGATTTCGATGTGGGACTGGGAGTCTGAGTTCTCATAGGATATACGTATGACCGCATCAAACCTAAGTCAATAAGACCAAATTGAATAAAATATTTATATTGAATGAGTAATTTTTTTAGGCCATTATTAAATAGAGTCAATCTATTTTTGATAAAGATTGACTCTATACAAATATAAGTATTTTGTTCCAAAATGGTAAACCTATCACCCTTATTTTCTTTTTCGTTTTCCCATCCTCTCTTTCTTTCTTTACTTCTCATCTCACATTTGTGCAAAATCAGCCCCCTCTTATAAAGTTTAGCCACTAAATCGCCATCAATTCGGATCAAGAAGGTGTCACACTTGAAGAATCAATCAATCATCCCCTTAAAAATGTAAGTTTATCCACTAGTTGTTGTACTTTCGTATTTACGGTTTTTTTGAATTTTGAAGATTGAATTTTGGGTATTATAGACTAATTTGTGTTATAGATTCGAATTTGTAAGTTTATCGATGAATAAAATGTGTAATGGATTTCATTTAGATAGATTTTCATTCGCATGGTGGTCGGTATCGCCATTGGTGAAGAGCGGAGAAGTGATGTTCGACTGGAGAAGACGACGGTCACATATGGAATGTGTTCAGTTTTCACGGATGATTTTTTTAATGTTTTCCCTCTGCGTTTCCATGGTCAATCGACGTACGAAATGAACTTATGTATTTTGTTATTCATGTTCCAGATGGATGACTAGATCGAGGACTGGACGCAAAAGAGACACAAATCACCAGACAGATTCCAGTACATCAGAACACGTCGTAGGCCGTCAAAAGGGTCAACAACTATGTTTCCCGAGCCAGCACCGAGTGAGGTCGAGCCGACTTTGTACGAGCCGCATGTTACATACGAGATGCTTGTTGCATACGAGATGCATGTTACCTACGAGATGTCTGCTGCATACGAGATGCCTGCTACATACGAGCCACATGGAGTTTCCTATACCATATGTGTCAGAGAGAGGGGATGAAAGAGACGCAAAGGAATCAGCTGACTACGTCTTTTCTGACTACGTCTTGCGGTGGAGGTCCTCGTGTGCCACACCTTTTGCATAGTTTCAAAGCCCATGTGGCACACTATATTTATCAGGGCAAGGTAAGTAAATTTATGAATCTGTAATTGATTTCACTGCTTTTTAATTTTACTGCTTATATAACTAATAATTTGTTTTACATGAGCGGAAAACACTTACGGTTCAGTTAATGGATGAACAATTGAAAGCATGAAAGCTAGATTATGTATGAAGGGATGTCAATGGGGCGGGGATTTCCCATTATCCGTGAGGATTCCCCGCTATTGGGGTGGGGATGAGAATTTTAAATGGGGACGGGGATGTGGATGGGGCAAAAAACACATCCCCGCGTGGGGATGGGGACGGGGACAGGGATAGAGCCCCCACCTCACTCCCCGCCCCGTCCCCGTCCCCGTCGGAGATCTCCACGACTATCTCCATTGGTAATCCCCGTGGTATCGTCCATTTCATTTTTCCATGGGATTACCCATTGAATATCCCCATTTGAAAGCTCGATGAGATTTCCCATGAGAAAATTTCATGGGTGAAGTCGGGAGCTTGTGGTATTTTTTCATATTTATAATTTATAGTTGGTAATTAATTTTTTTATTTGAAAAAATGGTGTAATATACATTTATAAGTATTAGTATGCATGTACTATGAAATTTTAGGGACTTGTTTTTATTGAATTCAACTCACTTATTATATTGTTGTATTTTGTTTGACAATGTAGATTAATTGGAGAATCATAACAGGAAAACGAGTAAGAAAAATTTCGCAGGGGTTAAATAAGGATATTTATAGGAAACTTGTTTGACTATAAGTGGAGAAATCGCATGAATTTCCACGGAAAGACCCGAACAAATGTTAATTGAGAAAAATTAATGGGGACGGGGAATCCTCGACGGGGACAGGGATTCGGTGGGGACGAGGACGGGGACAACTTAAGTTCCCCACATGGGGATGGGGACGAGGGCGGGGAGTGCTTTTCTAAACGAGGATGGGGACGGGGATACTACTCCTCACCCGAACCCGCCCTATTGACATGCCTAGATCATGTATCTCCATGGTGTATGCTTGCCAGAAGCAGCGGCCTGACTCACCTACATGACATTATGTATGATCATATCAATGTGTCATTGATTTTTGCATTTATTGAGAGATGACAGCCAGAGACCAACTCTTTCCACATGTCATGGGGATAGATGACGGTTACTCTCCATGATGTGTGTCTCATCCTAGGTATCAACATAAATGGAGATTCACTTATACATCCGCTTTCTGAAAGGGTGCTAGACATGAAAACTTTGAGACACCTACAAGATGCACATGCAATGGAGTTCTTTAGCATGACACTAGAAATGATGTCTACCTTAGATGCTGAGAGCCAAGGATACCAACATGAGGTACTACGCAAACATTGCTTGAGGCCGGATATGCAAGACTATCCCGAGGTCGTCGCTTCAAGTTATCTGTTATACCTCATTGGTTTCACGCTCTTTCCTGACAAGTCGCAACACTGGATCCCTATGGCATATTTGGGCGTCGTACAGGATCTCGCGACAATTCAGACTAGTTCATTTGGATCGGCTGCTCTTGCACATATGTACCGAGCGCTAGAAAAGTGTTCACGTGTGTAGAGCATTGGACGGGTCGTGGATTGACTCTCCCCATTTGCATACGCATATACATGCCCCCTTGATATTCGCGAGGCCATCAAGAGATCTTTATGTGAGCTAAAAGGGCGATATACCCCCATAAACTTTTCTGGCCAGTTTTGGTAGTCGTCATGTTCCAGATGATAAAGATGATTAGTGGATGTGGTAGTTTGTTTGACACAAACTCTTTGTGGGATGTTTCAGTTTGTTTAGACATTTATAGAAGCTTTTTGTCTATGTATGTTTGGTAAATCCTTTTGGATGATTAGTAGTATGATCAAATTAGACAAAAGCACTTCATCGCTGTCGGCTCTTACGTGATGACGATGCAAAATGAAACATATGTAAACAAAAATGATCCATACAACCGCTACACGAACAACCAACAGTACAAAAGTCTTATCAAACAAGAAATACAAAATATCCTAACACAACAAAACCAAGCAAAACTAGACATCAAAGCACTAATCAGAATCCGACACATACTGAATTGACTTGCGACCACGTTTGACTTTGGGAGCGGCCTTGTACTCGTGGAGACGCAAAAGAAACTGATCGATCGAAGGAGATGCAGAGTCGTGATGATTACGCTGCCACAAGACATATAGATCTGACAATGGTGAATCCTCAGATAGGGACACCTATAATATAAAAAGCGTGTACTTTCCATTTAAAAAAGTATATAAACTCCAAAGTTGTAAGAAGGTTAGTAATATACCGAAATGAAATGATCCTCCTTTTTCAACAGGCAGATGTTGATCGTTTGAATCGTCATGACGTTGGACCGATCCACTAGAACATTTAGAGGCAAAAAATTCTGGTTCAAGCCACCCAACAATACAAAGGCACAATTGACTGTAGTAGCGACCAGGAAGCCATGTCTGGAACTGATAACCAAGTATGTTTTGGGGTGAAACTCGACCTAAAATGATCAATGTTGCATGGTAACTCATAAAAACATAAAGTTCTTTCAAACATAAATGGGTATTCATTCGGCTTATCAATCATGCTTTGTCTGATGTATGGCCATTTCTCTTGCCCAAGCCCTAGAGATTATGCAATTGCTCTATATCCACAATTTCCATTCGGGCGCATAGATCGGTAACCGGTCAGGTGTGTGGCATACACATCGGAATGGCATCAAAACATGGCAAGAAATAGGCGCATTCGATGGCACTGGAGGCCTGGGAGCTCTAATAGGAGACACTTGAGGTGTGGGAGCTCTAACCTGAGACACTGGGGGCGTGGGAGGTCTAATACGAGATGGTGTATCCGAGAATCTGGGTGCTTTGGGGGCCTACCTCGTTGCTTCTTTGGAGGTGTTTGGTTCAACTCTTGCTTAGTGAGCTCCCACGAAGAAGTAAGTCTTTTGTTCAGACTATTTATTGGTCGTCCCTTAGTCTTCACAATTGTCGGTTCTTGTAGACTAGTCCTCTCTGGATGAGCTAACTCTAAAACTGCAGTGGCACATTTAATTTGTTGATTAGCTGGAAAATTGGGAAAGTCATTACTATTGAAATCATCCATCAGTGATCTGGCGACTTTGCGCTTCCACTCTTCATCTTCTTCATTTTGCACAATTTCCAAGTCTAATTGTCTCCAAAAGCTATGCACGACTTCTGGTGGGATAGGTATTTAATGCTCCACATATCGTGTAATCTTATGGACACACGACAATCCATCTCTCACAAACATCTGGCATCTGCAATTACGGTAAAAAAAATGGATCTTCCCCGTCATTTGTTCCTTTACCAAGCACTTCATGGATTCTTCAAAGATCTTGTACTTTGGCTATTGTCACCATACACATCATCTTTTGGTGACTCACGTTGAAGGTTGTCTTGATCTCATTTACTTGGATGCATATCAAGGAATCATACTGATCTAATATAGTGTCTAACCTACCATGTGGCATAGTCAATAAATTTTTCAAAGACGAGTGTTCTCCTTCAACCCTACAGCTGAAATAACAGACATGACATATAATCATATTCTATCCATCTATAGGCTTAAAAATAATGCATTGAATATATTATATTGCACAAACCTGATTGTCGTGGTAGTTCCTAGCGTCAAAACTGTATTCGTCCAAGTTGACACAATTCTATTTTTATACGGTTTAAGCCATTGATTTCTTACATACTGTGTAACACCCCCAAAACTTAACCCTTTTGGAAAGGTATTACCGCCAGTGACCCCAGTGTTCCTTATCGAGATCACCCAAGGCTTTACCATTTAAATACAATTTATGAAATACAAATGATACATAATGATCAAAGCATTCAAGTCCAAAACATAACATTGTCAAAGAAACATGAGTTACGAGATTACAACCCAATCCCGAATAGGCTAACACAGAGTTTAAACCAAATACAGCGGAAGTCTTATAAAGTAGGGTACAGCGGAAGTCTTACAAAACACATTACAACCAAAGTCATTGTCCAAAAGATCTCAACTTGATTAACGAAATAACTCAAACATTCGAAAATCACCGTCGACTCCATAGTCCTTCTATTCTTCTGAGCTACTTTCTATCTGATGTGCCGAATCGAACGGATGACACCAGCCCACATACAGAGAACAAAGTTCGTGGGTTAGTCTACTTGAATAGACTAGCAAGGGTACAAAGCAGAAGGTTCGATGTAGTTGTATTAGGCTAGCCTTATCGTTTCTCGAATGATAACCGATAACGATAATCAACCTTCATACTTCTACGGAATAATAACAAGAGGTATGCACAAGAGAAGACTCTGGAAGACTGAATCATTACAGAAATCAACTCAAAGGAAGACTCCAACGGAAGTGAGTCTTTAAGGAATTATGACAAATCTGGAAAGTTTAAAGAATCATACAACAATGATTTAAAATCTGACTGAGATGCTTCGGTTCACGACCAACCTCACCGCATACAGCGAATCCAGATTGGAAAGAGAACGTACTATGATCAAAGTCGAGACGAGTTTACCTAGCTGCACTATAACTTAGCTGCACTACTCGCCGAAGGTTTATTGATTATGTGCGTCGAGTAGCACTTATCTGATTTATATTTCAAACACACATCACGTTATTAGACTTTTAAATGTGTACCCCACCATTGGGACGACACATCTTAGTATACGTTTCGTCGAGAGTGACGCACACCGGAAGGTTTGTGACACCAGCTAAGTGTCCTGCCTCTATACACTTGTAAAAGAGACCGATCATGATCTTAGAATAGTACCAGGTGGAGACGAGCCACCCCGATACCAGATTATAAAGAAACGACTGGACGAAGTCCGAGTACATTCCTAACTAACAGTGCTAACCACACAGATACAACACAATCACAGTTACAGAATAAATCCACATAAAGGCCCGAAAGGCGATCACAGATAATAGCGCTGTTCTAACAGATATACAACCTATTATATGATTTTCAAAACAGTTTATAAATCACTTCCAGAAGAACACAGTAATAATCGTTCCAAATTAATTAATCAATTGAAATAACTGATAATCAATGTAAATATGGAAACGATGAGTAAGAGCGAACCGCCACTTGCCTTAATCCACAGAATAGAAACAAGCCTAACGACAACGATGGGATTCCGGGCTCGACACGGGTATAGCTCCGACAGCACAACGACCTTCGAGTCGACCCATAAAAGGAACCCTAAGTTAGATCTGACATAACCACAGTACGAATCTAAAAACGACGAAAGAAAACGAAAGGAACGATGCCACAACGACGACCACCAAAGCCAAAAGCCCAAAAAGGCATTCTGGACACTGGCGGCGGTCGCCGTTCTTGGCGGCGGTCGCCGCAGTTCATCACGGCGGGCGCCGTGAAGAACGCGGCGGTCGCCGTGAAGAACTCAGACGACAGAAGCGGCGAGAAAACTCACCCAAAACATGAGTGACTCGGCCTCCTTCGACTTTCTTTGGTTTCTAACCTCCAAGGCTACCAAAAGCTTCACAAAGGCACTCTGGAAACACCACCAAACGACCTCCGGCGAAAGCTTCAGAAATCCGGCGAGGCACAACTCCGGTGAGGCAAGAATTTGGGAGAGCTTGGGCTGTGGATTGAGCTCAAAAACCCCTCCCAGACACCTCCTTTTATAGCCAAAGCACCGGGAACACAATGATGGCCCTACGAAGAGCTACTCCGGCGCTGCCAGAGCCACGCCGGCGACCTTCGGGCAAGGACCTCCGGACAACGACGACGGAGGGCGCCGCCATAGGCCTGGCGTCCCCAGCTAGGAGAAGACCCAGCCTGCTCCTCGAGCCTGGCGACGGCGGGCGCCGCCATAAATGCGGTGGTCGCCGCCCCTGTGGCTTTGCCGCCTCCTCAGCTCTTAGACAAAAACGATATTAACCCGGGATAAAATTATCGTATGCAAACGAGTATTAAAATTCAAAGCACGTCGTCTGTATTTTATTTCACAGAGAACAATATTACAGATACAGAGCACATTACAGAATGTCTCCAACTTTCTGAATTAAATCCGACGTACATAACGGGTACTCGGGAAAAATCCCGGAACTCCAGAAATAACTTACAAAAATACGGGGTATCACATACTGAAGCAGAATTTTTCTGGCCCTCCATTCAACCTCAATTTTGCGCAACCGACACTCGTACAACTTTTCTTGATCAATTTCATGTAAGCATTTGCAAACCTTGTTGTAGTGTCTACATGCTTGATGACTTTCTTAGCTTTGACCTCTATGTTCTTGTATACATGACACCTACAAAGGATGAACTTTGCCTTTGGAAACATTTCATCCACCGCATTCATCAAGGCAAGCTCTCGATCCTTCATTATGCATGTAGGTGTTCTCTGTACACGCTCAGAAAGTATGGCAAGCTGCTTCATAGCCCACAAGTAGTTTTCTTCCCTCTCATGTTCTAGAAATGCCCCCCGCTACGTTGTAATTCTTCCATGTAGAAGTGAATCCTACAATTTTCAAGAAAGGCATCTCATATCTGCATACAAATTAACATGTTATTGTATAATAAAATATCATTTTAGTAACTAGATAATAAAGAGATGTGTATGATAGTTACCTATTTGTACCGTAGGTGGAGTCCAACAATAATACATATGAAAATGCCTTAAGGAGTGATATGGAGTCCAGACTGGCAAAAAAAAACGTCGGTGACCTTATTAGTTTGGGGGTCCTCTATATGCTCCATATAATAGTTCTACTCTTTACATTTAAGGAAGAATTGTTGGACAACTGTTCTTCCTTCCATCCCAGCCCTTCGTACATTATACCGCTCATTGTATTTCTAGTGCAGTTCCCTGGGAACTCGTTTAGTGCAGTTGCAATCTGGGTTGGCATACAATGTGTCTTTGTCATTGACTGCACAATCTCTTCTGCTCGTTTGTGAGCCTGCAAGCTAATGCATGCCCGTATAAATTGGACCCAATCTCATGGTTGTGAGTTTCATGCACTACATCGATCTTCCTTGAGCCTTTAATTTAGGATGTTCACGACACATCAATTTGAAGGGACACCCACATTTCTTTGTCTTTGTGTTTTTCAGGACTTTGTTTTCTTCTCCTTTTGATGGGGGGTACGTTCTTTCTCTTTCACACAACAACATAGTCTTTCCAAGGTGATGATCATCAGATGCACATGTTATTTTGAATCCCGGTCTCTTTAACTCACTTAATTGCCTCATCCCTGGTGCAGAACACAGTATTTGTGATAAACAACTCAAAATAATCAGCTGAGACTTGGTTTACATCCTCTACGGGCACCCTAAATTGCGGTTGTGTATGCAATGGTGGGAATCCAAACTGCGGTTGAGTAAATTTTGCCTTTACTCGTAGAAATCTACTACAAATTTGTGATGTTGATGCATTCGGAAGTGATTCTGAGGCTACAATTCCATCGCCAAACACTCCAGGCAAAAAATTTGGCGTGTACGAAGAAGACGTTTCATTTTGTGCAAACCTGTCATTAAGGCTTAGGTCGTTAAGACCAATATAAAGTTCATTATTCTCTTGTTCAACCAACAAAACAATTAAGTGAGTTACAATAACACAAAAGAACTCGTTTCTGCTACAGTAAGCTTCGGCCGTGAAGAATGGACCAGCTTCGGCCGTCACAGAAAGACAAGCTTCCTCCGTCATGGAGGGACAAGCTCCGTCCGTTATGGACGAAGTTGGTTTTTTCTGCGAATTTACAGTTGCAAAAACGAGTTTTTCCAACGGATTCGACTGGTTTTTTCTGCGGAATTACACTTGCATATTGTGCAAGTTACAAAGTAGCGGTGTGCATCTGGTCTAGACCGGACCATACCGTTTTTTTCGGTTCGGTCTGATGGATCGGAATTTTTCCGATTCTTGGACCGGAGACCGAACTGGACCGGTATGATTCGATCCGGTCCTGTATTGGACCGGAATGGACCGATAACTGTTTTTTTTATTTTTTATTTTTATATCAATTAAAAATGATTTATTTTTTATATTTTTATAACTATTATTTGTAATATTGGACAATATATTTTGTTACTAGTTTATTTTTATATAGAAACTAATATTTAATAGTGTTATGGGAAATTAATACATAAAAAAAAACGGTCCATCCGGTCCGGACCGGAAACCGACCGGGTTTAGACCGGACCGGAATCTTAAAAATGGTGGACCGCGGACCGGACCGGAATACACCCGGTCCGGTCCAGTCCGAGCATTTTCGGTCCGGGCCAATTGTGCACACTCCTATTACAAACACTAAAAAATTACCTATAACTAGTCTAAAACACAAACTTATGGCTAGAACAACATCAAAAAACAATGTATTTGCAACAACTATCTTTAATCAAGTTAAAGTTTAGCCTTTTAACAAGTAAAAATCAAAACTTTCATGAACATGTATTTGTTAAGTAAAGTTAAAACTCAAGTTTGAAGTAAAAACAAAAGAAACTTACCTTGTTGTGATTAAACATGAATGAATCATCTCCTCCACTCGTAATATCATAGAAATTATCATGATTTGTCATAATATAAGAGTGTGTTTTTGTTTGAGGGTGGAAGAATTTTTGTTTGAGGGTGAAAGAATTTTTGTTTAAAGAATGTTGTAATATATGAAGAGCTAGGGTAATTAAATTATTGTAGGTGAGGACAAGTAACATTTAAGGCGACCGTTGAGTTATGTGTTTCATCCGTGGTTAATTTACGGACCAAAGCAGTTCCTTCGTGAATTGACCATGGAGAAACCACGGAGAGACGCACTTCCTCTGTGAATTGACCACAGACCAACGCAGTTCCTCCGTGGTCAATTCACGGACCATCTGCGTCCCTCCATGGTCAATTCACAGACATAAGATGAACGCGTTATGAAAAAATATAGGATAAGCGTTAAATAACTGTATTTTTTTTATTGAAGTTTCATAAAATAAACAAAGTTTTATTGAAACATTGCAATATTCTTCTCTCATCTTATTGTTTAGTCTTTTTAAGGTTAAATGATTGTTTCTTACTTTACAGTCCCGTATTCTACAGCCCAATTGAATAGTAAGTGAAACTTGAAACAAAACCTATTTTGCAACTCCAAATGAACTCTAATTAAGTGTATTAACAGATAGAGCTAGTGTCTCCCCTATCCCAAACAAAGTTTTGCAAAGAGTAACAAATGACAATCAATTGTAAACTACAAAGTGTGGTGATTGAGTATTTCTGGACTCTGGAAAATGGACACTGACGTGTATAAATCCCATCTACCTTATTGGAGAGAATGATTAATCTGTAGATATTGAGCACAGCAGTATGCAGTTAGCAAATCCTTTCTTAATTTGAAGCCCTTGTTGATGGCTGGTGGGAAACATGTGGCTATGAGTTTCCACGGTCTTTTCTCACCAGGAAACAGCTTATGAGAATTGTCTCTGCTCAGTCATGGCAATGGCTCTCAGTCTCTTCGAGTTTGGTACAAGGTAGCGTCCGACACAAGCTACTTTTTCCCCTTGCGAGCCAGAAAACGTTCACGAGCTGCCTGGATCCGAGTCTCTGGATTGTCATCAGCCTTGCCAGTTCCGCTTTCGTCTTCCTTTTGCCCATCTTCTTGAGGCTTCACCTGATTGTGATCCTCAGCTTGAGCAATCCCATCACTGATGCACAGGTGAAGCAGAGTTGATTCAGTTCAAGGATAAATTATTTAAGGAGATTTTGTGCAGCAAAAGTACAACAACAACAACAACAAAATACCTCAATTTTTGGATATTAATGCTCTTGAGCTTCTTCAAGGTGGGAAGGACCCAAGACATCTCCACTGCACAGACATTGCGCATGAAGGGTTGTGAAGTAGCAATGAGTTCATGATAGATGACATAATTTGGGAGCAAACCATCCTCGTCTGGCTTCAGTACAGATGATGGATGTACCTGTTATTGACGTGTGATAGAAAAAATGTTTTAGTATAATATCAAGATCGGAAAAGACATATATCTTCTTGGACAAAGTTCGTCCTGGATTTGATACAGTTGAAGAAGACCTGTACAGGAGAATTATTGGGTTCGCTTATGTTATGAGTAGTGTTGTCAATATACAACCTAACCCGAAAACCCCACGTGAACCGCAAGAAAACTTCTGGGTCAAAAACTCAACCTGCAAACTTGAACCGAGACCAGAAATTTTCAGGTCAAAGCAGCGGGTTTGGATTTACCTGTTGGGTCAAGTATAAAAGAAATACAAAAACGATTATTCAACTAAGAGTTCATAGCTTGGTTTGTTGGAGAGAATAGAAATGTAAAGGCAAGTTGCGGTCAACCCCTCTCAGTGGCTTTCTTTTCTTTTCTATTTTCATTTTCCGACCCCATTTTTTATTTGTAACCCAAAACAAACCAACTTGTATTTGAGTCATTTGACTCGACACAAAGTGGCCAGACCCGAACCCGACCGCCTACCAGATTGAGAGGTCTAGACTTGATACTTTTCACACGCATTTTCCCTCGTACTCATGCTCTCCCTAAGATGTTTCAACTTTTAAGCAGTTTTCTTCAAGTATGATTACCTGAACGAGTTGAGGCTTCAAGCCAAGAGTTCGGTAACCATTGTGACGAACCATTCTCTCGCCAAGCTGATTAGCATAACCCACAGCCAAAGCCTTCCTCAATTTCTCATAGTCTTGTTGGATTTCTCTACGCCGATGGCTTCCCCGGACTTCTAATGACCCTGGTCCGTAATTTGCAGCAGATTGAGTCAAACAAAGCAAAAAGAAGAGTGATTTTGAATTTAAACAGCTATTTCCTGTCTGCTGAAGACATGAATTGGATCAACAGTATGGGTTAACTTAACTTCTAATGCATCCGTATTATATGTTCTCTGAATTTATGATGACACTCTTTCTACACAATAGATATAATACAATCAAGTAATAACTGTAAGGTTTATAAGAACTTCAATTCTCTTAGTATAACAAAAGCAAACAAGTACATTTGGATGTGACGTTACTGACATCATAACCCGTAAGCCATAAAAGGGAAAAAAATAATTTTGTTTGTGTCATTTCATCAACTATTGACCATGTTATCACATAAAAACAGATTTTCACCTTTTGACATCTGCATAATTTGAGATAATTGCTTCCTAACATCCTTGACGAACTTCATTCCTCGCACCTGAAAACAGCAAAGCCCAATAGATATCGGCAACAGATAGCGGAAGAATAAGTTAGAAACTCCACTGTTTCCTCTGCCAGTTCTTCACCTAGTACTTAAGGCTATGGAAAATCTAGTAAAGAGGATATAAAATAGACATGCCTGTTAGTACCACTTTGTACTGGCTCTGAGGAATCAATTGGACTAAATGACACAAGTGCACAACTTGTATACTAGATTAGAATACCAGTCCTTAAAACGCATAATGGAATCCATCATGTTCATAAGTTGCAAGCTAGAAAAGAAGAAACTAAGACCTGTAGACCGTGCTCCTTGCACCACTCAGGATCATAATCATATTTATCCCACTGTTCATAGATTTGCAATAGTTGGATGTGATCACCAAAACCTTGACCATCAGGAAGGTCTGATGGAGGTTGTTTCCTCTTCCTTTCAGTTGCCTTACTGCAAAATTACATAGTAAGTTCATTGATTTAGAAAAAAATCATAATTGAGAGAAAAAATGTCAACTTTTCTTGCTTCCATATGAGTTTTCTCTAGAACTTAACCACACTTGGAAAAAGAAATCTGTAAGGTACGCAAATTAACATGCTAAATCAGATATGCAGTAGCCCGAACAGAGTATAGACCTAGGAAGAGTTATACAAACAATGAGGAAAAAAGAAAAGAAAAAAAAAATAAAACTTAACGGAAAAAGGTTCTACAGTCAATCTTAAGGAGACACTCTGACATCTGTATATGATCTCAGTGTTTTCCAATCTAGCATGCTTCTAAAATCACACTTCAAAATCCAAATAAGTTATCTGACAAAACAACCACACAATGCTTATGTGACTTTAATCAAAATGATAAAAGAAAGGAACACTACTTTGAGGTGTCCTTTCAGAAAGGATTTGTAAGGAGATTGATTCAGAGCCTCACCTCAAAAAGGGTGTCCAAAGTTTTTTGAGAAATTATTTTTTCTATTTATTTCGAGAAGGGGTTAAGACACCATTCCTGAACTAACCTGTATCCAGGAAGTAAGGTAGTCTCCGCAGACAACATTGCAACAACAGTCAAAGCCTGGGATATGCATCCTTTCTCATTTGCCTCTAACAACGTCCTTGATAGTGATGGTTCCAGAGGAAGCTCTGTGCAATGTGGAGTCATAATTAGTCATCAACATAAGGAGATTATGGGAGAAGCGAAAAGCTAAGCCAACTGCAATTAGTAATTCTCCACAAAGATAAGCTGCCAAACACAAAAAGTATTCAAATTCACCGATCCACATGTTTCCCAAGAAAACGTATCTGTACCGCAATAGTTCTCCTTGTTATAAGTGATTTTTTTTAATCTAACTGCGAACAAGGCCAGAGAAAAAATCACAGACAACAAGCCTCTAACAGTAGACCTATGAAAGGAAAATAATACTAGCAAATTCTTATCGGTTCCCAAGGAAATTAAACTATCAATAATATCATTTTCTGACTGTAATATAGATTAGTGCTTAGAAGTAAGAATCTAATACCAGCCATAACACGCCCAATATTAGATATAGATCCTTCTTCATCTATGGCATCGATAAGATATAACTGTCTCAGAGCATCAACTAGTGCCTCGTCTGCATAGAACAAAATAGACCATTGAATTAGCATTATGATAGCAAGAATAAAATTACGAAGAACAGCAAAGATACTTCTAACTAGTGCACATGGACTTCCCTTTTTGTTTATATTCACTTCTTATAGGGTGAAGGGGAAGAAGAGGATTTGGCAATTAATCTTCAGCACTATTATCAATGAGTTCAAATGTAATCATATATAGACACAGTGTGACAAGAAACAAGAAGAATTGCTTGCTTACGTGAAGGAGAATCAAGAAAATCAAATTTTAGGATATCAAGATCAGGGAGGTCCAGGGATTTCAAATAAAGAACAGTTCCAGCAAGGGAAGATCGGAGTATCTCAGGAACTGTTGCATCCAGAAACTCTTCTTGGTAGACCAAAGGTGCATATAAACGATAGCATTTTCCAGGGCGAGTTCTACCAGCACGCCCAGCCCGTTGTTTAGCTTGCACCCTGCAATTCTCACAACTTTTTGTGAGGAAAAAAGAGAGGAATATCCTGTTAATAAATCTACTAAAACAATGTGTACACCAGGCTACCTGCTTATTTGAACAACATCAAGAGAATACATGCCAGTAGATGGATTATATTGCCGTTGCTTCACATATCCAGCATCAATAACATACCTACAGCAATAGTTATATTGCAAAGTCAAAATTTGATACAAGTTGTTCTTGAACAAGAAGTAAATGAGAAAAGATGTGTGAATGACTGTTTTACAAGCAGAAGTAGGAAGATCTTCAGGAGACAATGAAAACAATGTTATGATCCATAGCCCAGCGAATAAAGTCTTCTATGTCCAAAATAACGAGTAAAACTCTTCTATACTGAAATAGGAAGGTCCTCCACAAACAACAATCAAAGGTATCTTAGGATATACTATGAAGTACTGTCAGCAGAGAACATCAATAAGTTCCATAAAAAGGTCTTAGAGAAACCCATCCAGCAACTACAAGAATGGAGGTTCAGTATTTCAGAAAATTAAATGAGAAAGAGAATATGAAATAGTTAGCTCCCTTAATCAAAGAAAGTCATGCCAAGTATATATACTGTCAGTTTCCAATTCCTATATAAGCGATCAGAACTTATCATCAACAAATACACTTCATCTTGACCAAATAAAAAAATACACTTCATACAACCCCCAAAACAAAACAACAAAAAAAGATGCTAGAAATAGGAGACATCTTTGACCTCTAATCTATGCATTCACTTTAGACTTAAATCCCACTAATTCAATTTTAAAAATTAATAAAGAAAGAAAATAGAGAAAAAGCTTGTAAAGAATACACAAGAAGGAAAAAAACAAGGAACAAGCAGAGAATTCAAACAGAGACTAAATATCAGGATATCTATTTAAGTTGGATCTTCTTACACCACACCATCAACTGTCAAAGAAGTCTCAGCAATGTTTGTTGCAACTATAAACCGCCTGCAATTAGGAGGGGGGGGACTGAATACTCGAACCTGCAGTCAATGGGGGCAAGGCAGCATCCAAAGTAAATCAGCAACACGAATAACAGACTAGCTCAAATTTTCAGCTTGTTTCACAATTAAAAAATGCAACAAAACCAAGTATTCATAGTTGTTCCACTTCAACTCATACGGCATAACGGCAAAAAAAGATATTGCATTTCTACATAACCTAATTCAGTACAATCAAAAGAGAAAACAGAATTCAGCATGTAACAAAGCAAAACATGCATATGCCAGGTTGAAATGTCAATGGATTCTATCAGAGTTGGGCAAAATCTATAATCATATGAAGCTTTATGGCATATAAAGTGGGAAAGGTTTTATAAGAAACTTAGAACTTGCCTGCATTTCAGGTGGTAAGGAACCATGAAGTGGGAGAATTATGGCATCCAAGCATGATCCTTCTTCCAGATTCCGTATCCTCTCTTCCAGCTTTGATACTAGTTTCTCTATATCATCCTATAAAAGTCACCTTAAATTGTTATAGCACTTAACATTAACATGTTATGCAGTAATGCATCTGCTACATATAAGGAAACAAATACCCAAGAAAGTAAAAGAGTGCACCAACCTGTCCTGTCATGAATATTAATATATCCCCTTCTGGCTCTCGGGTGTGTATATCTACCAATACATTTTGTTAAAAAGCATATACTGCAAGAACCATATATTTGTAGCCAGATAAAAAAATGAAAAACCAACTTTTAAGCACGGTTGTTGAGCTCAAATCAATTGCCAAAGCCACAGAATGAATTGCATACTATAAAAACTAAAATCTTACCAATAGCTTTTCTCAAAGCAGACTCAATATAGCTTTTAGGGTGTTCATTGCTGTAGAATATTTCAACAGGGAATAACTTCCCTGGAACATTCAACACAGGACAGCCAGAGAAAAACTCGGATACTTTTTCTCCATCGAGTGTGGCAGAAGTTATTAACACTTTAAGTTTTGAGGAACCCAAGTTGATCAATCGTTTCACAAGGCCAAGCAAAATGTCCCTAGTCAAAAAAGAATTCGTTATTAAGGACAGCATATGTAGATGGAACATGTATCAAACAAGAAAACTACAAATTTGTCGACAAAATGAAAAATTGAGTAGCAGAAGTTTTTATGTCAAACCTAAGGACATCCGTTTCGAAAAAATCTGAAGATGTACATTTAGCATACTCTTAAACCATAAAATAACATATAAAAAAATAACAACTAAATCTTACGTGTTTAAGCTTCTCTCATGAGCTTCGTCTAATATGATCACAGAATATGAATCCAGCTCTGGGGTCGAAAGACTTTCACGAAGTAGGACACCATCAGTGAGGTATCTGCAAGGTCCAGAGGACTATAGTCAAAGACCAACAATACACTAATGAGTAAAATAAACAAAATCCCATAATAAACGCGTTGTACTTGATACGAGTCATTGCTGAAGTTCTGTCCTCAAACCGAATAGCGTAACCCACTTCCTCCCCTATATGAACGCCTAGTTCCTGTGCAACCCGCCTGCAAAACGAAAGAGTAGAAGGTTAAACAATAATTTACTTCCATCAATTATTAGAACATCCAATTGATGACCATCAAAAAGGTCAAGCATGATGTCTAATTCGTAATGAATCAGAAGCACAAAATTTACTTATCAATGGTATTGGGAAATTTTAGTTGAGACGTCTGTCCAATGTCCAAATAGTCAAGGCAGAAAGGATCTAACTATCCTTCCATCTGTTCCTTTCTCTCCACCTGAATTCTGAAAAACATTGATTTATTTTTTCTCCAGCTGACTTCTAAACTAGTCACTCAACGCATTGATTCCACAATTTACCCATTACTATGTATGCACTATAAGTCTACAACTCGCATAAGTAGCAATTTTATGACTCAAATTACCAGAAATATATTTTCCATATATGATATATCTATACCCAATCAAAATATGCTCAATGAACAGGGCTTAATTAAAATAAGCACGTAGAAATTTGCTTATAATATCTCTACCAGCGCTTGAATTTTCATCACCAAGACATATCTTGTCCAGATCAGCAATGAGAAACCCAAAATATAGGAGCACTGCATTTTCCTAACAAACTAAAAACCTCTGAAAACAACTTTAGCTACTTTCATAGATACTATGACACCTGGCAACGGAGACGGCAGCAACGCGGCGGGGCTGTGTGACGCCGATGATACCGAACTTGGCGTAACCTCTTTTGTAGAGCATCTGGGAGAGCTGAGTGCTCTTGCCTGAGCCTGTCTCCCCGATTATGACTGCCACCGGATTCTTCTCGACAGTTTCCATGATCTGTTCTTCAAATTGGAGAATCGGAAGGTTCACCATTTTGATATTTGGGATTGATTGTGAGAAGATTAACACGAAATTGTAGCTAGGGTTTCAGATTCTGGCGCCAACTAATTTCGCTTGAAAGAGGATCGGTTTGGGGAATTTAATTTCTTTTCAATTTTAATCGACCGATTTATGGAATAAATTTCTAGAATTTACCGTGTGATTCCCTAAATCTAACAAATTTCTACGGCGCATGACCTTGCTTACTTGTCAACACTGGAGGAGCTAGAATTTTTTGAAAGAGAGGGTGAAGTATTTTTTTATCGTCCTTCACACAAATAATTTCTTAAGTGGGTTGGAATAGCAGATTTGGGAATGTAATTATGCTTAATAGTAGCTTGACTTTCTAGGTCATTAAGCCTAACACACGCGCGAGCTACTGATCGAGCTGCTTTATAAAGCACGTGCGAAACCGAATTTTCTTCCTCCGCAAGAAACAACACACCAAAACCATTTCGCTCCTTTAAATCGTGAGAAAACTGCAAAGCTATCAATAAAACGAAGAATCGAGACAAAATAACAAGAACAAACAACAGATCATAAGTAATTCAACACAGAATCGAAGATGTTTGGGCGAATAGTGTGCAATCTGCAATTGGAAAGAGGTATGTATTACAAGTGATTTTGATAGTTCAATATAGTTTATATAGGTGCGATAAACAATATGAAAGAGATTATAGAGATATTCAGTTGATTAGAAACAAGAATTAAAAGGAAATTTTGAACTTCATCTTTATCTGAGGGTTACAATTTACAACTGTCCCAGCAAGGATCTAGAAACATTTTACAACTGTCCCGAACAATACTAAACAATTGTCCCTTATAAATGCTTGGGACAGTTTCCAACTGTCCCAAGCAGATTCTATTACTGAGAGACATATAGCAATTGTCCCCAAGGGAATGCTATGTGAAAAAAAAAATATTTATAATATTAAAATGATGTGTACTCTATGTATTATGAGTGATGTGCAACTGTATCCTCGTTGAAGACAGTTTGAAAATGTCTCCATGAAGGATCTGGGAACATTTTGCAGCTGTCCCGAACAATACTAAACAACTGTCCCCTATAAATGCTTGGGACAATTACAGTTTGTAACTGTCCCAAACAGATTCTGGTTCTGAGGGACATATTGCAACTGTCCCCAAAGGAATGCTATGTGAAAATAAAATGAAAAAATATTTATAACATCATCATTGTGTAGATAAACATGAAGATTATTACTGTGTGCTATGAAGAAGAATGGAAGATAAAAGATGGAATTAGCATATACATTGGGAATGTAGTTTTCAAGACAATTGTGTGTAATGAGAGTATAAAGTTCCAAGAACTGAAGGAAAAGATAAAAGATAGATTAAACATCAATTCATCACTTGATGAATTGTTTACCACCAAATAACTACTTTCTTTATAAAAATCATGAACAACCTATTGTTAGTAGAACTAGTGAACATGCCCGTGCGTTGTTTTATTAATTTTTTATTTTAATTTTTAAATGAAGATTAAAAAATTACAATTGATTTTATTTATGAATTAGTTTTAAAGTTCTACAAATCAATTCTACTATTCTAGTCATCTTTATAAAATATTATATATTAAGAGTTTCTTCTTTATTTTATCATATTTGTATCAGTATCAAAAAAATGCACATGGAATAATTAGAGAATGTGCATCAATGACTTACAAAATGAGTCTTCAATATATCTATTGGATTCAATTATTCGAGTAAATTGGGTTCGAATATAATGGTCAAGTACTTGTATAGTAAACTACATGGAGGGGAAATGTTTGTGTAGAAAAAGCATGGAATAATAAAACCAAGATGACAGGTTAATTTGTGTCTTTGTTTATAATTATTAATCATATATTGCATGATTTTGTTTAGTTTAAGGGTTTATTTAATTTGTTTTTTTCTAATTTCCTCTTTTAAATTTAGCAAATGTCATTTCAATCTATTAGTTGAATTTATTATTGTAAGCTATAAAGCTATTAGAAAAGTAAAGTAATTAATTTTTTCCTTAAATGGGGAATAAATAAATTTCAATTGACTGCGTTTTTTTTGAAATTTCTCATAGATAGTGCATACAAAATTATATTTTCAATTTCATAATGTGAAAATTATCAGATTATACGATATATATTCTATCAAAAAACTATTAAAAAATACTTTAAAAATACATCTAACTTGATTACAATCAACATTGTTCATACCGAAATTCATAGCCCAAAAAACCGGAGATCAGGGAGAGAATAGTAATGATCCCATTCGAGTTTGCACCATAGTTTCGTTTATAGAGTACTTCTGCAAATAAGGCATAAATAAGGATTAGTTTATTGAAATGAATCGGAAAATGGAGTACAAACTTGCCAAATGTTGGTTTATTCAATAAAATATCAACAATTTGGGCATGACTTTTACAAAATATATAAAAATTAGGAAGGAGAAGCAAAAGGATGAATTCGATGTAGATAAAAATAATCAAAGGAACATGTGGCAAGAGATATGTCGATATGGGAATGGAAGGCATGGATGAAAAAATAGTTCTCGTATTTATATGGAATATTATACATTTGATTTGAAATTGTTCATGAATATAATGATGTCTAGAGATTCTCGTAACAGTATACCATATGGTTATCAATCAATCTTATTAAATGGACTAATATATAGAATGAAAACACGTGAAGCGTTTTGAACATATGAACAAACTTTAGTATTTTAACCGATCAAAATGAAACGTTTTCTAACTAAATTAATAAGGACCATTATTATTATTATTATCAATTAATTGATTATATTACGTATTATTGTCCCATCTACATGTTTCAATTAATAAAAGGAAGAAGAAAATGTACTACACACTTAGAACCCTCTAATTCTAACCAATATTAAGTTGATTACAAATTTCAATTATGCTACTTGACCCAGACTTAGATATACTAACATATGATGAATGACCCAAACTTAGATATACAAACTTTGACCCAAAATGTGTCTCAAATTCTTCTATTGGATTCATGTATCCGAAATGACAGATTAATATATGTCCTAATTATAAATCATATATTACATGATATTGTTTATTCCGAGGCTTTAGTTAATTTTGTGCATTGTATACATATAATACATATATTTAAACTAACTGAAATAGTTTAATAGTAACTAAAATTCTACTTCATAATTATGTTTATAGTTTATTGGTATACTAATTTAAATTGTTATTTACTAATTACAAGTGTTTAATTATAGGCTAAGTAAATGAACATTAATTTCTCAAAAACTATATTATATGCAGATATATAGATAGATATAGAGAAAAAATAACATGAATAAATTATGCCAGACGAAAAAATGTAACAAATTTTAAATTCGAATCAAACTTATGATTTAAGTTATCAACGTAAAAAAATTGTGTACGTGATAATTTTTTCATCTATGATATGAGTATTATAATGGTATTTATGCTGATAATGTTGGTTGTGGCGTTGATTTTAATAATTAAAATGGTTTGTATATAAGAGAAGATATAGATTATAATGGAATGTAAATAATCGTATAGCCCAAAACTCTTTTTTTGGAAATAAATCTGATTTTACGTGTGATTCTTCTAAGGTGTAAGTGAGTAAATATTTACCAAAAATCTTATATTTATACAGATATATAATTAGAAAGATTATATTAGAATTAGGAGTAACATTTTACCAAAAATATTCTATTTATACAAATATATATTTAGAGAGATTATATTAGAATTAGGAGTATATCATTTCTATATTTTATATGTTGTTATTTAGGCAAAACACTTTCTTCTATGTGTTGATTTTATGTGTGATACTTCATACTTCTGAGGTATAATCAAGAGTAGAGACATTTATGGTAAAAAAACTCTATTTTATATTATATATAGATTCTTATTACATGTGAAGAATTTCCACATGAATAATGTTAGTTTTGGATTTCATCTATATTTGAATGCTAATTTTATATTAGTTCCATTCTATTTTTGTGATAAAATGTAATTTTATGATAAAATGATGCCATGGGTAGATTTACTAAAAAAAATAAAAATAATTTTTTCTATCATTTAAGAGGATGAACATTAATGGTCTAGGATTGCATTTTACATTATATATAGATATGGTTCTAACATTAAAAGTAGTTTTATTTCTAACTTTTCATTTTTGACTAGCTATTTGCAGGATGTGGAAGCAAGAACAATATTATTTTGAAGCACTTGTAAAATTAGGTCGCGGCTGTTCATCGAGTGTTTTCGACCACCACGAGGTTCCACCGTTGCAATTGGCACCACCCCTAGATCCACCTTGTCGTCCTCTTCAAAAGCCCTTTGGTCCCAACTCCGGTGGTGCTCCGACGAGGCTTAATTTGCCAGTTTTCCGGCTGGTGTTCTTGTGCGTTCGACCGGTAGCGGTTTTGTTTCAATTCGGTTTTGAATTTTATTTTATTTTGATTAATCTTGGTTAATTAAATTAATCTAGATTAGGTAGAAATTATGTTGGGTTAATTTAGTTTTATTAAGATTAAAATAAAAATAATTATAATTTTTTGGTATTATCTTATATTATGAATTGTTGAATTATGACATTTCATTTAGATAATACGACGGGTTAGAGATTTATTAGAGTTGTAAATAAATTATGGATTAATTTATTTATGTTGATTATCTAGAATATACGATTAAATGATTTTTAGTATCGTATAAATAATCGTTTTATGGTAAAGCCTTGAAAATTGTTATATTAAGAATTAAATAAATTCAATTAAAAACGAGACATATATCCTTCAAATTTCGATATTGAATAAATTATCTCATTATAATTTATTTATTTTGTGTTATTTGGGTACGTCTTGGAATCGCTTTTGGAACAAAAATAAAGCAGGAAGTCAAATTGCTATTTGAAAGCAACCTTTCGAGTTACGCCATTTAACTTTCTTCGTAACTCAAGGCAAGTGTCGGTTCGCTCTTTTAATTTATTCCATGTTCATCTTAATTGACAATTATGTAATACCCCTCATTTTTAGTAAGGGTATTTGGGTAATTTTCTCAACCCTCGTTCTGTAATCGTGACGCGTTAGGCGAAATTTGGAATTTCTATAACGCGTATAATCTCTGTAATAATTCCCTGAGCATTATAATATACATTCGATGTATTTTCGAGGCTTAAAATATTTGTTTGGGTACAAATATTAGTTATTGCAAGGTTTTAGCACATGTTCAATCGTTTCCCGGGCAAAAGGACGCGAACAGGCCTTTTTCGCAACCGCGGAAGATTCCGCGACCGCGGAAAATGATATGTCGTCAGCCTCGCGAACATGCATTTTTCCGCGACCGCGGAATATTTCCGCGACCGCGGAAAACGCTTCGTCCTCGTCTTCAATGGCTTCGTCGGTTGAGAGGGTCGTCGATTCGTCGAGGGGGATTTGGAGCGGTTTCGTCTGGCCGGGAGTTGGGGTGCTCGGTGGATATAAAAGGAGGGCTCAGATGGAGGGTTGGAGCATCCGAAATCCAATCTCTCTCTCTCGCTCGTGTCGCCGGAGTTCTCGTATCGTCGGAGCTCTCGTCGGTGGTTTTAGTAGTCGAGTGGTGGTGCAGTAGAGGCGTCGTGGTGCCAGGAGACGAATCCCTCTCGTTCGGAGCCTCGTCGTGTCGTCGCCGGTGAGGATTTGTCCGATTAGGGTTGTCAGGTTCATGGTCGTGACCACGGACATGAAGAGCCGCGACCGCAGACGATGTCCAGACATCCGCGACCGCGGAATCCAAGCCGCGACCACGGATTGCCTTAGCAAACGCGATCGTGGCCTTGGATGATCCGGTCACGGATGAGACCCTCGTTTATTTCATTTCCTTTCTTTTCCTTAGATCCGTATTATTATTTATCGAATCTAACCTAGGGTTTCGTTGTGGGTTCGTTGGCGTCGTAGGAATCCGCAATCCGATTCCGTTTCCAGTTCCCGGACCCAGAAACCCGTCATCATTTGTTCATCTCGATCAAGGCAAGTGGTGGTTCGCTCTTGCTTATCATTCCATGTTTTCGTTAATTATCAATTATTTCGGATTGTTAATTAAATTGGGATGAATTGTTGTTTTCGTTTGGGAACAGATTTTATAAATGATATGATATAAAATGTGATATTATGATAGGTTGTATATATTGCTAGAAACAACGTTATTCTATCTGTTATTACCATGATGGTATTGGTGTGGATTTTATGTGTGAACTTATACATATATAGTTAGAACGAGTATTCATAGGAACGCTATGTACCTTGCGAGGTCTAGCCGTTTCTTTATAACCGTGGTGGATAGGATGTCCAAGCCCTAACACCCTTTCCTGGTCATGACTATCCCCTATCCGAGTATAGGGGAGGTGCACACAGCTGGTGCCAACAATCGGGATTTATTCCCAAGATATCTCTCGTATCGAGATGATATATTATAAAAGCTTTAACGTGAATATACGTTTTTGGAATTAAAGAATATAAGTGCGATTATGCACATAATTAATGAACCCTCGGGCGAGAAGTACAACTTGGAAACCGCTCGGACTTCGGTTAGAGTAAGTCTTCTTTCCAATCTGGATTCGCATTGCGCGGTGAGGTTGGTCGTTGACCCAAATGATCAAGTCATTTTTAAACGCTTGTATAAAAACTATAACGTTCCTAAACATTTGTCATACTTTCCCATAAGACTCAATCTTTTTGAGTCTTCTCTTCATACATTTCCCATAAGACTCAATTTCTTTGGAGTCTTCTTTTCAATGCATGTCTATTCTAATCATTCCGTGAAAGTTCCGGGTTATATATCGTTCCTTCGGTTATTATTCGAGGGACAATGATAGTAAACGGTTACGATCACTAGAACCATTCTGTTTTCACCATTGCATAGTCTTTCATTAGACTAACCAATCGGGTTTTATTCCTTGCATGGTTGGCTGGTGTCATCCGTCATATACGGCACATTAGTGGTTGGTTCCCGAAGACTTGAAGTAACCAATTGAAGAAGAGGCTTGCAGTTGAAGATTTAAGTGTTAGTGTTTTAAGGTTGTCAACTATTACTTTAATATATTATTATAACCTAGTCATGTAATAGGTTTATTCTAAAAAGTCTTCCGCTGTGTAATTTATAAGTCTTCCGCTGAGATTTAACTTTGTTGTAAAAACGCTACTCTCGTTTGATGAGAGATCTTTTAATAAAAGGGTTGAGTTTCATATTTAAATGTATTCCGATGTTTAATCTTTCGTTAAATAATATGTTCCTTTAAGTTTAATTGTTCCGATTAAAGCCTAGGGTGACATCGGACAGTAACGTCTGAGGTCACTGGCGTGTGGCATTTCCGACAATAAGTCGGGGGTATTACAGTTATGGTATCAGAGTAACGGTTTTAAAATTCTTGGCCTATTGTTAGGTTTGAGAATTTTCGAAAACTAATTTTGAAACTATTTTCAAACCTATCTTCTATTAAAAAGGAATTTCGAGAGTTTCAATGTTGAATTTAAAAGTTATAAGTAACTCTGGTAATTTAATTTAAACTAATGATTTAGCTATTTTGAACTTCAAAAGTTATTTATCGTTGGTTTATAAAAGGCGTGTTATACGCAATCAAAATAAGTTTAAGATTGTAACTTTAAAAGTGTGATTTTGGTCCTGGTACAAGTTTTGTGATAATCGTATCACTAGTTTGAGAAACTAACTTTATAGATAATTATTTTTATATATAAGGTTTAAAGGTATAAAGTATAAAGTTTGAAGGTATCTGGTTTAAAACTAAGTGGTTTTCAAACTTCTGCAAGCTTCGAGTTGTTACTTATTCCTTAGATCCATTCTTAGGAATATCGTTTCTCCCTAGGTTTATTGTCATTTAAAGGTTGACATTTCTCCTAGAGTTCCCACTTTCAAGTAAGTCAGAAGAAGGTCGTTTTTGCGGTTAATGATGGTGGGTCAGTCAGACTGATATAGAGTTATTAGTTTGGACCCTTATAAATCAGTTCATAACGTAATTGACTCAGTGTCATGTACAAGTTGGAAAAGTTCTAAACTAATGTTATGGTTCATCAACAGATAATGGACACCCGATCCACCAACCAGGCAGCTAACGGAAGTCCTAGCAACGATTCTCGAATTCGGCTGAGAAGTGATAATCCACAAGGGAAAGACGCGGGATCTGGCTCACGTAATAATGAACCAACCCTGCGACAGGATGTTCTTCAGGGACAAGAGGACCCCCAGGCTGCAAGGAGAGTTCAACCTCCTGTCCCGATTGTGCTAAATGCGACGATCATTGGGCAGATAGTGGGGCTAGTGGTCGAAGTATTAATGGGCCAAGTGATACCGCAAGCCCAAGCGGCCCCCATACCTCAAGTCGCAGCTAGTGTGGAGGCACAGATTAAGGCAAAGGGTAGGCAACAGAACCTCATGGCTCGCTCGTTCAAGCGGCCGGCGTCGCCCACCAAGTTCGAGAAGTCTAGTCGTACTAAGACCAAGGCGACTCAGGCTGGCTCCGCCAAAGGCTCAGGTTGGAGTAACGACGTGATTCAATGCCACAACTGTGGTCAAGCTGGGCACAAGAGTCCTAGTTGCCCAAAGGCAAAGATGATATGTTACAAGTGTGGGAGGGAAGGTCACATGAAGGCATACTGTAGGAAGAAGGGCCTAAAGCCAACACAAGCATGCCAGGCCTCAATGGCTGGCTGTGGGCAGAACCCAAGGACGGAAGTGTCTGCTCCGGAGCCATCTGTTACCTGTGATAAAGGCAAGGCGCCTATGGAAACTTCAGGTTAAGAGCAACGACTCTTTGTGATACGTCACCCCGACGGGAGGGAAACCCTATGCGAGTGGTAGAATTTTGTAAGTTTTTAAGAATAGGGAGCTATGACTTGTGTTGATAGTCTTCATAGTTTAGTAATCTGTCTATTTGACTTTCTAGCAGTTGTTTTATGTAATGTTTCGAATAATAAAGAAGTGTTTTCTTGTTCTGGAAATTACAAGATTCGTTACTATTGCAAATTGTTCGTTCATACGAGACTCCGTGAGTGCCAAAAACAGTTATATCATGTGTGGATAAGGGCTGTCAAGACTCATAAAGGAGGGATAACGTATGGAGCCTAGGTGTTCGTTCCCTACATGGTTAACACCAGGGCGACTCCATTACTGAATTGCTAGATCCATTCTTAGGAATCTCTCTTTGTCCTTGGAGTAATGTCACATCGGTATGAAAATAATTACTCTCTTTGTTGAGCGGACGAGCGTTATCTCGTGAGTTGAGTTTTACCAAAATTCCTTAATGTAAAGGAAATAAATGTATGTGGTTAATGCTCTATGGGATGAAGAATTTTCTCTCTCTCTCTCATATGTGTACCCTGAACATTTGTTGTGGTAAAAGTACGTAGGAGTGAACTATATGAAGATTAGAATTCCTAGTTGTAAGGTCATTCTATAGTCATCTATAAGGATAGATTGCTGAGAAGAAAATAAATGTATTCCAGAGATAGTTCATAGGAGGGTCAGTTCCTCTGGAAAAAATCATACTCTATTACGACCTTGAGTAAAACCTCAGGACCCAAGGGTGTGAAGTCATAGATATTATTTTGGAAGATTCATCTGAGGTTTCGTTATGAGGCTTTCTTAAGAGAAACGACATAAGGATTGGATGGAGAGTGATCGACGTCTATTAAAGGCGATTTGATGTCACGTTTAGGGAAAATAAAGTGATTGGCGATAATTGTGCTAATTGACTTATCACGATCTTGTTTGAGGAAACTAGAGGTTTTAAGTTGGAAGTGAGCTTTAAGGCCAATTTTAATTGGTCCAAGGAGCTGAATCAGTGAAGTATACCTTCAAGAGGTATGGAGTTATGATATCTAGAGTTTTTACAAGGCTTGATATGAGGATTTTAAGTGGGTGGGACGTAAGGCCAATGATATAGCACTTTCTGGAAATTAAGTTGTGGAACGATTGTTTCGGGAGAAAGCTCATTTAAGATTGAAGGGTTATGGAATAAGGACTAGGTTATTCAGAAGATATCGATACCAAAGGATGTAGCATGGGAAATTTTCATATGTGCGTTTAAGGAGTAAAGTAACGAATGTTACTCGTATATAGCCATTGAAGGATTTAGGATGTGAAGTGATGGATTGTGATGGCAAGACATCGTTCATCAATATGTATTTTGAGTAAATAGAGTTGAGGAACCTTAAAGGTTTAAGTTAGAACTTTAATAATGGAATACGTTAGGGTAATCTTGGATAAATGGTAAATATCCGTAAAGAAAAAGAGTGCTTGATTTGGGATAATAAATCGTATAAGGACAACTGGTTACTTAAGGATTTTTGGGTGAATAGCAAACTCGACCGGTAACAGTTTGCTACAATTTTGAAGGTCGGATAGTGTGGCATAAAGTAAGAATGTGGATAATATCAAGTGGACTTGAGGAAAAGGCAACCTACGTCTATTAAGGTGATCGTATGGTACGTTTGGGTAAAACAAGAGTATAATATTTTGAAATGGATTATTAGATCATGTTGAGACAATCAGACATAGGTTGTGGTGTGATTACTTGTGGGATCACATGAGTAAAAGATTTTGAGTTAAGATATGGCACAAGGGCCAAATGTGATTAAGGTAACCAATGAAATAGGTGAGCCGTGTATGTAAGGAGTAAGGTCTATATGACAAGTGGAGGTACTAAGTTGAAGTATAGTTGAATTCTATGTATGTACTTTGAGGATCTGACTGTCGAAAGGAAGTTAGTAGAGAGATGTTGTATTCTTCTGGTTGAGGATTTCAAGGTCTTTATGAGGAATAGGGCAATATAGCGAGGTTATATTAGAGATTATAATGGATACTCTGATTAAGGAAATGGTAATCTTGTGGATGATTATATCTGTTCTAACGAGAGTAAGGAATGTAGGCAGTATGTTGTAAGGGGAATCATGATCGAATAAATATTTCGATTTTGGTGACATAGATTGCGAAAACCAAACTCGTTTAAGGATATCAACTTAAGGAGGATTCGTTCATCTCGATCAAGGCAAGTGGCGGTTCGCTCTTGCTTATCATTCCATGTTTCTGTTAGTTATCAATTATTTCGGATTATTAATTAAATTGGGATGAATTGTTGTTGTCGTTTGGGAACAGATTTTATAAATGATATGATATAAAATGTGATATTATGATAGGTTGTATATATTGCTAGAAACAACGCTATTCTATCTGTTATTACCATGATGGTATTGGTATGGATTTTATGTGTGAACTTATACATATATAGTTAGAACGAGTATTCGTAGGAACGCTATGTACCTTGCGAGGTCTAGCCGTTTCTTTATAACTGTGGTGGATAGGATGTCCAAGCCCTAACACCCTTTCCTGGTCATGACTATCCCCTCCGAGTATAGGGGAGGTGCACACAGCTGGTGCCAACAATCAAGATTTATTCCCAAGATATATCTCGTATCGAGATGATATATTATAAAAAGCTTTAACGTGAATATACGTTTTTGGAATTAAAGAAGATAAGTGCGATTATGCACATAATTAATGAACCCTCGGGCGAGAAGTACAACTTGGAAACCGCTCGGACTTCGGTTAGAGTAAGTCTTCTTTCCAATCTGGATTCGCATTGCGCGGTGAGGTTGGTCGTTGACCCAAATGATCAAGTCATTTTTAAACGCTTGTATAAAAACTATAACGTTCCTAAACATTTGTCATACTTTCCCATAAGACTCAATCTTTTGGAGTCTTTTCTTCATACATTTCCCATAAGACTCAATTCCTTTGGAGTCTTCTTTTCAATGCATGTCTATTCTAACCATTCCGTGAAAGTTCCGGATTATATATCGTTCCTTCGGTTATTATTCGAGGGACAATGATAGTAAACGGTTACGATCACTAGAACCATTCTGTTTTCACCCTTGCATAGTCTTTCATTAGACTAACCAACCGGGTTTTATTTCTTGCATGGTTGGCTGGTGTCATCCGTCCTATACGGCACATCAGTGGTTGGTTCCCGAAGACTTGAAGTAACCAATTGAAGAAGAGGCTTGCAGTTGAAGATTTAAGTGTTAGTGTTTTAAGGTTGTCAACTATTACTTTAATATATTATTATAACCTAGTCATGTAATAGGTTTATTCTAAAAAGTCTCCCGCTGTGTAATTTATAAGTCTTCCGCTGAGATTTAACTTTGTTGTAAAAACGCTACTCTCGTTTGATGAGAGATCTTTTAATAAAAGGGTTGAGTTTCATATTTAAATGTCTTTCGCTGTTTAATCTTTCGTTAATTAATATGTTCCTTTAAGTTTAATTGTTCCGATTAAAGCCTAGGGTGACATCGGACAGTAACGTCTGAGGTCACTGGCGTGTGGCATTTCCGACAATAAGTCGGGGGTGTTACAAATTAATTAATTGTGCTAATTAAGTTGGGATAAATATTATTGAAAATTGTGTTTGGGAACCTATGTGTTAAATTGGTGGGAAAAATGAACTTTATATATTAGGTTGTATATTTTGCTAGCAATGACCCTCGTATATATATATATATATTTATTAGAATAAGTTGCTAGATGAACTTGGTGTGGACTTGTATGCTTAGTTAGCCCGAGTATTCGTAGGAACGCTATATACCTTGCGAGGTTTAGCTGTTTCTTTATAACTGGTATTAGGTGGATTATTGCCCTACTACTTTTTGGTCATGACCGTACCCTTATTCGAATATAAGTGGTGATGCACTTATCTAGTGTCATTATTTGGGATTCGTCCATGCTATATCTCGTATCGAGATTGTTGTGGATTAAAAGCCTTAACGTAATGCACATTTTGAAATTAAATAAGATAAGTGCTTCTATGCACATAATTAATATACTTCAGGTGAGAAGTACAACATGGAACCCTCTCGGGCTTCTGTCTATGAAGGTCCACTTACCAATATGAATTTGCACAACACGCATGCGGTGAGTTTGGTTAAGGACCCGATTATTCAAAGAAGTTGCTTTTAAAAACTTTGTGTGATAATTATAAATGTTCCCCATAAACATACATAATTCCTAAAAGACTCACTTCATTGGAGTCTTCTTTTGGATCATATCTCTTCTACTATTTCAATGAGAGTATTCTAGTTATGTATCGTCTACCTACTTTTATTCGAGAGACAATGATAGTAACTATACCTTTCCTTTTATACCCTTGTTTAGTCTTTCAATAGACTAACCAACCTTTCTCTTTCTTGGCATGGTTGGCTGGTGTCTTCCGTCTCATACGGCAGATCTGGTAATTCTTCCCAAATTGAAGGAGCATGATACCGACGTTGAAGGCGGCTGTTTGTAGCATTTTGATGTTTCATTTTGAATAAGGTTAAGATCCAGAGTATGTAATTTGGGTATTTTTATTAAAGTCTTCTACTACTATCTTTGATACATTATTTAGTTGCCAATTTCAGCAACGTCGTTGGTAAGACATTTTGAATCAATTATGAATCTTTATGCATTATTTTATATTTGCGATCAATACTGTAAGCCTTGGGTGATTTAAGATATGCGTTCCAAGGTCACTAGCGGTAATATTCTTAAGGTAATTTAGGGGTGTTACAACACTTTACCTCAAACACAAAGAAGTGGGCAGAGAAAAGAGAGAAAATAAAATAGTTAATTTAAAGAGTAAACACTTGAAATAAAGGTATGACAGGATCTCACCTCTTTTGTTCAGTCCAAGGTAAGTCCAATCCGGGCTATGCGTCTCCAAGGTTGGTAGTGGTGTAATCCTTCTCCAAAAGTGGTTCTTGGTGGAAAATGGAAGCCGAATGGTTGAGGAATGGATTGATCTGTTGAGGATGATTTTCTGGATATTTTTGGGGATAAGTATCCTATTCTTTTGTGGATATTATGCACCACTCAAGGCTAGGACAAGATCAAGCAAGTTTGAGATACGACACACTCAAATCACTCGATCAAATGTTTGATTTGACTCACGAACAAAGCTTGAATTTTTCTGGAAAAATTCATAGGGAAACACTAGACTGTTGTTGAGATATTTGATTAAAACTTGAGTGATTACAAAGGTAGGAGAAGGCCCTATAAATAGGACCAAATCCGAGCCACAAAACAACTCTTCATTTGCCATAGGCTAGCTGAAGCGTTTTACCATTTAAACTACGTAATTCAAGTCTGAATGACTTGAATTTTTGAGATAACTTAAATACCAACATATTAAAGTCCGCAGTAAAATATCAGCCAAAACGCACGAGCCATTTGAGAGTTAGCCTTCAATCACCATTCGGACAAGCCACAAGCAAAGTCACCGAGCCAACTTGAACTTCTCTGAACACTCCTTGACTCATAAGCCCCTCCATGATCCTGGTTTGGAGTCTAGATGCTTGGTCTCGAGTGATCATACCAGGAGGTAGGTCATTGCCGTCATTTGGAGAGAAAACCCTAGCTTGGCCGCGCATGGGTGAACATGGTCGGGATGGCTCGAGCACTTGGGCACTTTCGTCGGTGCTATTGGCTTGGATAGGTGGCACATGACCAGTGATGACTATGGGCACCGGATTGTCCGAGGGAAAACCCTAGCTTGGCCGCGCATGGGTGAACATGGTCGGGATGGCTCGAGCACTTGGGCACTTTCGTCGGTGCTATTGGCTTGGATAGGTGGCACATGACCAGGGATGACTATGGGCACCGGATTGTCCAAGGGAAAGTGGCTCGAGTGGTGTGGCGCCTTGGTGGGACTTGGTGAGTGAGCGGCGGCGAGCGGCGCTGAGGCGCGTGAGGCGCTTGAGGGCATTGGCTTGTCTTGGTCACCATGATGGGCCATAGTCACATCATCCTCCCTCTCTTGAAAGGGATTCGACCTCGAATCGGCCTCAAAGTCATCCTCGTCTTCCATGAAGAAAGGTGTCAAATCCGCCACGTTGAACACATTGTGGACGCCATAGGTAGGAGGCAACTCGAGCTTGTAGGCATTATTGTTGATGCACTCCGACACCTGGAATGGGCCATCTCCTATTGCCTTAAGCTTGGAATCTCATAAAGAAGGAAAATGCTCCTTCCTTAGATGCACCCACACAAGGTCTCCGGGCTCGAAAATAACCTCCTTGCAGCCTTTGTTAGTGTGCCGCACATATTGAGCCGTCCTTCTTTCCAATTGTAGCCTTGTATCTTCATGAAGTTGCTTGATTTTGGCATCTTGATCGGCGCTTTCCTTGCTCTCACAATCAGAAATAGCATAAGGCATAAGATCAAGTGAGGTGGTGGGGTTGCGGCGATAGACAATCTCAAAAGGGGTCCTCCGTGTGGCTGAATGGATGGACCGATTGTAGGTGAACTCAATGAAAGCTAAGCACTCTTCCCACCTACGCAAGTTAGTCTTAAGTAAAGATCAAAGAAAGCACCAAGGGTTTGTTTCACTACCTCAGTTTGCTCATCGGTTTGTGGATGGCACGTAGTGGAAAAGAGGAGCTTGGTACCTAGCTTGGACCACAAAGTCTTCCAAAAGTAGCTAAGAAACTTAACATCATGATCGGAAACATTAGACTTAGGCACACCATGCAAGCGCACAACCTGATCAAAGAATAGATTAGCAACATTTGAGGCATCATCGGTTTTATGGCAAGCAATGAAGTGAGCCATCTTAGAAAACCGATCCACAACAACAAAAATGGAATCCCTCCCTCTCTTAGTCCTAGGCAACCCCAAAACAAAGTCCATAGATATGTCTTCCCATGGTGCACTAGGGATTAAGAGAGGGGTGTAAAGTCGATGGGGGTTGAGCTTGTATTTGGCTCGCAAACAAGTCACACATGATGCACACAGATTTTCTATGTCCCTCAAGGCCAAAAGAAGTGTTCCTTAAGAGTATGCAAAGTATTATACACCCCTAAAATGTCCCATAAGTCCCCCACCATGTGCCTCTTGCACAAGTAATCTCCGCATGAACCACTAGGAATGCACAACCTAGTTCCCCTAAAAAGATAACCCTCATGCAAATAGTATTCATCCTTACTACCCGTAGACTTACATGCATCAATTTTTTTTTCCAAAATCATAATCACAAGCATACAAGTCTTTCATGAAGGCAAATCCTAACATTCTAGCATCAAGTGTGGAAAGTAGGGTATACCTCCTAGAGAGTGCATCAGCCACAATGTTGTTTTTTATTTTTTTGTGTTTGATCACATATGGAAACGCCTCTATAAACTCCACTCACTTGGCATGCCTCTTGTTGAGCTTACTTTGTCCCTTGAAGAATTTGAGGGCCTCATGATCGGAATGAATCACAAACTCACGAGGTGATAACACTTATTTTATACATATTTTAGGAGTCTAGTTACATATTAGATTAGATCATTTTCATACATATTTTATATTTTTATAATTAATTTTTATATTATTTTGTATTCGGAGTCTACACTCGTATTTTTATCGTTTCAGGTATTTTAGGTGCAATTTAAGGAATTACGAGACTATTTCGAATGACACAAATTAATAGAAGTATTTTTGGATCCATATAACCTAATGGGCCGCTGTCATAATTTTAGGAGTCAGCGTGTATTGCCAGTATGAAAATTGGGCCTTGGGCCGCTTGTTTCCACTTCGCTGGTGGTTTCGTAGTGATTTGGAGGGGACGAAGTCATAAAGGGGAGGAGAGAGAGATTAGCTGGGGAGTTTGGACTTTATTACGTAGCATTAGTTTAGGTTTAGTTAAGTTCTCATTTTGGTTTTATTTTGTTTTAGCTACTACCGTACATACACTTGATTTTCAAGAAGGGATTTTTATGCTTTAGCAATTTGAAGATTAATGTTCTAGTCTTTGTCAACTTGAATTATTTTTATATTGAGACTAAGTTTTCTGTCTCTCGTATTTATTGAATAATTCATATATGTTGTTGAATAGTTTAAATCTGTTGAATATATCTTCAATTATGCTTGACTAAATTCCTAGTTAAAGGTTTGGGTGATCCCAACGATGTGTATGTAATTAGAATTATTTCTTTGCCTGAGTTGAAATAATATTTGATTCATTCCTAGATGCTTTATGCCATAGTAGCTTATGTGAAATGAATCCTATTAGGGTTTGAGACTGAGAGGTGATAACTTTAATAGGTAGTCAGGTAGAGTTTGAGAGTAAGAGGTGATAACTTCTACTAGAATCCTAGGAATTGAACCTGAGTGTTATTTGTGCGATAGCAATAGGCTATCATAGATGTTCTAGGTTTGAGTTGGATTAGCGGAGCGCGACAACGAATGCTATTTCAGTTTATCCCTAGACTCTAAGTGCGTTAAAGGGTTTGGATGAGATTAGATCTACGCGACATCGATTGTTAGTTTAGTCCAGGCACATTTACTATCGTCTGAAAGGAGTTAGTAGATTACCTTAGATAGCTTACCTTTAAATAATTTGGACTGGATTCAGGTGAAGAGTGATTTTATTTACAGAGGCATTGTTGCGGTGATCCTTAACCTTAGACACATTTATCCCATTGATTTTATCCTGTTTTATTTGTTATTATTTGTTAGCTTAATTATAGTTTTCCCCAATTTCATATCTTTCCGGCCTAGTTCACTGGTAGCGTTTCAATTAATATTACATTGGTCTCTGTGGGATCGACACTTGACTACTACAACTGATCCCGTACACTTGCGGGTAGGTTTTAGCCACATCAAGTTTTTGGCGCCGTTGCCGGCGACCAATTTGTTAATATTAGTTGTCACCTCTATTGGTGAGTCTAGGTCATTATTTTTTTATTTTTTTTTTCTTCCTTTTCTTTTCAGGCTATTCAGAAAGAGTCGAACAAATGAATTCAGGTATGTATGATGTAGATTCTCACCCCTTTCTTTCTTTTAGGCCTAATACAAGTACTCAGGGTATGATTTTGAAAATTCTAATTTGGGTTACCCAAACCCAAATACTTGTAACCTCTTATGTGAGTCTTGTGGAGATGCAGATCATGATCATACAGGTTGTCATTTAACTTTGGGAGAGATAATTGAGAGAAATTCAAATTCCTGCACTCCTAGTTGGATGACATCACCACACATACCGCTCCAGTCTGAGCCCAATAAGTCCATTCAAGATCGTATGCTTGATGACTTCATCTTAAGGCATGATAGGCAAGTTGAGAAGATTGCTACAACTCTTGGTCAAAACGTTAAAATTCTTAATCAATTTTTAATTGCGTTTGATAGTCTAACAACCCAAGTTTCATCTCTTTCAGGTACGGTGGGCTTTTTGAGGATTCAAGTAGATACATTAACCACTCAAAATCAAAAGTTGGAAGATCAAATTGCTGAGTTGGTTAATCCAAAGTTGCCTGTAGAGCCACTTGAAGTGCATTATATTGAGCAGTGCACTTCTATTTTACAAATGGTTGCAAAAGAGTAGGAAGAGACACAATTAGATAGAAGAGTGCCTATCCAGTTGACCAAGGAGGACCCTATGCTTGATGAGTTTGAACTATCACAAAACGCTACCCCGACCGCTAGAACTAATACTTGCTGCAAGGTGCAAGAAAAGCTTCCTGATATATTGCCCGATGTAGCATAGAGATAGTGCCTCTAAATCTTCAACGCGAAAACCACAGCCGCTAACTCTAGATCATGCGTCGGATAGTTTGCCTCATAGGTTTTCAACTGCCGAGATGCGTAAGCAATAACCTTCCCTTTTTGCATCAGTACACATCCTAACCCATGCTTTGAAGCGTCACTATAGACCACATAACCATCGGTTCCCTCCGGTAGTGCCAAAACTGGTGTGGAGGTCAAGCACTTCTTTAACTTCTGAAAGCTTGCCTCGCACTTGTCGTCCCAGACAAACTTCTTGTGGACCTTGCGGAGCAAACCGGTCATGGGTAGAGCGATCTTAGAAAATCCATCCACGAACCGTCTGTAGTATCCTGCAAGTCCCAAGAAACTGCGCACCTCCTTCACATTCTGAGGACGCTTCCAGTTGGCTACCGCTTCAATCTTCTGGGGATTGACCATAACCCCATCCTCATTGATCACATGGCCTAGGAAAGCCACTTCCTTGATCCAGAAATCACACTTAGACAACTTCACATACAGCTGATTCTGTCTAAGGACTGACAAGGTGATCCGAAGATGCTCCTCGTGAGCTTCCTCATTCAGGGAATAGATCAGAATATCGTCGATGAAGACCACCACGAATTTATCCAGATATTGGTGGAAACATCGATGCATCAGGTCCATGAAGACTGCTGGAGCATTAGTAAGCCCAAATGGCATGACTACGAACTCGTAGTTCCCATACCTCATCCGAAAAGCAGTCCTCGGAATATCTTCCTCACGAATCCTGAGCTGATGGTAACCAGATCTCAGATCGATTTTGGAAAAGACTTTTGCTCCCTGCAGTTGATCCAACAGATCATCAATCCCAGGCAACGGATACTTATTCTTGATCGTGATCTTGTTCAACTCACGATAGTCGATACAAAGTCGAAGCGAACCATCCTTCTTCTTGACAAACAAGACCGGAGCGCCCCAAGGCGATGCACTCGGCCTTATGTATCCTTTCTCAAGAAGGTCCTCGAGTTGCTTCTTCAACTCTTGCATCTCAGGTGGAGCCATTCGATACGGTGCCTTAGAAATCGGCGCGGTACCCGGCTCGAGATCAATGGTGAACTCCATGTCACGATTCGGGGGTAACCCGGAAATCTCCTCCGAAAAGACATCCAGAAACTCGCAGATGACTGGAACATCAAGAACTGAAGTCTCATCTCTCTTGGGCTTATCCAGATAGCACAGGTACCCGACACAACCTTGTCGAAGTAGCTTACACGCAGCCATCACATTGATGAACTTGCCGTTATCAGCGTCATTATGACCCTTAAACTTGCATACAAACTGGCCCCTAGATGACACTGTCACAGTCCTTGAGCTAAAATCGATTACCGCCCCATGACGCGTTAGCCAATCCATCCCGAGAATAATGTCGTATGGAGCCATTGCTATACAGATCAAATTTGCTTTGAACTTCCTACCCTGAATGGTAATTGGAAATTCTGACAGACGCTTGGTTCCTACCAACTGCTCACCATTGGGAAGATTTACTACGAAAGGCTCACAAGCCTCACTGCACACTAAGCCTAGCTTACTCACACAATCCTCCGAAATGAAAGAATGTGTAGCACCCGAATCAAACAATATACACACAGAAGTAGAATGGAGGTATAGAGTACCTTGAGCAATCGTAGCATTAGGTCCGTCAGCCTCACACATCTCGTAGAGTCGCTGACCTTGACCTCCTGAAGCAGCTGGGGCTTTCCCCTTGTTCTGAGCCGTTGTCTGCGTCGAAGGACTAGGAGCCTCCATTGGTTTGAATCGGGGTCGATTGTTATGACTAACAGACCCTTGATGTGACTCAGCTCCTTTCTGTCTCCTTTGCGGACAAAATGTCTGCAAGTGCCCCTCCTTCCCGCAGGCAAAACACGTCCTCTTATCCTTCGGACACTCATTGCTCTTGTGCCCCGGCGTGCCACAGTTGTAACACTGGATCAGATTCTTGCTCTGACCCGGGCGTTGCGTAGACCCTCCCTGAGTAACCTCCGTTCTAGCCCGTCCAGACTTGGCAAAATTTGACGGTGGCGCGGGTCGCTTGAACCCACTTGCCTGAGGCTGGCTCTGCGCCGGTCTCTGGCGATTGCGCTTTCTCGTCGACTCCTCCAGAGTCACCTCCAACTTATAGGCAACATCCATATAATGCTCCAAGGTAGAGCATTCGTGGCGCACCATCAGTGGCTTGATGTCTGGATTCATCCACTCGTGGAAATGCCAGATTTTTTGCTCCTCACTGGACACTTCCAGCCCAGCGTACTGCAACAGGTGATTGAACTTGGCCGCAAGCTCAGTCACTTTCAATCCATCCGCCTTCGGATAGAGAAACTCCTTATGCTTATCTTCCCTCATAGCACGGGAAAAGAAATGATCGGTCATCTTCGTCTTAAACATTTCCCAGTTCAAACCGAGATGATCAGCTAGACCGGTGCTTTCCCACCATTCGCTAGCCACCTCCTTCAGTTTAAGGGAAGAAATGTGCACTTTCTCAGCTTCAGTGCACTCAACGTTTCTGAATAACCTTTCCATGTGTGAGAACCAATATGCCACTCTGACCGGTTCTCCCTTTCCATCATAGCTGTCAGGCCTCATAGAGCTAATGGCCTTCAGCGCTCGACCATAGTTGCCTTTGTTCCTGACTGCATCTTCATGAGGCACATGGACAACTGGCTCCTCAAATATAGGAACCACCTGAGGAATTGGCACACCTTGTGTTTGTGGTGCGATTGGCCGCATAATATCCGTGACCGCTTGCATAATGATTCCCCGAATAGCTTCAATAGCCGCGGCGTCAAATAGCACCTGAGGATTGGCCGGAACCTGGCCACTGCCTTCGGGGTTGTTGTGAGAAACCGACTCGTTCTCATCCCCTTGATTTGCGGCACTCCTCAAATTCAGCCTCGGGTTGTTGCTTGGCCCCGCACCAGCACGAATGGTGTTTCTTGTGTTCACCATCTGTTTACCGATCAATTCCCAAGTATTTCACAACATTAATATTAGTTTAATATGCACAATGTATAAAATTGACTCGGAATAGATCAAATTGGTAAACTTTTCATTGATGATAGAACTGAAACTGAGTCTGATAAGTTATACATAGAAAACCCTTCCAAGCGAAAAGACAAAATTGCCAGGAGGCTACAACTATAACGAAATGACATGACTAGAAAAAGAAAACACTGAAGCTTAACACTGACCTACATCATGGTGCCCTGAAAAGTTTCCTATACCTAGTGGCCCTCATACATATCCTCTTCGGAAGGGGTCTATCCTCAGGGTCTGGTGTCGGACTCCTCGACCTACTTGGGCCCGGGCACACGACTCATCACTAGGCCTCGGTATCCTCGGTCTTTCTCTAGACACGGGAATACTTGCCCCTGCCCCGTCAGATCCTGGTGGGTAGCAAAACTCTTCAAAAAATCATGGTTGAAAGTCTGCCCTGTTCGCCTCGTACTGAGGGTTGAGCAGCAACTTCGCCTGACAGATGTACTCCTAGAGCTCGGGGACGTCCCTATGCATTCAGAAGAGACCGAGTTCCATCTCGTATGTCCTATCCTCCATGTCATACAAGGCATTCGTCCACTCCTCCATGCGCTCAACGAGCACTCGGGGCCTAGGCCTGGCCTGTTGGGTCGGGACTACCCTCGGTGTACCCATCGCCTCCCAAGACCTTGCCCTCATTCGAGCACGCTCGACCACCTCATCCACCTGGCGACGCGCCTCAGAGGAAGCCATCCCACTCTAATGAAGCACATGCCGTGAAGCAGGACTCACCATCGGCCTCCTCGGAGTAGAGATAATTTGTGGGTCCTCCCTCGGGTCTGCTTCAGGCTCCACCTCGGGAACTCTGGTCCCGTCAGACACCAACACTACCGACTCCTCGAGCACGGTCTTCACCTCCTCGGGTGAGCAACTTGGCTCCCCGACCTCAAAGCACTGAGGGGGAACCGGGAACTCAAGCCTGACTGGAGATGGCGGAACCACCTCGGCTTCCTTCTTGTTCCTAAGTTGAGAAATGATTGCGCCCATATCCTGCGAGGCGACAAGAAAAGGATTAGTCTTTCTAAATATAAAAGCGAACTTACTATATCAGACTGGAAAGAAGGCACGAATTGAATGGCAGAGATTTGAAACTGCACCTCTTACTCTAATGCGGTTTTATTCAAAATTTTCAACTTTTGGATTTAACCAATAACTTTTCATAATACGAGCGGGTAAACGGTTTATAAAACTTTTGTTTTAGGTAAAACGATTTGAAACCCAACCCGTTTTAAAAACTTTCGGCTTTGATACCAAATCTGTAACACCCCCAAATATATCCTTGAAAGTATTACCGCCAGTGACCTCATATTACCCATTTGAAGTCACCCAAGGCTTAACCATTTTATAATAACCATAAAATAACACCAATCATATCAAATATCATAAAATTTATTCAAACCAAAGTCACGGATTACATCTATAAATCCCAAATACATCCATAATACAGAATTGTTTCAATACAGCGGAAGTCTTGCTAAGGCAAGCCGCGGTCGCGGTTTTGGATTCCGCAGTCGCGGATTTCTGGGCACCATCCGCGGTCGCGGTGTTCATATCCACGATCGCGGATCCCTCGCTGACGCGGCCCTAAATCGGCACAAGGCTCACCGAAAGACGACGACGACGACGATGCTCCCCTGGCTTCGACCGAGGCTGCTACCACTCCAGACCACCAATTGCACCACCAATGAAACACGAAGAACTCCGGCGAGCTTCCGGCGAGAGCACGAACTCCGGCGATAGGAAAACGAGAGAGGGAGAGGTGATTTGCAGTTGTGGATGAGAGATCCAAGGCCACCACTCCCCTTATATAGGCCAATGACAGCCTCAACGCTGAGCAACTGAAGCGGTCGGGCTCCCTCCTCGGCGAAAGAGCGAATCTCAACCGGCGAAACGCGAAGGCCATTGAAGACGACGCTGAACAGCCTTTTTCCGCGATCGCGGAAGTTCTTCTGCGGTCGCGGAAACGCCACGTTCGCATCCGTTTGACCTCTGGTCGTGGCTTTACACGTGGATTCATCCCCTTAAATGAATACTTGTATCCAAACAAATATTCTAAGCCTCAATAATACATCAAATGTATATTATAACGCTCAAAGAATTATTACAGAGATTATACGAGTTACAGATATTCCAAATTTCGCCAAACGCATCACGATTACAGAACGAGGGTTGGGAAATTACCCAAATACCCTTACTAAAAATGAGGGGGTATTACAGTATTACGTAAACTCTGTAACAAAATCAGTAATATCATGCAGAAGGGGTGTTCATCGGGTTCAGATTTTCGGTTTTTTGGACCAAACCGAACCCAAACCGATTATATTTGGTTCGGTTTTCGGTTCTTATAAAAATAATATTCGGTTCGGGTTCGGTTCGGTTCGGTCAAAACCGATTATTTTTTAAAATAATTAAAAAAAAACCTAGATTTCTAGATAAATTACTCCAACCTTATTCGGTCCGGTCCAGGTCGGTTCGGTTCGATTCAGTTCGGTTCGGTTTGGTCCAAGTTCGGTTCGGTTCAGATCGGTCCAAGTTCGGTTCGGTCTAATTCGATTTTGTGCACTAAAACCTACTTCAATAACCTAAATCAACATAATTTCAAAATATTCGGTTATTTCGGGCCAAAACCGAACCGAACCCGAACCGAACATATTCGGTTCGGTTTTCGGATCACAAAATTCCAAAATTCGGTTTCAGTTCGGTTCGGTTTTGGCCCGATGAACCGCCCTAGCAGAATGTTTCAAAATATATATTGCTTGAAATTTCAGTTTCTTCTTTACTGGGTTATTTACCAATTGGGCTTTTCATTTTCTTGTCCGACGTCCAAATATTGACTTCTCCTCTTCAGCCCATCGATTAGCATCGACGGCCCACAAGCATCATTCAGAATGTCTCAAGAAATAAATTACATTAAACTGCATAATTTTGGGGTTTATCTATGTCATCCAAAGTACTTCCAAATTTTAAAATTGTTAAAACGTCACTATAGACATCTCCATTATGGAATCGTGTTAATTACGATTAAATATTTACTTTCTTTTATCCGCAAGAATAGATAAACCTTGTGAAAATGATTATTTCATAAAATTGAATTCACATCTTTAGGATATAATCTCGAAGCAAGATAAGTATAGTTCCTACGAGCATAAATTAAAGAAGAAATTGTAGTATATAGGCACTTCAATCGTGTAGAGATCATAGATAATGATCGAATCACACAAGAATATTTTGACTCTTATATAGGCTTTGTGTTACACGAAATCTTTTCGAGGATAAGATGGTCAAAGTTTTCCTCTTGTTCTAGCTAGGCTTAGACGTAAGAATTATTTTGGGCAAATAAAGTATTAGAACTTGATTTGATTTGTTTATAGAGTATGGAAACTAACTTAACACGGTACTAGGTTTTGGATGTTATCCTTAGAGGAAAATCGTGACAAGGAGAATAATAGAATTTGAGAGTTTTAGATTATATTGATTCTGAATTAATTTACAAGAGATGATAACCTCCTCTTATAGGCAAGTCGGATGATCCCTTAGATATCAGTTTCCATGTTATAAGATAATATTTCCACAAGATAAGATTTACTTATTTTTGGTAAAGAAATGTAACATAAGATCCCTTTTCTAAAATACCAAGGATGTTAGCTCTACGACGCGTTCTGTGTCAAGCAATCCGAGTCATCTTGTTTTGAAGTTACACATGCTACCATGTGTTCTGCATCCAACGGCTCCAACAATCCTAAACTATTCACATAGGAGATGTGCTTCTTTTGGGAACGGTTTTACGCAATCCCTCAAAAATCAGAGTAAGCGTCACATCAAATCTTTTTAAACTGTTAGAGCCTGCAACTTCCATTTATGGTGTGTCTCTGTTGCCTCTTCATTTCAATCTCCACCTTTTTGCATGTAAAACGATTCCTTTTTCCTCCTTTGATTTTTCGTTTCATTTCAATTCTTCCACTTCCATGGCTAATCCTTCCACCAATCCTTCCAGAACCAACTAGTTATCCGACGATGAAGAGGTGATACTCTTCTTGCCCACTCACATTTTGCCATATCTTTATAAAAAGTGCAACTCGTCATTTTATTAGATCCATGGGCTTTCCATCTCAAACCAGGACGAAGGCGTCTTCACTGGTTATCATTGTAGAGGATGGATAGCTATGTATGAGTATCCCTTCAAAATAAAGCATTGCCTTCCTTTTTCTCCTTTAGTATGATGGTTCTTATCTTTGCTAGGAGTCTCTATCGATCAAGTACTCCCTCAAACTTGGATATTATTGTTGACTATTGATCAAATTAGTCTATCCCACAATGTCCCTTTTTCTGCTGAAGACTTACTCTTCTCATACAAACTCTCAACCAACTGCCATGGGAGAATCCCATGCAAATCTAGAATCGGAAAACCATGCTTAGTCATATATGCCATCAAACACGATAGAGAATGGTCTAAAAGATTCTTCATTCTACTTATATTCAATTCCGTTTGTTTGCTTTTATCATATACAAAGGCAAAAAGGGAATCATTTTCCATTTCTTATGATCTAGAAACCAACTGTTTTATCAATGTTGTTCTGATTCAGAGAAGAGAAAAGTTCAAAAAGCTCCCTGGCAATATGAGTCTCAGCCGGCCCTAAAAACCCAGCTCCACCGAGCCTCCACCATGGCTGACCGTCGCTATCCCCCGTCGCTTCTCCGTTCGACCGAGCCTCCCAGGGCCGGTGTGACCTGTCGTCGTCGCCGGAACCTCCACCGCTCCTTTGGGCTGCTCCGACCCCGGCCGAATCTGCACCTCCGACCGAGCCCTCGCTCCGATCGAGTCCCCGCTCCGCACCGAGCCCCCGCTGACGCCGAGGAACACTACACAGCCATTCTCTGTGCACCGGCGCCGTACAACCACTCTCTCATCACCGTCGCCGGCATCGACCTCAACCATGGAGACTTCGCCGGTTCCTGCCGGCCTCCTCGTCGAGCTTGGGTTTGTTCTCTCGCGTCCGTTCTTGTTTTTCTAGATCTCAGACTCAACGATTTATTTTTAATTTTTAATTTTTTAAAATTTTTTTTGGTTGTTGTTGTTGTTGTTCTTGTGTGTTTCTGGTTTGCAAGTTTGGGTATTGTACTTCTTTGCTTTGTTGAGTTGAGCTAGGTGGAGTCCGAGCTGTTCCTGTTGTGGTCGTGGTTGTGTCTAAGGCTCCTGAATATCCATATAGGCAACGTCAGGGTGGTCGAGACTCCTGAAGATCCCTCATCTAGGTGAGGGCAACGTCATGGTAGTCCATTCAGCACCTGCCCAGGAGTCTTCCTGTTTGACCCTTGTTCTGGTGGCACTTGATTTGTGCTTTACTCACTTCTCTCCCTAGCTTTTTTGGCTCGATTTTGCTTGTTGTATTTGCCTTTATTTGCTTTATTGTTCTTACCGGTTTTCCGTTTTCCGATTTATCGGCCTCTCGAGTTTTTCGACGTTGTTGTCGATTCTCGAATTTTTACCTAATCAAAAAAAAAAACAATTGTTTTCTTTTTCCAATACTTGTATGTTGTAATATTCTATCATTTCTACTCCAAGGATAAAGAAAAAGGGATAGTGAAAATCACCTTGTCTTAGTCCTTGTTCTAGTAACAGTAATTCAATGGCTCTATTATTAAAAAGAACTGAAAAAGAAACAATTGAGATGCATTCATGGACCCATCCAATAAATTTTTCACAAAATCCATTTTTTTTGAGGATTTCCATAATAAATTTACATTCGATCCAATCATACGTTTTTTCCATGTCAAGTTTGGTCGCAATATATCCTTCTTTTCCTTTTTTTGATCTAAAAAAGTGAAAAATCTCACGAGCAATGAGAATATTATCTTGAATAACCCTATTTGCTACAAAAGCTCCTTGTAGAAGATGTACAAATTTTCCATTACCTTTTTATGTCTCTTTCAGAATCTTTGCAATAATTTTGTAAATAGTGGAACATAGACTAATTGGTCATTATCACACTTTGGTATGAGGGTAATGAATGTGTGATTGACGTGTTTAAAGTATCTTGCTCGAAAGCAAAAATCCTTTGATGGCCCGTATGATTGAGACTCCAGGAATATTCCAATATTTTTGATAAAATTCGAATGTCATTCCATCTGATATGGTGATTTTTTCTGAACCAATATACAAACAACTTTTTTAATTTCTTCATTTGTAATTTGTTGTGTAAGATCAATATGATTTCCGTATGAAGATACTCATATTTCTCATATAAGCAACCATTGCCATGGATCTAAATTCTATATTTTTTCTTTTGATTTTGTGTTCACTACTACAAAAAAGCTCTAATAACTCATAACAAAATATTTCGGGCAAGGAAAGGACGGGTTATAAAACTGTTGAAAAATGGGTATTACATGTTATAACCCGGGTATATAGTAATCCGGGTTAAAACAACAAATGAAACTACTAAATAATCCGGAGGTGATAATATCCGGATTATTTCTGTCAATCTAGTATTCCATGAATTTTTGAACCGGGTTATTTGTGGGTCTAAATGAAATTTTGTATCTGCAGCCCAGATTATATCGAATGCCCGTCTTGAGTTTTCAATTAGACCTAACCGGCCTTTCCCCCACCTTTCTCTCTTGTTACAACTTGCAGGCCACCCTCCTCGATCTCAAGCTCATTCGCTTCGCCCTTCTCTTCTCCGGCCAGGCTCGTTCGCTCCGGCCTTCTCCTGATATGACTATGGGTGGCGTCATATTTGAGGAAGAACAAAAGATTAAAACAAAGAAATCGCTCGGATGTTGGAAGGTGACAAAACCCCGGAATTTGTCCCTCCGACACCTCCTCAGTATTTTGGCTATAAATGAAGCTACGAATGTCCAATGGAGGACCATGAGTAGCCATTGGAAAGCTAACAAAAAGATCTACACCTTTTATGACAATTGCTTCCATGGAATCTACCCAGAACAGTCCAGAAATCGCAGTCATCGGCGGCAGTCCAGCAGAAGAGCCTCATGTTTAATTCACAATCATTTAAGGCAAGGGAGGCCAGGAAACAAGTCATCAATTGGAAGTCATTAAGCCTCATTCTTCTTCATTTGATGGACCTAATAATGTGAAGACTCTTCACCTTGATCAACTTTAAATCCGTGTCATTTGAAGAGTCTTCCAAGACAACCATCTTCAGTGTCGAGCCATCGAAGAGTCTCTAGTTTGTCCTCTATTTTAAAGAGATTTCTTCTACCATTGTAACCACGCCTTTGATCATCAAAATGAAGTCTAAAACTGAGTGTTTTCTTTAGATAATTAGTAGAACTCTTGTAGTTTGCTCGTGAGTAATATCGAGTGTTGATCGATCCATTCGGGTGAGTCATATCTCGAATTGTTTGATCTTGTTCAAGGCGTGAGTGGTGAGTCATATCCATAAGTACCTTGTCCACTTATCCCTTTCAATTTCCAGAAAAGCATACCTTTCAAAAAAAAATAGATCCAAGATCCAACAAAAAAACAGCCCCAAACACACTACCGAAATCATCATATTCAAGTTCTGATCTTCATCGTCGTGTTGTGTGAGTTTGAGGGCCGAAACTTCCTTGATACTGAGCATACAACGATCCTAATTAGTGTCTTCTGATACCACATGATATGGTATCCTAGACTCATGTGGATATGACTCACCACAAGAGACTAGAACAAGATCAAAGAGCATAGGGATATTACGCACCCTAAACTAGTCGATCAAAAGCCCGATATTACACACGAGCAAAGACTGAAATTTCTGGAAATTTTCAAAGGAGATATCTCTAGTTTTTTATTAATCATTTTATGATTATAAAAGGTTCACGAGGCTTGCTTAAATAGGCATACAAAATTGGAGTTTAAAACTCTTGAACTAGCCTAGTAAAAGCTCCCTCAATTAGTGTCTTCCAAATCAAATAACTCCTAAACCCGAAGTCTTTTGAGCTTGCCCTTCTAGAACATGGTATCTGGATGAGTTAAGTGGGCCACTCCAAAAATGGGCCCGTTTCCACGAGTGAAACAAAATTGGGCCCATGCTCAACGCATCTATGTCATCCTAGCGCGATGACGTGTGTGGAGTGCGATGTTTGGGAGTCTTGGGCACACTTCCCTCGGTAATCATGGGCTGAACGGACTCTTCATTGTCACTTGAGTCAATGGAAGCCTTGGTGTGTGGGACAAGTGGTGGAGCGACCGATGAAATGAAGTCCTCCTTGTGTGGCGCCGACACTTGGCCTTCATCAACTTGGCCGGTGTCACTTGCTTGCACTTGGGGCTCTTGGTGGCTTGAGGTGTCTAGCTCTTGATGGGACATAGTCACATCATCCTCCCCTCCATAGAAAGGATTCAACCTTGAATCCAAGTGCCCTACCTGAAAATCAAAAAAATGAGGCTCTTGAACATCACCAAGAAAATTTGAGAATGTAGTCACGAAAATTCCAAGTTCTATATGAAATGCGAAGATGCATGCACAAACTATTCCACTCTTCTTCCTAGTCCTACGTTCAAGTTTAGGAAAGCAACTAACAACATAACTCGCATGCTTGTGCAGATTAATAGTATGAACTAGATGTGATGAGGCTAAAGTCGTGATGCCTATCAAAGTAAACCTCAAAAACCTAACTAATGTAGTAGGGTAAATAAGGATCGATCCCACAGGGAGGTAAGCAATCTTCCTAAGTGCAACAGTTGTATGCCAATAGTAACAAAATGGGGAATTTGGTTTGTAAACAAGTAACAAAGTAAATCAAAGCAAAATGTGTAATCAATGGGTGAGAAGTAACTTAGCGAGACAAATATCCACACTTCAGTTTGATTGGTTGATCCTAGATTATCTCCAATTCCTACCAATGAATATTCTTGTCCCGATCTTATGTATATAGACGGGTCAACTAGCCCTGAAAATACTTACCATTAAACAATCAAGAAACTATCAAGATTCAATCTAAAGGCAGCAATAAGCATAGGAATTAACCAGGATACATGCAATACTTAATAACCCGTCAGTACTCGACATGAAATCAATTCTTTTCACAATAAACATTCACAACCAGGAAGTGTAAATTGCGGTTGCTACACAAGATAAGGGATTTCAACCAGAAATATCCAAACCCTAGCAATAGACAATCACTAATATCAACTAGATGATCAGACTAGTCAAATCAGCAAGAATCATGGGATGAAGCTCAAAGAGAATCAATATAATCAAAGAAAAGGAAATAGAGTTATAATCTCACAACCAAATACAAACGAAGGTTTCAATCGTCGGACTAAGCAAAAGTTGCTTAGTTCTTCATAGTCTTCAAAGCACAAAAACTCTAAGGGAAAAACTGAACGATAATGTTGTAACTTGAATAAATCCAAAGGCTGCTAACTAATGAAGGATATAACCCTAGCAAAACCTAATATAAAAAGATAAGAAATAATATCACCCTACAAGGAAATTAACGGAAATAAAAGAAAAGAAATAAAAATAAAATAAAATAAACAAAACTCGGATGAAACGAAATCCTGACTCCGCATCTGTGAATAGTAACCGCGACCGCAGAAAGAATTCCGCGCCCGCGGATTGGTCTCGTAGTCTTCTCTTTCTTCTGGCGTCAAAACCGCGCCCGTAGATCAGCTTCCGCGCCCGCGGATCTGCTTCTGTAGCGTCTTCAGCTTCTCTTTTGCGGTCTTCTCTTGTGGCTTCGCCTTTATCTCCTTAAGTCTTCATTTAAGCACTCAAAACCACCAAATCAACACTTCTTCTCCACAACTCCATTCTCCTATATTGTCTTATAAACCCATACAAATAGTACCTAAAACTCCAGTAACAACTCCTAGTTACGCACTACAAAGTAGAGCGGATCAAACTCCCCCATGCTTAAACCTTGCTCGTCCTCGAGTAAGCTAATAGAAACCTACTCATCCAATGAAATACCCAAGGTCTCAGGAAGCACAACAAAACTCTCTCCACTAAGAACTGTACCTACTCATGAATCTCCAAGTACCAACACAATCAACACAACACCCAAGCTTAAAGGAAAGCGGAGTACTTCCCCCAAGCTTAACCCGAACACCATAGAGTGAAAGTAACCATCTAATCCTAGCCTCCATCTATCTTCTTATACCTCCCAAAGTGACCTATCCGAATCCTCCTTATAGCTCCTCTTTTTATGTCACCATGCCAGAAAAAATGAAGAATCCTAATAATCACTCTTCTTCTTTTCACTCATTTTGCCAAGGCGCCCTTTCGGGTTTTCACCAAGCCACTCATTTCATTTTTCTATAGATGGGCTCACAAAACTCACATCACTCTTGACCTCTTATTACCCCAGCCTAATGCTAGTCCAAGCCACCTGCTTATTGCCTAAGCCTCCCTTTCAGGTTTTCGACTTAGCCTAGGATTTCTTCTTGTCTTTTTTCATATTTTTGACTTTTTCTTTTATATATTTTTTTCTCTTTCTCGGACGACTAGCAAGTATAGATCACTCCCCCATGCTTAAATATTGCATTGTTCTCAATGTAATGAAAGACTAAAAGATGAAGCACAGGGAAAGACAGAAAAGTACTCACATCGTCACCGAGTTGGCCTGGACTTTGACGTTGGTGCTGGCGGTAAAACATTGAAAACACAAGTCTCTGGTGTTGCGGCGGTCCTTCTCAAGCAAACTCCACGTGCAACCAAATAGATCCACTGTAAGGTGGAGTGGCACATCAAAGAAGCGGGGTTGCACGGGCCTTCAACGAACACAGAATTGGAGCCCTGGTGTAATCGTGTAGCGGGCTCGATTGCTCCATAACAATCATTGTATCTGCAGTTGGCTATGGAGATCCTCCTCATCAGTTGTCGAATGTCGGGTCATCATCGGTGCCAAATAAAAATGTCAGGCTAATGTCTCCTCCTTGGCAGCACGATGCGCACCGTCTCTCAAAGTAAAACTCGGACAGCTGGGCCGCGATCGCGGTTTTAAGGCCGCGGTCGCGGAAATCGTCGATTTTTTTTTTCGCTTTTTTTTTTCAGGTAAGGGGACTTATAGAGGGGAAAACTGCGGTCGCGGAAAATTTTTCCACGGTCACGGTTTCATGTCTGGTGCGAGATGAACACCGTCTTCGAATTTGGCTTTGAGTCTCCTACCTGCGTTTTAGTCTAAACCGAAAACAACACAAATAAAAACTTGAAACGAAAAGACATGAAAAGAATTACATACCTCGGGTTGCCTCCCGAGCAGCGCCTTGGTTACTGTCGTGGCTCGACATAGTGCCCTTCATTTTAGCTTGGGTTGTCCACATCAACTGAACACTTGGGGTTACAATCAGGAGGGTGTCACTTTGCATCATCTATGTTGAATCCGACCCTCACCCCATCAAACTCCATGGTGAGCGAACCACTACTCACATCAATCTTCGTATTCACCGTTTTCATAAACGGCTTACCCAACATCATAGGGGCTGCATGCTTGTCTTGCCCGTATCCATCACAAAGAAATCCGCAGGGAAAATCAGCTTATCGACCTCTACTAGAACATCCTACATGACTCCTTTGGGATACACATAGGACATATATGCTAATTGAATCACCGTCCCTGTCCCATGCAATGGTCCAAGCCCCAAGGATTCATACAGCGAGAGAGGCAATACATTGATAGATGCACCCAAATCCAGCATGGCTTTATCGAACGTGGTGTCACCTATTTTGCAAGGAATGCTAAACATGCCAAGGTCACTGCACTTCTTGGGCATCCGCTTTTGCAGCATAGCGAAGACATTCTCATTCACCTGGACCTTCTTCTTTACTTTCTCTTTTGTCTTCCTCTTAGTCTTGCATAGCTCTTTTAAAAAAATTGCATAGAGAGGAATGCTCTTAACCAGCTTGATCAAAGGAATGTTTACCTCGCAGTTACTGAAGGTCTCAAAGATTTCCTTGTCATTCTCCGGCCTTCTCGTATCCTTCAGTGCCTCAGGAAAAGGCGTGGGAGGCTTCAGCGAACCGAGTGGAGGGAAATATGAACGAACGTAATCGTCGTCGACGTTCAGGGCACAACCGCGGCCGCGGTTTGGGACCCGCGGTCGTGGATCCTCATCTGTATGTTCTGGGTCACCACTGGCGAATCCGCGGTCGCGGATGCCATCCCGCGGTCGCGGATCGTCTTCAAAACTTTATGTCATCGCTGGAGGAATTCCGCGGTCGCGGATATCTAGCCGCGGTCGCGGATTTGCTTCAGAATTTTCACCTCCTCCAGAAACATTTCCGTGGTCGCGGAAATCATGCCGCGGTCGTGAAAAATCTTCGAAACTTGTTCTGCCTTCAGTGATGATTCCGCGGTTGCGGGTTTCGGGCTGCGGTCGCGGTTCTTTCTCTACAGCATCCGTCACTTCCTTCATTTGTGTTCCACTCCTCAGCGTCATCGCACATACATTCTCCCTCGGGTTTGCTACCGTTTGATAAGGTAGTTTTCCCAAATCTCGGGCCTCCAGTTTGCTCACTGCCAGAGAAATTTGCCTCACCTGCTTCTCTAAGTTCTGAATACTAGACTTCATCTCTTGATTTTGTTGGACCATAGTGTTTGCCAACGTCGATACACTCTGAGCGAGAGACTTAATCATGTCATCATCGGACATAAATGAACTTGCGCTTTGGCCTTGAGGTCTAGGGTCATATGGAGCTCTAAATTGTTGTTGATGTTGTCCTCCAGGCCGTTGAAATTGTTGTTGCTGTTGTAAGAACTGTGGCGGCCTCTGGTGGAACTCGTGCTCATCACGACCCTGAGGAGGATTTTGCTGGTTCCCGTACCTCAAATTGGGGTGATCTCTCCACCCTAGATTGTAGGTGTTGGAGTACGGGTCATATCTCGGTCTAGGAGGGCCGAAACCTCCAATAGCGTTCACTTCAGCAGTGGGCTCCTACAGTGTGGGACATGCATCAGTAGGGTGCATCGTGTCATAGCAGATTCCACAACACTTGACTTGCTGCTGGTTGCCCTTCATCATAAACCTCCTCATCATCTCCTTCATCTCGGCCATTTCAGAAAGTAGCGAGGACGATGGCTGAGAATATGTGGCCTTAACTGTGTGAGCGCTTTATCTCTTGCTAAACTGTCTTGAGCCCTCAGATAGCTCAAAGAATATCTCAAATGTTGTAGCCGGTGTCTTGTTCAGAATATTACCACCACAAGCTGCGTTCACCATTCTTCGCTCATCATCAAGAAGTCCACCATACAAATATAGCACGAGGTCTTGGTCGGAGTAACCATGGTATGGATAGCTTGATATCAACCTCTTGAACCTCTCATAGTACTCATATAACGTCTCAGTAGCATGCTGCTCGATATTGTTAATGTTCCTCTTCAGGCTATTGAGCTTCGTTGCAGGGAAGTACTTCTCCAGGAATGCTTTCTTCATCTTTGCCCATGTGTCTATGCTTCCTGGGGCCAAATAATAGAATCAATCATTGGCCGAATCCTTCAGAGAGAAAAGAAAGGCCCTCAGCTTGATCTGGTCCTCAGTGATGTTCCTTGGCTTCATACTGCTGCAGACGGCGTGGAATTCAGAGAGATGCTTGTTGGGGTCTTCTTCACTCATCCCATGGAAGTGGGGTAATAACTGAATCAACCCAGATTTAAGCTCAAAGTTCACGCCATCCGCCAACTCTGGAAACTGCACAACAAGCAACTGCTTCTCTAGATTCGGTGCAGTCAACTGCCTCAAAGTCTGTTCTTCCTCAGCCATCTCGAGTTGCGTATGGGCTGCTCTACAGATCTTGGAAAGTGTTCGTTCGATTTCTGGATCAAGATCTAAAGTAGGAGAGTCAGTAGCACGGGTGTGGACCATAAGATAGGTCCACACAATAGTTGACACACAAACAAACAAAAAGAAAAACTGAAACTTTGCCTCCCCGGCAACGGCGTCAAATTTGATGAGGCTAAAGTCGTGATGCCTATCAAAGTAAACCTCAAAAACCTAACTAATGTAGTAGGGTAAATAAGGATCGATCCCACAGGGAGGTAAGCAATCTTCCTAAGTGCAACAGTTGTATGCCAATAGTAACAAAAGGGGGAATTTGGTTTGTAAACAAGTAACAAAGTAAATCAAAGAAAAAGGTGTAATCAATGGGTGAGAAGTAACTTAGCCAGACAAATATCCATACTTCAGTTTGATTGGTTGATCCTAGATTATCTCCAATTCCTACCAATGAATATTCTTGTCCCGATCTTATGTATATAGACAGGTCAACTAGCCCTGAAAATACTTACCATTAAACAATCAAGAAACTATCAAGATTCAATCTAAAGGCAACAGTAAGCATAGGAATTAACCAGGATACATGCAATACTTAACAACCCGTCAGTACTCGACATGTAATCAATTCTCTTCACAATAAACATTCACTACCAGGAAGTGTAAATTGTGGTTGCTACACAAGATAAGGGATTTCAACCAGAAATATCCAAACCCTAGCAATAGACAATCACTAATATCAACTAGATGATCAGACTAGTCAAATCAGCAAGAATCATGGGATGAAGCTCAAAGAGAATCAATATAATCAAAGCAAAGGAAATAGAGTTATAATCTCACAACCAAATACAAACGAAGGCTTCAATCGTCGGACTAAGCAAAAGTTGCTTAGTTCTTTATAGTCTTCAAAGCACAAAAACTCTAAGGGAAAAACTGAACGATAATGTTGTACCTTGAATAAATCCAAAGGCTACTAACTAATGAAGGATATAACCCTAGCAAAACCTAATATAAAAAGATAAGAAATAATATCATCCTAAAAGGAAATTAACGGAAATAAAAGAAAAGAAATAAAAAGAAAATAAAATAAACAAAACTCGGACGAAACGAAATCTCGGCTCCGCGTCTGTGAATAGTAACCGCAACCGCGGAAAGAATTCTGCGCCCGTGGATTGGTTTCGTAGTCTTCTCTTTCTTCCTTCGTCAAAACCGCACCCATAAATCAGCTTCCGCGCCCGCGGATCTGCTTCTGTAGCATCTTCAGCTTCTCTTTTGCGGTCTTCTCTTGTGGCTTCGCCTTCATCTCCTTAAGTCTTCATTTAAGCACTCAAAACCACCAAATTAACACTTCTTCTCCACAACTCCATTCTCCTATATTGTCTTCTAAACCCATACAAATGGTACCTAAAACTCAAATAACAAATCCTAGTTACGTACTACAAAGTAGAGCGGATCAAGATGCATCCCACATGACATGTATAGAGCAAGAGAACTTGGGTGCATGCATGAGTACCTAGTTCTACATTCAAAAACTGATTTAAGCACTTGGATTTCTCTACTCTTTGAAAGATATTCATTATCAAGCGATAGGAATAATAGAGTAGAAAGCAAAGTAATGGCATATGATACTTCCCTAGAATGAGTCATAGATTGGACCTCCTTCTTCGCAAGGTCAGAATCAGAATCTTCGGCCAGTTTGACATCTTTTGCGTCAACCTCGTCTTGTAGAAGAAATGGAAAGCTTGAAGGAACCATGTGTGTCAAGTCGGAACATGGAGTAACTAATGATGCTAAGGAGCTACGTTTGATTGTAGGCCAACACTTGCGTCTTGGAGGAGTTGGAGATGGCTCCAAGATTTTCTCCTCTTTTTCCATTGGTTCAAGCTCTTTACCGTTGTCCATAGACGATGGTGATTCAGTAGCAAGAGCATCCTCATCTTTAGCCTCCTTTTGAACCACCAAATTGTCTTCCTCGGCATCATGACCCTTAAGCGGCTCTTCTTTGTTGCTTAAAACTACGGAAAGGTGACTAGCATTCGGTTCACTCTTGACCTCCTCTCCCATACAAGCATCAACCAAAGCTTCACTCTCAAAGGATCCTTCATCTATGTAAGTGTAGTAGCGATTAGGGCAAATGTCATCCAAATGACCTCGCCCTTCACACATAACACACAGAATATCACGTGTTCTAATTCAGGGCTGCGGGGTCACTCTTTCTCTGCCCTTGGACGTGCTAAAACATGATTTTGGTGAGTCATAGACTCCCTTGGTCTGCACGGAAGGGTTAGATGAAGAATGATAATAAGATTCAAAAGAAGGGACAATTTGATACCTTGTTAGGGAGTGTCATCTTTCTTCATCTCTATAGCCATAGTCTCCATAAGATTGTCTCCTTGGAGGCATGTTCCTTGGTCTATTACCTTGGTTGCGAAAATCCTTGTAGGTGCTCGTGTGAGTGTTGGAGTTGGGGTACACACGTGGTCGAATCTCCCTACATGAAGCACCATAATCCCGAAAGTAAAGGTAATCCCTTTGTGACATATGGCCCAAGCTAGACATCTCCATTCACTCCCCTTGCAAGGTTAGTAACCAAGACATATACCAACACAACAAGACAAGAGTAGGTAGGCCAGTCAATGGAACCTTGAGCTATCAAGTGCCAAAATTTTGAACCAAAGTTCCTTCCAAGTGCAGTTTGCAAGCTTTCAAATACAAGGCAAGTTTGGGGGTAATTTTTGCAAACAAAAGACGGACACAACAACCTTGATTGAGCTTATGCACCAACTAGGAAGAACTGACCCTTACAAGACACAAAAAGAAGGTACTAATACAAGGTCCTCAAATTCAACTTGTTCGTTTTTTTCTGGCTTTGCCACTCTTTCTCAAACTTGTCACTTCTTACTCGACTTTTTCTGGCTACTTAGCCCTTTTTTCTCGAGTTTTCTTGGCTATATGCCTTTGATTACACTTGAGAATTATAATAATGATAAAACAGACTCCTTGACTGAGGTGAGCACAAATCTATAATTTACAGGACTTTCAATTTTGAATTTCTTTTAGTTGCCTTTGAGTTTTCTCAAGTATTTTCCCATATCTTTAAGTACTTGCTCAAGTCAGTTCGTCCAAGCAAGAGACACAAGAATCAAGCAAGTTATTGCAGCCAAAAGGAAGAAATAAATGAAGTTTAGCCGAGTTTAATGGAAGCAATTCAAGAGTTCAGTTTTGCAATGAATGAAGTGGGTTTAATCACTTCAATAACTTCAAATGGAAATTAAAGATGAGATTAAGTAACTCAAAGGTTGTATTCTTCGATTAAACAATCACAAGCACGAAAATAAGAGCAGATCTCATCAAATTTTCACAAGAACAGAGCACGAAAAATTCAAAAGCTTGCAAACGAACTTAGATTGAACTTGTTCGGCCGCAGACAGTATTTTTCCAGAATTCTGTTCCGTTTTCAACTGGGTCGTTCTCTTTGCTCCGGACTCCAAATTGGATGATTTGAAATCCCAAAGTTATATCTGAAAGTCTAAATGATTTCCTCAAAATTAGAGCGTGAACGGATTGGGGAATCAGAAGTTATGCGGAATTTACTGAAGGGTCGCATGCAGTTCAGCGAAGGAGGTGTTGATGATGATGGATTTGGTTTTGATGAAGTGGATGATGGTGATGAATAGATCTGGATGTGGGGATTGATTTGTGATGGAGATTGATTATAACTCAAAAGAGCCTCTCCCAATGGCTGATATGTATTTAGTTCGTCATAAGCATGTATATAGGACATTGAAGTTGTTGCATTCAGTTTTTTCTAGGGTTTTCATGTTCCTCCTCGGCATTCTTCACCATCATGGAAACTTTGCTCGAGCCATAGCTTGTCTATCATTAATTATAACTCAAAAGAAGCCATATGACCCAAGGAATGCCGAGCAAATGTGAAGGGTGCTTGGTGGTTCAATGCAACAAGCCAGTGACGCGCTCGCTGCCGTGCCTGAGTGACATAGCTGCATTACTCATGATATAGGACAACGTTCCTCTCGTTCTCAGTGCAAGGTAGACGTCTTGGATGGGCTTCAAGCAAGAATGGATCGTGATCTTCCTCGACAGTCAAATTCCAAGATTCTGTTCCGTTTTCAAAGGGGTCATTCTCTCTGCTCCTTACTCCAAAAAGGATGATTCCAACGCCAAAAGCTAGACCTTGAAGTCTAGTTTATATCCTCCAAATGTGAGCGAGAACGGATCTGGGAGTCGAAAGATACAGCGCATTTACTGAGGGGTTGCAGAGGGTTCTGAGAAGGAGTTCAACGAGATGAGTGGTTTGGTTGAAGATCGTGAAAGGGGAATGGATGGCGATGGGTTTGGCGGTGGAAGTGGAAGGATAAGTGACTCATTGGAGTAGATATAACACACCACTCGTTGGAGACAAGTTGGATCAAGTTCAAGGGATACAACTCACCCAAGAAGATGAACACAACAAGATCGATGCTACACACGTTCAAGGAAGCTTTTTTGGAAAAAGAGAACTGAAGCTTGAGAGCTTTCTTTTTTATTTGATTGTTGATTGAAATATGCTTACAAAAGGCTCATGAGGCATGCTTAAATAGGCATACAAAACTAGAGTTTAAAACTCTTGAACTAGCCTAGTAAAAGCTTTGTCTAATTAGTGTCTTCTAGATCTAATAACTCTTAAACCGGAAGTCTTTTGAGCTTGTCCTTCTAGAAACTAGTAGTTGGATGAGTTAAGTGGGCTTCCTCCAACAATGGGCCCAAACGCCCGAGGGAATTGAAATTGAGCCCATGAGGAATGTAGGTATGTCACTCAGGTGCGACAGCGAGCGCGTCACTGGCTTGTTGCATCGAACCACCAAGCACCCTTCACATTTGCTCGGCACTCCTTGGGTAATATGGCTTCTTTTGAGTTATAATTAATGATAGACAAGCTATTTCTCGAGCAAAGTTTCCACGATGGTGGAGAATGCCGAGGAGGAACATGAAAACCCTAGAAAGTGCGCGCGTCCGGGAAGCCAGTTGGAGTTGGTTGAACATTTGACCATTTTCCTCGAACAACCTTGGTTGTGGGGCCTTTATGGGTCTAGTGGAGCCTTGTGGTTCATTGGTTTGTGAGCCAAGTGGAGGCAGGGTTGGTGGAGTCGGGGTTGGAGTAGTTATGAGCGCCACCGCCAAGAAAGGTGGTTTAGAAGGAGCAAAGCAGCTTGAGGATCTTGGCCTTCTTGATCTTCTTGATTGACCCTAAGCAGGGTCACATCATCCTCCCCTCCTTCAAAAGGATTCGTCCTCAAATCTGAGTGCACCTCAAGAAAAAGGTTTAGAGCACACAAAACTGCACAAAGCAAAACAAGGAAGTGAGGGACCAAGAAGTTCTTAGAGAATGAAGGACACGTGTGCGCACACATCTTTAGATCTAGTGAATGCCCATGGAGGAACTTCCATGTACAAGTGTTGCCCAGTTTCAGCCTAAAGATATGCTTAAGTATAGAATAGGAAATGCATATGACATACTTGGCAACAAATGCAAAGCATAGTACAAAATTTTCCTCATGCAACAAGAATTGTGAATGAGAACAATGATGCACACATGAATGCCTAGTTCTACTTGAAGGAACTGGATGGCACAAATGCAAGGACTTGTACACATGATTATCAAAAACTAAAGGCATCCAACAAGTCATGATTTGACCAAGAGAACTATGGTGAGAGCATGAAAATCTAGTTCTATCAATAAAATCAGAATCATGGACTTGACATTCTATAGCTCTTATAATATTTTCAGTTTGATGCAAAGGAGAAAGGGTAGAAAGAGTAGGATCAAGAGATTCTCCCTTAGAGTAAATCTTCAATGGAACATCTTTCTCATCTTGGTTGGTGTCAACCTCTTTTTGGAGAAGAAATGGCAAGCTTAAAGGAACCATGTGTGTCAGGTTCGACGATGGAGTAGCTAATGATGCTAAGGAGCTACGCTTAATTGTAGGCCAACACTTGCATTGTGGATGAGTGGGAGATGGCTCCAAGATTTCCTCATCCTTTTCCATTAGTGTTAGCTCTTTTTCATTGGCCATTAACGACGGTGGTTCAGTAGCATGGACATCCTCATCTTTAGCCTCTTCTTGAACCAATTCCTTGCCCAGCATAACTCCTTCTTGAACCGTCAAATTCTCTTCCTCGACAACATGAGCCTTAAGTGATTCCTTTACGGCCTCTATAGCTTTTGATGGACGACTAGCACAAGGCCCAACCTGGACGTCCTTATCCTCACAAGTAAAAACCATGATATGGACTAGGATTCCCTCGATCTCGGTGCAAGGTAGACGCCAAGGTGGGTTCCAAGCAAGGTTGAACTTGTTCGGCCGCAGATAGTAGTTTTCCAGCATTCTGTTCCGTTTTCAACTGGGTCATTATCTTTTCCCCGGTCTCCAAATTAGATGATTCTAACTCCCAGAGTTATATCTTGAAGTCTAGTGTATAGCCTCCAAATATTAGCGTGAACCGATCTATGAGTCGAAAGATATGGCCAATCTACGGAGGGGTCGCAGACAGTTCAGCGAAGGAGGTGTTTGATGATGATGGGTTTGGTTTTGATGAAGTGGATGATGGTGATGAATAGATCTGGATGTGGGGATTGATTTGTGATGGAGATCGAAGGGATAAGTATCCTAGACTCATGTGGATATGACTCACCACAAGAGAATAGAACAAGACCAAAGAGCATAGGGAAATTATGCACCCTAAACTAGTCGATCAAAAGCCCAATATTACACACGAGCAAAGACTGAAATTTCTGGAAAATTTCAAAGGAGATATCTCTGGTTTTTTATTAAGCATTTGATGATTACAAAAGGCTCACGAGGCTTGCTTAAATAGGCCTACAAAAATGGAGTTAAAAACTCTTGAACTAGCCTAGTAAAAGCATCCTCAATTAGTGTATTCCAAATCAAATAACTCATAAACCCGAAGTCTTTTGAGCTTTCCCTTCTAGAAAATGGTAGCTATATGCGTTAAGTGGGCCTCCACCAAAAATGTGCCAGTTTGCACGAGTGAAACAAAATTGGGCCCATGTTCAACGCAGCTATGTCATCTTGGCGCGATGACGTGTGTGGAGTGCGATGTTTGGGAGTCTTGGGCACACTTCCCTCGGCACTCATGGGCTGAACGGACTCTTCATTGTCACTTGAGTCAATGGAAGCCTTGGTGTGCGGGACAAGTGGTGCAGCGACCGGTGGAATGAAGTCCTCCTTGTGTGGCGCCGACGCTTGGCCTTGATCAACTTGGCCGATGTCACTTGCTTGCACTTGGGGCTCTTGGTGGCTTGAGGTGTCTAGCTCTTGATGGGACGTAGTGACATCATCATCCCCTCCATGAAAAGGATTCGACCTCGAATCCAAGTGCCCTACATGAAAATCAGAAAAATGTGGCTCTTGAACTCCAGCAAGAAAATTTGAGAATGTAGTCACAAAAATTTCAAGTTCTATATGAAATGCAAAGATGCATGCACAAAATATTCAACTCTTCTTCCTAGTCCTACTTTCAAGTTTAGGAAACCAACTAATAACATAACACGCATGCTTGTACAGAATAATAGTATGAACTAGATGCATCCCACATGACATGTATTGAGCAAGAGAACTTGGGTGCATGCATGAGTACCTAGTTCTACATTCAAAAACTGATTTAAGCACTTGGAGTTCTTTACTCTTTGAAATATATTCATTATCAAGTGACGGGAATAATAGAGCAGAAAGCAAAGTAAGGGCATATGATTCTTCCCTAGAATGAGTCCTAAAGTGGACCTCCTTCTTCGCAAGGTCAGAATCAGAATCTTCGGCCAGTTTGACATCTTTTGCATCAACCTCGTCTTGTAGAAGAAATGGAAAGCTTGAAGGAACCATGTGTGTCAAGTCGGACCATGGAGTATCTAATGATGCTAAGGAGCTACGTTTGATTGTAGGCCAACACTTGCGTCTTAGAGGAGTTGGAGATAGCTCCAAGATTTCCTCCTCTGTTTCCATTGGTTCAAGCTCTTTTCCGTTGGCCATAGACGATGGTGATTTAGTAGCAAGAGCATCCTCATCTTTAGCCTCTTTTTGAACCACCAAATTGTCTTCCTCGGCATCATGACCCTTAAGCGACTCTTCTTTGCTGCCTAAAACTAGGTAAAGGTGACTAGCATTTGGTTCACTCTTGACCTCCTCTCCCATACAAGCATCAACCAAAGTTTCACTCTCAAAGGATCCTTTATCCTTGTAAGTGTAGTATTGGTTTGGACAAATTTCAGCCAAGTGACCTCGCCCATCACACATGACACATACAATGTCGCGTGTCCTAATCCGGGGTGGTGGAGGCATTCTTTCCATGCCCTTGGGCGTGCTAAAACATGATTTTGGTGAGTCATAGACTCCCTTGGTCTGCACGGAAGGGTTAGAAGAAGAATGATAATAAGGTTCAAAAGAAGGGACAGTTTGATACCTTAACATTTTTAGTTGAAAACGGAACAAGTTCAACCTTGCTTGGAACCTACCTTGCACCGAGATCGAGGGGATCCTAGTCCATATCAAGTTTCTCTCTTGATAATTTTCCGTCTAAGAATTCTGGATGATGGTGACTTCACTCCTCTCTAGACTCGTTCCCTTCTCAGCCTTTTACTCGACCTTCTCCTCTGTTCGTCAAATTACAAGCGGTGCAACTCACTTCAATCTTAGCCTTTTCCTACTCGCCGCCCGGTGACTCCGTCAAACTCCAACAGGTTAGTCCTTGCTCCTTCTATATATATACACCCCTCAAACTTATCCATTATGTTGTTGATTCTCAGTAAATGTTCATGAGAGTATTTTTAGTTTTGATAATTTATAGGATTTGACTCCTAGATTGGGGGTTACATGGCTCGTGCACACAAATGAAACTATATACTGTCATTAGGTATTAGATCTGGTTTTATGCTAAATAGAATAATCTAATCATTTTGTAGACCTACTTGCTCTTACTCCTTTCCATTTGAATCCCTGCAAAGTGCATCATATTTCTACACGTTTCGCTCACAACTTAATTTTGCAATGCCAATTTGTTAACCAACACTAAGTCAAATGGAAATAGCAATTTTTTTTCTTATCCAATCTCCAAATCAGATGCAATTTCTATGCAATATCAAGATCGCTTAACAATTTCTATGTCCAAGAACAGAACATTGAGATATCAGTTGAGTTTGAATTCATTAATTTCAATTGTCATGTCCTCCAATTACTTCCTTGTACCTACTTTGTGGTAAATTTGTAACTTGTAACTTCCACTCAGATTAAAACTTCCTTCTTCAAATAAAGGGTTACCATAACGATTAACAATACTCATTTTATCTCTTAGGTTATTAAGTAAAGTGTGTGTATATATATTGATGTCAACATCTACAAGCACTTGCAAAAAAATTATTAAGTACTTGCAAACAATTTATAGAGAAAATACTATGTCCTCTGATATAGATATTGGAGCACGCGATCTAATAAATCTTTTAATCAAATCATTATAAGAACACTCAAATATATTAAGGATAATTTCTTTTATCATTTGATAGCAATATAGCAGTGCCAAGCATACACAAAGTTATTCCTTTCCATTTGAATCCCCTGAATCCTGTCAGCATAAGGTATTTATTCAATTCCACTTGGAGTAGTTAGAGTTTGTTTGCATAATTAATGCATTAATTACCAAGGCAAGACATATGGTACTAGTAAGAAATAACATAATAATTGTGAAGGGGGTTTCAAACCAAGACGTTTTTATCTCTTAGGTACAAGTTACCACTTAGTGAATATAATTCCCTCTGTTGAAAATATAAAAAAATTAACCCCTTTTTTTTGGCATGTATTGGCTTTTCAAGATGAAAAAAATCATGGTTTTCTAGTTACTTATGATCTCTAGGGTAGAGTTATATGTGTGAATATAACTTGTTGAAGATAAGATAACTATAGGTTAATAGTAGCATGCATTTTCATAGTTAAAGCTATTCTACATCCTTGTCTTGCTGTCATTTTAACTTCCTGAAATCCGTATCTTAGCAGTTCTGTTATACACTCATAACCAGCCTTGTCATCCTTCGCTCCTCTATTGTGTCGGCCTCTCCTCCTCTACTGGTGTCATCCTTCACCGGGTAAGCTTTGTTTAGCAATTCGTCCACAAGTGTAGATATATGATGAAACTGATAATGTGATATTCATGGGAAGAGATTACATATATAGGGTTTACATGATAATGATATATCTTGAAGATATAATTTCTTAAAGTAAAGATAACTTAAATAACAATATAAGATAACAAGAATATCTAATTAACTATTATCCTTAACATGCCCCCTCAAGCGGGACACCAGAACGGAGAGTCCCAGCTTGGAAATTAGCGTATGAAATCTCTGACGGAGTAAGGGCTTGGTTAGAGAATCTGCCAGTTGATCTTCAGTGCACACATACGCAACTCGGACAACACCCCCTTGAACTTGTTCACGTACGAAATGAAATGCTAAGGCAATGTGCTTCATTCTGGAGTGAAATACCGGATTAGCACTAAGACTTTTTGCGCCCATATTGTCACAGTAAAGAGCTGGTGTCTCAGGCAGTTTCACACCAAGTTCAGTCAGCAGAGATGTTACCCACAATAACTCACCACAACAGTCAACCAGGGCACGGTATTCCGCCTCAGTGGATGAGCGAGCAACCGACTTTTGCTTTCGCGAACTCCACGATATTGGTGTTCGTCCAAGATAAAGCAAATATCCCGTAGTAGAAATGAAGTCGTCTTTGTCACCAGCCCCGTCTGCATCTGAAAAGGCGTGTAACGACAGTTTACGATCCCGAAATATGACTATACCGTGATCAGCAGTGCCATGAATGTACCGAAGGAGATGCTTGAGAGCACTCCAATGTGTAGTTATTGGCGCCTGCATGAACTGAGAGAGCTTATTGACAGTGAATGCAATGTACGGCCGAGTGAGCGCCAGATATTGGAGACTACCAATGAGCGTCCTGTACTCAGTTGGCGTGGGCAGCGATTGCCCGCAGTGCTTGGTGAGTGCTAAAGTTGTACACATGGGGTGGAAATGGGCTTGCACGCTGCCATATTAGCCTTCAGTAACAAATCTGCAATATATTTCTTTTGATGAAGGAAAATGCCTTAAGGATGCTGGGATACTTCAACACCAAAAAAGTACGAGAGGTTGCCCAGATCTTTTAGAGAGAAGTGACTCGCGAGTGTGTGTATGACCTTTTCTAGGGACGCAGTGTGGTTGTCAGTGATGATTATGTCGTCAACATACACTAGGAGGTAGATGACAGCATGCCCGTTCTTGAGGATGAATAGCGACGAGTCTGCGACAGAGTTGATAAATCCGATCTGAAGCAGGAACAAGAGTAGCTCAATGTACCATGCTCGTGGAGCCTGCTTGAGACCGTAGATCGCCTTCTTCAGCTTGCATACATGCTTGGGGAATTGCTTATCAACAAAACCAGGTGGCTGCGACATGTACACAACTTCCTGGAGGGTGCCTTGAAGGAAGGTGTTGTTGACGTCGAGTTGACGGAGCGACCAGCCAGAACTGACAGCGACAGAGAGCACCGTGCGGACTGTGACAGGCTTGACAACCGGACTAAATGTTTCCGTGAAGTCACACCCTGGTCGTTGGTGGAAACCCTTGGCTACAAGACGTGCCTTGTACTTGTCAAGCGAGCCATCGGGATTGTATTTGACTCGAAAGACCCACCGACATCCCACAATGTTCAGCTTAGGCGAGGGTGGGACAAGAGTCCATGTGTCGTTGTGGCGAAGCGCAGCAAGCTCAACAACCATAGCATGACGCCAATCGGGGTCTTTGAGGGCTTGAGTGATATTCTGTGGTTCAGTATGTGGGGCTAGGGTGGCGGTGAGGTTTAGTTTTTGTATTGGTTTATGGATATTGTGTTGGGATCGGGTGACAATGGTATTGGCTGGGTGTGGTTCAGGTGAAGATGCAGAGGGATTCAACGATGGCGAGGCCTCAACAATTGGTGTATTGGATGAAGAGGAGGAGTCGATGATGGTGGTTGGGGAAGTGTGAGAGGCCGAGGGTGAGGGCAAAGGGGATAGAGGACTAGAGTCGTGCGAGGGAGTTGTAACAATGTAATAATCAAATACATGCAAATAATCATTAGAGAGACAAGTTAGTTCATCCACTTTAGACCTCGCTTAGGAAAAAAGAATACGAATCACTCTCGCTCATGTGTTTAGGGTAGGTGTTTCGCTCAAATCTCTACTTTGAAAGCTCATCTACCATAAGCTTACATCAGCGTCCTAAATCTCCACCACTAGGGACCTTATACATGACATAAATCAATAGGACTTTTATTGGGTTGTAATGGGGTCAGGTAAAAAGAAAGGTATGGATACAATTTAGCCATGTGATGTTAAATCCGGGAAAGATGAGCTAACCAAGACAACACCAAACTTAGAGGATTTCTCGTACCATTCTTTTCAACAAAACACCATTTTATTCTTGGTTCCTTTTTTTTTTTTCCAAAAGCCAAAACACTTCCAACAATAACACACCATACAAATAACTCCCTCAAGCTTGGCGTGCAACCATAAAAAAAAACAAATAAATCTTCCTAATTCTCGGATGGGTAAAAGGCTAATCGTTAGGCTTAGGATTTTTTTGTGGAGCTTCCAAAGAAATAGGCTAATTAGGCTCAACGGGCTTCAAGCATAGGAATAACCTATAAGGGTGGTAAAGGGAAATATATGCTAATGAAAATAATGCCTCAATCATTTTTATATCATGCACAAGAGTCATAAATGTGGTCTCAAAATAAGTTCTAAACGCAAGTTCTAGAGATAAAGCAATCAAAACGAGAATCACACACATGAAAAGAAATAAGAGGACGTAATTATGTGCAGTCCTAAGGCTCAAAAGCTCATGGGAAATAAGAGGATGTATTTTTTTTTTTGAATAGCAATTGTTTTTAGGTGGACACGGTCTGCCATAGACCGTGCGGTTCTCTAGAAAACTACTAGCGAAGCGCTTTTTAAAAAACTAAAATAAATAAGAATAAGAAACATACCTTGGGTTGCCTTCAAAAAAGCGCTTGTTTTGGGTCGTTAACCTGACCTTTACCAATGTCAAGTACTCGGATCGGGTGGGTCGGTGACACCCAACTCAATCGGATCAGGCTCCTTGTAAGGCTTTAGTCGAATCTTGCGCACTCTGAAATACCCTGAGTTCTTATGCCATAGCTCAACAGAATCATTTTGAAGAACTCGGTTTAGGTAGTATGGACCGGACCATCTTGTGCTCTTGCTTCCCGAAAACATGCTCGATCTATGATGATAGAGAATGACATGATCCCCTTCCTTAAACTCAATTCGATTCCGTTCAGCAGGGCTTATTTTTCTCTTTTTTCGCCTACTCTGACCTTTTCTCTTTGAATTAGCCTCCACCCTGGGGTCTTGGATTTCCAATGCAACTTGTGGTAACATAGCTACATCGGGCAATATAATAGGAAGTTTTTCCTGCACTTTGCAGCAGGTATTAGTGCTAGCGGTCGGGGTATCGTTCTGTAACAGCTCAAACTCATCCATCATAGGCTCCTCCTTAGTCATCTGGGTATGCTATCTTCTATCTAATTGCGGCTCTTCCCACTCTTATTCAACCCGTTGTAAAATAGCAGTGCAATGTTCAATATAATGCACTTCAGGTGGCTCTATAGGCAACTTTGGATTGACCAGCTCAACAATTTGATCTTCCAGCTTTTGATTTTGAGTGGTTTAATATATCTACTTGAGTCTTCAAAGAGTCCACCGTACCTAAAAGAGATGAAAATTGGGTTGTTAGACTATCAAACGTAGTTAAAAACTGATTGAGAATTTTAACATTTTGACCAAGAGTTGTAGCAATCTTCTCAACTTCCCTATCATGCCTTAGGATGAAGTCATCAAGCATACGATCTTGAATGGACTTATTAGGCTCAGGCTGGAGTAGTATGTGTGGTGGTGTCATCCAACTAGGATTGCAGGGATTTGAATTTCTCTCAATTATCTCTCCTAAAGTTAAATGACAACCTGTATGATCGTGATCTGCAGCTCCATAAGACTCACAAAAGAGGTTAAAAGTATTTGGGTTTGGGTAACCCAAATTGGAATTTTCAAAATCATACCACTGAGTGCTTGTATTAGGTCTAAAAGAAAGATAGGGGTGAGAATCTACCTCATACATACCTGAATCAATTTGTTCGACTCTTTCTGAATAGCCTGAAAAGAAAAGGAAAAAAAAATCAAAGCAAAAATAATGACATAGACTCACCAATAGAGATGACAACTAATATTAACAAATTGGTCCCCGACAACGGCGCCAAAAACTTGATGTGGCTAAAACCTACCCACAAGTGTACGTGATCAGTTGTAGTAGTCAAGTGTCGATCCTACAGAGACCAAAGTAATATTAACTGAAACACTATTAGTGAACTAGGCCGTAAAATAAGGAATTGATGAAATATGTAACTAAACTAATAACTAATAAAATAAATAAAAAAGGATAAAATCGATGAGATAAATGTGTCTAAGGTTAAGGATCACCGCAACGATGCAATAGTAAATGAAATCACACTTCACTTGAATCTAGTCCAATTTTTTTTAAAGGTAAACTATCTAAGGTAATCTACTAACTCCTTTCAGACGATAGTAAACGTGTCTGGACTAAACTAACAATCGCTATCGCGCAGAGCTAATCTCATCCAAACCCTTTAACGCATTTAGAGTCTAGGAATAAATTGAAATAACAATCGCTCTCGCGCTCCGCCAATCCAACCTAAACCTAGAACATCTATGATAGCCTCTATTGATCCTCAAGAGTAATTAAGTTACTGTTGCACAAATAACACTCAGGTTCAGTTCCTAAGATTCCAATAGAAGTTATCACCTCTCGGTCTCAAACCCTACCTGAATTCCTATTAAAGTTATCACCTTTTAGTCTCAAACCCTAATAGGATCCATTTCGCATAGGCTAATATGGGCATAAAGCATCTAGAAACAAATCAAATATTATTTCAACTCAAGCAAATAAATAATTCTAATTACATACGCATCGTCAGGATTATCCCAACCTTACAACCAGTGGCGGGTCTAGGATTTTACTGAAGGAGGGGCGAAGTTTTTGACAAATTTTAGGGTTGAGTTTTGTAGTTTGTCTGAGGGAGTTGCAACATAAGCGTGGAGTCACCAATGACCCAATAAATGAGTTGGGGCTGGCCTTTATTGAAGAGGTCGACGAGCTAAAAATCCTTACTCCATCAACAAAAGAGACATAACATGTCAATGATTTACAAACATTCGTTATAACATAAAATCATATATTAGCTCCTACAAAAATAAACATTTTCCAGATTTAAAAAGTTGACACTTATTTATACAGTAAACATATATTTTGATATAAAAGTTTGCTTGTTAAATACTTATAATACTAATTTATTTTTAAGATTTATCAGGGTCATTATTTTCATTATGATTTACTATTTTTTTTGAAGCATATATACTAATTAAATACACTAAAAATAAATATATAATAAGTTGATAACATTTTAAATTATTTGGTAAAATAATTTAATATATTTTATTTGGTAATTCCAAAATCTAGATCTTCTAATTCTTTTTACATTAGCTAAAAGTAAATAATAGTTAAATAAATACCTAGTTGTTATATATATATATATATATATATATATATATTTCATTCTATTTGAAAAATGTTAAAGTTAAGACATAAAGAAAGCAAAAAGGGTAGGGTTACGCAAAATTGGGGAAAAATGGAGCATAGATATGATATCTATGATCAAGATATTCGAACACTGGACAAAAGGAAGAAACTGTTGAAATCACATTACCAAGCGCCAGCTGAACTACGATTAAGCTATGCTGTGCATTAAACTTCTATGCTAATATACATATTATTTTGGGTTCAAGCGGGGGCGACAGCCCTCCCAAGCCCCCGCCTGGATCCTCCACTGCTTATAACTAGAAATTTAGTTAAACATATCTGAAGACATATTTAATAGATTTAAACTAATCAACAACATATATGAATTATTCAATAAATACGGGAGATGAGAAAACTTAGTCTTAATATCGAAAATAATTCAAGTTAACAAAGGCTAAAATAATAATACCAAAATCTTTAAAATGCTAAAGTACCAAAAAAATCCGCTCTTTAAAATCTTCCCTGCGGCCGCCGTTTCAAAACCAAAAACTAAAACTCAAACCTAAAGTAAAGATAAGCTAAATTGATCTCTCCTCTACGTAAACAATATCCTATAATAATGAAACAAGGCTCAATCTCCCATGTCACTTTCTTTCACTTGCAGGCCCAAGCTTCTACGTCCAGGCATGTTCCACAACATCACATGTAATGGGCCGGCCAGTTAATTGTATTTGTGTTTTGATCTAACTCTTGTCCCTTTTGTATTTTGGTCTTCAAAAATAGTCTTCTATAATCCTTTAAATTAGACTTAAATTATCTGAAATAATAAAAATATGAGTATAGACTCCTAATGCAAAATAATGTAAAATTAATTATAAAATATATGAAATATGTATGAAAATGATCTAAATTAATATGCAACTAGACTCCTAAAATATGTATAAAATAGGTGTTATCAATTGTCTACTCGTTTTACCACAAGACTCGTTTTACCTGAGCACCCCTTTATTGATAGATTGATAAATAGATATATAGATATAGATGGTCCATAAAATATAAATGTTTAATAATATAATATAATGTGCTGAATTATAAAAGCACATGTACTATGAGTTGAAAATTGTATATAATGTATGATTTTGGCCCATAAATTTATATTATCAAATTATATATGCAAACTCATGAAAATAATATTACTAATTACATAAATAAATATAAAATTTATTTTATATATAAGTTTAATAGGAAATCTATCATATATTAGTTCGACATATATAAGCTTATTGTTTGCAATTTGTAGAAATCAAAATTTATAAAAATCGTATATAAGCATTTAATAAAGTTGTATATAGTTTTTATATATTTGAAGTTTGTTGCGATTAGATATTGTGATTTAAATTGAAATATAATGTTAAGAAAAAAAAAAGTGAATTAATAACAAAATGACACGTAGGATTTGTGGAGCCGGAATCATTCTGGTGGCTTGAAATTCAATAGCTTTAATATATATATATATAAATATATAGATGAGATGAATTATTATTTTGTAGTTTTAGAAAACAATTATAGTATATATCTTCATAATGAGTGAGAATCATATAAGGAGAGTGTTTAGGGTGTAAAATGAGGATTAATCCTATCCACTAGATTGTAGGAATGGAGAGATAATTAGGATTAAAACATATGGAGTGACAAATTTATAAATATAATAAACTTTTTTAATTTTATATTTAGTTTTAATTCAAAAAATTCAAAAATGTTCCAATTTTTTTTTTTGAAATTTTGCTTCCCCAAAACATATTTTTTCCTGGATTTTTTTTCGTATTTTTTTCCAAAAAATATTTTTTCCTCGAAAATTAAGTTTTTTCCCATTTTTTTTTTCATTAATATTTTCCTAAACAAATTAGTACCATGCAGTTTAAGATACTATTCACACACTTTAATAAATTTACATATGTATTTAATTTTAGATTACTAAACATGTACTTTAATATACTTACACATACACTTAAATTGGAATATTTAACAACCACTTTAACATAATTAGATATGTACTTTTTAGCATATTAAGTATGTACTTTAACATGGTAACATATGCACTTTTAATATAATAAACATACACTAGCTAAAATATGCATTTTCGATATACATGTTAAACATGCACATTTACATATTACAGCATGCACTTTATCGTATTAAAGATGCACTCTATGTGAGCATTAAAAATGTGCTTATATATGCACTTTGAATTTTTTATAGATGCACTTTTGATGTTTATTTATGTACTTGATATACAATACAATTAAATAAAATATTTTTGAAAAAAAACTAATTTTGAAAACAAAACTAATTTTACAAAAAAAAAATCGAAAAAACTATTTTTTTTTAAATAATTCAAAAAAGAGTTTTAATTTTTTTTTGAAAAAATATTAATTTCGAAAGAAATATTTTTTATGAAAATTATGATATTTTATTTTTGTCACTCCAATCTTATCAATCTATTAGATCTTAAGGCCATAATTACTCCTTACTTTATACCCTAAGACCATTATGTATTTGAGCCCTACTCTCTTAATAATTATGCTTTTTTTTATTAATCTACTATATATCTACTAAAGTAGAATACCTACTACGCCACGTGGCGCCCCCAAAATGAACCAAAATTTTCTACTGCCACGTGGCTGTAACACCCCGGGCCAGAGGTGCTACAGTGCCATAGTCCCAAAGGACTATAAGGCGATTTTAAAAGAAAAGAAATCCAAAACTCTCCCAATACATAAAATCATCAATATTAAAATCCCTGCTCAAGATTTAAAACAACACTAAAACTTGTCAACCAGTTTAATGCAACAATTTAAATCCAAAACAACGGAAGCGAATACCAAAAATTTCAAATCTGATGCAAAACTAAATCTTTCACTGTGAAGACACATCTGTGATCCAGAACCCGCTTGTTGCTGCAAACCTGCAAGCCTGATTGACTGGGGAACCCGATACCCCAGCCAACCGGGGCACGTAAACCGAAGTTGGTCAGTCTTACGAAAGACTGACAAAACTCCTCAAACCAAAACAGTTTAAAATCCAGAGATTTCACAACAACCAATTAATATCAAACAACAACATGCCACACAATATATATATATATATATATATATCATAATTATATCATTTTCATATCAACCAACCAATACCAAACACACGTCAAAACATATACACACTATCACATACCATTCATTACTCATCCTTATGCAATTCTTCACTATTTTGACCTCATTCAATCCAACCTCAACCGCATCACAAGTATAAACGAATAAAACAATCCAATTCAACTTTCTTTCTACTGTTACACTTCACTTAACAACACTAAGAAGCATATATTACTATTAACACGCAACCCAAGCTAACCAATTATATCGAACTCACTACTGCCAACACACAATCTAACACACACAACCGTCAACATACACAAATGTCAATTCACACACAATCCAACACACACACAACTGTCAACACACACAGATGTCAATTCACACACAATCCAACACACACACAACTATCAATACACACAAATGTCAAGTCACACACAATCCAACACACACACAACTGTCAATACACACAAATGTCAATTCACACACAATCCAACACACACAACTGTCAATACACACAAATGTCAATCACACACAATCCAACACCCGATCCAACCTCCGATCCAACTCACCACCGGATGGGACTTTCAACCATCCAACCATGGCCATTAACCACGTAAGGTCACACCCTCACGTGGTCGGGTAAGGCTTTCAATCACCCCGGCCTAGCCTTAACCAACGGAGGTCACACCCTCACGTGGTCGGATGAGGTCACACCCTCACCCCGGCTCCACAATCAACCATTACCAATCCACCAACAACCCACCACCTCCATCTGTCAACACAACCAATCATCCACAACAAGCTACAATCAACTACTACACCAACATCCAATCAATCATAACACAAGGCAACAACAACCTATACATTCAACCAAGTTCAACACAAAACCAATAACCCAGCACATAACCAATAACAAAACACACAATCGATATCCGCCAACAAACCAGCAACCAAACAAACAATAAATATCCAACACAGAACCAATGGCAAAGCACACAACCAATATCCAATGCACGACCAATAATTATTCACACAATCAACATTCAACACGAACCCAATATCCAAGCAAACAACCAATGTCAAACAACTAAACCAAAATCCACACATTCAACCTATTCAAGTAACAAAACCAATATCTATCAACAATCAATCATAATACAAGAACACAACCGATCTTCAATACAAGACAATTACCAACACACACACACATCCAACCATCAAATTCCACAACCAATAATCCAAATCAACTTACTCAGACAAGGATAACAAATCAATTACTAAACAAAATATGATGAAAAGTAATTTTATAAAAATAAACGAAGGGTTAGCAAGATTTATCTTGCCTCAAGCGCGACCACGACGACCCCAGATTCAAATCCAACTCGAACGATCATGCGAAATCAATCCGAGCAAAACCCTGGCGTTAAATACTCATACCAAGCCACTATTAACAAACCCCCAATTTCAAACCCTAAAATCATTCCTTAAAAATTCCAATCAAGCAAACCCCACACAATTCAACCAAAGCTCAAATTCAACAATACGGTCACACACTTTCCTCTTCCACTGTCCACGAAGAACAATTCAACATCAATTCGAACAACACAACATCAATTCGAACAACACAACATCAATTCGAAATTAACCCATAAGCTTACCTTGTCGACAACCAACGGTAGTCACCGAGGAGGCTTCTCGACGCCGGAACTCAGCAGCCACACCAACGCAACACAGCGGACAGCAGCACAACTGCAACAACACGCAGCAGAACACCAACAGCGGCTCCGACTTAAAAAAATTCGTTCTCCCTGATCAGGACTCCAAATGCGATGATTCCAACTCGAGGAGTAAGATCTACGAGTCTAGTTTACCTCCTCAAAATTTCAGACCAAAATAATGAGTGAGAAAACATTTATTACCATTCTCCTGATACGTCGCAGACGGGGCAACAGCACAGCAGTGGACAGCAGCGGATCCGGATCTGTGCAGCAGCTCATCGCGGTTCACCAGAGGTTCGGCTAGCCTCTTCGGTGGCTTGACTCAGCAGCTCCACCGTGGCTTCACGCACCGGTGAACCAACATAGCCACGAACAGCAGCAGCAGTACCCAAGTCGCAGCAACAACGACTTCACTGGGTTCGGAAGCTGTTCGAACAAAGGGGGAAGGGGACGACTTCGGGGTTGGCTTACCGGAGGAGAACGACGGCTGCACACAGGGGAGGGAGTCGGGGAAGAAGGAAGCTGGCTGGCTGCTCACAGGGAAATCGAACACGGGAAGGAGAGAGAGACCGAGTGAGGTTAGGGATTAAATCCCCAAAATTTCCATTTCTCCCCTTTTAAGCAAAACCTTAATTAATTTACCAATTTGCCATCATCAACTTTATTGGGGTATTTCAGTGGCATCACGATATTGAATTTGCCACGTGTAAAGCTCTAACTTTTTTTCGTTGGTTTTTCGAAAATAAAATAAAATAAAATAAAATATCTGCCCATATTAGCCGGATATGCATACAATATGAATATTTTATATAATCTATTATTTCCAAAAACGTAGCAAATAATATTCTCAGCCATATATTTTTTGTACGTAATCTACTATATATGTACTAAAGTAGAATACCTACTATGCCACGTGGCGCCCCCAAAATGAACCAAAATTTTCCGCTGCCACGTGGCATCACGATATTGAATTTGTCACGTGTAAAGCTCTAATTTTTTCGTTGGTTTTTCAAAAATCAAAGAAAATAAAATATCTACCCATATTAGTCGGATATGCATACAATATGAATATTATTATAATCTATTCTTTCCAAAAACGTAGCAAATAATATTGTCAGTCATATATTTTTTATACGTAATCTACTATATATCTACTAAAGTATAATACCTACTACGCCACGTGGCACCCCCAAAATGAACCAAATTTTTTTGTTCCCACGTGGCATCGCGGTATTGAATTTGCCACGTGTAAGGCTCTCATTTTTTCGTTGGTTTTTCGAAAATCAAATAAAATCAAAGAAAATAAAATCCTTGCCCATATTAGCCGGATATGCATACAATATGAATATTTTGTATAATCTATTCTTTCCAAAAACATAGCAAACAATATTCTTAGTCATAAATTTAAAGAACCAACTTGTACTCTGCTAAGCTAATAAATTAGTTAAAGACAAGAAACATTTCAGTTTGATTAAAACTATTATGTAGTGTCATATAGTTTTTTATATAAAATTAGTTTTTTGTAAAATTTATCATAGAAACAGTTCATTTTTTTCGCTCGGATAACATAATCTGACTTCTATTTAACATTCAACTTTGGTTTGGAGAACTATAGTGGTTCAATACTGGTTTTGATTGTTATTTTTTTCCTATAGTATGATGTTATTTATGATTATTGATGTATACAAATTAATCATCTATAAGTACCACCATATTTGACTCTATAAACTCTAATGCCATGTTACTAATTTTTTATATATTTCGCCACCATTAATTCCTCTTATTTGTGAGAAATTTTGTAAAGTTCTTAATTTGACAAGAAACACGCAGATTCAATAAGGTACATCTGATTATGATATCCAAGAAGTAAATGAATTTTTTGAATATGTATTAAGCATGGGTGGTGGTATTGTAGGTGATGATGATGGAGAAGCACAAATACAAATTCCTGATGAACTATTGGTGAAGGATTATGACTTAGATCTGATTCCAGCAATTGTTAAGTGTGTTTATTCCTCTCTTTTAGACAATCAGTTATTTTCGAAATACTTTGAAGAACATGCAATTCTTGCACCAACACATGAAGATGTAGATAGAGTTAATGACTATATATTGTCTTTATTACCTGGTGATGAGAAAGTTTATCTCAATTTGGATATCCTATGAAAGACAGATTTTATTGCAGACAACGATACAATTGTTTATACATCTGACTACTTGAACATTATTAGATGTTTTGTTGTCCCAAATCATGTACTTAAACTTAAGGTTACAGTCCTTATTATGTTGCTTCGAAATATTGATCAGTCCTTAGGTTTATGTAATAGGACAAAATTGATAATCATACAGCTCGACAATCATGTCAAACAATGAAGAATTTTTCAGGCAACAATATCAGACAAGTTTTGATTCCTCGCGTGCTCATGTCACCATCAGACACTTTATACCCGTTCGAGTTTCAATGAAGTCAATTTCCCTTGAGTATCTGTTTTGCTATGACGATAAACAAGAGTCGGGGCCAATCACTTGCAAATGTCGGTTTGTATCTTTCACGTCCTGTTTTCACTCATGGTCAGTTTTATGTTGCATCATCAAGAGTTACCAGCAAGAAAGGTTTGGAGATTTTAATATGCGATAAAAAACAAAAAAAAGATCTAATACTACAACCAATGTAGTATACAAGGAAGTTTTTCATAATTTGTAGCAATTTTGAACATCTTACGAGATTTTATGTTTAGGGTTTCATTTTCATGTATTAAATGAACATTTTGATTATGCTTTATCGTTTTAGTAGTATTAATGTTAGGGATGTGGATATCTCCGCTTCAAAATTAATTAGCCAATTTTTACTATATATAAAGTTTATGGATAGTTTCGTCTCTCTTTCGATAATATTTTGTCAATCTCTTTAATATTTTTTATTCAATTAGTTCTTTTTTATATTATCATTTATCTACTTCTATAACAGTTCTATTATCGATGAAATATATAATTTAATATACTTTTTATTAAATGTAAGAAAAAATAAACAAATCCCGTGCAAGGCACGGGTACTACACTAGTTATATCAAAAACTAATATGATGTACCATTTACAAAGGCAGCTGCTATACACACGACAAAAAGTGCCTATCTACACGACATTTTATACGCAAACAAAAGGCATACGCAATATGGGAGCGTACAACATAAAAACAGTATAATTATTTGAATTTCGTTACGTATACGGTAGGAACTTGTACGTTGTATTTTAGCGTATGCTAAAATACAGCGTACATAGAAATAGCCGTTGGAAATGGCAGTTTTGAACTTGGGCGTTTTCGCCTGTACGCAATATAATTGCGTATGCAATTATATTGCGTACAAAAATTGCCGTTTTTCCAACGGCTATTTTGTGCCCTATAAATAGAAACCCAATCCTCATTTTCTAAATCCAAAACAACAAATCTTACAAAAATGGCATATAATGAAAACACATATTGGAGTAGTGGAGAAGAGAATGAAGATTACGACGATCAAGATTTCGACGATGGCAATTTCGAGGTTAGTAATTATGGAATGATTAAGATTGAAATTAGTTATAATTAATATAGCTTAAGTACGTATAGTTAATAATGGAATGATTAGAATTGAAATTAGTGGAGAAGATGATGACGATGTAGCGGTAGAGGCCTATATTTATTTTGATATATGTTAAAAGATTAGTATTTAGTTATAGTGGAGAAGATGATGACAATTTAGCGGTAGAGACCTATATTTATTTTGATATATGTTAAAAGATTAGTATTTAGTAGTAGTAGAGAAGTTGATAATTGTTGTGAATTTGATATATGTTAAAAGTCCTATATTTATTTTGATATATGTTAAAAGAACATGGTAATGGAGAAGATGATGATGATTTAGTGATATAAGCTATCAATTTGTTTTTCTTTAGTTTAGTTATCGTATTACAATTGTAGTTTTGTTGTATAGTTAATATTGGTTAGCTATAAACATATAAATTTCACAAATCGCAATCCATATATTGTAACATTATTGATTATGTAAACATGTATAGGGGAAATATTACGGAGATGAATTTCATAACAATCTGAAGTGGGATAGCCGAGAGGAATTGGTTGAGTGGGTTAAGAATACGGGCAAAGATTTTATGATGGTTTTAGTCATTCGTAACTCAAATGTCAGAAGTGTTAGTTTGACGTGCGAGCATTTTGGTGAATATAGATCGGGGAGAAAGAAAGGTAGTGACTCAGAAGAGGATGTTGAGGTAATTTGTGAAACAAGGTCGAAGAAGTCTGGATGCACATTTGAGTTGTGTGGTGTTAGATTGAAGAAGAAGCCAGGGGAAGTGACTCATAAATGGATCATGAATGTGATAGATGGATGCCATAACCATAAGCTTCCGACTAGCTTTCTTGGGCATGCATACATGGGCAGAATGACCCCAGATGAGGAGCGCCTTGCCAAAAGTTTGGGCGATGCGTTCATGATACCGATGACTATTGTTGCGGAGTTGAGGGCCTTCTTCCTCGGAAATGTGACATCCATGAAACAAGTTTCCAACTTTCTGCAGAAGATGCATTACGAAGATCGTGGGGAATTGACGGTTACGCAATGGACTTTGAACTTTTTGCAACAAAATAGTTACCGGGTATTTCCTCTTAGAAAGTTGTCTACAAAAGAGACTGATATCCTATTTTTTGCTCAGCCGGACTCGCTCCACCTATTGAAGATGTTCCCGTACGTGGTAATTATCGACGCCACATACAAGACAAATAGGTACGTGATGAATTTGTGTTACATTTTCAACACAATTTAATAGTAGTGATTTATATCATCGATTTGAATTATATCTTATATTCTATGACTTCTTACATTCATTTGTTTTCTTACATTCATCCACATGTATAACATGCCTTTGGTGGAGATTGTCGGTTTCACTTGCACGCATAAGACTTTCAACATTGCGTATGCATTTACACGGCAAGAAGAAGTTGTGCATTACAAGTTCATAATGGAGAAACTTTTGCTCTTGTTTAAAGATGCGGGTGTTATGTCGACCTCCATAATGACTGATCGAGAGAAGACCCTCATTAATGCAATTCGGATAGTTTTCAAATATGAAGTTAAACACCTTTTGTGTTGGGTGCATATTAAGCACAACACAGAAGCATATGCTTCCCCAATATTGAAGGATAAAAAACAAGTGAAAAGGTTTTGCGGCCAATGTTGGGCACTTTGGTGTTCAACCACGGAGGAAAGCTATGAAGAGAGGCTTGCGAAATTGAGGATATCGTGGAAGAGCGGCCTCGTTCGATACATTGAGAAGACGTGGACTAATCCTCACAAGGAAAGCATAGTCAGAGCATGAACTGATCATCATCTTTACTTCTTCACGAGGACTACAAACAGGTAATCCTTGTACAATGTTCAATAGTTTCTAGGTTTAGGGCTCAATGTGGGACTAACGCAATGCTTTTCATGTGTTTTGATAGGGTTGAGGGTATGCATCACGTGTTGAAGAAAATTCTGAATTCTAGCGTTGGTGGTTTTAATAGAATGGTAGTAAGGATCCACCATGCGATCGAGGGTCAAATTGGGCAGGTGCGTGCGACCATGGAGATGTCATGGATCAAAACACCAACGATGTTTGATGGTGTGCCGCCAGAAATAAGCGTGTTGTTTTCAAGGCTATTCTTCAAAGTGTCGGAGAGGTGCTTGAGAATGTTGTTTAATCTGTATAAGCAGATAGAGGAGGAGGATTTCCCTGAGGATTGTGATGATCATTGGATGAGAGACTGCTTCGGCCTACCGTGTGTCCACAGAATCACAAATGCCATCATTAACAAGACGCCGATCATGCCGAGTGAGATACACCGCTTCTGGAAGCAATTACAATGGAATAGGGTTTACACGGAAGAAGAGCCAGTTGAGGACACAACACAGATGTGTGTTCAAGAGTTGAGATGGAAGCTAATGGATGACATATGGCGCGCTAAAACATTGAGCAAAGACCAAATAGACCAAATCACCGAGTTGTTCTGGGACACGCAGCACCCGCATGAAACTTCATTGCAGGAGCCCACGGGAATCATTGCAAAAGGAAGGCCAAAGGGTTCGACAAAGTATGACACCAAGAGGGAGCCGAGCTTGTTTGAGAATCGAAGGGCTGAGTTAGATGAGATTGAGAAGAAGAAGGCCCGTGGAAGCCAAGGTAGAGGTCGGGGTCGTGGCAAGAAGGGACCAAGTGGAGCTTCGTCGGGCATTGGGACCCAAGGCAGCCAATCTGAAGGGACATGATCGCAACAACTCCCTGAATAACCCATGATTTATATGGGGGTGAACTTTGGGGTTAAGAATGTGGATTACTTTTGGTTTCCGTACATTAACGGGGCCAAAGATGTATGTCCAGACGGACATTGTGGATATCAGACACTGCTGTATTGTTGGGATCATAAGAGACTGCATACCCTATGGTTCGAATGCAGATGGCGGGCGAGTTGTTTGACAACAGAGATGTGTACATGCCCATCTTGCCCGTACTACACCCGGGGATCACTTACGAGGACCTTATGTTCCGGGTCAACTATGTCATCAGTCCTTGCAGCGAGGAGTACTGGCTCGACATGCCAATGATTGGTTTAGTGTTTGCCACGCTATATCAAGTTGCTCTTGTCCTATTATCCTGGGATGGCTCGTGCTTGTGCTTACCAATGAGGGCCTCTGACAGAAGCCTCGGCCCTCCAACACAGATATTGACGATGGCCCTCGTAGGGAACCGAAACCACTTCGTACCGATATAGCTTATTGTTTTTAAATAACTAGTAATGTTTGTGCTTACCCTAAAACACAAAGCTCGGTCATATTTTGTGTTTTCTATGTAGGTGTCGCTGAAGGATGGTTGTCCACTACCTCCCCCTCCGTATGCTTGGCGTCGATTCAAACACCCAAGTGTCGATGGTTGGGACTCTCAATTTCAGTCTAGGATTCAACTATTTCGGGATTATTGCACTAGATATAACTGTCCTCCAGATCATCCAGTGTAGTTTCAGATATAGATGTAATTTCAGATGTAATTTTAGATATAATTTCAGATGTAATTTACTTTAAGACCAGATATCAACTTCAATTTGAGTCTAGTTTAGTTGTTTAAGCTCAATTTGAAAACCCCGATAATATATATGCTTTCTTAACATACATAAAATTCAAAACAAACCCTATAAGAAGCTTTGCCCTAACCAAACAAGCCCTAACCAAACAAGCCCTAGCCGTACAAACCCTAACCGACGTCAGAGCACAGGTGATTGGGCCGGCCCAAACGACAAGCCCAACAACCTGTACGCATCCATCTGGCGTACACCGTATTCTAGCGCACAGGATGTTGGGCCTATCGTTTGGGCCGGCCCAATCACCTGTGCTCTGACGTAGAGCATACGCCCTATTTACGCGTACGTATATACTATAGTATAGTATGTGTAACATATATACTATAGTATTTCACTATATACTTAGACTTATATACTATAGTATTTCATTATATTTCATTTAGTTAGACTTATATATACTATAGTATTTCATTATATTTCATTTAGTTAGACTTATATACTATAGTATTTCATGATATTTCATTTAGTTATACTTATATACTATAGTATTTCATTATATTTGATATAATTACACTTATATACTATAGTATTTCATTACATTTCATTTAGTTAGACTTATATATACTATAGTATTTCATTTAGTTACACTTATATACTATAGTATTTCATTATATTTGATATAATTAGACTTATATACTATATTATTTCATTATATTTCATTTAGTTAGACTTATATACTATAGTATTTCATTATATTTGATATAGTTATACTTATATACTATAGTATTTCATTATATTTGATTAAGTTAGACTTATATACTATAGTATTTCATTATATTTCATTTAGTTAGACTTATATATACTATAGTATTTCATTATATTTCATTTAGTTAGACTTATATACTATAGTATTTCATTATATTTGATATAGTTAGACTTATATACTATAGTATTTTATTATATTTCATTTAGTTAGACTTATATACTATAGTAATTCATTTTATTTGATATAATTACACTTATATACTATAGTATTTCATTATATTTGATATAGTTACACTTATATACTATAGTATTTCATTATATTTGATATAGTTAGACTTATATACTATAGTATTTCATTATATTTGATATAGTTAGACTTATATACTATAGTATTTCATTATATTTCATTTAGTTAGACTTATATATACTATAGTATTTCATTATATTTCATTTAGTTAGACTTATATACTATAGTATTTCATTATATTTGATGTAGTTACACTTATGTACTATAGTATTTCATTATATTTTATTTAGTTACACTTATATACTATAGTATTTCATTATATTTGATATAGTTATATGTATATACTATACTATTTCATTATATTTCATTTAGTTATACTTATATATTATAGTATTTCATTATATTTGATGTAGTTACACTTATATACTATAGTATTTCATTATATTTGATATAGTTACACTTATATAGTATAGTATTTCATTATATTTCATTTAGTTACACTTATATACTATAGTATTTCATTATATTTCATTTAGTTAGACTTATATATACTATAGTATTTCATTATATTTCATTTAGTTACACTTATATACTATAGTATTTCATTATATTTCATTTAGTTAGACTTATATACTATAGTATTTCATTATATTTGATATAGTTATACTTATATACTATAATATTTCATTTAGTTACACTTATATAGTATAGTATTTCATTATATTTCATTTAGTTACACTTATATACTATAGTGCTTTATTATATTTGATATAGTTACACTTATATACTATAGTATTTCATTTAGTTAGACTTATATACTATATTATTTCATTATATTTGATATAGTTATACTTATATACTATAATATTTTATTATATTTCATTTATATAATAACACGTAATTTAACCAAAACAACCAAAATATAAATACATGATCCAAAACACAACTGTCTAAATGGCATTATGTACATAATGTAAGTCCTATAATCTAGTCATCGTCGGGGACTCTACCGCTGCCCTCTCCTCTCTCGTGCTGTGAATCAGTAAATCTCTGGGAGGCACGCGGTAGGGGATCAGCCATGTGCACCTCGTCACCTATCAAATCCTGAATCCATGAAATAATCGTAGCGGTAACATCTGGTGGAAGCCCGTCCCTCTCTTCCAAAAAACGCCGCATCCGACCGGCGAGAATCTAGGTCCGCTGAATAAAGGATAAAGATTTCCATTACAACAAAACCGATTTTAAAACATAAAAAATGATAAGCGATAAATAAAATGTATCATACCAGGAGAGTAGAGACCGATGGAGCTGGAGGGACGACAAGAGGCAGACCTAGACGATCATGTCTAGGGGACCGTGCGTCCACGTACGGATGTGACATCTGCTCCAGCCAATCGATGTACGCATCGTCAGTGTCCCAGGCGAAGGTGGTATCGATCATGTCCCGAAGCTCGATCGTTGGTCTAGGGTCGGCATCCCATGTGCATTGCTCGTCGGCGTAACTCAAAACGTACGACCTCAAGTCGATCCGCCTCTTCACCTCGCGTGGCTCTTGTGGATCCTCAGGAACCCCCTACCTGTAACCGAACTGGCGGAGGACTCGGTCCGGCATGTACGGCTCATGTACATCGAGGCACTCAATAATGCCTCGGTACAATGAAGGAGCGTACTGAGGGGTCGCAAAGTCTAACTGACCCCACGGTGTCCAGGCAACCTAAAATGCCAAAACGAGAAATCGATTATACGTATATTCATAATTTTAATTTCCTAAATTCAAAACGTATATTCATAATTTTAATTTACTAAACCCTATACCCTAATACCCTAAACGAAACGCAATAAAGCAGTAAAGTATTACCTCCTCAAATCTCACAGCGTCTAAAATACGGCGAATAGAAATCAGCCGCTCCGGATCCCGTCCCTGAGGAGCCTCCCTCCCATCTCTATGAGCGGCCCTCGTATCCTCCATGGCCTTCAAGTCAAGGACCGCGTGACCTCGGAAAGTAGGAAAGTACGCCCAAATCCAGACCTGCATATAAATAAAATCCGTTAGCATATAATATCATATATTTTACGGTATTAAAAAAATAAAAAAATAATTACCCTCAGAAGAAGTGTGCAGTCTACAATGCCCTTCTCCCTGGCCCTCGACGCCTCACCCAAATTTCGGTAGAGGACGGCCAATACGCCGACTCCCCAGGCATAACAATCGGTGCAGTCGTGGTCAACGAGTATCGCCATGTACTTGTACTTGACGACGTTCGTTGACTTGTCCGAAAAAACGGTACAGCCGAGGAGCATCATCGAGTACATGGACGCTATGTGCCGGTCGTCCCTCTCTGGGCTGGACAGCTGGTCAGTCGACCTCTGCAAGAGGGACTCCATCGGGATACCGCCACCACCGAACCACTGGGCCACCAACTCCAGGTTCGCCCCAGTAATGGCGCAAACGTGCTCTCTGACGACGGGGTCCACCATATCAGTGGTGACTTTCAACCCGTCGATGGGGATCTCTAGGATGCGCGCGATATCGTGGAGCATGATAGTGATCTCGTCCCACTGGAAATGGAACGAGCTCGTCTCCAGATGCCAGCTCTCGACGAACACATAAATAAGCACGTCGTCGATCCTCCTGAACTCCACCTCCCTTATGGAGGTGATACGGCTCCGCTGAGCAAAATCCCACCAGGTGTTCGGAGCCGCTGTAATGTGCTCGTTCATCTCTCAATGCCATGGCTTCCTGGTGTACGTCTTCAGAACCTTCCTCATCTGAAAAAGAAATAACAAAATCAGTATTATACTTATAAATATAAATATAACGTTTCGATATTTTTATTTAAAAAATCTTAAACTAAATCAAAGACATACCGTATCACCCACGAGCGCAACGGGTGATGGGGAATCCGGACGTGCCAACGCCGATGTCATGTCCCATAGGACCTTGGCGACGTGGGTCGTATACGTAGCGAGGAGGTGAGGAACGAGGGGCCCTCCTGGCATCCAAGGCTCTGCGGGGCCCGCCCGCTTGGGAGCGGGATCCTCACGCTCCACTACGGGATCCGCCTGCCGGGGAGCGGGATCCGCCTGCTGGGGAGCCTCGTCCATCCCCAAGTCCGATGCGGATCCGGGAGACGCCTCAAATCCCTCATAATAGTCGCGGTGGAGGGACGCGTCAACTGCCTCCTCGTCCAGCTCCATGGACGAGGCCGATGAGGAAGACAAAGACAGCGACGGGTCAGACCTGGCCGCACCCTCCTGCACTCACGCCCCGGCGTCCTGTGTTGTCTGTAGGGCGGGAAGCAGATCCACCGAAGCGGCCCGACGAGCCGATGCTGTGACCGGATTCCTCCGCCCCAGCTGACGGGACCCACATAGGGGTTGTCTCACAGACAGCATCGAGGCTTGTAAAGCCTTTTTATAACATATTAATCAAAATTTTCAATTCATAAACAACTACAACATTATAATATAAATTTCATAATTCAATACCTATATTATATGCCAATTTCAAATATAGACCTAATTTGTCATCTTAATTTGCTAATTTCAAATATAATTCCTTAAATTCAATCCCAATTTAATAAAAACATAAATTCCTTATCTTCCAAATTTTAATTTTAATATCTAAAATTTTCAAATTCAGTTTCATATCCTAAATTCAACGTGGAAGAGTGGACTCCTTTTTGTTTTTCTAAATTCAAGTTCAATTTTTATAACTAAAATCCAAAATTCAATATCTCAATTTTGTAAATACAATTTTCAATTCTAGTATCAAATATAATATCCAAAAAATTATTAAATTCAATACCTAAATTCAAATTCAATTTTTGTAACATAAATATAAATTTCAATACCTAATTTTTATAAAAATTCTAGAATCAAATACAATATACAAAAATTTCTAAATGCAATACCTATTTTCTAAATTCAATACTTATTTCATTCTAAATTTTCATAAATTCAATTTCTATAATCCACAAATTTCTATTCGGTTCATACCTCTCGACTACCCAGGTAGGAGTCTGACCGGATGTCGCAAGAATGTCTCCGCGTCCACCTCCTCGTCTTCCACGGGCTCGAATAACTCGGTCCGGATACCACCTCGTCCACCCTCAACCCCTCCTCCGCCACCGCTGGACGGAGAACTAGTTTCCGCCGCTTCGCCGCCATCGGCACCGCCGCCGGCCACCACCACGGCCACCTCTCCGCCGACAAACTCCACCGCCGGTTCTGCAGAACCACCCCTCTCGACGCCAGGAGCACCGCCGCCCGCATCGCCGCTCGCATCGCCGCCAGCCACGCCATCAGCTGCACTCTCCACAACGCCTGAAGGACCGCCGCCTCCTCCTCTGTCGCCAATCTCGCCGCCAGGAACCTCACCGGCGTGCACGCCACCGCCACTGTTCGCCATCGTCAGAGAAGGAGAGATTAAAGAGAAGAAGAGGAGGAGAAGAGGAAGGAGGGAGACAACGGCGACGTCGATTTTTGCATACAGGGAGGAGGAAGAAGAAGGGGCGCCCCTTAACCTAACCTGTACGCAATAATCCTGCATACGCAGGATTATTGCGTATAGGTTTGGGCCGGCCCATGTATGGCCGGCCCAACAATCTGTACGCAGGAAAATAGCGTACGTTCTTTTCCTGCATACAGATCTATTTTATTATTTTTGTAAAAAAAAAAACAATACGTATAATGTATAACTTTTGTACGCTAAAATATAGCGTACAAGAATTGTACTTTTTGGTACGTATTTCACGTGTATGCAGTATGTTGGCGTACGTCAATGTGGAGCGTACAAAATATCGTGTATTTAGGAGAAAAAAAGTTGTGTATTAGCATGCTCGTTTACAAATTACACAATTTGCCAAGCTAAATATAACCAATCAAACCAGGAAGTGACTGGAAGGTCCAAGTTTTGGTTAGAAACCAGTAGAGGCAGAAGAGAAGAACAAGAAGGAAGATGAATCACGGGGTACAGAAGAACACGGTGTACGTCGGAGGCCTTGCGGAGGAGGTTAACGAGTCGATTCTCCACGCCGCCTTCATCCCCTTCGGCGAGATCAAGGACGTCAAGACGCCGTTGGATCAGGCCACTCAGAAGCACCGCTCTTTCGGCTTCGTCACCTTCCTTGAGCGCGAGGACGCTTCCTCCGCCATGGACAACATGGACGGCGCCGAGCTCTACGGCCGCGTCCTCACCGTCAACTACGCCCTCCCTGAGCGCATTAAGGGTGGTGAACAGGGTTGGGCCGCCCAGCCTAGTATGCTCCTCATAAACCCTAACCCTAATTTTTGCTTTTCTGTCTCGTCTTTCATTTCTATTGCAATTCGTTGTCCTCTTGTGTTTCTCGCTTCGGTTTTATGCAATCCGACTCCACTGGTGGTTAATTCAGATTGGAATTTGATTGCTTGCTTACTTAGATTAGTACGACTGATTTGAAGGCAAGAAATCGATAAACTTGATTTTAGGTATTAAAAATAGTGCTTGGTGCTCAAGCTTGATTGGCATTCCTTGGCTAACATCAGGCAAAATTCTTTAAAGATAGATTATTATTCTCTCTTTGAACTTGATTGGCCTCACTTTGAACTTCTTAGGGACGTGATTTATATGCAGAATAGAGTTCCCACAGCATGTTGAGGAAATGCTTCAGGGACACTGGCTCTATTTACCCTCAAAAGCAACGGCACTTCTTAGTCTCTGATGTCTAAGCATTAATATCTTTAGCGTTAGGAGTGTTCTGTATATTCATATTTATTGAATTTTTTTGAAAACATTCTTAGATTAGTTACCAAGAAAAAGCTAATCCCATGGCAATTATTGATGTTCTGTGTAATGCCGAGAGTTCCACTAGATCATAGAGAGTTGGGTATGCCTATTCCATCCCAGCTTTGTGCAAATTCTAATTAGTGCACTTGCATGTTTCTTGCTATACAGTTTGGGCAGATGCAGACACCTGGTTTGAAAGACAACGCCAGGAGGAAGAGATGCAGCGCCTTCAGGCGGAGCACCAAGCTTCACTGCGAGCAGCTGAAGAGCTGCACAGGAAGAAGCTGGCGGAGGAGCGTGAAGGAGAGAAGGACGACGCTGCTGAAGCTGAGGTCCTGCAAGAAGGCAGCTAGACAGAAATAGAGTTAGATCAGGATGTAACCCTGAAGAATGCTTTTGCTTTTGCTTTTGCTATGTTCATACAAACTAACAAAGGCACTCCAGTTTTTGCTGTGTTCTTTGAGATTTATGGAATTCAAGGCGGTTGGAACATTATTGAGGAAAGACCAAAGCACCATCCAGATCAGTAATTTCTTTCTTTCGTTGCAATTATTTTTAATCTATGCCATGAGCTGCTACTCTGTAACACTTGTCCGTGAAAAAGAACTACTATGAAGCCAAGTTTGTCTAAACAAATTGACTTGAATACCCGGCTATGATCTATGTATGCAATCAAAAGGAGAGCATGTAATGAGCATTATCTACTGTCACCTTGCTCTGATACTTGTTATCCTACAGTGATAAGGGATTAGACTGGTTTTAGCACTGATATTTGAGCATGGTAAGGGTGTTTGGTATGAAGGTACAGCTATAGGCATATGGGATTAGGTTAGGAATGAACTAGCGCAGTGCCTAGCGCTTGTAATGGCTGGGAGTCAGAATGAGACTAGCTCCAGAATGACTCATTCCGATACTGTAGAAGGTGCCACTGCAAGGCGCCGGGGCGGGTTAAAGTTAGTGCTGTGACTTGGTGGTGTCGGTGCTAGTTCAAAACCACATCTCCGTTTCTTTTTTTTGTTGGGGTCTTGATCGCCTGGTTCGATCGGCCAGAGCCGCTCTACGTCCAGATCGGGGTAGAACGCTTAAGGGAGCCTAGTGCCAAACCACTAGACCAACTGAATGTTGGTAAAACCACATCTCCGTTTCTGATAACGATACTGGCAAACACATGTCTAACCAAACACCTCATTTCTGGTACTGTTTTCAATCTACTATATAATAACTAAAGCAGAATAGCTGCTAAGCCACATGACGCTCCTACAATAACCTAAAAAAAAATTCACCACGTGGCATCACGATATTAATTTTGACACGTGGCAACCTGTGGTTTTTTAGATTTAAATTAAAAATCACAAATTTGGAGTATCCTGCAGTTACCTTAAATTAAAGATCAGTCAGAATAAATTTATATTACTTTATTTCCTTAATTAATATATTCCTATTTCATTCTCGGTAAGCTAATATATACAGATTTGATATGCAATAAAAATACCAACCAACTATATGACTTTGTGCTAAAATACTAAATTTGTGATTCCCTACATTTATTCATAAATGTGGTTCATTGAATTAAGATCCAATAAATGGAACGCTAATATAAACAGTTGACATAAAATAGGAATGTGTGCTAACAAATTGTTAAATATTAACAAAACATTGACTACTATAGTATCTATTAGCTGTAATATGTTTTCTATAATTTCCATTACTATTAATTGAATATTTTTCAATATTATCATTTGAAAGATGTTAAACTTTTTTTTTGGTCGAAGAAAGATGTTCAACCTTAGATGATTGTGTAACAAATAAATAAAATAAAGTCATTTGTGAATTTGTTTATACAATCGGATCACGTTTTTAATAGATCCAATTATTTATAGAAAAACAATCTCATTATTAAAAGGAAAGGGACAATTTTGCTTTTCTTTTCCCACCACCTTTCTACACGTTCACGGGCCTATTTGGCAATTAGTTTATAAACCATTTATAAACAAAACTCATTTTTTTCTCTCCCTTTACATTTTCCTATAACACCCAAAATTTAAATTTCAAATACCGCTTTTTCAAAAAAACCTCTTTATAAATAAAAAAACTCTTTATAAACACACTTACCAAACAAACCCCACATCGTAAAGTAGAGTAAATTACCAATTCACTCTAGACTCAATAAAAAGGAATTTAGTTAATCTGATTAATAAAAAAAAGGATTTAGTTGAAAAATAATAAAGAAAAATCTACTATATAATAACTAAAGCAGAATACCTGCTAAGCCACATGGCGCTCCTACAATAACCCAATTATTTTTTGTCACGTGGCATCACGATATTAATTTTGACACGTGGCATCCTATGGTTTTTTTAGATTTAAATTAAAAATCACAAATTTGGAGTATCCTACAGTTACCTTAAATTAAAGATCAGTCGGAATAAATTTATATTACTTTATTTCCTTAATTAATATATTCCCACTTAATTCTCGGTAAGCAAATATATGCATATTTGATATGAAATAAAAATACCGACCAACTGTATGATTTTGTGCAAAATCGGTTGTTCATCATTTAGCAAGTATGTGGAAAGAACTAAACTTATTTGTTTGCAAAGATATTATATACTGATTATTATGCACTGATTGATGAAAATAGCCAAACCGAATACTGATTATAATATTATGTATCTATACGATTTAGGTATTTGTTAATATTAAGTAGTTATTAGAAAACTGATTACAAACTAATTTTATTTCCTAAGTCTGAAATGCACAAAGATGAGTTTATGAACACATATTTTTTAAATGACCGAGGATTTGTTAAATGATGTCCCCATTTCTAGCATAATCTTATTACTTAGTTATTTAGTTTGATAATTGCTAGATAGTTAAGTGTTGTGCCTTTCAGAGTGATTGACGTCTTTTGGTCACTTTAGCTACTCTTTAGTTACTCTTTAGCATATAAAATATAGATTTATATAATTATTCTTCTGATCACTTTAGCTATTCTTAGCATGTAATAACAATTTATTAAAGTTACTAAACTGAATTTATTTACTACACTAGATAAGACACAAATATTAGAATAAACTGAAAGATTCTAATGTTTGACAAAACTACGGTTACAAAAGATTCTTTATCATGAAATAATGTTTGACATTCTAATACTTACTACACTGTATAAGGCACATATATTGTAATAACATTTTATCTCTTTAATGAGTATTAAAAGATAGTCTTAAATTTAGTTTAGGAGGCATACCTTTAGATCTTTCAGTTTAGGTTAGGGTTTAGCTCTTGGCTTATGTGTCGAGTGACTCGAGTACAATCCCACATGGAATTCCTATAACAAAATAGATAAGTTAAGTACATAATAGATTTAAAAATTAAATTAACATAGTATGATGTTAATTTTAAAGATAAATAACCATGACCTGTAAGTATATCTTGAATCAGAATAAGAGATGTATCTTGGATTTCATATGTTGAAACCTGTAATTGGAAATTATTTAAAATCAATAATCACACTACTAGTTAATTATGATAAAGATAGGCTAAATTTATATGGTACAAGCACTACCTTGCAAAATATGATTCAAAGTGAACTTCACATTCTGACAATCTGATTTCAAGTTCGGAACCATTTAAAAGTGTAGGGTTTATTTTCAGATCTATAAGAACCAATTTGAAAGTCAGTAATTATATTATAAGTTAAGAAGCAAAAAGAAATGATCTAAATTGAAATGACAGAAGGACTACATTGCATACTATGATCATATTGAACATGACATTCCCAATGTAATATTTTTTTTGTTATCAGGGACAGCTCGTGTGCTCACATGCAATTAGAGAGAGTAAACAATTGCAAAGAATATGGGATATATAGTAAGTTTATCTAGAAAAGCACGTTATAATTAATATTTATTTTTTGCATTCATATTTTTAAATATGTAAATTTGGTTTTATGAAATTGTACATATACCTATTGGGCCAATTAGCCCATTAAATGTTAGCATCATAAATATATATACTTATTTTATGCCCAAATAGCCCATTACTTTTTTAGTAATCTGAAATGTTAAAATTTTTGACTATGCAATTTTTTAATCTGTCTTCTTTCAATCAAATTTTTTTACGAATCAATTTTTCATTATAGCCAAGCAATCATACTATACTTCTCAATTTATGTAGCTAAATGTATAATATTTTTGAACAATTAAATCACAAAATACAAGCGATTCATATCAAAAACCGAAATATCAATGTTTACTTAAGAATTAGCACCCAATTATATCCAAACTCCCCTTGATTATTGTTTGTTCACGTTTTATTGAATAATTTCGATCGATGATTTCAAACGGAAGGGATGGCCAGAGTTATAGATAAGTATATAAACACAAAGACAGATTGAGAGAGAGAGAGACTCACGAAAATGAACCATGCTTGATTCGGACAACTTCAGACTTTGAGTTCAGAGGAAAACTCCAGATGGGCTTCAGAACTTGCGATCCATATCTTCTTTCTCCGAGAAAATTAGGGTTTTGGGAACCTTCCAGTAGCAACTCCAGATCTACTCATTAAGCCATTTTTTCCTTTGCATGTTACAGAAAAAAAGTAGAAGAGATGTTTTTCTTTAGATCTGACATAAATAGTCGGTGGATCTGAACATGCAAAGGAGATTAAGCTTTTTTTTTCCGGATCTGTGAGCTCTAGATCTCCTTTTGGAGTTTGTTTAGGGTAGATATCCATCATTGGGTCACAAAAAACTCGGATCTGTAATCTTTAGATTAGAGTATTTTTGGAGAATAAAATTTGGATTTGGAAGATTTACAAAAAAAAAAGAGAAGCAGATTGTGGACGGAATTTCCAGAAAAGGAAATATGAAGAAAATCCTAAAAAAATGAGAAGCAAAAAGAAAAGAGTGTTCTTCACTGTTGAACATAAAAGAGAGAGAGGGACACCGAAACGGAAAGGAGGCGGAAGAGAAATGGTTAGGGTTTATCTGATCGGTGGCTTTTATATTTTTTGTATTTTTTTAAATACAAAATAAATGGAAAATGGGCTAAAAAACTAGGCTTGATTTGTAATGATCGGCTGAAACTAATTAGGCTTTAAGTCTGTTTATTATATAAAGGGCCTAATTGAAGTCGGACATGTAACTGAGCTTGATTTAAAAATATGAAGCCTATTATTAACCCAATTCGATATATGTGTTTTTATTTCCAGCCTATTCCAATATTATTTTGGCCCATATGTCCATTTATTATTTATAATTTTACTTTTAATATTAAAATAAATATTTAGTATGTACAAAGTTGTATTATTTCTAAGTGTTTATATATTATTATAAACTTAAAATAAATTATTAGTTTATATATTTTATTATTTTGTCTATCCCCATATGAAAAAACTATTTAGCCAAATTTCACTATTAATAAAGTTATGGAGAGTTCCGTTTCTTTTTATATAATATAATTTTTTTAATATCTTCAATATTTATATTCAGTTAGTCATTTTTTTATATAAGAATTTCTCTACTTTTATAACAGTCATTAACTAAATATTTCTATATGAATGAAATATATAATTTTAATATACTATTTTTATAAATATAAAAAAACAAAAACAAATCCCGTACAAGACACGGATAATACACTAGTTCTAATCAAACACATGTCTCTTAGGTACGCTTAGAGTTGTTTCTGTCAAGATTAGATAAATTTTGAAGTTTTTCTAGTTTGGGGCCTACACTACTTACATGGCTCCATTCAGCACACTTTTATATGTGGCAATCTTATCCTTGGAGGAGCATTTTCTGGAGCTCTATCTTTCCTCTTTATTTGTTAGCTTTGAGTCATATGAAGGTGATAATATTATTAGTACATTTCTTCTATTTTAATAAACCTACAGGCTGTGAGATTTACACTTGTCCCTTCCTCAAAACTATAAAAAGATTTACACTTGCCCCCATCGACACCATACCACTGTTGATCTCATAAGCAAACACAAAGAGATCAGCCAAAAGAAATGTTATTCCAAGAGGATTGATCATCTCTTTAAAGTGGTCCAGATTATTTCTTTACGGGGACAATGTTCGCACCGCGAATTTTATGTCCCGCACTGCATTTTGGACGCCACAAGGTTGTGTCCAAAAAAAAAATTTCTTTGGGTGCAACCTAGTGGCGCCCAAAAAGGATCTTGGGGCTGGGCGCTACCGTGTAGCGCCCAGAAAAAAATTTAAAAAAAAGGTTGGGCACTACAGTGTAGCGTCAAGAAAAAAAATAAAATTATTTTATATTTAAAATAAATTTACTACATATTCATCTCATTATATCTATCCTGCTATTTTATATGATTTGGAACTTCAAATACCTAGTAGATTTGTACACTTGTGTGCATTTGACTATAGTAATAACCAGGGTTACATGGCTATAAATTCGTTTGTATTATGAGGTTTCAATATACTTTTATTCAACTAAAATTCATGTACGTTTTCCACCAATTCGTTTGATATTAAATGTTTGTTATTATTATTCTCGAAAATCACGTATAACATTTTTTTTTGATTTGCAGCGTTTGGCCATGGCGACAACATTTGCTCGAGAGATTATTCAGCTATGGGGTGGCGGTCCGGAATGGGACCATATGCTCGCCATTCTATGCGGCGACGAGCTTCTTGTAGCTGAACCGCTTATCCGGGCGTCACAACTATCGTCCCAGTCCTCGGGTCCTGCAGCCGAGTCATCCACAACAGCAGAGTATCGAGCCCGAGCGGCGTGTGTCCCGTCTTCATGTGAGAGGGGAGAGTCTTCCAGGGCCGTGGCTGAGCAGGCCCGGGCCGAGGATATAACTGCGGAGTCTAGTGATGATTCGATGTAGCTACTGACATTATGGATTTTGAATGATATTATGGATTTTGTACTGACATTATGGATTCTGTTCTGACATTTTGTGTTTGTTCCTATTATGTATATACGTCTTTTATGTTGATTCGAATTGCGGATTTACGCACGTCGCCCATGCGTTGCACTAATGTGTGGGCCTGGCGCACCCCATCCAAACCGAAGTTTAATTATAAAAATATTGCTAAAAAACCAACCATAAAAAACCTGGCTATTTGGCGGACTAGATATAGTCATATTTTGATACATCTGTCTGATTTAAGCTCTCTTTTTCATAGTTTACATTGCAAAACCTAAATATTCGGGCCATATCTAGATATTGGAAGTTATAAAGCCAATTTCAAATTATAAATCTCAAACTCTGTACAGTAATGACAAAGACCCAAAAACCCTAAAAACCCCAAAACAAAACCCCGCGCCCAAGAGCTGTTTCTAGTGTTTTTAGGGTTCGGGGTTAGGGCTTAGGATTTAGGATTTCATAAATTATAGGGTAGTGTGAAATATTTATGGGTTTAATCCGCATATATGGTCCGAATGTTTCCTGGTGCTATGTCTCTGGCAATTGCTTTTTTGAAACTCCCCCTCTTTGTACTTCCTGGTTCTATGGGGAAAGCTTGTCTAAGTATGCTTATCTTAGAGTACCAACTGGTGCAGAGTAAAAAATCGAACTGAAGTGGCATAACGGTTGAGCTTGGTTGCACATTCGGGCCATATTCTTATTCTGAATTCTTTCTAATAAAGGGAAACATCAGAGAATCTCATTGAGTCATACTTTATTATACAAGAATCCCTAAAACATTCGGGCCATATATACATATTGAATATCCTTCCTAAACCTAGAAATATCATACACTATACTGTAATGACAAAGAACCAAAACCCTAAACCTTAACCCTAAAAACCACAAAACAAAACCCCATACAGCTCTTGGGTGCCACTAGATGGTGCCCAAGAGTTATTTCTAGTATTTTTTAGGGTTTAAGGGTTAGGGTTTTGGGTTTTGGGTTTTAGGATTTAGGGTTTCATAGATTATAGGGTAGTGTGAAATATTTATGGGTTTAATCCGCATAACAGATATATCTGGTGCAGAATGCGCTTCTTATGGTAAATCAGCTGGAAATGATGCCTTGGAAAAAAACATTAATAACTACAAAAAATCGGGGGTATATATACCTATTGAAGACATTTTCTTCAACCAAAATCCAGACATCTCAAACCTTAAACCCTAATTAATGAACCCATTAATCATAAACCTTAAACCCTTAAAAATGCCAAATTGGATTCTCTCTCACAAAATGAACCCCTTGGACACATCTGTGTGGCGCCCAAGGGGTATCTAGTATTTACCCTTTGGGCGCCACCTAGTTGCGCCCAAAGGGTTTCTAGTGTTTTTTAGGGTTTAAGGAGGGTTTAGGGTTTGGGGTTATATCCTATAATTATACTATGATTATATCCTATTATTATATACTATGATTATATCCTATAGCTATATACTATGGTTATATCTTGTAGTTATATACTATGATTATATCTTATATAGTTATATCCAAGTTGGTTATATCTTATGGTTATTGTTTTGGGCGAAAAAGATCGAACCGACCTGAATCGCTTAAAGAGGGAGCAACTAGACAACAATTAGATCAGTAGTATCTAAATAATCCAAATCAACTTAATAATTAAGAGAATGAGATTAAATGAATGTAATATAAACTTATTTCCCTAGAATGAGAGACTAATCAAATACAAAAATTTAGTCGTCGGTCGCTTCAATACTGAAATGAAGAATTGAGCTAGACAATGATTGTAAAAGCGAGTAAGAAAGTAGAGAATTGTAGCTTGTATTCAGTAGAGATGATAATGTCCTGTTACAAGATAGTTTCATCTATATTTATACTAGTTTTTGGCTTGAATCGGTTGACAGAGCCGCCCAAAATTCATGGAAGACGTTATCCTGCACGTGGGTCGGTTAAAATCGTCCGAGATCTCCGGGAGTCGTCTAACTGTGTACTGGTCGCTTCGAAATCCACGGAGGTCATCGCTCTGACCACTGGTTACCCCGAGATCTCTGGAGGCTGAACTGCCCGGACTAAGATTTTTGGAAGTTATTTCTGACCAGATCTTCTAGAAGGCATCTTTGGTTCAAGCAATTGGGCCGATCCAATGGGCCGAAAAATGAGGCCCAACAATTGCCCCAAAATTAAACCGGGCCAGAGCGTCAGGTGATGGGACAATTTGATTTTATAACTTCTCTTTCTTCTGGCGTGATTTTCATCTCGATTTTGCTACAGACGTTCTGGCGACGGGGATGACATGTGTATTGCTCAAGCTGAGAGTCAGCTTAATACATCCAATAATCGTGTGAAGACGACTGAGGGCGTCTCTTGTGATGGCGAAGGGTCAGGAGACCGCTCCTTGTTTGTCATTTGCTTTGTTTTGCAGGTGGACTCGTCAGTCGCTTCCTAGTCAAGTCGTGTGACGTTGGTCGAGTAGACCTGTAATTGTGTGTGACATGTCGTGTAGTTCCAGGGAAGAGCATTGTAGTATTTGTATAAGACGTGTACCTCAAGTGGGACAGGTCTTGTAAAAATGTGTCGTGTTTTTGTTCGTCTATTCCCTGTGTACCGATCGATCGTGTAATGTGTAAGCGCTATGTGTGATTGTGTTTTGTGTATGTTGATCAACTTGATTTTGTCTTGAGGCTTCTTATCGTGTTCCTGTCCAAGACACTTGAAAGGTGTAGAAAAGATCAAAGGGTGACCGTTGGGTGTGAGGCCAACAACCCTCCGATGCTTAAGTTAGTAAACAGTTGGATAAGTATAATCGACTGAATCTAAATGAAGTACAAAGTATAAGTTTTCAAAAGTAAGACGACTCCTAATGGGTTGTGTTCCAGTTTGGTTGGTCGTCTTTTGTGGACTCTTTGTCTTCTTCTAGTCTGACATGGGCCATGGCTTTGGCTTGTACATCTTCGAAGCTTCGACATGGGTATTTGGTCAACTCGCAATAGAGTTCATTGCCCCTGACCAATCCCCGACGGAAGGCTTCAATAGACGTTGGGACGTCGCAATGCGGGATCACGACCTTCTCTTTGTTGTACCTGTTAAGATAATCCCTTAAGGGTTCACTGTACCCTTGCACGATCCTGTATAGGTTGCTTGATTGCTTTTCTAGTCTCCGACTGCTAGTGAACTGGATTTTGAATGAATTGACCAGATCAACAAACGAAGCGACCGAACCCTACGACAGATGCATGAACCAAGTTAGTGCGGGTCCTGCGAGGGTCGTGCCAAAGATTTTGCACATGACCGCTTCACGATTCCCTCTTGGAATAGAGATAGTCATTAGTTTCTGTTTATAAATAGAGATATGATCGTTGGGGTCTCCGGTCCCATCGTAGTTGGGAATGTTGGGGACGTGGAATTTTTTAGGGATCTCGACGCGAGCGATCGCCTCTATGAACGGCGAGTCTTCATATCCGTCGATTTCTTCCTTTTCAATCGGTTGCGGGACTCTTGGAATCCGAGAGATGCGGTCGTCTAAGGCCTTCATATGTTCATTGATCGCTTGTTGTATGAAGGTTTGGAGATCCATCGGTGTGACAACCTATGGAGGGGCTACTCGAGTCTTGGTGGTCTCGGTCGTGGAAACTGGAACGTTAGTCATGAATGTACTCATTAGAGGAGTTTGAAACATACCAATGGGTTGAACGACGTTCTGAGTGACTAGAGCCATGGGCGTCGGGATTGCCCTATTCATGTTGAGACGTGCTTGGAGGCCTTCAGTGTTGACTACGCGTCTTGATCCCCCTGGGACCGATGCGGCCGAATTCACCTGTGATTTCAAAACTTTATTTTCACGGATTAGTCTTGCAATTTCAACTTCAGAATGGATGCTTAGGGTTTCGGTTCTTAGGCGTTGCTGAGCCAGTTCCTCTTGGAGGATGCTCATGCTTTTTGCTAAATCTTGGATTCGAGTGTCCAAGATGAGCGGATTGACGATGTCTTTGGCTTGATTTCCAACCAAGGTGACTTGCTCTTCAACGACGATCATGTGATCCTTAGAACTGGCCATGATTAGATGTGGATTGGATTGTTGATCAGATCGTTGACTGGCTAGATGCCCCACGGTGGGCGCCAAATTGTTTTGGGCGAAAAAGATCGAACCGACCTGAATCGCTTAAAGAGGGAGCAACTAGACAACAATTAGATCAGTAGTATCTAAATAATCCAAATCAACTTAATAATCAAGAGAATGAGATTAAACGAATGTAATATAAACTTATTTCCCTAGAATGAGAGACTAATCAAATACATAAATTTAGCCGTCGGTCGCTTCAATACTGAAATAAAGAACTGAGCTAGACAATGATCGTAAAAGCGAGTAAGAAAGTAGAGAATTGTAGCTTGTATTCAGTAGAAATGATAATGTCCCGTTACAAGATAGTTTCATCTATATTTATACTAGTTTTTGGCTTGAAGCGGTTGACAGATCCGCCCGAAATTCATGGAAGACGTTATCCTGCACGTGGGACGGTTAAAATCGTCCGAGATCTCCGGGAGTCGTCTAACTGTGTACTGGTCGCTCCGAAATCCGCGGAGGTCGTTGCTCTGACCACTGGTCGCCCCGAGATCTCTGGAGGCTGAACTGACCGGACCAAGATTTCTGGAAGTTGTTTCTGACCGGATCTTCTAGAAGGCATCTTTGGTTCAAGCAATTGGGCCGAAAAACGAGGCCCAACAGTTATATTATATAGTTATATACTATGGTTATATCCTATATTATATTCTATAGTTATATTCTATAGTTATATACTATGGTTATATCCTATATTATATTCTATAGTTATATACTATGGTTATATCCTATAGTTATATACTATGATTATATCTTATAGTTATATCCAATTTGGTTATATCTTATGGTTATATTCTATAGTTATATACTATGGCTATATCCTATATTATATTCTATAGTTATATACTATGGTTATATCATATAGTTATTTACTATGATTATATCTTATATTTATATCCAATTTGGTTATATCTTATGGTTATATCCTATAGTTATATACTATGATTATATCTTATAGTTATATCCAATTTGGTTATATCTTATGGTTATATTCTATAGTTATATACTATGGTTATATCCTATATTATATTCTATGGTTATATACTATGGTTATATCCTATAGTTATATACTATGATTATATCTTATAGTTATATCTAATTTGGTTATATCTTATGGTTATATCTCATACTTATATACTATGATTATATCCTATATTATATTCTATAGTTATATACTATGGTTATATCCTATATTATATTCTATTGTTATATACTACGGTTATATTTTATAGTTATATACTATGATTATATCGTATAGTTATATCCAATTTGGTTATATCTTATGGTTATATACTATGATTATATACTATGGTTATATCTTATAGTTATATCCAATTTGGTTATATCTTATGGTTATATTCTATAGTTATATACTATGGTTATATCCTATATTGTATTCTATAGTTATATACTATAATTATATCTTATAGTTATATCCAACTTGATTATATCTTATGGTTATATCCTATACTTGTATACTATGATTATATCTTATAGGTATATCCAATTTGGTTATATCTTATGGTTATATCTATAGGATATAATCATAGTATATAACTATATGATATAATCATAGTATATAACTATAGGATATACTATAATCACTGTATATAACTATAGGATATACTAAATCCTAAACCCTAAACCTTGAAAAATGCCAAATTGGGCGCCACATGTCCAAATCTTTCCATTTTTTTGGACGCAACCTTGTGGCGCCCAAAATGCGGTGCAGGGCATAAAAAAAAGTGGTGCGAAGATTAACCCCCTTTCTTTATTATACTGATAAAACTGGAGGGATGTGAGAAGAGCTTTCATCTTGTCCAAATCTTTCCATCTGTTTGGTTTGGGATACATATCAGAAAATATGACAATAGTTCTTTCACTATATACATCAGCAAAGGGTCTTTCGATGCACATTGCACATCATGTAGTTAAAACATGATTTTACTGACAAGTGACAACAAAAACAAGCAAGATCTTCAAAAGAGTCCCTCTTTACCATTACAAAGTTCTTCTCACAGAAAGACAATCAATCAACGCCACCGAACCTCCTAAAACTCTCCGGTCAAGAAAGAAGACGACTCTCTACAATTTTCAGGGTATCCGAATTCGATATCACATCACAAAACAAGCCTTCGAAGTCTCATGCTCAATACCAGAAGCAGCCTCTTTGTCTAGGAACCAGACCAAATTCCCATTGGCGGGCTCCAACATCCTCGCTGGCAAACACGAAAGCTGGCCATCGGGTGCCACGTTGCTCACTACCAAGCGCACGGCCTCCGCTTTGCTGCTACCTGTCCCGACAATAGCCACATTGGAGGCCGAGTTGATGACAGGGAGGGTGAAAGTGATTTGCTCGGGTGGGGGCTCGGGTGAATCGGTGATATAGGTTACCCAATCATCCTTCAAGGTCAGTGCAGGGTGATTAGGGAATAGGGATGCCACGTGGCCATCTGGCCCCATCCCGAGAACGATAAGATCGAACCTAGGGCAGTCGCTGACGTTAGAGACATTGATAATGCGTGTCCTCACAAGCTGTCAGATTGAAAACTCGTAGTCTCTTGTAGCGTCTTCTGCTGATAAGGAGTTGCTGATAGAGTGGACATGACTGGGAACGATTGGTACCTGAAAAATGAGTTAATCATCAGGACATATGAAGCATAAAGAAATTACAATGATGCACTAATTCCAAATGTTTAAGGGAAAGTGAGAGCTGCAATTCACAGCTTGAGGAGAAACAATCTCCATGTAGCTTAATTTATGCGGATAAAAAAACACAATGGATCTAGGTATTGATTACCATAAACACTAGAAGAATTCCCACAGACTACATGACAAGATGAATAATTGAGTAACTTCACACAATGTTGGAATTGTAAACAACCAAATCACAAGAAGAGCAGACGAGGCATTTCATATTTGCATTATCAAGTGGTTCTGCAGGAAAGTCAGATGCCTTTTGTTGGCAATCCTTTGTGACATCCAAATGAGTAACATATGAATGCTAGGAAGCTAAAACCTTATGATGATGATGAAGGAATATGTGTGCTTTAATCAAGATGGCAATTACTAATAATATAATAGGATTATAATGGAGATTTATAATCCGGATATTTTAGGTAGTCCTAGTGCTTTGCTAGAAGACTACTATGACTTATGTGATAAATTAGATTTGACTCATTGCTATTATATCCGGGTCCTATAAGGTCACACACAATAGAGTAATTGGACTAGATCAAAGCAACCTGAGGCCCATAGTGGGACTAGGGAATTTCAGCCATATGGTAATATTGGAAGATTGGATTATTCATCAAGTAATAATAAAGAGTTATCTATTTACTTGATGATATAAGGAAATATATCTTTAGAAAAGATAAGATATTGTATCAACCATAAATATCCCTTTTTAGTTAAAAGGAGATTTATCTTATAAGATATATGATATAAGATAAGATAATATATATTTATATTTTCCTAATAAATTATAAGATAATATTAAAAGACAATTCAATTCTAATATATGCATAAGGTGCGTACAAGTGATAGTGAAATCACAATTAACACCACATGCAACATACATACGACAGAAGCTTTGTGCAAGCGTGAGATTTGGAATTTTTGTTCGTTCTAGCAAACGAAGGCAAGACGATTTAGTATCATGCTCGTGTGGACTAAGTAGAAGAGTCACAATTGAGGCTCTATTCTCCAGGGTGATCCCAAAAACAAGTTTTGTATCAAAAGGTATGTTACTCTTTCATATATGGTCCGTATCAAGTTTATGCATGATATCCTAAGTTAAATGTTAGAAAACTGTTTTATGAAATTCCGCTTAAAGCATCTAAATCTTTACAGTGGTATCAGAGCCTCTTGCATAAATTGATATGATCATGATTAAAGTTGTTAATTTTGATGCATGTTATTGATTATTTTGGTTCAATCTAGTGGTAAAATTGATGTATGGATTAACTTGTATGATTAAAATTGTGATTTTAATTGATTGGATGCATAAAGTTGTGACTTTTGTGTGCTTAATATACTAGAAAAATTTCAGCTACTTGACCGAAATTATGCATGCTAAAATTTCAATTTTTTTGCTTAATTTTGACCCTAAAATCGATCTGTATGTTTAATTTCTGCAAGAGATATGATTTCTTGTATAAATCATAATCACACATAAAAATACTTGATTTTTCATGTTGGTGAAAATTGATTCAAACCCTAAAAATTTAGAATTTCATGTCTTGAATGCCCAAAGTTGATTAATTTTGTATGAAATTGGTTCATACATTAATTTTTCAAAATACTAATTTTCTGAAAATTACACCATATTATCCTTAAAATCATCAAAATTTGTAATTGTTACAAAATTTGAGTGGGAGAAGGGGTAAAACCGTGACTGGGTGGTCAAAAGTGGCTCATGGCGATGCGTGGTGGCCGGCGGCAGGCCGGGGGTGGTGCGGCGGCGGTCTGGGGGCGGCTGGCTGTGCGGGCTGGCTGGGGTGGTGGCTGCATGGTGCAACTAGGGTGGGGGCTGAATTAGGGTTAGGGTTTGTTAGCATAAGATCCCAACTACCTTAATTAGATATGGTAACAAGATATCTTATCTCTAGAGTATATTTTATCCAATTATACAAGGTAATGATTAATATTGGTATTAATTCCATATATGATTTTATTGAATTAAAATAATAAGAAGATTGGATTAATTATTTATTGGATAATTTAATCTTGAAAGTCTATTAATATGATTAATAGTCTATTATTGTCTCTTAATATTTGATAATATATTATGCATGTATGATTTAATATTATGATATTATTATTGCATGCGGTGACTGATATGGCCCAAATAGGATAGAAAATACGATCTGCGTATCGTTATTGTTTTCTTGTACACGATCTGCGTATCATTTTGTATTTTTGTAATTTAATTTTCAAGAAATTAGATTAGATTTACATTATGTAATACAAGAGAAGAAGATCCTATGAAGATTCAAGGATGGAGATCCAGAGGAGAATCAAGGATGGAGATCCAAGAGACAAGAAGAATCTATGAAGATTGGATCTTATGAATTTTTAGGGGCCATACTAGGATCACATTTATTTATTGCATTTGTTTTGCTTTAAATATCTCTAAGTTTATGCTTGCTTGTTTATTTATGCTATTTAGTTCACTAGTAAATAGACTTGCATGATAAACCTAGTTCCCTTAAAAGAAAAATTGAGATTTTGCCTTTCCAAATCATAACCTATGAGGCCCTTGGAATTTGATGGATAGGTTTTGCCAAAGCAAGGTGTCCATGCTTTGACCTTGTGATAATACGAGTAAATCTAAATAAGGGGTTTACAACCTTGATTTGGTTATACTCAACAAAAGACCAAAAGATAAAGTTTTGGATTTTGAGACATGTGATAGATTTGACATATGATGTAATCTATCAACCAAGAGTTATAAATGTTATAACTAGTAAAAGTTACTTACCTTGATCACATAGGATTTAGGGAAGTGACAAAGCATGCCTAAAGTCTTATCTGAAATAAGATCTTGGAATCATTTTATTCAAAGGGAAAATTTTAAATGGATAAAATGGCATTAGCTTATTTATGTTTAAAGCATGTTTAAAATTTTTTAAGCTTTTGCATGACAAGCATGATTTACATTTTGCATGTTATCTCTGTTGTAGATATCATGTCTAGAAACGATAACCCAACCATCATCAACTTACGTTCGATTCTTGAGAAGAATAAGCTGAACGGAAACAACTTCCTCGATTGGGAAAGAAATCTGAGAGTTGTTCTCAGGTCTGAAGGAAGATAAAATGTCCTTGACACCCCTATCCCAACATTGACTGCTATGTCTACTCCAGAGGAGATAGTAGAGGAAAATCAGATGAAAGATAAGTTAGTGATTGTCACTTGTCTTATGTTGGCTTCCATGGAATCGAGCCTTCAAAAGAGGTTTGAGAGGATGGACGCCTACACCATCATTCGCAACCTGAAAGTTATGTTTCAGGAGCAAGCAAGAATGGAGAGGTATGAGACTCATAAGGCAATTCTTGATTGCAAGCTTGAGAAATGCAAGCCAGTTAGTGCTCATGTGTTCAATATGATTGGACATTTTGAGAACATGGAAATGCTTGGCCACCCCTATAGTCAAGAGTTGGCTACATACATCATACCCCACTCTCTACATGATGGATTTGCTCAATTAAAGCTGAACTTCAATATGAATGGAGTTGGAAAAACACTTGAAGAGCTACATGGGATGCTCAAAACAGCTGAGTAAAATCTCTCTATTGACACCAAGAAAGAGATCTTGATGGTCAACAAGGGAAAAAAGGGTTCAAGAAAGGGGAACATGGACAACAGAAGAAGAACGTGCAAGGGAAGGGCATACAAGTTGCACAACCCAAGCAGACTTCTGAAATGGCTAAAGTAGATGCTGACCATGATTGTTTCTACTACCATTCCAAGGGTCATTGGAAGAGGAACTGCCCAAAATACCTAGAAGATAAAAAGATTGGAACTGTGAGTTCCAATTCAGGTACGAATGTTATAGAAGTCCTAACAGCTAAAGCTTCCACTTGGGTATTGGACTCAGGCTGTGGTTCTCACATTATTTCGAATGTGCAGAGACTAAGAAGAAGTAGAAGCTTAGCTAAATGAGAGGTAGATTTACGCATTGGAAATGGAGCAAGGGTTGCTGCACTTGCTATTGGAGATTATAGTTTACTTGTACCTTCTGGTTTAATATTAGAACTTAATAATTGTTATTTTGTCTCGTCTATTACTAGAAACCTGATTGCGACTTGTGTTTTGGATTTAGAAGGCTATGATTTTACTCTTAAAGGTCAGTGTTTTTCTATTTTCAAAGATAACATCTTTTATGTCGATGTCATACTGAGTAATGGACTCTATATTGTGGATCAAGGATCCAACATCTATAACATAAACACCAAAAAACAAAAATCAAATGACTGTATCACCACATATCTATGGCACTGTCATTTAGGTCACATTAGCCTAAATCGCATGGAGAAGCTCCAAAAGGATATATTTCTAACCTCATTTGATTATGAATCATTTGAAACATGTGAATTTTGCCTAATGGGAAAGATGACAAGATCACCTTTTACTAGAGTGAGTGAAAGGGCAACTGAGCTTTTGGCCCTAATACATACGGATGTATGTGGACCAATGATCACAAAAGCTAGAGGTGGTTACAAATACTTCATAACCTTGACTGATGATTTAAGTAGATATGGATACATATACTTAATGAAGCATAAGTCTGAATCTTTTGAAAAGTTCAAAGAGTTTCATAGTGAAGTTGAAAACCGAATTGACATGAAAATTAAAGCACTACGATCTGATCGTGGTGGTGAATATTTGAGTCAAGAATTTGATCATCATTTAAGAAGTTGTGGGATCGTCTCACAACAAACTCCACTTGGAACACCACAATTGAATGGTGTGTCTGAAAGGAGGATTAAGACCTTATTGGAAATGGTTCGATCTATGATGAGTTTTGTTGATCTTCCAACATCTTTCTGGGGATATGCTCTCACAACTGCAATGTTCACACAAAACAGGACTCCGTCCAAAGCTGTAGATAAGACATCATATGAGTTATGGACTGGAAGAGTTCCAAGTTTCTCTTTTCTAAAGATCTGGGGATGTAAAGCTTATGTAAAACATTTACTAGCAGATAAGCTTGCACCCAAATCAGATAAGTGCTTCTTTGTAGGGTATCTTAAGGATACTACTTCTATAATCCCAGTGAGCACAAAGTGTTTGTTGCTAGGGATAGTGTCTTTATGAAAAAAGAATTTGTTTCCAAAAAGTCAAGTGGGAGAAATGTTGATCTCGAAGAAGTTCGAGAAGAGCAACAAACTGAGCAACAAGATGACATGTATTACTCTATGTCAGAGACGACAGTTTGAGGACCTAATCCTGCAAGGAGAGGGAACTCATACACCGGAGGTAGTCGAGTCGCAAGACCCCATTCCGATCGTTTCTCCGAAATCTGATTCAAATGAGGGTCCACAAAATATTGTGGCAGAACCTCCTGTTGTTCAGCCCACACATAAATCAGATAGGCCCAAAGCGCAGCCAAATAGATACATTGATTTCATAATGACTGCGAGTTTGGACATCCTGCTTTTAGAAAGCAATGAGCCTACTACATACAAGCAAGATGTGGCGAGTCCAGACTCCGAGAAATGGCGTATTACCATGAAGTCTGAAATGAATTCCATGTCTGAGAATCAAGTATGGGACTTGATAGATTTACCAGATGGGGTAGTACCCATAGTACTGACTATGATGAAACCTTCTCTCCAGTCGTCATGATGAGATCCATTCGGATACTCCTAGCAATTGCAACTCATTATGATTATGAGATCTGGCAAATGGATGTCAAGACCGCTTTTCTAAATGAATATTTAGAAGAGGATGTGTACATGACACAACCTGAGGGTTTTGAGGATCCACAGAATCCTAGGAAAGTACGCAAGCTTAAGAAGTCCATTTATGAACTTAAGCAAGCATCAAGGAGTTGGAACCTTCGATTTGATAAAGTGGTCAAACAGTTTGACTTCATCAGATGTGAAGAAGAACCTTGTGTTTACAAAAAGTTTAGTGGGAGCAAAGTGGTCTTCCTGGTCTTGTATGTGGATGACATACTACTCATTGGAAATGACATTCCTATGCTGAAGTCCGTTAAGAAATGGCTTAAGAAGAATTTATCAATGAATCAATGAAGGACTTAGGAAAGGTCGAGTACATATTAGGCATCAAGATGTATAGAGATAGGTCTAAGACTTATTGGACTAAGTCAAGGAACTTATGTGGATAAGGTTCTTGATAGGTTCAATATGAAGAATTCCAAGAAGGGATTCTTGCCTATGCAGCATGGCTTACATCTCAGCAAGAAGTAGTGCCCAATGACACCTGTTGAGCTAGAGAGAATGAGTAAGATTCCATATGTGTGCTTTAATCAAGATGGCAATTACTAATAATATAATAGGATTATAATGGAGATTTATAATCCGAATATTTTAGATAGTCTTAGTGCTTTGCTAGAAGCCCACTATGACTTATGAGATAAATTAGATTTGGCCAATTGCTATTATATTCGGGTCCTATAAGGTCACACACAATAAAGTAATTGGACTAGATCAAAGCAACCCGAGGCCCATAGTGGGACTAGGAAATTTCGGCCATATGGTAATATTGGAAAAGTGGATTATTCATCAAGTAATAATAAAGAGTTATCTAATTACTTGATGATATAAGGAAATATATCTTTAGAAAAGATAAGATATTATATCAACCATAAATATCCTTTTCTAGTTAATATGAGATTTATCTTATAAGATATATGATATAAGTTAAGATAATTTATATTTATATTTTCCTAATATATTATAAGATAATATTAAAAGGCAATTCAATTCTAATATATGCATAAGGTGCGTACAAGTGATAGTGAAATCACAATTAACACCACATGCAACATACATACGGCAGAAGCTTTGTGCAAGCGTGAGATTTGGAATTTCCATTCGTTCTAGCAAACGAAGGTAAAATGATCTAGTATCGTGCTTGTGTACATGGGCGGACCCACATAGGGACCAGTTCCCCACTGAAAAAAAATATTTTTTTTTCTTTTCTAAAAAATTTTGAACCCTACCTCCATCCCTGTTTACCTGTTTACTCAGCCCGCCGCCTCTGCTAATCTTTATCTCTTATTCTCCTCTAAATCTCTAATCTCTATCTCTCCACTGCTCGTCTGCTCCACTGCTCGTCTGCTCCATTGCTCGTCTACCTCCCTCCCTGTTACTCAGCCCGTGGAGGCTCCACTGCTCGTCTGCTCCCAGGGCACAGACCACAGCCATGAGCCCGCCGTCTCCTCAGTGTTGCGGGACGACTTGCAGACGCCCGAGTCGTCTGCTCCATAAGCAGAGTTGCAGTGGTCCGGCACGGTGGCACAACACTTCGGCGCTTCATCTCCGTCTTTGCCTCTTCGGTCGCGCGCACTTCAGCGCTTCATCTCCGTCTTCGCCTCTTCAGTCCGCCACTTCATCTACATCACCGTCTTCGCCTCTTCGGTCGGCCGTCGGCGAGATTGCGAGAAAGGTTTGGATTCATTTCTGCCTCTTCCCCAGTTCCCCTCACATTCAGAAATTAGAGAAGTTAGGGTTTTTGTTAATTGTTTATTTGTTTAGACATTTTCTTTTCACTACAGTGATTGTGACTTTGTGAATTGTGATGGATGATATTGGCCTGGAAATTTGTTAGTACGACAGTGCATTGTTGGATTTGTTGATAGTTGGCTTCAAATCCTTCAATTGAGTTCTCTATGAACAATGTGAAAGCCAAAATTAGAACTGAATTTGAATTTTGAACCAAATAATTGTTTGATTACATATTTACATTCACCGTTGTTTGTAGTGTTTTATTAATATTTGTAGTGTTTTATTAATGCAGTTATTTGACTGAATCGAAGATTATTGATAATTTGATATCGAGCAATTTCAAAGGGTTCGTGATTTGAAATAACAGGTAACTATACAATCCTCATTGGTTTTATATTCAATTTAGGTAGAATGATTGTTTGATTTGGGATGATTTTATGAATGATTGTTTGATTGCTTATATTGAGAAAGATGTAGTTAGATCTATTGAGATTGAAGATATTATTGTAAGATTTCAGGACATGGCACCTCGAAAGATGTTATTGTAATAATGAAGTTAAATACAACGTTTAGTATTTTATGTGTTATATTTATTCGATCTAATTAAATTCAATTTTAGCCACGCGGGATTGTTCCCCCACAACGTGGAAATCCTGCGTCCGCCCCTGCTTGTGTGGACTAAGTAGAGGAGTCATAATTGAGGCTCTATTCTCCAGGATGATTCCGGAAACACGTTTTGTATCAAAATATATGTTACTCTTTCATATGTGGTTCGTATCAAGTTTATGCATGAGATCCTAAGTTAGATGTTAGAAAATTGTTTTATGAAATTCCGCTTAAAGCATCTAAATCCCTACAGATGACAAGTAAAACTAGTGGATTAGCTGTCATTTCTTAATTCGGGTAAAGTTTGTGTCATTTTCTGCATACTCCCTAATAACATAGGTCTACAACGTACTCTACAAGGTGAAGCAACAAACCTTGGATAAGAGAGCCTCCTTTGCAAGCCTGTAGTTGTTGTCCACATGAGTTTTGGCTATAAGGCGCTCATCCGTCCAATATATGTGCCACCTAGGCCAGTCAATAGTCATGATGTAGGGAGCTTCACACAATTTGTTAGTACGACAGTGCATTGTTGGATTTGTTGATAGTTGGCTTCAAATCCTTCAATTGAGTTCTCTATGAACAATGTGAAAGCCAAAATTAGAACTGAATTTGAATTTTGAACCAAATAATTGTTTGATTACATATTTACATTCACCGTTGTTTGTAGTGTTTTATTAATATTTGTAGTGTTTTATTAATGCAGTTATTTGACTGAATCGAAGATTATTGATAATTTGATATCGAGCAATTTCAAAGGGTTCGTGATTTGAAATAACAGGTAACTATACAATCCTCATTGGTTTTATATTCAATTTAGGTAGAATGATTGTTTGATTGGGGATGATTTTATGAATGATTGTTTGATTGCTTATATTGAGAAAGATGTAGTTAGATCTATTGAGATTGAAGATATTATTGTAAGATTTCATGACATGGCACCTCGAAAGATGTTATTGTAATAATGAAGTTAAATACAACATTTAGTATTTTATGTGTTATATTTATTCGATCTAATTAAATTCAGTTTTAGCCACGCGGGATTGTGCCCCCACAACGCAGAAATCCTGCGTCCGCCCCTGCTTGTGTGGACTAAGTAGAGGAGTCATAATTGAGGCTCTATTCTCCAGGATGATTCCGAAAACAAGTTTTGTATCAAAATATATGTTACTCTTTCATATGTGGTTCGTATTAAGTTTATGCATGAGATCCTAAGTTAGATGTTAGAAAACTGTTTTATGAAATTCCGTTTAAAGCATCTAAATCCCTACAGATGACAAGTAAAACTAGTGGATTAGCTATCATTTCTTAATTCGGGTAAAGTTTGTGTCATTTTCTGCATACTCCCTAATAACATAGGTCTACAACGTATTCTTCAAGGTGAAGCAGCAAACCTTGGATAAGAGAGCCTCCTTTGCAAGCCTGTAGTTGCTGTCCACATGAGTTTTGGCTACAAGGCGCTCATCCGTCCAATATATGTGCCACCTAGGCCAGTCAATAGTCATGATGTAGGGAGCTTCACACAATTTGCTGTTTGCAGCCCAAAACGAACCAATCAGAAGGTGTAATTGAAACACAAAGGGAATCACTCAAAGAAAAGCACAACATAGATACCCTATCAAGCCAATGAGAGAAGCACCAGATATTGCGATAGCGAAACCTCCATGCTCGTTAACAGAAGCCTCGGATAACTCATAACTCAGAGATGTATTCTACCAGATCAACACTCATATCATCCATGTTCTCATGGATCCTCAATTCCCCCCTACTCACTTGGACACTGGGGAAACCCATGCTTAATTATTTTTGGAACAACTGCAGGATCAAGAAACCAGAGGATTCAACAGAGTTTGAATATACAGGATGTTTGTGGAAGGAAGATTCAGATTCAGATTAATCAAATGAACCCATGAAATTCAAAAATCAATCATTTTCTATAGCAAATGTGTTGTGTATATCACTGCATCAGTAATCGGTAGCTTTGCACATTGGCATTTCATCTCAATCAATTACAGATTTACAACCAAAATCCTAAAGAAATTTCATGGGTTCCCAAGTCCTAACTAAGAAAACCAAGTAAACAGTTAAATGATCAAAAGGGTAAGACCCAAGTGAAATCAAAAGTTGCAATTATGTTGTAGAAAGACCCGGATAATAAATACCCACTAATCTATTCCCAATAAAACCAATTACAAAGACAAACAGAGAACTGCCTAATTCAATAGAGATCAATGTTACACAAAGCAACCTTCCAAAGATTGACTATCAGAAGTGTTGGAACTCATTTTTATATGTGGCGCTGGGCACTTTTCCGGGCACAATTCTGGTGGGCTCCGACCATTGTCAACACCGGAAAGTGGAAGCATTGGCTTCCTCTACGCGAGCACATTCTCGTAATGTACTCATACGACGAAAATGATTTCCGTTTGAATGAGAAATGGAGGCCCAAAGTAGCTTGCATGAAGTGCAAAACTTGGGAAATATGGGGGATAAACTCTTGTCCCACATTGGAAAATTAGAGGTAGGAATACCACCATATATAGAGGAGAAATGGACTCAAGGTTGTGGCCTTGGGTCATTACCCATTTTCAATGGGGAGAGGACCTAGCTCATCAAGCCCACACGCGCGCCGAGTCGAGCGAGTCGAGCCGAGCCGGGCCGGGCTTGGGCTTGGGCTTGCAATCCGGAAGCCCATCAGTGGACTTGGGCTTGGGCTTTGATCTGGCACATGGAAAGATATGGGCTGCAGACCTAATCGTCTGCCATCAATACCGAAGATCGTCCTCCATTAAATACCGAAAGATCTGCAATGGTCAAAACACGATCTGTAACGTCCTCCTCACTAATGCAGAAGATCTGTAACGGCCTTTTGAAGATCCTCCTCCCTCTTCTCTGCTTTCTTTTGCACAATCGAGTCTGAGAGTACTAAGCAGAAGTGGTTCGTAGCCTTCGGGAATTTTGGTTGCGCAAATCCGGAGTCGTCGTGCAGTTGTATCATGGGATTCAGAACGTCATCGAACCGTCGCAATACGGGGCGTTTTCAGAATTAAGGAGAAAGATTTTGTTCTCGACTCTACATCCGATCTTTGTTCGGTATTATTTCGTTTAGTTCTTGTGTGATTTCTCTTTGCAGTTTACATATCGAATGTGCGTTCCTACAGTCTTAATTCTGAAAAACGTTTATACTGCAATAATCGCACTAACGATTTTTTTTCCCTGAGCGCAGATTCGATTTCCTGTTCGTTTCTAACGTTGTTTTGCAGGGGTTTCGGAAAAAAATTCGAATTGAAATTATATAAATTTCGAATCTGTATTTGCGGAACTTGCTTTCGGTTTTCTGTGCAAAATTTATTATTTCCGAATCTGCTTTAACAAATTTTCTGTGCAGATTTCTACTCGGATTCACAGGAAATTGTCGTAATTTCTGTGCAGATTCCTCTATGTTTATTAATTTCGTCTCTGTAGGAATTATTTCGTATTTTTTCGATTCTGTATTTCTGTGCAGTTTTGTGTAATTTCTGTGCAGGAAAATTTTGCATCTGTATTTTTGTGCAGTTTTGTGTAATTTCCGTGCAGGAAAATCTCGCATCTGTATTTCTGTGCAGTTTTGTGTAATTTATGTGCAGGAAAATTTCGCATCTATATTCTGTGCAGTTTCTGTATTTTTTTGTGCAGAAAAATTCCAATTCTGTATTTTCTGTGCAATTTCTGAATTTTCTGTGCAGTTTCTGTAATTTTTGTGCAGGAAAATTTCGATTCTATATTTCTGTACAATTTCTGTGTAGTTTATGTATTTTCTAACGTGTATTTGCAGGAAAAATCGCATCGGGATTTTGTTCGAATTAATTTTCGAAATCTGATTTGGCCATTTCGAAATCGTTTCGAAATCGTTTCGAAATCGTTTCTGAATACTATTTCGGTTTTGCAATTTAATTCCGTATTAAAATTGCATTCGTAAAATTCCGTACTGATTTTCGGTTTGCGCTTCTGTGAACAGATTTTAATTCATGGCTGATATGACTGAGAAATCTGTCGCTGAGGTTGCTGGGGCCGGAAATGGAAATCCGACTGAGTCGACGCCCCAAATTCAGTTTGGGAGTGGTCTGCCAGCGGTGAATCTATCAACAGGGAATGTGCAAGCAGTGAATCTGCAAGATGCAAAGCTGTCAGCAGTTAATCTGCAAGCTGCAATGGTCGAAACTTCTGAGGTTCGTCAGACTGTCCACCCAGCTGCTTTTCAGACTGTTGTACCGACAGTCCATATGCCTGTCGCTGTGAACGCTGGCTTGATGCCGGAAATGTTCGATGGAACTGGCTTCAAGACATGGCAGCAGAAGATGTTCTTCTTCCTGACCATGTTGAAGCTTGAGAAGTATCTGACTGAGGACAAGCCTGTGCTGTCACCTCATAATACAGATGCATACCTGCTAGCCAGCGTTGAGGCCTGGACTCACGCAGACTTTCTGTGCAAAGGTTGGGTTCAAAGCCGCCTAATAGATCCACTGTACAATGTGTACAGCAAGATCAAGACCTTCAAGGAGCTCTGGACTATTTTGGAGAAGAAGTACAAGTCTGAGGATGCAGGCTCGAAGAAGTTCGCAGTGGCGAAGTTTCTGGACTTCAAGATGGTGGACACTAAGCCCATCATGAAATAGGTCGAAGAGCTGCAGCTTCTTACGCATGAGATCATTGCTGAAGGGATGTCTATTTGTGAGACGTTCCAGGTGGCTGCTTTCATTGAAAAGCTCCCTCCAGGCTGGAAGGAGTTCAAGAGCTACCTCAAGCACAAGCGAAAGGTGTGGAAGACTTGATAGTCAGGCTGCGGATTGAGTCAACAAACCGCAAAGCAGATGGGGTTCAGCCTGTTGAACAGAAGGCTAATCTGGCTGAACACAAGGACAAGGACAAAGGGAAGAAGCGGAAGTTTCAGCCCCAAAGCTCCAACAACTTCAAGAAGCAACCAGCTAAGAAGTTCAGTGGGAAGTGCCACAAGTGTGGGAAAATGGGTCACAAGGTTGACGAGTGTCATAGCAAGGCTGATCCGCGCAAGGCCAAGGGGAAATCCCAAGCCAACATGACTGAAGGCAGGCTCTCAGATTCTAATCTGTGTGCTGTAGTGTCTGAAGTCAACATGGTTGGAAGCAACCCAAGGGAATGGTGGTACGATACATGTGCTACCAGACATATCTGCTCTGACAAGGGATGTTTCACCACCTATCAGCAGAGCAAGAGCGACGAGCATCTGTTTATGGGGAACTCGTCCACATCCAATGTGGAAGGTTATGGGAAATTGGTGCTGAAGCTGACTTCTGGAAAGGAGCTGACTCTCACCAATGTCATGCATGTGCCTGACATAAGGAAGAATCTGATCTCCGACACTTTGCTAAGCAAGAACGGATTCACAACGAATTTCGTGTCTGACAAGTTGGTTCTCTCAAAGAATGGGGTATTTTTGGGCAAAGGATATGTAAAGGATGGACTGGTCAAAATAAATGTAATGACAGTCATCCCAAAAACTATTGTAACTGAGGTTTCAATGAATAAGACTAATCCTATTGCTTATGTTGTTGAGTCTTTTAATATTTGGCATGAACGATTAGGGCATGTGAATAACAAGTCTATTCAAAGACTAATGAACGTGAACCTGATTCCGAAATGCAAATCAAGTAAAGACAAATGTGAAGTATGCGTACATGCCAAACTCACAAAAACGCCATCCCCACACGTCGAGAGAACAACCGAACCTCTAGGTTTAATACACACAGATTTGTGTGATTTAAAATATGTGCAAACTAGAGGCGGTAAAAAGTATTTCGTAACCTTTATTGATGATTGCACAAAATACTGTTATGTATACTTGCTAAGAAGCAAGGATGAGGCCTTGGAAAAGTTTAAGGAATACAAGTTGGAAGTTGAAAACCAACTTAGTAAAACCATAAAGATTATCCGAAGTGATAGAGGAGGCGAGTATGATGAACCTTTCAACGCGTTCTGTAGAGAACACGGGATTATTCATCAAACAACTGCTCCCTACTCACCAGAATCCAACGGAGTTGCGGAACGAAAGAACCGAACTCTAAAAGAGATGATGAATGCAATGTTGTAGGAATCTGGGTTACCCCAGAACATGTGGGGGGAAGCGCTGCTTACCACCAATTATATCCTCAACAAGATACCCCATAAAGTTACCGGCAAGACGCCATACGAACTTTGGAAAGGTAACGTACCTTCGTACAAATACCTCAAAGTGTGGGGGTGCCTAGCAAAAGTGGCAGTACCACCTCCTAAAAAGGTCACAATTGGACCTAAAACCGTTGATTGTATTTTCATAGGATATGCACATAACAGTAGTGCTTATCGGTTTCTGGTACATAAATCTGACATACCAGATATACATGTCAATACAATAATGGAATCAAGGAATGCGTCCTTCTTTGAAAACGTGTTTCTGTGCAAGGATAAAGAACATCCAAAACGAACATGTGAACAAAGTGAAGCAGGTACTTCTGTAAATGAAACAGAAGATGAACCTAGACAGAGCAAGAAAGCTCGAAATGAACCAGAAGCTGAACCTAGACGAAGCAAAAGAGCTCGAAAGGAGAAAACCTTTGGGCAAGAGTTCATAACGGCCTTTCTCTTGGAGAATGAGCCTAGAAGTTTCAAAGAAGCCATGTCTACACCTGATGCGCCTTCATGGAAGGAAGCAGTTAAAAGCGAAATCGACTCCATTATGCAGAATCATACATGGGAGTTAGTTGATTTGCCACAAGGGTGTAAAACACTTGGGTGCAAATGGATTTTCAAAACCAAATTGAAAACCGATGGCTCAGTAGATAAGCACAAGGCGAGGCTTGTGGTGCAAGGATTCCGGCAAAAAGAGGGCATGGATTTCTTTGACACTTATTCTCCAGTTACGAGAATAGCCTCAATAAGAATGCTAATAGCAATAACAGCATTACGAAACCTTGAAATCCATCAAATGGATGTAAAAACTGCCTTTCTAAACGGAGAATTAGAAGAGGAGATATACATGAAACAACCTGAGGGTTATGTGGTTCCTGGACAGGAACACAAGGTGTGCAGACTTGTCAAGTCTCTATATGGACTCAAACAAGCTCCAAAGCAGTGGCATGAAAAATTTGACAATGTCATGATGTCAAATGGCTTCAGCATCAATGAATGTGACAAATGCATCTACTTCAAGGACACTCCAAATGGTTACATTTTGTTGTGTTTGTACGTAGATGACATGCTCATTATTGGAAGCAATAAGGACATGATCAACCGAACTAAGAACATGCTTAGTGGGAAGTTTGACATGAAAGACTTGGGGTTGGCAGATGTCATACTAGGGATTAAAATCACTAGACATTCTGAAGGAATTATCCTGTCTCAATCACATTATGCTGAAAAAGTACTTGAGAGATTCAAGAACTATTCAAGCGGGACTGCAAAGACTCCCGTGGACCCTCATCTTCATTTAACTAAAAACTCGGGGGATGCAGTGTCACAATTGGAGTATGCATGTGTGATTGGAAGTCTCATGTACTTGACCAATTGCACAAGACCTGACTTGGCACACTCAGTAAATGTACTAAGTCGCTACACAAGTAATCCAGGACACAAACACTGGAAAGGGATAACTAGAGTATTGAAATACTTGCAATATACTCAAAGTTATGGGCTGCACTATGGTAAATACCCAACAGTTCTGGAAGGATACAGTGATGCAAACTGGATATCAGATTCCAGAAACTCAAAGTCCACAAGTGGATATGTGTTTACACTTGGTGGTGCAGCAGTCTCATGGAAATCTTCCAAACAAACACTATTGGCCAGATCCACTATGGAGTCTGAGTTCATTGCTTTAGACAAAGCAGCAGAGGAAGCTGAATGGCTTCGAAATATTTTGGAAGATATCCCGATGTGGGAAAAACCAATGCCATCAATAAGTGTACACTGTGATAGTCAATCGGCTATAGCTCGGGCACTGAGTTGTTTGTACAATGGTAAGTCACGTCATATACGAAGACGACATAAAACCATTAGACAATTACTCTCGCATGGTATAATCTCAATAGATTATATCAAGTCGGCTGACAACCTAGCGGATCCGTTTACTAAAGGTTTGTCACAAGATCAAGTTGTTAAATCATCAAGAGGAATGAGTTTAAAGCCTATGACTAAATAGGATGCTTGATGGCGAACCCTACCTACGTGACTGGAGATCCCAAGAAGTAGGTTCAAAGGGAAAACTAAATCAAACTGAATCAAGATGAGCACTGGGAGACTAAAGTCTCCTCCTAGTTCCTAGGATGATGAACAGTGCTACCTGTATGAGTTAAGGTTAAGCTTGGCTTTTAATGGTTCCATAGCTTTGAAATAAAAGTGGGGTATGACAGGATACTCTTTATGGCAATCACCTTATGAGTGTGAAATGGGGCCGTTTCTAGGAGAGTTAAGAGAGGCTGAATTGTCCAAGTTCACTCATGAATAACCAGGGATGTTCAAGGCCAAAATGAACACAATAAGAGAACCTAGTTCTGTGAGAAGATGAAACTGTGTGATAGTTATTGTCTCGGTTTACATCAAAGCCCGAGCGGTTCAAGACATCATGTTCACTACCTGGTCAAGTAAATCCGATAGCTACTCACTATGGGTGGTTCAAGGCTGAAACATGCTACCAGACCAGATGCAGTGATTTTTCGACTGTACTCTCAAAAGTCTTTCTATTTTTAACCAATGTTTAGAATTATTTCTATTCATGTGGGGGATTGTTGGAACTCATTTTTATATGTGGCGTCAGACACTTTTCCGGGCACAATTCCGATGGGCTCCGACCATTGTCAACACCGGAAAGTGGAAGCATTGGCTTCCTCTACGCGAGCACATTCTCATAATGTACTCATACGACGAAAATGATTTCCGTTTGAATGAGAAATGGAGGCCCAAAGTAGCTTGCATGAAGTACAAAACTTGGGAAATATGGGGGATAAACTCTTGTCCCACATTGGAAAATTGGAGGTAGGAATACCACCATATATAGAGGAGAAATGGACTCAAGGTTGTGGCCTTGGGTCATTACCCATTTTCAATGGGGAGAGGACCTAGCTCATCAAGCCCACACGCGCGCCGAGCCGAGCGAGTCGAGCCGAGCCGGGTCGGGCTTGGGCTTGGGCCCATCAGTGGACTTGGGCTTGGGCTTTGATCTGGCACATGGAGAGATATGGGCTGCAGACCTAATCGTCCGCCATCAATACCGAAGATCGTCCTCCATTAAATACCGAAAGATCTGCAATGGTCAAAACACGATCTGTAACGTCCTCCTCACTAATGCAGAAGATCTGTAACGGCCTTCTGAAGATCCTCCGAAGCTCCTTACAAGGAGTGCTCAGCTTCTCATTCGAACACTACTACAGAAACATACATCGATCCTCCTCCCTCTTCTCTGCTTTCTTTTGCACAATCGAGTCTGAGAGTACTAAGCATAAGTGGTTCGTAGCCTTCGGGAATTTTGGTTGCGCAAATCCGGAGTCGTCTTGCAGTTGTATCCTGGGATTCGGAACGTCATCGAACCGTCGCAATACGGGGCGTTTTCAGAATTAAGGGGAGAGATTTCGTTCTCGACTCTGCATCCGATCTTTGTTCGGTATTATTTCGTTTAGTTCTTGTGCGATTTCTCTTTGCAGTTTACATATCGAATATGCGTTCCTACAAGAAGCAACTTGAAAGGTGGGAGAAGAAGAAATGCTATTCATTCCACTTATTGAAAACGGATCAGAAGTTGAAAAACCAAATAAATAAAAACAATTTGGAGAAAATATTTCTACCTTCGTCGTCAGTCGTCACCTCCAAGGATCACAATAAAAAACACACAAAGATTGTGTATTGTACAATTTGTATGTGAAATGTGTGGATTTTCTGTGGGTTTTATTATCTTCCACTGCGAGCTATCTCTTTCTGGGGATTAATCTTCTGAATATGTGTAAATTTTGGATATATCCAAAAAATGGAATGGAATTGTAAATGAATTATTCGTACCCCCACAAACCGCAATTTTTATGTCCTAGATAGTAGATACCCATCTATCAGGTAGCTGTTATCTTTTTTATGCCCATCACAATTGCACATAAAAAGGGTTGGCACCACATTTTTTATGCCTCCCACTTTAAAATGGACGAAACGTCGTTGCGCAAAAAAAAAATATAAATTAGGTTATGGCCCCCCCAAAAGAAAATTCTCTTGGGCTTGTGGCGCCCAAAGTCGAGGTTAATTTTTTATTTATTTTGAAAAATGATTTCTTTTAAAAATGTTGAACCGGTTCAATACCTGCATGATGCCCAAAAAAGTTACCGTTGGATCCAACGGTAACTTTTTTGGCGCAACGACGTAGCGCCCGATTCAACGGTAACATTTGGGCGCTACGTCGTTGCGTCCAAAGAGTTACTGTTGTCATTTGGATCCCCTTGATGTACCACTGAATTGTAATAACAAAGTATTGATAGAATGTTACCCTCAAGCTATGATGGTGCGCCGGGTCTTGATTCGACTAATAAAGATGATTTATGGGTACGTATATGTTTTTTCCCAAGTTTATTTCAAATTTAGTAAATTAAAGTCGTTTGTTATAGTTTAGAACGTTCATTAAAACGTACATACGATCATTACGTTAGGATGATTCCATGTTTTAGGTTAGTGGACATTATGTTAGTCTTTTTAGGTGTTATTTTCGGTATCCTATATAGTTGTGAAATAAATAGGATGATTACATGTTTTAGGTTAGTGGACAATATGTTAGTATTTGTAGGTGTTATATTCGGTATATTTATTTGTGAAATATATAGTATGATCACATGTGTTAGTTTAATTTATACATTATGTTAGTCTTTTGTTAATAAATTACATGTTGTAGCACATATATTATGTTAGTATTTTATTAATGAATTACATGGTTTGGCTTAGACATTAAACATGTCTTTGTAGTTGTTATTTACGAAAACCTCTAAGTTGTATATATTTGTCAAATGAATAGGAGTTTCAATTATTAAGTAAATTATATGTTTGTGGTTAGAACAACATTATGTTAGTTTGTTGAAATCGCTCTTAGGAACACCTCTAATGTATAATTTTTTTGAAAATAAATAGGACGACACTAGTAATAGCGATTTTTCGCCAGTGGACTATTCTTTTCATTTTACTACAAGTGATGAATGAAGTGATAGAGACACTATGATCAATTGGGATAAGAATGTCGGTTTTAGACTGTGTATGGTGATCATTATAAGTAAATCATGGGCTAGAAAGGTCATATTGTCGTATGAGGAGTCTGTCATATAGATCGGCGGTGATATAAAGGAGGTTTTGAGTGACCTTTTTATTTGTCACCTCGACGCTAGACATTTGTTACGTTTGTTCCCCCACGTCTTCATCATAGATACGACCTACAAGACCAACATGTATGAAACTTTAGTTATCATTATTACTACATCTAAAATATGTAATTGCATATAAATGTTCTAATTTTTACATTTACAAGACTAGCATGTATGAAACTTTAGTTATCGTTATTACTACGACTCCCCTGTCGGCCACGCCGCCCAAGCCGTTGGCTCCCCTGCCGGCCATGTCGCTCTCCCCGCCGACCGTGCCCCCGCCCATGTCGTGTCCTCCCCCTCGTCAGCTACCGCCGACAATTCCAGATCTGGCGCCGCTCTCGCCTTCGCCGGTTGCTCCGTCGTCGCTTCTTGCTCCGCCGCAACGTCCGCCGTTGTCTCCTCTCGCCTCTCGCTGTCGCCGAAAAACTCCATGGTCGCCATGTTGTGCTTTAGGTTAATGTGGTCGGGGGTAAGAAGAAGAGGGCGCTACTATATAGCGCCCAAGATTTTTTGTTAAAATATAAACCATTTTAGTAATAAACCGGTAGCGCCCAAACCATTTTTTTTGGGCGACACAAAGGTGGCGCCTAACCGATTTTTTTTTGTGCGCAATGACGTTCCACCCATTTTGCGGTGCAGGGCATAAAAAATGCAGTGCAAAAATTGTTCCCGATAAAAAAAGCAGTAATTTTTTCTTCACCAACAAAATAAAAAGAGCAGTAAGTTTTACCAACAAAAAATAGCAGCAAGTTTTTGGTGTGTTTGTATCAGTAGGTATTATTATGCATTTTTCCATCCCATGGGCCCACTTTTTTTTAAACTAGCATAGTGCATGTACCATATACGAGATTTATTGTAATAAATATTTTTAATACTCCCTAATATAATATTAAAATACAAAACTTTAAATATGTTTCATGGTACTAAGCAATGATCAACTTTTATACATTAGCGCCCATAAAATATCATTATATAGAAAAGAAAATAATAACTGAAAGTTTAAGTCAAAGTTGAATGTTAAATTGAAATCATATTTAATTATCTTAAGAAAAAGTTGAATAATGATTTAAAAAAAAATCTAAGATAAGTATGTTCAATGGAAGATCGCTAGGTTGTTAGGGGTATACTTTACTGTTCCGTTCCGTGCATATCTTGTTGTTTTGACTTTTAGTGTATAGTGTGGATTTTGCTTGCAGGTGACGTCCTAGATGCCTTATTTGCATACTTTTGACTTGTTTATGTAGCTTTTGGGTCTTTTAGAAACACCTTGTCGACCTAGTCAGGGTACATGTGTGTACATCTTGACCCCAGACCTCGTTTTTGTGCGGAATTATAGTTTATTAATCTTAGGATACCAACCGAAATATCCTTAAACTTAGGAGCATCAACATACATTTTCCAAAATATTATTATTTTTAAATCTTTATTTATGAATTATATTTTATAAATCTCGTACTAATAATTATATTAGCCGACTTAAAACATATTAATTTTATTATCAATATATATATTAGAATAAATTAATCAAATCAGTAAATGAATGAAAATAATGAAATCATAAATCACACAATGAAGATCCAATATCCAAATGAAATATCCAAATGGTTTAATGTTTAGGTTTTGAAATGGAGATACGAATTTATAGGCAAATTAGTTTTAGATAAATAGTTATAGGCAAATTAGTTTTAAATATGATCATATGATCGATAACAATTAAAGAAAAGCATAATCAGTCAGTCATGTACTTAAGATCTAGGAGGCTTTATATATTATAATATATTTTAATTGTTAGTTGTTGCAATGAAAATATATACTTTTGAGAATAAAATCAAGAATAGATTTATAAATATAAGAAAATATATGGTTGGTACTTCCTAGTGTTACGAATAAATATCAAATAAATTATTGGTAGAATAAAATAATTAGGTTTAGAGACAAATTTTCCGAAATTGATATTAGAATCCTAATTAAGATTAGAAATAATATTTTTTACAAATTATTATTAAGATAAATTTGTACATTTGAATTTGCATTATCAATCTACAGATTTTATTCTTGTGTTTTTAATTAAATTTACTTAACTAAATAAAATCAGAATATAATTAAATTGAATCCACTATTATAACTTTTTTAAAGGCTAGATGATTTTCCGAATGATGGTTGGATGATGATGATGACACGTAGGCTAATTCAATGTGAGGTCGAAATGTAGAATTTAGGTATCTCTTGTATATATATAGAATATATAAATAGATTCGAAATCAATCTAGGTTTTAAATTTTGTTAGGTGGTAAATTGGAAATATATAGGTTTAACAAACTTCTCAAAATCATATCCAGTTGAAAGTAAATTTGAAAATTAATTAAATTTGCAGAAAAGAAAAATAAATTAAACTCAAGAGGTAACCATAAAATAAAACGTATACAAAGTGGGACAAAAATTATTGTGGTTCCTCGAGAATGGATAAGTTTTATACATATATATCATGATATTAATTTGATAAAAAAAATTGCTTTTGTATATATCTAAGTTGTCGTGATATATAATTAAACATATGTTTTGATAAATTTGTAACACCCCCAAATCGTAACCCATTTGGAAAGGTATTACTGTCAGTGACCTCAGTTTCCACACCGAAGCCACCCCAAGCTTTACCATTGAAACACAATTCATAAAGAACAATTATGATACAAAATTACCATAACTTTCATTTAAACATAATCGCGGAATTTCAACACAATTTCAAATGCGACAAAATACAGAGTTATTACAATACAGCGGAATACTTAAAATAATTTACAAGAGTATTGACTTCAGTAGTCAACGCCCAAAGATCGTAGCCTGATTAAAACATTTTCAAATACCGTTCATGTTCATAGTCGATCTAGCCTTCATGGGTCCTCGACTCATCTGATGTGTCGAATCGAACGGATGACACCAGCCAACCATGCAGAGAACAATTACGGTTGGTTAGTCTAATGAAAGACTATGCAAGGGTACAAAGCAGAGTGGTTCGAAGTAATCGTATTAGGTTAGACTCATCGTTTCTCGAATTAAAACCGATGACGATAGTCAACCACCATACTCCTACTGGAATATATCAAACAGCATGATCAAGAGAAGATTCTGGAAGACCGAGTCTTACAGCAATCAACCCAAAAGAAGACTCCAATGAAAGTGAGTCTTAACAGAAATATGACAAATGTTGGGGAACATTAATAATTTCATACAAGCGTTCAAAAACGACTTGATGTTTCGGTTCACGACCAACCTCACCGCCCCAGGGCGAATCCAGATTGGAAAGAGAACGTACTCTGATCAAAGTCAAGACGAGCTTTCCTAGCCGCACTATTTCCTAGCTACACTACTCGCTTGAGGATATATTTAATTATGTGCGACAACGACACTTATCTCATTTAATTCCAAAACGATCATCACGTTATAAGCTTTTAAATCTCCTCACAAGAGATATCGGATCTCCTCACAAGAGATATCAGATCTCCTCACAAGAGACATCAGAGGGAATAAATCCCGAAAGATTTGGCACTAGCGAAGTGCACCAACCCTGAGTAAGGGCATGGTCATGACCAGAGAGAGTACTGGGGAAAAATCCACCAAGTACTAGTTATAAAGAAACAGCTAAACCCCCACAAGGTACATAGCGTTCCTACGAATACTCGTTCTAACTAAACAGTTACGAACGCAGTAATAATTCACATCAACGTTAAGAATACTTGTGCTAACTAAACAGTTAACGCACAGTAATAATCACATCAAAGCCATTAAGGCCAATAACAAATATAATAGCGTTGTTCTAGCAGATATACAACCTATTATAATATCTTTTAAAATCACAAACAGTTATCAAAACTGTTCCCAACGAAAACAGTAAATCATCCCAAATTAATTAACAACTAAACAATTGATAATTAATTGAAATATGGAATGATGAGCAAGAGCGAACCGCCACTTGCCTGGAATAGATTCGGCGATGAATCTGGACGAGACGACTACCGAAAATATCCTTTCCAAGGATATGGCTTAAGCTTCAGATAGCTCCAACGGATTACGAGTCCACACGCGATCCAGCGAATCACGTTCTAACTAACAAATTAATTAACTATCAATTAATTTGCCTGGACGAACTTAAGGAATTAAATTTAATAAAATTTTATGATTATAAATCATAAAAATATTTATTAAATTTTCCTAAAGAAAAATACGGACAAAATCGCAGCAGCTCCGACGAATCGCAGCAGCTTCCGACGAATCGCAACAGCTTGCGACGAATCGCAGCAGCTCCGACGAACTCGAGCAAGACCGGCGACGACGGTGATGGCTCGGACGAGGGATGCCTTCAACCACCGCAGCAAGCACACCTCCTGGGCTCCTCTGGCAACACTCCAACGAACCCAGGAACGCCGGCGAACTCCATGGATTCCGGCGAGAAGAAAACCGAGAGGGAGAAATAGACGGGAGAGAGTTGTGGGTTGATGGCTGCTCCCATCGAGATCCTTAAATAGCCCAGGGGAGGAGACGTTTGGAAGGGTTACTCATCAACTCCTCCAGCCAATGCATTGACAAGTGCCCGGACAACAATTACACGGAGGGAGTATCGTGGCAAGACAAGCATGAATTCGTGGCAAAGTTTAAGAGAATTGGCTTTTGGTATGGGTTTTAAACCCCGGAAATTATATGTTTGTCTCCAAACAAATATTCTAAGTCCCGAAAATACATTGAATGTATTTTATACCACTCAAGAAATTATTTCGGAGATTATGGATGTTACAGAAAAATCCGAACTCCACTGAAAGCGAAATAATTAATTTGAACGAAGGTTGGGAAAATTACCCAAATATCCTTATTAAAAATTGAGGGATATTACAAAATTATTATGTCATCACAATTCTCAACTTCATGTAAATTGAAACTACAAAGTATTTTCAAATTAATATGCAATTGATACATATATTTGATAAAGTTTTTCCCATTATTTGATACTATGTATATAATTTTACATAGAATTTCGTTATTTAGTGTAGAATATTATGGTTAGTTCATAGTCAGTTGTTATGTTATATCACAATACTACGTGATGGTAAAAATTTGTAAAAGTTGGATACTAAAAAAATTACAATTGAATGTTATATCGCAATATTTGTTACAATTGAAAAATTAGAAAATATATCCCGACTTTGATAAATGTTAATTTTATTGGATTTCATTATTAACTAAGTTTAAGATTAAAATTATGTGATTATACATGTATAAGTGTATAACTAAAGCATGATTGTTATTTATTTTACAACTTTTTAATGCTTTAAAATGAAATTAACATAGATTTGGTAGTTTATTAGTAGGCCCATTAGCAAAAATACCAGATTTGCTAAAGCAACTTGCAAAAATCCAAGATTTTCAAAAGAATTGCAAAACTACCAGATTTCTGTACGGTTTCTGATATTTTTGCTATTGATAAAGGTTAAATTTAACTTTTATTTTAAATCTAAAAATCAAATAAATCATTACAACTTTTAAAAAGAAAAGTTAAAAAAAAATCTTAATCCTACAAATATCACACTAATTACTCACAAATACAGTACTTTTAGTCCTCTTTCTTCCTCGTCTATCTTCCTCCTCTACTCTCCAATTAATCCCAAATCTCAGAGTAAAACCCTCTTCCTTCTCTCTGTTTTCTGCTACACCGTCGCCGGCCGCCCCCGCTTCACCCCCAGGAATCGCCGAGAATAGCTAAGGATCCGGACGCCGGCGCTTTTAGCCCCCCTCCATCTGCAGAATTTGGAGCTCCATTAATGGAGGTTGTTACGTTAGAAGGAGGAAGACGGGTTCAACTGAACCCTAAGCCTTTAAAAAAAAAATTAAAACAGTGGCAAAATGACGTCGTTTGGTGCAAATCAAAACAATGCTATTTTACTAAAAAAAGTAAACAGCTTTTCTTAACTTGAAAAACAACAGCAAATTTCCCCCAAAGGTCAAATTGATTCACTGTTGCCCACTTTTTTCTAGTCTATTTTGAGCGACTCATTGGCGGTTCAAACCACGACAATATGGAGTGAGGCTGATACCGTTGGATTCGTGGCACTGCAAGGTTTCTTCGAAAATGGGTTGCAGAGGCTATAATACTCCACATGCATCATAATAATGCTTCAAAGTGGCATGGTCTTTCGGTCTTTTGTGCACAACATGACAAGTTCAGAGGTGCTTCGATGTCGTTCGGAGATGGTTTGAGACGATTCAAGAGTCGATTTCAACTAACTCGAACATGAGAAATACGATGGAGTGATCAGATTATGGATTTAATGGCTTTAAATGGGTCTTTTTTGGGGCTGAACATGGCTTGATGGTGGCCTATATAAGTGAGACAAAAAAATGCAGGAATGGACCTATATAAGTGATCAGATTATGGATTTACTGTTCTTGTGTATATTGCTACTAAGTAGTGATCCTATCTAAATATAAGCTCATACTTATAGACCCCTGATTGTGCAAAGATACATTTAAATTTACATTACGGAATCAACCAATGTTTGTTTCAAATTTAAAATTAATATACCAGAATAATTATCTGACTACGTATAAATATGACATGATAAATGAATATTACTCTGAAATTTGAATTCGGCTAACATTTGAAATTGACTTGACTTTGTCTAAATGTGGCCTGACTTTGTATAAATGTGACCTGATAAAGTCAATATTGTTCTGGAATTTAAAATCGGCTTACATTTGAAATTTTGTGATATAACAGAGCATTGACCTGACTTCATATAAATGTGGCCTGACTTCGTACGCATATGGTCTGATAAAGTACATAATATTCTGAAGTTTTAAAGTATCTTGTGAATAATACTCTATATACATCACCACTAAGCGTCTTCGTCATGCTCAAGTTACTTAAACCCAACTCTTAAATCATTTGAAATCACATCCGAACGACATCATTTGAAATTGGCTAACATTTGAAAATTTTGTGATATAACAGAGCATTGACCTGACTTCGTATAAATGTGACCTGATAAAGTATAAATGTGGTCTGATAAAGTAAACTGTATGAGTTTTACTTCTCAATGCTTTGTTATGAAATAAAAGACCATTGACCTGACTTAATATACATATTACCTGACTTCGTATAAATGTGACCTGACAAAGTACATAATGCTCTGTTATGTAACATTTGAAATTTTGTGATATAACAGAGCATTGACCTGACTTTGTATAAATGTGACCTGACTTCGTATAAATGTGGCCTGACAAAGTACAACATTTGAAATTATGTGATATAACAGAGCACACAACAACAACAACAACAACATTACCCCAGTGCCATAAAGGCTCCCGCTTATGTGGCCTGACAAAGTGAATATTGCTCTGAAATTTGAAATCGGTTAACATTTGAAATTTTGTGATATAACAGAGCATTGACCTGACTTCGTATAAATATAGTCTGACTTCGTACACATGTGGTCTGATAAAGTACATAATGCTCTGAAGTTTCAAAGCCAACTTGCAAAAAAACCCATCTTTTGAAAAGTATTGTAAAAGTACCAACTTTTTGTACATTTTCTGGTAGTTTTTTTTCTAAAAAGAAAAGGTAAAATAAAATCTTAATCCTACTAATCTAACCCTAATTAATTCCAAATCTCATTGTACCTCTTCCTCACTTCCTCACCGACGCACGCAGACTCTTCCTCGTCGGTGACTTTTCATCCTTGCCGCCTCCTCTTCCTCCACTGACGCTTGCGTCTCTCATCATCAAAGCTACTTCTCACTCTTCTCTCTTTGCTTTCTCTAAAATTCTTGTCGTTTACCCACTTGTACAAAAAACCCACAACCGCCGCCTCCGAAGCCGATCATCCCCCGTGGACCCCGTAGAGGGCCCTCGAATCCTTGTCGTCTACTAGCACGTCCTCCGCCTCGTGTGACTGAGAAGATCGAGCCCGGGCCCGACGGCAGTAAAGCCAATCGACGAGACTTGAGCTGTAGAGTAGTTGTGCATCGAGATGTACCCTGAATTCTTCGCTTTGATCTTGAATGAACATGGAGAAGACGATGGTGATATATATAGGCGATGAACAAGACGATGGTGTGCTCAGGGTTTAAGTAACTTGAGCATGGAGAAGACGATGGTGTGGTCAGATCTTGAATTTAATGAATCGAAATGTTTTTTTTCGTCGAATAAGGCTTGGTGGTGATGTCCACATGGGTTGCTTTGATCTTGAATAAACACTGAAGTTGAACGCGGATCACTATGCCTCATTCGTGTCATACCTTGGTGGTGCAAAGCTGGTACTCTATAATGGTCCATAACTAATAAATGCAAATTTAAGTGTTTCAAATTTAAAAGTAAGTAATATAACAGAGTAATGACCTGACTACGTACAAATGTGGCCTGACAAGATACAACTGTGGCCTGATGAATTGAATATTACTATGAAATTCGAAATCGGCTAGCATTTGAATTTCTTGTACACTCTTCAGTGCCTCACTATAAATGTGGTCTGATAAAATTTACATTGGTCTGATAAAATATATATTGCTCTGACATTTAAAACGACTAACATTTAAAACTTCATTTTTGTAAATTTTGTTACATAACAGAGCATTATGTACTTTGTCAGGCCACATTTAAACGAAGTCAGGTCACATTTATACGAAGTCAGGTCAATGCTCTGTTATATCACAGAATTTCAAATGTTAGCCAATTTTAAATTCAGAGCATTATTTCTTTTGTCAGGTCACAAGTGTACGTAGTCAGGTTAATGCTCTGTTAAATTTCAGAGCAATTTCAGAGAAATAATCAATGGACATATGAGCACGAATTAAATAGGTTTATAGGTTGTAACTTTTTCCTACAACGTTAAATAGGTTTATGGGCATATAGGGGCAAGTATAAAAAATGAGGAAATTGAGCTTTTGTCCCAATCATGTTAATGTTGTCTTTGCATTGTAGTTAATCTGCCAATTTGAACTATTCTCAATTCACATGAGATTGAACTTTTGTATGAATCAGGTTAATGTCTTCTTGAGAATAACCGCGAAAAGAGAAGATGGATATCATGATTTGGCATCTTTGTTCCATGTAAGTGTTTAGTATCTCGTTGAATTGATAACCACTCAAAATATTTACGAGTTTTTATAAGAGAAATATTATGTAATGCTATGTAGTTCAAGATGAGTGATATTCACTTTATCAGGCCACATGTATACGTAATCAGGTTAATGCTCTGTTATATCACAAATTTTAAATGTTATCCGATTTTAAATGTCAAAGCAATATTCACTTTATCAGGTCACATTTGGACATATACATCACCACCAAGCCTTGTTCGATCCCAAAAAAAACACCTCTCGATTCATTTAATTCAAAATCTGACCACACCATCGTCTTCGCCATGCTCAAGTTACTTAAACCCAACTCTTGAATTATTTAAAATCACCCCCGAATGACATCAAATCACCTCTGTATCGGCCCACGTTGTGCATAGAAAACCAGTAACTATGCCACTTTGAAGCTCTTTTTCAACGTCAGTGGAAGATCCTAGACTCTGCGACCTATCTTCGGAGAAACCTTGCAGCGTCACAAACCCAACAACACCGCCCTTGCTACATGGGATTGTCGTTCGACTAACCAACGAGCTACTTAAAAGAGCCCATTGTTCTTGGCCTCAACCCACCGCAACCCTCTCTGAGGTGGAATAATACTCGATCGAAGAAACTCTCCAGAGACTGAGATCTTGTTCAAATTTAACTACTTCTAATGTCCTTTTGGTCACTACAACTTCATGCATACCAGAAAGGCGTTCTCATGTTGTCAACCATTCTATCTACACAACACAAATATAAGAGACTATACACATCAAATTCCAAAGATATTGCATACTTGCAGATGCTCACTTAATTTGCATTTATAACTCTAAACACTTGATTTATACCGTTAATTTAGCATAATCATTAAGCAATGTCATCAAGTCCTGAATCACTAACACCAGCAGCTACAATAATTTTGACTTTAATATGAGCATGTACCCATCTGCCAGTGTCTAATGCACCAGAAGCAACACAAGCTGAAATCACACTAACCATAGTCACCTCATCCGGAAGAACACCTACAAGCTGCATTTCCCTAAACAAACCCAGAGCTTCATTCACAATCCCATTTCTAACGTAGCCACTAATCAACGCGCTCCAAGCAACCACATTTCTCTCAGTAATTTCATCAAACACCTTTTGAGCAGACCCGGTCATGCTACATTTGACATACAAATTCACCAGTGAGGTCTGAACAAAGGGGCTCGACGACAACCCAGATCTGAAGGATTGTGCGTGCACCTGCTCACCCGCAATGAAGGCCGAACCTTTCGAGCAGGCCTTCAACTCGAAGGCTAAGTGTAGATGTTTGGTCTAGGCCGGGTCCTGGCAAGTAAGATCTTGAAAAGAGGGAAAGCAGCTTTTTCTAGGTTTTTGGCCTCGGAGAAACACTTTAACATGAAATTGATGGAGAATAGTTTCGGGGTTGGGAGATGACAGGGTATCTTCTGTGCATAGAAGGTGTGGCCGGCACCGAGGTAGACGGAAATGAGTCTGTAAAGGAGAGAGACACAGGCGGACGATGAGACGATTCGAGCGTGATCCATCTTCCGCCATTGTTGAATCGAATCAAACAATTCGAGCGTGATTCATCTTCTGCCATTGTTGAGCACCAGCTGTTTGTAGAAATGCTAGAAAGAGATCAAGAATTGATGTTTTTTTATTTCAAATTAGAAGACCTTTACTTGAACTGCAAATGGTTTGGGCTAGGCTTACGAGCCTTCTCCGAACTCGATCGAACAGAGGACGAAAATGGCGATGACCCTGGGTCGCCTTCTTCGACCCCCTCCGCGCCTCAATTGATCGTCCACGCTACAGAGGGAGAGAGGGGAGTTGGATAGAGGACAACAACGGGACAGAGGAGAAGAGGAGAGAGGGGAGCTAGACATAAATTGAGCATTAGGCACTGAGCGGAGAAGAGGGATACGAACAGAGGAAGAGTTGGTGAAAGCTATGGGCGAATTCCGGCGCAAGTTCGCCGGAGAGAGGAAGAGCTGTAGTCTTCAAGCAGACGGACTTGGCTGTGAGGACGAAGGAGAGAGAAATATAGTATTTGTTTAAACGAGATTAGTAATTGTAAGAGTAATTATAAATTTTTAAAAGTAGAGTTTTATCAATAGAAAAAAGTAAAAGCAAATATGAATTTATCTTATTCTAAAAACAGAATTCTGCAGCTTTATGGCATTTGTGCAATACTTTCTAAAAGATGATATTTTTGCAAATGGCCTATGGAATTCTGATAGTTTTTGCAATTCTCCCTTATTAGTATTGTTATGTAAAAGAATAAAATATAACACTAAATATGCTAGCGAATAAGAATATAATTATAATTGAGGCAAGACCCACTGCTATAATTTTTTTTAAAAGGTCCAGTGATAGATTTCATCCCGCCTAGCGAATAAGAATATAATTATAATTGAGGCAAGCCCTGGAGAAATCTCATACTACTCCGACAATCAAGTTCGAGTCTAATTCTGTTGCGATTGTTGAGTATAACGGTCCAGTGGTAAATTTCATCCCGCCTAGTGAAGTTGTGGAAGATTTAGTGGTAGTTGAGGCCACTGAAGAGGAGGATCCAATTGAGGACCCCGCATATGAGAGTGGTGGTAAAGGGCAAGTGCAACCTGAGCAGTCCCCTCTCCAGGAAACCTCAATAGAGAAGGAACCGTTAGACCTTTACTATGAGAGTGAGGAAAAGATGTATGGACCAGCTCAACTGCACGACGATGAGATGCCGACGTACTCGCCAGTGTCTCCAGCTACCTATGTGGCCAAGGGGTTTCCAATGCTGAATGGGGAGAGTATAACCCGACTTTGCCTCCAGCTGATCTGGCACCCTCTCTAGTCTATTCACCTCCTCAATCCCCGGGAAGCTCGACCGCTCGAGAGTCGTTTGATGGGATGACCACCTCAGAAGCAATCCGTCATATCGATGAGGTGACTAAGAAGACGAGAGCCACGATTCGACCTTGGGAAGCGCATATTGCTTCTGGCAGCATTGTGCCACAACAGATCCAAGTGAACAACCCAGTGCTAACTGAGCATATAAAGGGCTGGAAGGAGTCGTTGGGCGACTTGAAGGGGGAGACTCTCAAACTCGAGTCGACTTACCAGTAGATAATGGGACGTGTCTAGTGGTTGCTGCAAAACATAGAGCAGGCCATAAAGCTGACAGACCTCAATTCAGGGTAGCATCTAAGAGCCTCATAGTTCCAACCTAGGTTTTTGGACAAGTTCTTCCATCCACCAGTGCCCGCTGAGGAGTCGAGGGACCCGAAGTCGAAGGAGCCGAAGAGGCCAGCAAATGAGTCGGGGAAAGAGCTACCTCCGAAGAAGAGGACTATGTCGGCTAAGGCATATAGAGACATGTTTTGTGACCCCAAGAAGAAGCAGTGACTTAGTGCATTAGTTGTTTTCTTTCTAGTGTTTTTCCACTTTGAACAATAATGGAGCAGTAGTCTCCTAATGTTATTTCCTTTTGAACCTCTCGGTTGTTGTTTTGAATTGACTTTTGGTTGTTTTCCTTAATGATAAGTGACGAGTTTATTAGATGGCTATCCTAATTATTGCATTTGAAGAATTTATTACTAGCAACATAATATTTGATTGGATTATATCTAATAAACATAAACGCAACCAGATGGTGAACACTAGGAATACCGCTTGCCAAGAAGCTGGGCCGAGCAACGCCTCCCAAATTAAGTTAAGGAGTGTTGCTAATCAGGAAGATGAAACTGGGTCGGAATCCCACAACAACCCAGCTGGAAATGTTCCGCCTCAGGCTAAGCCTCAAGTAGGAAGAGAGAGGGTGCATATACCTCATGTTGCCCCGATTGTCTTAGACAATGCTGCTGTTGAGGCAATAAAACAGATTGTGATGCAAGCGGTCATAGAAATGGCTAGGCAAGGGATGCCGCGAGCTTAGGAGAACCCTATACCACAAGTTGTTCCTAATATGGAGGAGCCGGTGAATGTTGCGCCTCCTATGCGTGTGTAGGGAGATGGAGGAAGCTATGGTCGTGCGCTGAAGGCGATCAACTCCATGAGGCCTGATTCTTCTGACGGTACTGGAGAACCCATCAAGGTGGCCTACTGGTTCCTGTACATGGAACGGGTTTTCAGGAACATCGTTTGCACTAAAGCTGAGAAAGTGCACATTGCCTCCTTACAGTTGAAGGATGGGGCGAGTGAATGGTGGGAGAGCACGAGGTTAGTTGATCACCCCGAGCTGACTTCGTTCATATTCAAGACCAATATTACTGATCTTTTCTTCTCCAGGGCTATGAGGGAGGAGAAGGACAAGGAGTTCCTTTACCCGAAGACTGAGGGGTTGAAGGTAACTGCTCTGGCTGCTAAGTTTAACCACCTATTGCACTAAGCTGGGAGTGAGGTGGCTACTGAGGAGCAGAAGATCTGGCATTTCCACGATTGGATGAACCCATATATCAAGCCATTGATGGTGCGTCATGGATGTACTACTCTGGAGCAGTATGTTGACGTTGCTTATAAGATGGAAGTGACTCTAGAGGAGTCAGCAAAGAAGTGTAACCAATAGAGCTCGGTGAGCAACAACCAGCAGAATGGTGGGTTCAAGCGGCCAAATCTCTGCCATCAAATTTTTCAAAGGCTAGCCGCCTTAAGACTGAGATGACCTAGTCTGGTTCTACGCAGCGTTCGGGTCAGAGTAAGGGCTCTGTTTAGTGTTACAATTGTGGAACACTTGGACATAAGAGCAATGTGTGCACGAAAGGGAAGAGAATGTGCATTACTTGTGGAAAGGAGGGGCATCTGCAAACTTATTGCCCTAAACTAAGAAATCAGGAGGCTGAGTCCCAACAAGGGTCGGTGAGCCATAATAACCGACTTCAACAAAGGCTTGCAGGGAGTGCTGCTACGCAGGCTACTGTGCAGAACAAGGGAAAAGCTCTGATTGCATCAGACAGTCATGGTCAGTGACTCTATGAGATGCGTGAAGTCGATGGATCAAACACTCTTGTTGCTCAAGGTACTTTATACCTATACTCTACATCAGTCTGCATACTATTTGATTCTGGTGCTATGCATTCTTTTGTGTTTGAGAATTGCGTGAATAAGTTAAGGATGAAATGCAATGAAGCGTGTGAACCATTTGTAGTCAATCTTCCCAATGGGGAACATTTAGTAGGAACCAAGCGGTTGTCGAATTTTTCGGTGACCATTCAGGGTCGGAAGTTCGAATCTGACTTGATATGTATCGCCATGGCTCCATACGACATTATTCTCGGGATGGATTGGTTGACGCATCACGGGGCGGTAATCGACTTCAATACGAGGACTGTGACAGTTTCATCTGGGGGCTAGTTTGTGTGTAAGTTTAAGGGTCGTAATTGTAACACCCCTAAATTACCTTAGGAATATTACCGCCAATGACCTCAAAACACATATTCGAAATCACCCAAGGCTTACTGTATTGATCACAAAATACCAAATAAAGTAAATAAAAATGACATTTAATAAGAAATCGTCTTACAAAACGATGTTGCAAAACATGGAAACCTTACATTGTATCAAAGTACAGCGGAAGACTTAATAAAAACCAACAACAAGATCATAACCTTAATCAAAACAAATAACAATTTATTCAAAGACAAAATGCAGCTGCCTTCAACGTCGTCTTTCCACGTCTTCTGTTCCTGATGTGCCGTAAGAGACGGATGACACCAACCAACCATGAAAGGAAAATAAAAGGTTGGTTAGTCTAATGAAAGACTAAACATGGGTTCAAGCAAAGTGGTTCTTGTGATTGTAACCAATTACTATCATTGTCCCTCGAATAATAGTCGAAGAATGTTATATAACCCGAAAACTTTCACGGAATGAATTGAAAGAGATATGAATCAAAAGAAGACTCTAAAGGAATTGAGTCTTATGGAAGTATGAATAATTGAATGCGAACAATTGGTTTATCACACAAAGTTTTGAAAACGAATACTTGAATATTTGGGTCCTCGACAAACCTCACCACATAATGCGAATTCAGATATCGAAGGGGGAGGTACTTTGGACAAGATCTGGGCGGGTGCCACATTGTACTTTTTTCCCGAGGGTATATTAATTATGCTCGACGAGACACTTATCTTATTTAATTTCAAAACGTGTATTAACGTTAAGGCTTTTAATTTCCACAACCAGTCTCACAAAGAGATGTAGAATGGGATAAATCCCGAATATTGGCACTAGCTAAGTGCACCAACACTTATATAATATAAGGGTAGGTCGTGACCAAAAGTATTAAGGCAATAATCCTCTTAATACAAAATATAAAGATGCAGCTAAACCTCGCAAGGTAAATAACGTTTCTACGAATACTCGTGCTAACTAGCATTATTATCCACTCCAATTCACAACAAACCACACCAAATATTATCTAGCACCCTATAATAATATATATAATGGTCATATCTAGCATATCTACAACCTAATAATAGGTTCATTTCACAATATTTTATACACACAAGTTCCCAAACATCAACTTTTAGATTTTTATCCCAACTTAATTAAGACAACAGATTAATTATCAAATAAGGTAAAATGGAATAAAATAGCAGGAGCGAACCACCACTTGCTTTGGATCGAATAGAAAGTTGAACGGTGTACGAAAGCGATTGCTTGCGAATAGCACTTAACCTCATGTTTTGATTTCGTTTCGAAAGCCAATCCGAGACGTACCCAAATGACACAATAAATAAATTATATTAGATAATTTATTCAATATAACAATTCGAAGTATATCATGTCTTGGTTTTCAATTGAATTTATTTAACTCATAAATAGATCAATTTCAAGGCTTTTTGATCAAACGATTATTTATACGATTAAAAATTAATTAGTCATATATTTTGAATAATCACATCATAAATAAATTAATAAAATAATTTATTTATAATCCTAAAATTTTCTAGGTCAAAATATTATCTAAATGAATAATCATAATTTAGTAATTGACTCATTCATAATATAAGATAATATTATAAAATTTATAATTAATTTAATTTTAAATTTTCATAAAATCAAATTAATCCTAAAACATTTTCACTGATATGGATTAATTAATTTAATCAAGATTAAGCCAAAACAAATCAAAATCAAACTCAAAATCGCGAATTTGGGAAATAACTCAAGCTCACCGGAACAAACTTGACACCTCGTCGGAAAACACCAAAATGGGCCGTTTTTGATGGATCTCCGGCGATGGAAAGAAAATGATTTGGAAGAGGACTCAAAGACAAAGCTAATGGTACCACTAAGTGCTAGAATAAAGCTCAAAATCGATCGAATTTTGGGGAAGAACACGATTGTTCGCGGATTAGGGCTCGTGAATTTGGATTGGAAAATTGAGTGAATTGGAAGGCCGATTGGGAGGGTATTTTTAGGGATATTGGAGCCTAGGATCCCCTAAACACGCTCCATGGTTAATTCCATCCAATTGAAGATGATCCGATCCAATTTTTAAATTCTTCAAATCGGTTTCAATGGACGCGGTTAAGAATTGGGGGCAAAATCCCGTGATTCTCGTCGTCATTGAATCAAATTAAATGGGGTATTTGATACGTAATATACTAGTATTCAATGCCCAATAGATAATTGATCCAATCGGAATCCAATGGTGTCGGATTTCCGCCATTAAAGAGCTCAATGAGCTCGCGTTTCCAGTGCCAGAGGTTGAAGATGACAGGTTTTGGGTATTTACAATCGTGGCCCCCAACTTTTGGTTTGTGGCAAACATTCCCTCCACAACTTTTCATAAATTACAAAATTTACCCAAACTTAATATCTTTAATATTTTAAGTTTGTAATATTATTTTAACCCAAAATTAAAGAATAGAAAATTTTAACTTATGTTAAAATAGGCTAAAGTTATTTTTCTTATAAATTTAACCATACTTAAATCTTTAACAAAAAATTGTTAAACTTAATTTAAATATTCTAAGTCAAATTTGATAAGTTTTATTTAAATCTAGAACCAACAATATGTTAGAATAAATTTAAATAAATTCATAACTTAAAGTTGTAACAACTTATGATAAGAACTCTATTTTATTTTTATTTTTGGAATAATGAAACAAATACCAAAATTCCTTTATTTAGAAATAGAGTTGGAAAAATTACACAAATACCCTTATTAAAATTGAGGGTTATTACATTACTACCCCATAAAAAAAGTTTTGACCCCGAAACATAGGCCGAAAACAGTTCTGAGAAACGACTATGCATATCAGCTTCAGTCTCCTAGATTTCCCAAGTAACCTCATCGTCTTTAGACTTTGACCATAAGATCTTCACCAAAGGCACCACTTTGTTCTGCAGGTGCTTCTCTCGACGTTCTAAGATGCACACGGGTCTCTTCTCGTAGGTGCCATTCGACTGAATCTCAATGTCGTCATAACTCATAACATGAGAAAAACTTATCATAATTAAGACCCACTCAGTTCTCCATTCAAGACAAGACGCCACTAAAAAAGAAGACAAGACTCCACCATCAAATCTCCACTCAGAAGCAAAACAGACAAAAGACCCACTCAGAACTCCACTCACAACAGGAAACTCACTTGTGACACTACAGTTCCACAAAATGGTACGGATAAAGGAACTCAGACTCCCCCCCTTCTCTATAAAAGGCAAAGCCCTCAGTTGTTTAGAGGCATCCGATTTTAGACTCTCATGTCTTGAGAAACACTCTCAAAATCCCTCACTCTCTTATAGTCCCCTAAGCTAGAAGTCTTCACTTGAAGTTCTTTGAAGCTTCACAAGATCGTTTCTCAAGTTTACAATAATAGTCTTGTACAACCGTCTCTGTTAGTTCTTATGATTTTATAAAAGTCCTAAGTTTTCAGTTCATATTTCTCTCCCTGTTTTAGTTTTTAAGTTTTTTAGAATAGTCACTATTACGTTTACTGTTCATAGTTTTTACTATTTAAAAGTTACTATTCATTTTACTATTCACGCTGTAAATCTTTGTATTACTGTTCACTATGTTCTGCTTTATTGCTTTCTTCTCACGTCTTTCATTAGTATGATTACCTGGGTTCAAAACCAGGCCATAAGGCAAAGCCCTCAGGTATGGATCCTAAAGACAGAAAACAGACTCCCTAGGACTATATTAGTCCATCTTTCTATTCCTCCTTGGTCCCAGTGCATAACAGATTCCAAGCTATCTCAAACTTTCCACCTCTCCCCTACAACCAAGCCCATGTGGCACCAAAGACTCCTATAAAAACAGACCCTAAAAAAGACAGCAATTACTTCCAGTACTTCCTAAAATCAAGCTCGATTACCTCAGTCTATCTTACACCATGTGATTCTCCTATTTCAAAAGACCAACTGGAACCCTACACTAAAAGACTATTTCCTCCTACTCTCCATTGGTTCTTCTTTTTTGATAAACACTGTCCCGATGGTTTCCCGATTTGGTTCTATGAGTGGTGGCTTACCTTTGGAGCCACTGAAAATATCTACCCTGAGAAAATAAAAAGACCTTACTACATTTACCTACACAATTCCATAGACAGACCCTTTACCAAATCTCTCAAATTCCACCGTGATTTTGGTATTGCATGGATCTTCTGTTGGACTTATGAGACCCTTCAGATACAACCACAAAGCTATCCCCTAACGCTTTGTCGTCGTTTCAAAATTAGATGGTGGGAAAAGTTTATTGTTTCCACTATTACAGTTCAAAAAATAGAATTATTTTTCCAACAAAAGACCAGACAACCAATGGCTGCCCCTTTAATCACCAAAACCACTACCTCTAATCCTTCTCCACAAAAGAAACCCACTACTTCTAGCCCTCCTCCACAAAATAACCCTTCCCTTTCACAGGATCAACTGGAGCAACTAAAACAATGGGAAGCTTTTCAGGCTTTTCAAAAATATCTTGCCCAAGAAAAACAGAGTTGTACTGGTAGCTGCGAGGATCTCGATGCTACCCCACCGCCCTCTCCGATGGATGATCCAGAACAGTTCGCACAAGACCCCTATGCCATGTAAACAAAACAGTTCTATCTGTTTCAGTTTAAAAAGAGAAAAGGAAAAAGAAAACAAAAGACCTTGTGTTTCCATTTTGGGGGGAATAATCTAGCCTGTTTAAAGATTACCTCCTTTTGTATAATTCGTTACTTTGATAAAAGACCAACAAGAAGAAGAACAGTCCAACAAGAAGAAGAACAACCCAATATGAAGAAGCCCAAGAATTCCTATAAAAGGCCCATTACAAGACCGAGGAAAAAAAAAAAGAGATTAACAAGACAAAAGGCTCCACTTGTAGCAGCAGACAAAAGACCCACTCAGTTCTCCATTCAAGACAAGACTCCACTCAAAAAGAAGAAAAGACTCCACCAGCAAATCTCCACTCAGAAGCAAAGCAGACAAAAGACCCACTCAGAACTCCACTCACAACAGGAAACTCACTTGTGACACTACAGTTCCACAAAATGGTACGGACAAAGGAACTCAGACTCTCCCCCTTCTCTATAAAAGGCAAAGCCTTCAGTTGTTTAGAGGCATCCGAATTTAGACTCTCATGTGTTGAGAAACACTCTCAAAATCCCCCACTCTCTTATAGTCCCCATAAGCTAGAAGTCTTCACTTGAAGTTCTTTGAAGCTTCACAAGATCGTTTTTCAAGTTTACAACAATAGCCTGTACAACAGTCCTTGTAAGTTCTTATGATTTTATAAAAGTCCTAAGTTTTCAGTTTATATTTCTCTCCTTGCTTTAGTTTTTAAGTTTTTCAGAATAGTCACTATTACATTTACTGTTCATAGTTCATAGTTTTTACTATTTAAAAGTTACTGTTTAAAAGTCACTGTTCATTTTACTATTCATGCTATAAATCTTTGTATTACTGTTCACTATGTTTCGCTTTATTGCTTTCTTCTCACGTCTTTCATTAGTATGATTACCTGGGTTCAATTTGGTAAAAGTCACTGTTCATTTTACTATTCACATTGTAAATCTTTGTATTACTGTTCACTATGTTCCGCTTTATTGCCGTCTTCCTACTTCTTTCATTAGTATGATTACATGGGTTCAATTTGGTATCAAAGCCACTATTTAGTATACAACTCGATTATAGTATTATAATTATTACGTCTTTAGTTACTATTTACCAATGTCATACTTGTTATTGTTGCTAAACAGTGCGTGTGAGGTATTGCGTAAAGTCGTTTGGTTTAGCCCGCTGGATAGGGTGGTCCCGGTTGACGGTCCCACGCCATTTGGTAGCAATAACACTTACGATTAAGATAAACAGTTCCTAAAAACGTAATTAATTATGGCACTACAATTTAGACGTATGCTGCATAGAGGTTCTAGTTCATCTAGCACCCTAGTTGTCCATAGTAATGAAAGTCTGTACGAAGAAAATAATACTGATTGGAATATACCACAACAGTCCATACAATCCATTTACAGAATAGGATGGACAGACTTCAAAACAACCTTTAGTATTAAGAGTCATGAAGAGACACTTAGCCTTGACAAAGAACAATTGACTCTTCAAATATTATCTTCCATAGCTATTGAAAAATACCTAGAAAAGAACTATAGATGTATTCACATAGGGCTAATTCAAGTTGCTCTTAAACCTTTAGTCAGACTAGGAATAGACACCACAGTCTTTATAGCTCTAAGAGATGATAGACTTCTTAATTACAAAGACTCTTTAATTATCGTTATCCAGACCAATATCTGTAATGGCCCCATCTTCTTCAACTGTTCTCCTAATTTCATAGTTGATATGACAGATCCAAGAATCAGTAGTACTCTTACTCTTGATATTAAACTCCTTAAAAAGGGGTTCAAAAATCTTTCAAAAAATTTCGTTATAATCTACAGACTCCATTATAGAATTCTAAGTTCCTGCATAGATCCTAAGTGTATAGTACCTCCTGTCCCTAGAGGAGAAACTATCCTCCTACAACTTGAAGCTGAGAGATCTACAACCTTTACTCCCAAGCTAATAAAATGGGAAGATATTACTATACCAGAGACTCTTGAAATTAGACATGATTGTCCTCCGGATAATCTTATAGACCTATACCTAGAAATCCCCATCCTTATAAGATTTAATTCCAGCAGATCTCATAGACCTATACCTAGAAATCCCCATCCTTTCCCAGCAAGAAACTCTTTTTCAGAATCCCATGGTCAGTGACTCTATGAGATGCGTGAAGTCGATGGATCAAACACTCTTGTTGCTCAAGGTACTTTATACCTACACTCTACATCAGTCTGCATACTAACGAAAGAAGTAATCATACTAATGAAAGAAGTAGGAAGAAGGCAATAAAGCGGAACATAGTGAACAGTAATACAAAGATTTACAATGTGAATAGTAAAATGAACAGTGACTTTTGAACAATAACTTTTAAATAGTAAAAACTATGAACTATGAAGAGTAAACGTAATAGTGACTATTCTAAAAAACTTAAAAGCTAGAAGTCTTCACTTGAAGTTCTTTGAAGCTTCACAAGATTGTTTTTCAAGTTTACAACAATAGTCCTGTACAACAGTCCCTGTAAGTCTCTTATGATTTTATAAAAGTCCTAAGTGCCTATGGCCTACCGTGGTTGCTTCTTAACCTGTTAACGGTAAAGGGATTTTCTTCAAAGCAGGTCTATAAGGTTTCTATAGCCTTTTTATCAGAAGAACTATTTTCTCTTTCAGAATTGTCTGAAGAACTGCTAGAATCAGTGTTGGAACTATTGTTACATTCTTCGACACAATTAATCGTAACATTTTTAAAATTTTTGATCAATTAGTTCCATGAGGCTAAGAGAAGGGTTTAAAGAAGTGTTATTGGCTGTCTCTTTTTTAATTCCCTGAATTTGGAAATAAGGTCTAGAAATGTCTTTAGGAAATTTGATAGTTTCAGTGCTGATTTTATCATGTATTAATTCTACTTGTTCAGCTATTGTGTGAAGGATTTGGTTGGAATAGTTATGCTGTTGATGTATTTTCTTAACATCTTCTAAGGTAGCGAGACTATTATCAGAAGTACTAACACTAGAAACTTCTATCCTAGACCTACTCCTCCTGACCTACAATATGAAGAAAGATCTAAGTTCAGATCCACAGATTATAATGGACAATCTATCTATGAATGGAATATAGATGGAAAATCTGAACATGAAATACTCAACACCTTAAAAGAAATGGGTATGGCTAATATTGCTTATACAGTTGGAAGAAAAGACCCCAAAACTTGTTTTTCACTTTTAACCACTGGATTCACAGGCCAACTTAGAAACTGGTGGGATAATGCTTTATCCTCCTTTCAAAGAGAAGAGATCCTTGATTTTACCAATGATGATGGAGAACCAGAACCTGTCCACCAACTTATATACACCATTAGTATGCACTTCATAGGCAACCCCAGAGAGGAAATTCAAGCCAACAGAGAGATCCTTTCTAATCTTAGATGTAGAACCCTTAGTGACTATAGGTGGTATAAAGATGTTTTCATGTCTTACGTCTACAAAAGAAATGATTGCAATAAGGGCTATTGGAAGGAACGTTTTGTTACAGGTCTTCCAAACTTATTTGTTGATAGAATAATTCAGAAAATAAAAGACGAAGTTCAAACAGAAGAAATTCCGTGGAAAGACATGACCTATGGTCAACTAACAGCTTTTGTCAAAAAAGAAGGGTTAGCCCTTTGCTCCGAATTGAAAATACAAGCCAAATATGGAAGAGAAAAATGATCTAGAAGAAAAGAACTAGGTAACTTTTGTGAGGCTTTTGGCCTTGCCAAAATAGAACCCCCTTCTAATAGAGATAAAAAGGTTTATAAAAATAAACACAAAAGATTTGGTCCACAAAACAATTATGATAGACCCAATTATCCGCCTAAAAGAAGATTCCAACCAAGAAAGACTGATAAAAAGATTATCTGTTATAAATGTGGAAAACCAGGCCATAAGGCAGACAACTGCAGCCTCAAACAAAAGATCAATGAAATCTGTCAGGACGACAATACCCTAAAAAATAGACTCACTAAAATCCTTTTGGAGTATTCCGAGAATGAATTTTATGTCCCTGATACTTCAGAATCAGAGAACTCAGGAACAACCCAATTCTGCAATGTTATCACCAAAAGTGATGAAAAAGAGACCCTTTTAGAACTTATTGATACCCTTGAAGATCCTCAAATAAAACGAGAATACTTCATGAAGCTAAAAGAACTAATATTTATTGAACAACAACCCTTACTTGAAGAACCTTTTAGTATTTCCAAAATTATTAATAAGAAATCTCCTACTAAGATATTTTCCTCCATTACCTTGAAAGATCTACAAACTGAAGTTAATAGACTCAAAAGAGACATTGAAACCCTCAATAATCAATCATTAAAAAATGAAACCAAAGACCTTGAACTTGAAGCTAGAATAGCTCATCTAGAACTTTCAAAAAGTCCTAACTCCAGCTCCCATTCTCAACGAAAGGAAGAAGCATCTCCCCTTATTGAAGATTCTTTCATTTCGGCTATAAACAAGATCAACTTTCAGAAATGGTATGTTCATATTACCATAAAAATAGAAGACTTCATTCTTTCTACAGTTGCTCTCATTGATAGTGGAGCAGATCTAAACTGTATTTGTGAAGGTTTAATCCCTTCAAAGTATTACCATAAGAGTCATGAAAAGATCCTTGATGCTAGTGGTAGAAGAATGAACCTTAGCTACAAGATTCCTAAAGCCTCTATTTGTAATGAGAAACATTGTTTTAACAACTCCTTCATACTGATAAAAGGCTTAAACCAACAAATAATCCTAGGAACACCCTTTCTGACACAAATATGTCCGTTTACTGTAGATAGATATGGCTTACATACTGAAGTAATGGGAAAAAGACTTAGTTTTGAGTTCATTTCCTCGGTAGAACAAAATGACATATCTACCCTACAGTTCGCATCCATTAGCAGATCCATAAACATTATAACAAAAGAACTCGATAAAATAACCTTCAGCAGTTTCTATAGGGAAGCAGATAAAAGATCAATCCCTTTAGAGCTTATTAAAGGTAAAGATCTTGCGGGTTTTTTACGATGTAGTTTTAACATGTTTTCAATTTTACAGGTTAAGAACATGAGATCCCCAAATGATAAGGGAAAGGAAAAGGTTGATCCCTTACCCTCCTCCCCAGCCACAGTTGATAGACAAACTCTACTAAATACTATTGTAAAAATCCATCCAGAATCCTCTCGAGGATTACAAACCCCCTCTACAAAACATAAAGGAGAAACGTCCAAACTCTGTTTTGGAAAAGTTGACCTTACAGTATTCCCTCTTACGAATAACAGAAAGTTCAAACCACTATAGGGGCTTACGCTCACTACAGAACAATAGTGTCTGCTGGATAATCTCTGGCGACTTCCTACCATGCCCCATGCCACGAGCAAAAAAGTACAATGCTTAAATGCGCTTAGTATTCACTTCCATGAAAATGGAAAAGAGTTGAAATAGAAAGAAAAAGAGAATACAAGTTTGGAAGAACAAGTCACTCTTGCCACAGGGCGACGTTGGAAGTATCTCCAAGCTCGCCTCCTTGATACACCAGCACATGAAGCATTAGCCCCACTTCTCGATGCTTGGCCCCAGGGGAAAGAAGTTCTCTTACAAAAAACTGAAGAGAGCCATTTGGCAGACCTGTTACAGGCCCAACAAGAGATCAAGAAAATGTACTTTAAAGAACCATGATGGAATTTCCAGGGAGTTACTGTTCGACAACTTCTAACTCTCAGACCAATAGGAGGCGGCCCAACAGTTATGGAACCAGGACTACTCAAAATCCTGCTATTCCTTAACAGATGCACCATGCCACGGGACCTTATCCTAAAATTCTTCCATTTAGGAATGATCCACAACATCGGTTTTTATCTCGACAAAGAAGGAAAGGTTGAAGAAGCCCTACAAGCATTTGGTGAAAAGTTCCTTCTTATTGGAGGAAACATGGCGGCTTTTGGACCAACAGTTGCTTACATCCAAGCAACTCTCCCAATGATCCACAACATCGGTTTTTATCTCGACAAAGAAGGAAAGGTTGAAGAAGCCCTACAAGCATTTGGTGAAAAGTTCCTTCTTATTGGAGGAAACATGGCGGCTTTTGGACCAACAGTTGCTTACATCCAAGCAACTCTCCCAAGGGTGACTAAATTAAGGAAGAAGACTGGAGAAATTGGATAGGATTGCAACCCTCCAACTTCATAGTACTTGAAGAACATGGGCTTTATAGACGCCACCAAGACCTTGACTTCTTCTACAAGAATGCATACTTTGACGGAGGATGGAGGAACAAAAGACTAGTAGCAGAAGGACACTACACGCAAATTTGGGTCTCAGAAAGATGGAGAATTTGGCTACCATTCAGTGGAGATGGCCAGTTCATTCAAACAGACAAATTCATCTCATTGGATGATGAACTCAAACATGAAGATATGGAAGACTGGGATGACAGCGATGAGATAAGCATTCCAGATACTCACAAAGACATTTAGAATGCCAGTTCATCACCCTTGAAGCCCAAGACCCCTATGCCATGTAAGCAAAACAATCTTATCTATTAGAAAAAGAAAAAAAAAAAAGAAAAAGAAAAAGAAAAAGAAAAAGAAAAAGAAAAAGAAAAGAAAAAGAAAAGAAAAAAGAAAAAGAAAAAGAAAAAAGAAAAGAAAAATGATAAAAGAAAAACAAAAGAAATTCACTTATGTTTTCATTTCAGGGGGTATTATCTAGCATGTTTAGATTACCTCCTTTTGTATAATTCGTTACTTTGATAAAAGACCAACAAGAAGAAGAACAGTCCAACATCAAGAAGAACATCCCAATATGAAGAAGCCCAAGAATTCCTATAAAAGGCCCATTACAAGACCGAGGAAAGAAGAAAAGAGATTAACAAGACAAAAGGCTCCACTTGCAGCAGCAGACAAAAGACCCACTCAGATCCCCACTCAGAAGCAAAGAAGACAAAAGACCCACTCAGATCCCCACTCAGAAGAAAAGAAGACAAAAGACCCACTCAGAAAAAGAAGAAGAAAGAACCACTCACAACAGGAAATTTCACCCGTGAAGAAATAGTACCAAAAATTGGTACGGAAAAAGGAACTCAAACTCTCACCCTTCTCTATAAAAGGCAAATCCCTCAGTTGTTTAGAGGCATCCGATTTTAGACTCTCATGTATTGAGAAACACTCTCAAAATCCCTCACTCTCTTATAGTCCCCTAAGCTAGAAGTCTTCACTTGAAGTTCTTTGAAGCTTCACAAGATCGTTTTTTCAAGGTTTACAACAATAGTCCTGTACAACAGTCCTTGTAAGTCTTTTATGATCTTATAAAAGTCCTAAGTTTTTGGTTCATATTTCTCTCCCTACTTTAGTTTTTAAGTTTTTCAGTATAAGTCACTATTACGTTTACTGTTCATAGTTCATAGTTTTTACTATTTAAAAGTTACGGTTCATAAGTCACTATTCATTTTACTATTCATGCTGTAAATCTTTGTATTACTGTTCACTATGTTCCGCTTTATTGCTTTCTTCTCACGTCTTTCATTAATATGATTACATGGGTTCAATTTGGTATCAAATTGAACCCAAGTAATCATACTAATGAAAGACGTGAGAAGAAAGCAATAAAGCGGAACATATCTATAGTTCTTTTCTAGGTATTTTTCAATAGCTATGGAAGATAATAATTTAAGAGTGAGTTGTTCTTTGTCAAGGCTAAGTGTCTCTTCATGACTCTTAATACTAAAGGCTGTTTTGAAGTCTGTCCATCCTATTCTGTAAATGTATTGTATGGACTGTTGTGTTATGTTCCAATCAGTATTATTTTCTTCGTACAGACTTTCATTACTATGGACAACTGGGGTGCTAGATGAACTAGAACCTCTATGCAGCATACGTCTAAATTGTAGTGCCATAATTAATTACGTTTTTAGGAACTTTTTATCTTAATTGTAAGTGTTATTGCTAACAAATGATGTGGGACCGTCGACCGGGACCACCCTATCTAGGGGGATAAACCAAACGGCTTTACGCGATACCTCACATGCACTGTTTAGCAACAATAACCAGTATGACCTTGGTAAATAGTAACTAAAGGCGTAATAATTATAATACTATAATCGAGTTGTATACCAAGTAGTGGCTCTGATACCAAATTGAACCCAGGTAATCATACTAATGAAAAAAGTAGGAAGAAGGCAATAAAGCGGAACATAGTGAACATTAATACAAAGATTTACAATGTGAATAGTAAAATGAACAGTGACTTTTACCAAATTGAACCCAGGTAATCATACTAATGAAAGACGTGAGAAGAAAGCAATAAAGCGGAACATAGTGAACATGAATACAAAGATTTATAGCATGAATAGTAAAATAAACAGTGACTTTTAAACAATAACTTTTAAATAGTAAAAACTATGAACTATGAACATTAAACGTAATAGTGACTATTCTGAAAAACTTAAAAACTAAAGCAGGGAGAGAAATATGAACTGAAAACTTAGGAACTTTATAAAATCATAAGAACTTACAGGGACTGTTGTACAAGACTATTGTTGTAAACCTTGAAAAACGATCTTGTGAAGCTTCAAAGAACTTCAAGTGAAGACTTCTAGCTTATGGCGACTATAAGAGAGTGAGGGATTTTGAGAGTGTTTCTCAACACATGAGAGTCTAAATTCGGATGCCTCTAAACAATTGAGGGCTTTGCCTTTTATAGAGAAGGGGGAGAGTCTGAGTTCCTTTGTCCATACCATTTTATGGAACTGTAGTGTCACAAGTGAGTTTCCTGTTGTGAGTGGAGTTCTGAGTGGGTCTTTTGTCTGCTTTGCTTCTGAGTGGAGATTTGCTGGTGGAGTCTTGTCTTCTTTTTGAGTGGAGTCTTGTCTTGAATGGAGAACTGAGTGGGTCTTTTGTCTTCTTTGCTTCTGAGTGGAGATTTGCTGGTGGAGTCTTGTCTTCTTTTTGAGTGGAGTCTTGTCTTGAATGGAGAACTGAGTGGGTCTTTTGTCTGCTGCTACAAGTGGAGCCTTTTGTCTTGTTAATCTCTTTTCTTCTTTCCTCGGTCTTGTAATGGGCCTTTTATAGGAATTCTTGAGCTTCTTCATATTGGGTTGTTCTTCTTCTTGTTGGACTATTCTTCTTCTTGTTGGTCTTTTATCAAAGTAACGAATTATACAAAAGGAGGTAATTTTTAAACAGGCTAGATTATTCCCCCCAAAATGAAAACACAGGGTCTTTTGTTTTCTTTTTCCTTTTCTCTTTTTAAACTGAAACAGATAGAACTGTTTTGTTTACATGGCATAGGGGTCGTGTGCGAACTGTTCTGGATCATCCATCGGAGAGGGCGGTGGGGTAGCGTCGAGATCCTCGCAACTACCAGTACAACTCTGTTTTTCTTGGGCAATATATTTTTGAAAAGCCTGAAAAGCTTCCCACTGTTTTAGTTGCTCCAGTTGATCATGTGAAAGGGAAGGGTTATTTTGTGGAGGAGGGATAGAAGTAATGGGTTTCTTTTATGGAGAAGGATTAGAGGTAGTGGTTTTGGTGATTAAAGGGGGAGCCATTGGTTGTCTGGTCTTTTGTTGGAAAAATAATTCTATTTTTTGAACTATAATAGTGGAAACAATAAGTTTTTCCCACCATCTAATTTTGAAACGACGACAAAGCGTTAGGGATAACTTTGTGGTTGTATCTGAAGGGTCTCATAAGTCCAGCAGAAGATCCATGCAATACCAAAATCACGGTGGAATTTGAGAGATTTGGTAAAGGGTCTGTCTATGGAATTGTGTAGGTAAATGTAGTAAGGTCTTTTTATTTTCTCAGGGTAGATATTTTTAGTGGCTCCAAAGGTAAGCCACCACTCATAGAACCAAATCGGGAAACCATCGGGACAGTGTTTATCAAAAAAAAAGAACCAAGAGTGATTAAATGGTCTGAGCAGGAAAGTTCTTTCCCAAGCGTCTTTGTAATCTTGGTAAGAGTAGCCTGGGAGATTGGGAATGGCATCTGGAAGGGAGAAAGACTTTAAGGCCAGGGGTCCTCCCAATCTGTGGAAACCTTGACATCGAGTATCTTGCATTTGGAGAAGGAAATGCGTGAGGGGTCTATTGTACACATGGTGTGAGAGATTTCTGCCGAGCCAGAGTCTACAAGAATAAACTCATAGAACTTTTGTGTTTTGGAGGGGTTATCAGAGAACCAATGGAGAGTAGGAGGAAAGAGTCTTTTAGTGTAGGGTTCCAGTTGGTCTTTTGAAATAGGAGAATCACATGGTGTAAGATAGACTGAGGTAATCGGGCTTGATTTTAGGAAGTACTGGAAGTAATTGCTGTCTTTTTTGGGGTCTGTTTTTATAGGAGTCTTTGGTGCCACATGGACTTGGTTGTAGGGGAGAGGTGGAAAGTTTGAGAGAGCTTGGAATCTGTTATGCACTAGGACCAGGGAGGAAGAGGAAGATGGACTGATATAGTCCTGGGGAGTCTGTTTTCTGTCTTTAGGATCCATACCTGAGATGGTCTTTTATAAAAAGGTAAGACGTTCTTTGACTTTCCTTTCAAGTTCTTGTAGAAACTGGCAAAGGGAAGGACTTTCGTCAAGCTCAAGTAATTCTCTTATAGGTGGTATCCAGAGGCTTTGTTCAAGCCGTGCTTTGCATCTTTTGTAATGATCTCTCATGGACAAAATTCTTTTATCCCTGGGAAAGGTTTAAAAGGGGATATCACTATCTTTCAAAATTTTTGAAATTTGTAAATTAGCGATACTGGTAGTGTTGCAAATGATATTTTTTAGGAAATCAATGTGATCTGAAAGGGTCAAAACTTGTTCAAAGTCACTGTTATTGCATGTATTGAAAGAAGAACGAGCTTTCTGAAGGGATCTACGAAAAAGTGGAATTCTCCACTGACTGTAAATTTCCTTCTTTAGATCGTTGTAAAACTTCATTTATCCTGTGGATTTTCCCTGTAAAAATTCTCTTGTGAGAAAATCTAGTAAAAAATTGTCTTTTCCTTTTATAAATTCTATTTTGAAGTCGAAAACAGAAACTATAGCTTGCCATCTAGCAAAGATCTGTTTTGAAACAAGATTTTGAACATCTTTTAGCAGAATTTCTTTAGCGGATTGACAGTCAACACGAAGAAGGAATTCTTTGTTATATAAGTCATCCTGGAATTTAGAGATGCAGGATACAATAGATAGAACTTCTTTTTTAATAGTACTGTAATTCTTTTGTGGTCCAGACCAAGCACCAGAGTAGTATCTAACAAGGGTTTCTTTAGTTTGATTAGGTAACTTTTGTTTGAGAATGCCCCCAAAGCCTAATTCTGAGGCATCTGTTTCAACTATCATGAAAGCAGAGGGGTGAGGAATACTAGCGCAGGGTAAGGTTTTGACTTTTTCTTTGAGGAGTTGGATTCCCTTGGTATGCTCAGTAGTCCAAGGAGGTGGATTTTTCTTGAGTCTTTGAAATAAGGGGGCACAGATTTGTCTAAGGTTAGGGAAGAAGTTAGAGATGTAATTTAGACATCCAAGGAACCTTTGAAGTTGCGTTTTGTCTTTTATTTCATCCGGGAATTTGTTGGTAAATTCAATGCTTCTGTTAATAGGCTTGAAAGTTTGGTTATAAATGTTATGGCCTAAGAACCTAATCTGTGTTTGGAATAACTTTATTTTTGAGGCCGAAACAGCCAGCCCATTCTTCTCTATTATGTATAAGAAAGTATTAAGGTGTTTGAAATGTTCTTCGATGCTTTTAGAAAAGACTAGAACATCATCAATGTAGACTACAGTGAATTTTGAGTAAGGGTTGAAGATATCATTCATGATTCTTTGGAATTCTGAAGGGGCATTTTTTAGGCCAAAAGGCATTACATTCCATTCATAATGTCCAAAAGGGACTGTGAAGGTTGTTTTGTACCTATCTTTGTTTTCAATTTGGATTTGCCAGAATCCACTCTTCATATCAAATTTTGAATAGATCATAGAATCAGAAAGTCTATTGAGGAGATCTCTTTTGTTAGGAATAGGGTATCTAATCCATTGTAAAGCTTTGTTTAAAGGTTTGTAGTTGATGACAAGTCTAGGGACTCCTCTTTCTTTTTCAGCCTGTTTGTTAACATAGAAGGCAACACAGCTCCAGGGAGACTTGGAGGGTCTTATGAGTTGTTTAAGTAGGAGGGAGTCTATTTCTTGTTTGCATAATTGTAGCAGTTCTTGATTCATTTGTATAGGTCTGGCTTTAGTAGGAATATCCATATCTTTAAAATCTTTTTCATAGGGGAGAGACACTTGATGTTTTTTCCTTTCCCAGAAAGCGGTGGGAGATTCAGAGCATACACGTTTTTTAAATAGTTCTTCTAGATCTAGGACTTGTTTTTGTAAGCTAGGGTTTCTAAGCTTTTTTTCTATTCTAAGGTGTGCCATTTCTGAAATGAGGGAATGAATGAATGATATTTTCTTAGTTATAAGACTTATGGTTCTGGTTATGGACGAGGACTGTAAAGTAGATATGTCTTTTTGTTTCAAAAGGGAAATGAATTCAAAACTTAGTCTTCTTCCTATTACTTCAGTATGTATGCCATAAGCATCTACTGTAAAAGGATATATCTGTGTCAAGAAGGGTGTTTCTAGGATTATTTGTTGGTTTAAGCCTTTTATTAGTATGAAGGAGTTGTTAAAACAGTATTTGTCATTACAAATAGAGGCTTTAGGAATCTTGTAGTTAAGGTTCATTCTATCACCACTAGCATTAAGGATCTTTTCATGACTTTTATAGTAATACTTTGAAGGGATTAAACCTTCACAAATAGAGTTTAGATCTGCTCCACTGTCTATGAGAGCAATTATAGAAAGAATAAAGTCTTCTATTTTTATGGTAATATTAACATACCATTTCTGAAAGTTAATCTTGTTTATTGATGAGATAAAGGTCTGTTCAGTAAGGGGAGATTCATCTTCTTTCTGTTGTGACTTGGAACTAGAGCTGAGACTTTTATTAGAGGTTTGAAAGAGTTCTAGATGGGCTATTCTGGTCTTAAGTTCAAGGTCTTTCGTTTCATTCATTAATAATTGTCTGTTGAGGGTTCCAATGTCTTTCTTGATTCCATTAACTTCAGCTTGTAGGTCTTTAACTGTGATAGAGGAGAATATTTTAGCAGGGGATTTCTTATTAATAATTTTGGAGATACTAAAAGGTTCTTCAAGTAAAGGCTATTGTTCTATAAGGATTAGTTCTTTTAGTTTCAAGAAGTATTCTCGTTTTATTTGAGGATCTTCAAGGGTATCAATAAGTTCTAAAAGGGCCTCTTTTTTATTACTTTTGGTGATGACATTACAGAAATGGTTTGTTCCAGAATTTTCTGAGTCTGAAGAATTAGAGACATAAATATCTTCCTCAGAGTCTTTCAAAATGATTTTTGTAGGTCTATTTTTTATGGTACTATTGTCACGACAAATTTCATTGATCTTTTGTTTGAGACTGCAGTTATTAAACTTGTGACCTATTTTATTATATTTATAATAGATGATCTTTTTATATGTCTTCCTAGATCGATAACTACTTTTAGGTGGGTAATTAGATCTTTCAAATTTGTTTTCTGGATTAGAATTTTTGTGTTTATTTTTATTAGAAGGAGGTTCTATTTTGCCAAGGTAAAAAGCCTTACAGAAGTTATCAAGTTTTTTCCTATCAGGAGGGTCATTTTTTCTTTTAGAATTATCAGAAGAATCACTAGAATCAGTATTGGACCTATTGTTACATTTTTCTACACAGTTTATGGACAAAGCTTTTAACTTATGATCAATTAATTCCATGACACTTAGAGAAGGGTTTAAAGAGGTATTTTTAAGAGTCTCTTTTTTAATTTCCTGAATTTGGAAATGAGGTCTAGATATTTCTTTAGGAATTTTGATAGTTTCAGTGCTGATTTTATCATGTATTAATTCTACTTGTTCAGCTATTGTGTGAAGGATTTGGTTGGAATAGTTGTGTTGTTGATGTATTTTCTTAACATCTTCAAAAGTTGCAGGACTGTTGTCAGGAATATTGACCCTAGGATTCTTAAAGGTTTCAGCAGTGACATCTTCATCTTTAGTAATAATTTTTATTCCTCGCAAAGGAGGATGAACACTTTGTGTGGACCCTGAAGGTAAAAGGTTCCAAATCTTAGTTAACTTAGTTTGGACTTCTATAGACTTTTGTTATAAAGGGTTTTCTATTCCCTGAATTCTAAGAAAATTAGGAAACCAGGTGAAGAATAGGATGTTGATCATATAATTTTCCATATCAGAAAACCATAATTCTCTTATTTTATCTCTGACAGTTCTGTCAATTTCCATGAACCAAATTTTCTTGATTTTATTTTCTATGGAGTCAAAATCTGTTCTTAAATAATCTTTGTCTATTGTGAAGTCTGGTTTTGTGATAACAGCTATAGAAGATAGAAGTTGAAGGGTCTGTTGTTCTTTGTCTAGGTTAAGAGTTTCTTCATGACTCTTAATACTAAAGGCTATTTTGAAGTCTGTCCATCCTATTCTGTAAATGGATTGTATGGACTGTTGTGGTATGCTCCAATCAGTATTATTTTCTTCGTACAGACTTTCATTACTATGGACAACTGGGGTATTAGATAAACTAGAACCTCTAAGAAGCATACGTCTGAATTGTAGTGCCATAATTAAATACGTTTTTCGGAACTGTTTATCTTAATCGTAAGTGTTATTGTTACCAAATGGCATGGGACCGTCGACCGGGACCACCCTATCCAGCGGGCTAAACCAAACGGCTTTACGCGAGACCTCACACGCACTATTTAGCAACAATAACAAGTATGACCTTGGTAAACAGTATCTAAAGGCGTAATAATTATAATACTATAATCGAGTTGTATACTAAGTAGTGGCTCTGATACCAAATTGAACCCAAGTAATCATACTAATGAAAGACGTGAGAAGAAAACAATAAAGCGAAACATAGTGAACAGTAATACAAAGATTTACAACATGAATAGTAAAATAAACAGTGACTTATGAACAGTAACTTTTAAATAGTAAAAACTATGAACTATGAACAGTAAACGTAATAGTGACTTGTACTGAAACACTTAAAAACTAAAGTAAGGAGAGAAATATGAGCCAAAAACTTAGGACTTTTATAAGATCATAAAAGACTTACAGGGACTGTTGTACAGGACTATTGTTGTAAACCTTGAAAAAACGATCTTGTGAAGCTTCAAAGAACTTCATGTGAAGACTTCTAGCTTAGGGGACTATAAGAGAGTGAGGGATTTTGAGAGTGTTTCTCAACACATGAGAGTCTAAAATCGGATGCCTCTAAACAACTGAGGGCTTTGCCTTTTATAGAGAAGGGGGAGAGTCTGAGTTCCTTTGTCCGTACCATTTTGTGGAACTGTAGTGTCACAAGTGAGTTTCCTGTTGTGAGTGGAGTTCTGAGTGGGTCTTTTGTCTGCTTTGCTTCTGAGTGGAGATTTGCTGGTGGAGTCTTGTCTTCTTTTTGAGTGGAGTCTTGTCTTGAATGGAGAACTGAGTGGGTCTTTTGTCTGCTGCTACAAGTGGAGCCTTTTGTCTTGTTAATCTCTTTTCTTCTTTCCTCGGTCTTGTAATGGGCCTTTTATAGGAATTCTTGGGCTTCTTCATATTGGGTTGTTCTTCTTCTTGTTGGACTGTTCTTCTTCTTGTTGGTCTTTTATCAAAGTAAGAATTATACAAAAGGAGGTAATCTTTAAACAGGCTAGATTATTCCCCCCAAAATGAAAACACAAGGTCTTTTGTTTTCTTTTTCCTTTTCTCTTTTTAAACTGAAACAGATAGAACTGTTTTGTTTAATTATGGCACTACAATTCAGACGTATGCTTCTTAGAGGTTCTAGTTCATCTAGTACCCCAGTTGTTCATAGTAATAAAAGTCTGTACGAAGAAAATAATACTGATTGGAACATACCACAACAGTCCATACAATCCATTTACAGAATAGGATGGACAGACTTCAAAACAGCCTTTAGTATTAAGAGTTATGAAGAGACACTTAGCCTTGACAAAGAACAACTGACTCTTCAATTATTATCTTTCATAGCCATTGAAAAATACCTAGAAAAAAACTATAGATATATTCACATAGGGCTAATTCAAGTTGCTCTTAAACCTTTAGCCAGACTAGGAATAGACACCCCATTCTTTATAGCCCTAAGAGATGATAGACTCCTTAATTACAAAGACTCTTTAATTGCCGTTATCCAGACCAATATCTGTAATGGCCCCATCTTCTTCAACTGTTCTCCTAATTTCACAGTTGATATGACAGATCCAAGAATTAGTAGTACTCTTACTCTTGATATTAAACTCCTTAAAAAGGGGTTCAAAAATCTTTCAAAAAATTTCGTTATAATCTATAGAATCCATTATAGAATTCTAAGTTCCTGCATAGATCCGAAGTGTATAGTACCTCCTATTCCTAGAGGATAAACTATCCTCCTACAACTTGAAGCTGAGAGATCTACAACCTTTACTCCCAAGCTAATAAAATGGGAAGATATTACTATACCAGAGACTCTTGAAATTAGACATGATTGTCCTCCGGATAATCTTGAAAGAATAAAAATTTCCCACATAGAAGAAAGTAACGATGGTAGGGTCCTTATAATATTTAATTCCAGCAGATCTCATAGACCTATACCTATAAATCCCCATCCTTTCCCAACAAGAAACTCTTTTTCAGAATCCCTCTACACAGCCAGAGACCATTCTGTTAGAGATCATCCTGTTAGGGTTGAATTCAGCAGTCTTATTCCTAACCCTGTTAACGAACAAAATAGAGATGAATATTTTCCCTCTTCGCCTACTCAGAGTGATATGGGAAGATACTCCTCTATAAATGTTATCACAAAAATAGACTTCACAATAGACAAAGATTACTTGAGAACAAACTTTGATTCCATAGAGAACAGAATCAAGAAAATTTGGTTCATGAAAATAGACAAGATGGTTAGAGATAAAATAAGAGAATTATGGTATTCTGATATGGAAAAATATAGGATCAACATCCTTTTCTTCATATGGTTTCCTAATTATCTTAAGATTCAGGGAATAGAAAACCCTTTAGAACAAAAGTCTATAGATGTCCAAACCAGATTAACTAAAACTTGGAACCTTTTACCTTCAGGATCTACCAAAAGTGTTCATCCTCCTTTACAAGGAATAAAAATTATTACAAAAGATGGGGAGGTCTCTGCTGAACCTTTTAAAAATCCTCGTGTTAGTACTTCTGATAACAGTCCCGCTATCTTAGAAGATGTTAAGAAAATACATCAACAGCATAACTATTCCAACCAAATCCTTCACACAATAGCTGAACAAGTAGAATTAATACATGATAAAATCAGCACTGAAACTATCAAATTTCCTAAAGACATTTCTAGACCTCATTTCCAAATTCAGGGAATTAAAAAAGAGACAACCAATAACACTTCTTTAAACCCTTCTCTTAGCCTCATGGAATTAATTGATCAAAAATTAAAAAATGTTATGATTAATTGTGTCGAAGAATGTAACAATAGTTCCAACACTAATTCTAGCAGTTCTTCAAACAATTCTGAAAGAGAAAATAGTTTTTCTGATAAAAAGGCTATAGAAACCTTACAAACATGCTTTGAAGAAAATCCCCTTACAGTTAATAGGTTAAGAAGCAACCACGGTAGGCCACAGGCATACAGAAAAATATTTAGAAATACTGATACTAGAAACTTCTATCCTAGACCTACTCCTCCTGACCTACAATATGAAGAAAGATCTAAGTTCAGATCCACAGATTATAATGGACAATCTATCTATGAATGGAATATAGATGGAAAATCTGAACATGAAATACTCAACACCTTACAAGAAATGGGTATGGCTAATATTGCTTATACAGTTGGAAGAAAAGACCCCAAAACTTGTTTTTCACTTTTAACCACTGGATTCACAGGCCAACTTAGAAACTGGTGGGATAATGCTTTATCCTCCTTTCAAAGAGAAGAGATCCTTGATTTTACCAATGATGATGGAGAACCAGAACATGTCCACCAACTTATATACACCATTAGTATGCACTTCATAGGCAACCCCAGAGAGGAAGTCCAAGCCAACATAGAGATCCTTTCTAATCTTAGATGTAGAACCCTTAGTGACTATAGGTGGTATAAAGATGTTTTCCTGTCTTACGTCTAAAAAAGAAATGATTGCAATAAGGGCTATTGGAAGGAACGTTTTGTTACAAGTCTTCCAAACTTATTTGCTGATAGAATAATTCAGAAAATAAAAGACGAAATTCAAACAGAAGAAATTCTGTGGAAAGACATGACCTATGGTCAACTAACAGCTTTTGTCAAAAAACAAGGGTTAGCCCTTTGCTCCGATTTGAAAATACAAGCCAAATATGGAAGAAAAAAAGGATCTAGAAGAAAACAACTAGGTAACTTTTGTGAGGCTTTTGGCCTTGCCAAAATAGAACCCCCTTCTAATAGAGATAAAAAGGTTTATAAAAATAAACACAAAAGATTTGGTCCAGAAAACAATTATGATAGACCTAATTATCCACCTAAAAGAAGATTCCAACCAAGAAAGACTGATAAAAAGATTATCTGTTATAAATGTGGAAAACCAGGCCATAAGGCAAACAACTGCATCCTCAAACAAAAGATCAATGAAATCTGTCAGGACGATAGTACTCTAAAAAATAGACTCACTAAAATCCCTTTGGAGGATTCCGAGAATGAATTTTATGTCCCTGATACTTCAGAATCAGAGAACTCAGGAACAACCCAATTCTGCAATGTTATCACCAAAATTGATGAAAAAGAGGCCCTTTTAGAACTTATTGATACCCTTGAAGATCCTCAAATAAAACGAGAATACTTCATGAAGTTAAAAGAACTAATATTTAAAGAATAACAACCCTTACTTGAAGAACCTTTTAGTATTTCCAAAATTATTAATAAGAAATCTCCTACTAAGATATTTTCCTCCATTACCTTGAAAGATCTACAAATTGAAGTTAATAGACTCAAAAGAGACATTGAAACCCTCAATAATCAATCATTAAAAAATGAAACCAAAGACCTTGAACTTGAAGCTAGAATAGCTCATCTAGAACTTTCAAAAAGTCCTAACTCCAGCTCCCGTTCTCAACGAAAGGAATAAGAATCTCCCCATAATGAAGATTCTTTCATTTCGGCTATAAACAAGATCAACTTTCAGAAATGGTATGTTCCTATTACCATAAAAATAGAAGACTTCATTCTTTCTACAGTTGCTCTCATTGATAGTGGAGCAGATCTAAACTGTATTTGTGAAGGTTTAATCCCTTCAAAGTATTACCATAAGAGTCATGAAAAGATCCTTGATGCTAGTGGTAGTAGAATGAACCTTAGCTACAAGATTCCTAAAGCCTCTATTTGTAATGAGAAACATTGTTTTAACAACTCCTTCATACTGATAAAAGGCTTAAACCAGCAAATAATCCTAGGAACACCCCTCTTGACACAAATATGTCTGTTTGTTGTAGATAGATACGGCTTACATACTGAAGTAATGGGAAAAAACTTAGTTTTGAGTTGATTTCCTCGGTAGAACAAAATGACATATCTACCCTACAGTCCGCATCCATTAGCAGAACCATAAACCTTATAACAAAAGAACTCGATAAAATAACCTCCAGCAGTTTCTATAGGGAAACAGATAAAAGATCAATCCCTTTAGAGCTTATTAAAGGTAAAGATCTTGCGGGTTTTTTACGATGTAGTTTTAACATATTTTCAATTTTACAGGTTAAGAAAATGAGATCCCCAAATGATAAGGGAAAGGAAAAGGTTGAACCCTTACCCTCCTCCCCAGCCACAGTTGATAGACAGACTCTACTAAATACTATTGTAAAAATCCATCCAGAATCCTCTCGAGGATTACAAACCCCCTCTACAAAACATAAATGAGAAACGTCCAAACTCCGTTTTGGAAAACTTGACCTTACAGTATTCCCTCTTAGGGATAACAGAAAGTTCAAACCACTACAGGGGCTTACGCTCACTACAGAACAATAGGGTCGGAAGTTCGAAGCTGACTTGATATGTATCGCCATGGCTCCATACGACATTATTCTCGGGATGGACTGGTTGACGCGTCACGGGGCGGTAATCGACTTCAATACGAGGAATGTGACAGTTTCATTTGGGGGCTAGTTTGTGTGTAAGTTTAAGGGTCGTAATTTTAACACCCCTAAATTACCTTAGGAATATTACCGCCAATGACCTCGAAACACATATTCGAAATCACCCAAGGCTTACTGTATTGATCACAAAATACCAAATAAAGTAAATAAAAATGACATTTAATAAGAAGTCGTCTTACAAAACGACGTTGCAAAACATGGCAACTTTACATTGTATCAAAGTACATCGGAAGACTTAATAAAAACCAACAACAAGATCATAACCTTAATCAAAACAAATAACAATTTATTCAAAGACAAAACGTGGATGCCTTCAACGTCGTCTTTCCACGTCTTCTGTTCCTGATGTGCCGTAAGAGACGGATGACACCAACCAACCATGCAAGGAAAATAAAAGGTTGGTTAGTCTAATGAAAGACTAAACATGGGTTCAAGCAAAGTGGTTCTTGTGATTGTAACCAGTTACTATCATTGTCCCTCGAATAATAGTCGAATAACGTTATATAACCCGAAAACTTTCACGGAATGAATTGAAAGAGATATGAATCAAAAGAAGACTCTAAAGGAATTGAGTCTTATGGAAGTATGAATAATTGAATGCGAACATTTGGTTTATCACACAAAGTTTTGAAAACGAATACTTGAATATTTGGGTCCTCGACCAACCTCACTGCGATGCGAATTCAGATATGGAAGGGGGAGTTACTTTGGACAAGATCTGGGAGGGTTCCACATTGTACTTCTCGCCCGAGGGTATATTAATTATGTTTGACGAGACACTTATCTTATTTAATTTCAAAACGTGTATTAACGTTAAGGCTTTTAATTTCCACAACCAGTCTCACAAAGAGATGTAGAATGGGATAAATCCTGAATATTGGCACTGGCTAAGTGCACCAACACTTATATAATATAAGGGTAGGTCATGACCAAAAGTATTAAGGCAATAATCCTCTTAATACAAAATATCAAGATGCATCTAAACCTCGCAAGGTAAATAACGTTCCTACGAATACTCGTGCTAACTAGCATAATTATCCACACCAATTCACAACAAACCACACCAAATATTATCTAGCACCCTATAATAATATATATAATGGTCATAGCTAGCATATCTACAACCTAATAATAGGTTCATTTCACAACATTTTATACACACAAGTTCCCAAACATCAACTTTTAGATTTTTATCCCAACTTAATTAAGACAACAGATTAATTGTCAAATAAGGTAAAATGGAATAAAATAGCAGGAGCGAACCACCACTTGCTTTGGATCGAATAGAAAGTTGAACGGTGTACGAAAGTGATTGCTTGCGAATAGCACTTAACCTCCTATTTTGATTCCGTTCCAAAAGCCAATCCGAGACGTACCCAAATGACACAATAAATAAATTATATTATATAATTTATTCAATATAACAATTTGAAGTATATCATGTCTTGGTTTTCAATTGAATTTATTTAACTCATAAATAGATCAATTTCAATGCTTTTTGATCAAACGATTATTTATACGATTAAAAATTAATTAGTCATATATTTTGAATAATCACATCATAAATAAATTAATAAAATAATTTATTTATAATCATAAAATTTTCTAGGTCAAAATATTATCTAAATGAATAATCATAATTTAGTAATTGACCCATTCATAATATAAGATAATATTATAAAATTTATAATTAATTTAATTTTAAATTTTCATAAAATCAAATTAATCCTAAAACATTTTCACTGATATGGATTAATTAATTTAATCAAGATTAAGCCAAAACAAATCAAAATCAAACTCAAAATCGCGAATTTGGGAAATAACTCAAGCTCACCGGAACAAACTTGACACCTCGTCGGAAAACACCAAAATTGGCCGGTGTTGATGGATCTCCGGCGATGGAAAGAAAATGATTTGGAAGAGGACTCAAAGATGAAGCTAATGGTACCACTAAGTGCTAGAACAAAGCTCAAACGCGATCGAATTTTGGGGAAGAACACAATTGTTCGCGGATTAGGGCTCGTGAATTTGGATTGGAAAATTGAGTGAATTGGAAGGCCGATTGGGAGGGTATTTATAGGGATATTGGATCCTAGGATCCCCTAAACACGCTCCATGGTTAATTCCCTCCAATTGAAGATGATCCGATCCAATTTTTAAATTCTTCAAATCGGTTTCAATGGACGCGGTTAAGAATTGGGGGCAAAATCCCGTGATTCTCGTCGTCATTGAATCAAATTAAATGGGGTATTTGATACGTAATATACTAGTATTCAATTCCCAATAGATAATTGATCCAATCGGAATCCAATGGTGTCGGATTTCCGCCATTAAAGAGCTCAATGAGCTCGCGTTTCCAGTGCCAGAGGTTGAAGATGACAGGTTTTGGGTATTTACAATCGTGGCCCCCAACTTTTGGTTTGTGGCAAACATTCCCTCCACAACTTTTCATAAATTACAAAATTTATCCAAACTTAATATCTTTAATATTTTAAGTTTGTAATATTATTTTAACCCAAAATTAAAGAATAGAAAATTTTAACTTATGTTAAATAGGCTTAAGTTATTTTTCTTATAAATTTAACCATACTTAAATCTTTAACAAAAAATTGTTAAACTTAATTTAAATATTCTAAGTCAAATTTGATAAGTTTTATTTAAATCTAGAACCAAAAATATGTTAGAATAAATTTAAATAAATTCATAACTTAAAGTTGTAACAACTTATGATAAGAACTCTATTTTATTTTTATTTTTGGAATAATGAAACAAATACCAAAATTCCTTTATTTAGAAATAGAGTTGGAAAAATTACACAAATATCCTTACTAAAATTGAGGGTTATTATATTACTACCCCATAAAAAAACGTTTTGACCCCGAAACATAGGCCGAAAACAGTTCAGAGAAACGACTATGCATATCAGCTTCAGTCTCCTAGGTTTCCAAGTAACCTCATCGTCTCTAGACTTTGACCATAAGATCCTCACCAAAGGCACCACTTTGTTTTGCAGGTGCTTCTCTCGACGTTCTAAGATGCGCACGGGTCTCTCCTCGTAGGTGCCATTCGACTGAATCTCAATGTCGTCATAACTCATAACATGAGACTCATCCGACACGTACTTCCTCAATAGAGAAACATGGAACACATTATGTACTAGATGTGCTGACGGTGGCAATGCTAGACGGTATGCCAAAGATCCGACTCTATCAAGGATCTCAAATGGTCACACATAGTGAGGATTGAGCTTCTCACGCTTTCCGAACATGAACACACCCTTGGATGGCGATACCTTGACGAACACCTTGTCACCAACATCAAACTCGACATTCCTACTTTTCAAATCAGCATAAGACTTCTGTCGACTTTAAGCTATAAGCATCCTCTGTCTGATCAAAGCAATATCCGAGGCAGTTCTTTTGACCAACTCAGGTCCTAGCAAAATCTTGTCGGCATTCTCATCCCAACAGATTGGAGATCTGCACTTCCGACCATACAAAGCTTCAAATGGAGCCATCTTGATGGTGGAATGCCAACTATTGTTATACGGGAATTCAATCAGGCTCAAGATGTTCTCCCAACTGGTCGGACGATCCAAAACACAAGCTCTTAGCATGTCCTCGAGTGTCTGAATTGTCCTCTTTGACTGTCCATCCGTTTGAGGATGAAACGCGGTACTGAATCTTAACTCAGTCCCCATTGCCTTATGCAACTTTTCCAGAATCTCAACGTGAATCGGCCATCCCGATCCGATACAATGGTTTCGGGCATACCATGCAGACGAACGATCTCGTGTAATAACACTTCAGATAGCTTCCGGGTACCCCATGTTGACTTGATGGCCAAGAAATGAGCACTTTTCTTGAGCCGGTCAATGATCACCCATATTAGGGATGAGCTTTGATCCAAAACCGGGCCGGACTGAAAACTGAATTCGGAAAAAGTATGGACCAAAGACCGGACCAGAAAATACCGGTCCGGTCTCAGTCCCGGTCCGATCCACCTCGGACCGGTTTTGGACCGAATTTTATATTTTTTAAAAAATAAATTGAAAAATACTTTAATAAATTATATTTTAAAATTTATTTACTATTTATAGTACTATATTAATATAAAAATATATAACTACATTAAAATATATTTATACTATACATATAATTTAAATTATATAAGTATTTTATAATAATTTTTTTTTTTGAAAAAAATCGGTCCGGACCGGACCGGAACCGAAATTTCTGAAATCTCGGACCGAAGACCGGACCGGTTTTCATTCGATCCGGTCCGGAATGGTCCATAAACCGGTCTGGACCGAGTTATGCTCATCCCTTACCCATATAGCATCTTCCTGACCTTGTGTCTTCGGCAAACCCGTAACAAAATCCATTGCAATATCTTCCCATTTCCATTCTGGAACTAGAAGAGCTTTCAACTCTCTCCCTGCCCTTTGATCCTCGATCTTCACTTTCTGACAGGTCAAACATCTTACCACAAATTCTGCTACATCCCACTTCATGTTGGGCCACCAGAATTTCTTTATCAGATCTTTGTACATCTTGTTGGACCCTGGATGTACATAATAAGCTAAGGAATGGGCCTCTTTCATTATCAACTGACGAATGTTGTCACTATCGAGTACGCAGATCCGATCCTGAAACCAAAGTGATCCATCATCATGAATCACAAATCCTGGAGCTTTTCCATCCACAACTTCACTGTTTAACTTCACCAAGATCAAGTCATCAACCTGTCTTTCCTTGATTTGATCAAGCAACGTAGCCTGAATCTCAAGCATACTCAAACGTCCCTGTCGATGATCAAATAAGACCTCGATTTTGCACAATCCTTGCTGCAATTCTGTCTGAGCAGTGAGTCGAGCTACCACAGTCTCATGCGGCATCTTTCGGCTCAATGCGTCAACTACCTCATTAGCCTTTCCCGGATGATACAACAGTTCAATATCATAATCATTGAGCAACTCCAACCAGCGTTGTTGCCTAATGTTCAACTCCTCTTGCGTAAACACATACTTTATACTCTTGTGGTCTGTAAAGATCTGGCATTTGACACCGTAGAGATAGTGCTTCCAAATCTTCAGCGCAAAAACCATAGCGGCTAATTCGGAATCATGGGTCGGATAATTTGGTTCATAAGGCCTAAGTTGTCGAGATGCGTATGCAATAACTTTTCCCTTCTGCATCAATACACATCCCAAACTCTACTTCGAAGCATCACTGTAGACCACATATCAATCAGTTCATTCTAGCAGTGCTAGCACTGGTGCTGACGTCAGGCATTCTCTCAACTTCTGAAAACTGGCCTCGCACTTCTCATCCCATACAAATTTCTTGTGGACCTTGAGGAGCAATCCGGTCATGGGTAGAGCAATTTTTGAAAATCTCTCTAGGAACCGTTGGTAATAACCAGCAAGTCCTAAGAAACTGTACACCTCCTTCACATTCTGAGGTCACTTCTAGTCAGCTACCGCTTTGATCTTTTGAGGATCAACCATTACCCCTTTTTCATTAATCACATGGCATAAGAAAGCCACTTAAATCAACCAGAAGTCACACTTAAACAACTTAGCATATAGCTGATTTTGTCTAAGGATCGATAATGTGATGCGAAGATGCTCCTCATGAACTTCTTCATTTGGCGAATAGATCAAAATGTCATCAATAAACACAACCACGAACTTATCCAGATACTGATGAAAGCATGTCTGCATCAAATCCTTGAAAATTGTTGGAGCATTTGTATGCTCAAATGGCATGATTATGAACTCGTAGTGACCATATCTCATTCGAAATGCAGTCCTCGGAATATCCTCCTTGCGAATTCTGAGCTGATGATACCCACACCTCAAATCGATCTTGGAGAAGACAATAGCCCCTTGCAGCTGATCCGGAAGATCATCTATCCATGGTAACGAGTACTTATTCTTGATTGTGACCTTGTTCAACTCTCGATAATTGATGCACGACCTAAATGAACCATCCTTCTTCTTGACAAATAAAATCGGGGCACCCCAAGGTGACGCACTCGGTCTTATATATCCCTTCTCAAGCAGCTTTTCAAGTTGCTTCTTCAATTCATGCATCTCCACTGGAGCCATATGATAAGGTGCCTTGGAAATCGGCGTCGTACCAAGTTCAAGCTCAATATTAAACTCCACGTCACGATTCGGGGGCAATCGTGGAATTTCCTCCGGAAAGACGTCGGCAAATTCACATATGGTAGGAATGTTGTGTAACACGACTTCATCCTTTTTGGGCTTATCAGGGTAACACAAGTACCTGACACAACCTTGTTGAAGTAACTTAAACGCAGACATTGCGTTTACCAATTTCTTGTTATCGGCGTCATTACGACCCTTAAACGTGCACACACACTGACCCCTAGATGAAACTGTCACAGTCCTCGTATTGAAGTCGATTACCACCCCGTGACACATCAACCAGTCCATCCTGAGTATAATGTCGTATGGAGCCATGGCTATGCAGATCAAATCGGCTTCGAACTTCCGACCCTGAATGGTCACTGGAAATTCTGACAACCACTTGGTTCCGACTAGTTGTTCCCCATTGGGAAGAGTAACTACAAATGGTTCACAAGCTTCACTGCATCTAAGCCCTAACTTATTTACACAATTCTCATAAACAAAAGAATGCGTAGCACAAGAATAAAAAAAATATGCAGACCGACGTAAAATTTAGGTATAAAGTACCTTGAGCAACCAAAGCAATCAGTCCATCAGCTTCAAGCATTTCGTAGAGCCGCTGAACCTGGCTACTCGATGCTATCGGAGCCTTTCCGTTGTTCTGCACAGTAGACTGCGTAGCAGCACTCCCTGCAGGCCTCTATTGAGGTCAGTTATCCCGACTCACTGAACCTTGCTGGGACTCAGCCTCCTGATTTCTGCGCTTGGAACAGAAAGTTTGCAGATGTCCCTTCTTCCCACAAGTGAAGCAAGTTCTCTTCCCTTTCGTGCATTCACTGCTCTTGTGTCCAGGTGTTCCACAATTATAACACTGGACACGAATGCTGAGTTAAACCAGACTAGATAGTCTCAGTCTTAGGCCGACTCGACTTGTAGAAGTTGGACGGTGGAGTTGGACGATTGAAACCACCATTCTGCTACTGATTGTTGTTGTTATTCCCCGACCTCTATCGGTGGCGCTTCTTGGCTGACTCCTCCAAAGTCACTTCAAGCTTATAAGCATCATCGACATACTGCTCCAGCGTGGTACAACCATGATGCACCATCAATGGCTTGATATTTGGGCTCATCCACTCATGGAAATGCCAGATTTTCTGCTCTTCCATCGCCACCTCACTCCTAGCATTGTGCAAAAGGTGATTAAACTTGGCAGCTAGAGCAGTCATCTTCAACCCGTCAGTTTTCGGGTAAAGAAACTCCTTGTGCTTCTCCTCCCTCATAGCCCGAGAGAAGAAACGATCAGTCATCTTGGTCTTAAACATTGACCAAGTCAGCTCGGGATGATCAGCTAATCCCGTGATCTCCCACCATTCACTAGTCCCATCCTTCAATTGCAACGAGGCAATATGCACCTTTTCAGCCTCAGTGCACACAATATTCTTGAACAAACGCTCCATGTGCAGGAACCAGTAAGCCACCTTAACGGGTTCTCCAGTACCGCCGTATGAATCTGGCTTCATGGAATTGATTGCTTCCAGCGCGCGACCATAATTCCCTCCATCTTTGTGAGCATGCATAGGAGGCGCGACATTCGTTGGTTCCTCTGCATCTGGAACAACTTGGGGAATTGGATTTCCCTAGGCTGGTTGAACCATCGGCCTAACCATCTCCGTGACATCTTGCATCATGATCTGTCTTATCGCTTCAACAACAACATTGTCGAAAACGATTGGAGCCACAAGAAGATTTTGCACTCTTTCCCCTCCAGCCTGAGGGTTATTCTAAGGCGGAACATTCATTGCTAGGTTTTTGTGGGATCCAGACCCAGCTTCCTCCTCCTTATTTGTTGCAATGCCAATTTGGATCCGAGAAGCATTCCTTGATCTAGCTTCCTAACGTGCGGTGTTTCTAGTGTTCACCATCTGATTGTGTTTAAGTTTATTAGATATATACCAATCAAAAATTAAATTGCTAGTATTAAATACTTAAAGTGCAATAATCCAGATAGTCATCTAATAAACTTGTTCTTTTCTTCTAAAAGGAAACACAACACAATCCAACTATAATTCAAGAAACTCAGCAATGAAAAACATTAGGAGACTATTGCTCCATTATTGTTCAAAATGGGAAAAACACTAAAAGCAAAGCCCCTGAGGCACTACAAATCACATCTTTGAAGGGTCCCGAAACAAGTCTCTGTATTTCGTGGCCATTATCTTCCTCTTCTTAGGAGGCAGCTCTTTCCCGGACTAATCCGCGGGTTTCTTCGGTTCGGGTCCCTCGACTCCTCAGCTGGCACAGGTGGGTGGCAAAACATATCCAGAAATCCCGGTTGAAATTTTGAGGCTTTCAAACCATTGATGACGTCCCATTAGTCGTTGGAATGTTGACTCAAGAATGAGGGTTTCATCCTTCAAGTCGCCCAATGACTCCTTTCAGGTCCTCATGTGCTCAGCTAACATTGGGCTGTTCACCCGGACCTGTTGTGGCACAGTGTTGCCAGATGCAATGTGCGCTTCCCAAGGCCAAAGCTTTTCCCTCGTCTGCTCAGTTTTCTCATCAATCTGACGGATTGCCTCAGAAGTGGTCATCAAGTCAAACGATCCTAGAGCAATCGAGCTTCCCGGGACTAGAAGAGGAAAATACTCTGGAGTAGGCTCCACCTCTGCTAGAGGTACAATCAGGTCATATTCTTCCCACTCAACATTGGGAAAACCTTGCGCCTTATAAGCGGTTGGCGACATTGGGGAGTATGCCGGTGCCACAGTGTCGGGCATTGGCTTTGACCCGTACATCTCTTCCCAACTCTCGTAGTAGGGATCCAACGTTTCCTCATCCGACGAGATTTCCATGACGAAGGGTTGCTTGGACTGCACTTTCTCCTCGCTTTTGTACTCAAGATCCTCCATCGGATCCTCCTCCTCGGTGGCCTCAGCTACCACCACATCCTCAGCTTCCCTAGGTGGGGTGAGATCCGCCACTAGGCCGTCATTCTCGACCAACCCAACCGAATCAGGCTCAAACTTGATCGTCGGAGCGGTCTTAGATTTTTTCTGGGCCTTAAGCTGAGCTCTCGTAGAAACCATTGTCTGAAAAGAGACAAGGAGAGGTTAGAAAGACTTTCATATATAGAAATCGTACTTTCTAAAACTATGCATGAGTAGATAAAACTACTATTGCTGGCAGAAGTTTACAAGAAATTTTCACACAAACTTCTAAATCAAATACGAACTAGGACCGTAGTTTTCTATAATAACCGCGGTCCCGTTATGTTTTTTTTATAAAAAATACGAACTATGACCGCGGTTCTATATTGAACCGCAATAAATATTTATTTTTAAGAAAAAAAACCTTGGATTATATGACCTCTACAGTTAATAACAAATTACCTTGACGTTTTGTTCCGTAGATGCTTTAAAGTTCATCCTCCATGCAAGAATTCCAGTCTGAAAAAGGCCTTGGGAGATTTGTCTTGTTAGCATAAAATTGGCTAAAGATACTTGACATCACTTCTTATTCTTCAAACGGTCTGCTTGAGCATCATATCCTGATGTATTGGGAACAAGTGACCTCTCAAAACCACACTGCAGACAAACAGCTAGAAACGTAAGTTCAAACTTTAAAAGGTGTAAGGTTACATTGGATGTGTATGAGCAGTATCTCACTCTTATCATGTATTATCAAAACCATATTCTAAGATAAATGAAGTCATTTCAACAACAAAAAAAGATAGATGAAGTCATCTAATCAATGAAGCACGATATAGCAAATCATAGTCTTTATGCATGGGAACGATTTGGGTAAGTTATCAACATATTCTTACCTTATAAATGATATTTTGTTTTTACACTTTCACTTCCAATATAATTAAGCCATACCATCCAATGGTGCACTAATTTCAATTGACAAGATATATTACTTTCGATTTCTTTTTCTCAAGTTGTTTCTCCAGTTTTCTCCTTGCTCAGTGTTCACTATTCTGAACAAGCTGATGGATTTAAAAATGTTTGAAGTATAAGCAAATGTACCAAAATTACATCTAAGAGTTAAAAGATGTTTGTCCTTGGAGAGAATGGTGTCAGGACTTCTACAGACATTGCAGAAAACATACTCATCTTCAAGAAAACAAGATATAACAGTAACGGCTTTGGAAGACAAAAAAATTATGAAAAAAGTACACAAGAGATAGTTATTTTCATCTTATAAAAGAACTAACCATAAACTTACAAATTTCCTTAATATTCCTTCTACATTTTTTGGAGCATATCGCCCCCTAAAACAAACCTCAGTTGATGGTCGAAATACCCACTTGTCCTCACTTCAGCTAGCATGAAAGCCATAAAATGATCTGGCTGCCTGCGAAGTGGAGATGAAAATTAACATGAAATTCTGTTGAGTCATGCACATGAAATTCAAATAACATAACATAATTAAGCAACGAGAATTGACAATTCACTCACAAACAACCTGAGGGCAATCAAATCTCCTCCAACCTTTTCTGTTGAGTCATGCACATGAAATTCAAATAACATAACATAATTGGTGGGGTACCAAAAAACTAATTTTTTTTATTATATATTTAACATTGGGATTATCATGACTTTGCTAAGTGGAGATGAGAATTAACATGAAATTCTCCCTTCAGGTAACCTTGGAATGAGCCAGTCCGTTCATATATTCTTTAACACGGTGGCTTGTTCTTGTTTCTAGAGAAATATTTAGTTACGGTACCAAAAAGCATAGGTAATCATGCCCTAAGAATCACTGAAAGGCCAAAGGATGGTTTATATCCACAGAAGCACAGTTTCTAGAGAAATAATGAAATATAAATTACCAACATTTTAAGATTATCAAAAATAAGAATGCAATTGCATACTATTTTGCCAACTTCTAATCGTTTACCTTCTAGTCAGGCCGTCCATTGGGTTGTTTCAAACCGTCGAATAGAACAGGACCCACAAATTTTGGGAGGCCCATATTTTGTTTATATAGTATATTTTCATTTATAGTTGTATTTCTTTTCTTTTGGAAACTCGTCTTCTTTACACGCTTTTTGCAGCAGATCACAATTTTCCAAATCACTCTTAATGACAGGCAGTAAATTACGCTTCTCTAGATCACTCTTATTGACATAAAAGCACACTTTTCCACATCACTCTTAATGACAACAAATTACTCTTCTTGTCCTCTTTCCTAATTTTCTTCTCTTCACAATCCTTTAGTTTTCATTCACTCCGACTACAATCTCTGCAAATTGTGTTGAATTCCTTGTATTGAACGCCCTGGAGACCTTTTCAACATCTTGGTTAACTTTCTTCAAGTTTCCCCCCTTAATTCCATTTACCAAGTGATAAGTGCCCATAATTCAAACCCAATTGCAAAGCAAATTGGTTGCAAGATGCGTTTTTTAATTATTTCATCCATTGAGTAAGTTCAATTCCCTTTCCTTTACTCTTGATAATGTTAATTATAATATTTTGGAATGAATTTGGGGTTTTTAAAGTTGAATTCCGGGATAAGATATGGGAAACGGGTGTAGGAGATGGGTTGAATTATTTCCCATGTTCTGGGTTACTTGAATTCCATATGGTTAGCATACCACTGTTGATCAATGTTCAATCATGTTTTGTCTGCCGATAAGTTTTTAATATTGTTGTCTTTTGTGTGAATCTCCACTTTTGCTCTATTATTTAATTTTTCAAAATAAAGGTTGGTTAATCTTATGTTTCTCTGTTTAGTTTAGTTATGATTTATTAGTATTTGTTTGAGGTTAATTAGTTGTTTTATTGTTTTGAAACTGCAGTGCATTGCCCTTTTATAGGCGATTAAGGACGGGGAATTTGGATAAGCTGAAAAGTAAAAAATCAATTGGAATGATTTTCAGGTTCTTTTAATCCTTCTTGATTGTTATTATTATTGTCTTTGTATATTGTTCAAAATTATATTATCAAGGATTGGAAAAAATAAATCTGGATGTAAATACCTTAAAACAAGAAGATAAAATGAAAAAGTTAATCCAACTTCAGAAGGAGTTTTTTTTCTTAAATATGTTATAAATAAATTATAAATTACTTGTAAAATTTAAAATATAATGCTAATAGTTTATCTCGATGAAATAACAGTTCTATTACTATTATAGTAAAATATATATTACACGTTCGTACTCTTAACAATTTCTAGATATATTATTAGGGCTTTAAATTAATTTTGGCATAGGGCCACCAAAATGCATTGAACGGCCTTGCTTCTAGTTTCAAAAGAGTAGTTTTCATTCACATAATCTCTTGAAGTTGGGATTCTATAAGACTCATGAAAGGTGTTTGTTTTGTATCATGGTCAAGAGGCACAAAATAAAACAATAAAGAAAGTAAGTTTAAAGTATGTAATTATATATAGTAAACTTTTTTTTCTCTACACCAATAGTCGGATGACAACAAAATAACCATATTGAGTTATTATTTGTTGCAGAAAGTGTAATAACAACCCATCTTCTTTACGAAAAATGGAACAAGGTATTCCTTATAAATCCTAGGATACTACAATATCTTAGTTTTTGAAGTAAACCCCACCAAATAATTGTAGTTTAGAACTCTTAAAGACATTTTTATTTTAAGCTTTACTTAGGGCCTATAATAAAGAAGATGTTCACACCAATTTTTTTTTTGTTTTATAAAAACTCAAATAAACAGGAATGGTTTGAAAATTTTGTGTTTTAAAAACGTTTAGTTCTGATACCATAATTATAACACCCCTAAATTATCTTAGGAATATTACCGCTAGTAACCTCGAAACGCATATTCGAAATCACCCAAGACATACAGTATTGATCGCAATATACCAAATAAAGTAAATAATATTGACATTTAATAGGAAATTGTCTTACAAAATGACGTTGCAAAACAGGGAAACCATACATTGTATCAAAGTACACTGGAAGACTTAATAAAAACAAACAACATGATTATAACCTTAATCAAAACAAATAACAATTTATTCAAAGACAAAACGCGGCTGCCTTCAACGTCGTCTTTCCACGTCTTCTACTTGGGAATTTGTTCCTGATGTCTGTAAGGGACGGATGATACCAGCCAACCATGCAAGGAAAAGAGAAGGTTGGTTAGTCTAATGAAAGACTAAACTAGGGTTCAAGCAAAGTGGTTCTTGTGATTGTAACCGGTTACTATCATTGTCCCTCGAATAATAGTCGAAGAACGTTATATATCCCGGAAACTTTCACGGAATGAATGAAAGAGATATGAATCAAAAGAAGAATCCAAAGGAATTGAGTCTTATGGAAGTATGAATAATTGTTTGGGAACATTTGGTTTATCACACAAAGTTTTGAAAACGACTACTTGAATATTTGGGTCCTCGACCAACCACACCGCATAATGCGAATTCACATATGGAAGGGGGACTTACTTTAGATAAGAGTCTGGACGGGTTCCACGTTATACTTCTCGCCCGAGGGTATATTAACTATGTGCAATGAGGCACTTATCTTATAGAATTTCAAAACGTGCATTAACGTTAAGGCTTTTAATTTCCACAACCAGTCTCACAAAGAGATGTAGAATGGGATAAATCCCGAATATTGGCAATAGCTAAGTGCACCACCACTTATATAATATAAGGGTAGGTCGTGACCAAAAGTATAAAGGCAATAATCCTCTTAATACAAATTATAAAGAAACGGCTAAACCTTGCAAGGTAAATAGCGTTCCTATGAATACTCGTGCTAACTAGCATAAATATCCACACCAATTCACAACAAACCACACCAAATATTATCTAGAATCGTATAATAATATATATATAAGGGTCATAGCTAGCATATATACAACCTAATAATAAGGTTCATTTTACAACACTTTATACACACAAGTTCTCAACATCAACTTTTAGATTTTTATCCCAACTTAATAAAGACAACATTGTATTGTCAATTAAGTTTAAATGGAATAAAATAGCAAGAGCAAACCGCCACTTGCCTTGGATCAAACAGAAAGTTGAACGTTGTACGGGAGCGATTGCTTGCGAATAGCACTTAACCTCCTGTTTTGATTCCGTTCTAAAAGCCAATCCGAGACGTACCCAAATCACACAATAAATAAATTATATTAGATAATTTATTCAATATAACAATTTGAAGTATATCATGTCTCGGTTTTCAATTGAATTTATTTAACTCATAAATAAATCAATTTCAAGGTTTTTTTTATCAAATGATTAAAAATCAATTAGTTGTATATTTTGAATAATCACATCATAAATAAATTAATAAAATAATTTATTTATAATCTTAAAATTTTGTAGGTCAAAATATTATCTAAATGAATAATCAAAATTTACCCATTCATAATATAAGATAATATTATATAAATTATAATTAATTTAATTTTAAATATTCATAAAATCAAATTAATCCTAAAACAAATTTCCTTAATCTGGATTAATTAATTTAATCAAGATTAATCCAAATCAATCAAAATCAAACTCAAAATCGCGAATTTGGCAAATAACTCAAGCTCACCGGAACGAACTTGACACCTCGTCAGAAAACACCGAAATTGGCCGGCGTTGATGGATCTCCGACAATGGAAAGAGAGGACTTTAGAAGAGGACTCAAAGACGAAGCTAATGGTACCACTAATTGCTAGAACAAAGCTCAAACTTGATCGAATTTTGGGAAAAAACACAATTGTTCGCGAATTAGGGCTCGTGAATTTGGATTGGAAAATTGTGTGAATTGGAAGGCCGATTGGGAGGGTATTTATAGGACTATTGGATCCTAGGATCCCCTCAACACGCTCCCATGGTTAATGCCATCCAATTGAAGACGATCTGATCCAATTTTTAATTTCTTCAAATCGGCTTCAATGGACGCAGTTAAAATTGGGGCCAAAATCCCGTCATTCTCGTCGTCATTGTTGTCATTGAATCAAATTAAATGGGGTATTTGATGCGTAATATGCTAGTCTTCAATGCCCAATAGATAATTGATCCAATCGGAATCCAATGGTGTCCGATTTCCGCCATTAAAGAGCTCAAAGAGCTCGCGTTTCCAGCGCCAGAGGTTGAAGATGACAGGTTTTGGGTATTTACAATCGTACTAAATCTTAACTCAGTCCCCATTGCCTTATGCAACTCTTTCCGGGTTCTCGACATGAATCGGCCATCCCGATCCGATACAATTATTTTGGGTGTACCATGCAGACGAACGATCTCGTGTAAAAACACTTCAGATAGCTTCTGGGTTCCTTAGGTAGAGTTGATGGCCACGAAATGAGCATTTTTCGTGAGTTGGTCAATGATTACCCATATAGCATCTTTCTCACCTTGTGTCTTCGGCAAACCTATAACAAAATCCATTGCAATATCTTCCCATTTCCATTCTGGAACCGGAAGAGGTTTCAACTCTCCCCCTGGCCTTCGATGCTCGATCTTCACTTTCTGATAGGTCAAACATCTTGCCATAAATTTTGCTACATCCCATGATGCGTTCCTGCCTTCGGATGCCGGATCTAGGTCTTGGTGGTGAGTCGCTCGAAGGGCTTGAGGTTCACGTAGCGAATGATGGAATACGAGGGGAGTGTCGCGACACGGCGAAGGTGATGCGATGAATGAAATCTCGACACGCGAACGGTTGAGCGCGATGAATATCACGAAACGTTAGCGGTGGCGAGCGGTGGAGGATCTGGATCACGGCCTCAGGACTAGGCATGATGAAGGATAGGGCTCGACGGATTGAGCGTGGCCGTAGCGTCGGCGGCGGAGTGAAGGAGGTGAGAAGATAGATTAGGGTGTTGACGTCCGATCAAAGGAAGGAGGCAATGGCACTCAACTTAAGCTTTGATTAAAAATAGACGTAACCTAATACACGAGGCTGAGATGGCCTTATATAGAGGTCACGTGACTCGGATGGGCCGAGTCTCGTATAATGGGCTAGCCCACTCAACATGAGTGGAGCACACGCCCGAAATAGAAAACTACTAAAAATAGTAACTTCTAAAAACAGATAGTGGCAAAACTAGAAAAGTCTAAAATTAGTAAAAAGAAACTCTAAATGGTATTGATAGGCTTCGTTGACGCGGTGCCGATGGTGACGAGGAGCTTGAGAGAGACCGCGATCTCGGGCGTGCCTTGGCTAGCGACGATGCACATGATCAACGATTGTGTGGCGTTGGCGATGGCCTTGGCACGCGATCTTGTCATGGGCCCTTGTGAGCGGATGCTCATGGCTTCCTCCTCCTTAGCTGCAATCATGGTGGGAAGGGGCGCACCACCCTTTTCCACTTGGCTGTGAAGCATCCTCGCTTCACCATCATCGAACTCGGGCTCCACATAAGGCTCTAAGTCGGCGACGTTGAAGGTCGCGTGGACACCGTAGTCGGCTGGTAGCTCGAGCTCGTAAGCATTGTTTCCAATTGCCTTCACAATGCGAAAATGACCATCGCCGCGCGGCGCTAACTTGGATTTGCGCTTGGCTGGGAAGCGTTCTTTGCGGAGATGCACCCACACCATGTCTCCAGGTGAGAAGATGACATGGCGGCGACCGCGGTTGTGTTGTGACGCGTACTAAGTAGCACGGCGTTCCAGCTGCTCGCGTCTTCTGCGATGGAGTTCCTGGATCTGCGCGGCGTGGGTGGTCGCGATAGTGTGCTCATTGTCCTTGAGTGGTCGTGGTAGCATGTCCAGCGGTGTCAAGGGGTTTCTGCCGTAGACGACTTTGAATGGGGTGAGCCTTGTCGCGGAGTGCCTAGACCTGTTGTAAGAAAACTCAACAATAGCAAGTACGTCTTCCCAACGCCTGGGGTTAGCCTTGAACATGGTCCGGAGGAGGGCTCCTAGTGTTCGATTGGTCACCTCGGTTTGGCCAATAGTTTGGGGGTGGTAGCTAGTGGAAACATGTAGTTTTGTACCTAGCTTTCCCCAAAGAGTTCTCCAAAAATGCCCCACAAATTTTAGTGTCCCTATCACACACAATAGACCTAGGGATCCCATGCAATCGTACCATATTCTCAAAAAATAACTCGGCAATGTCACTAGCATTATGGGTGGTCTTACACGCAACGAAATGGGCCATTTTGGAAAACCTGTCCACAATAACAAATATGGAGTCCCTACCCCGATGAGAGAGAGGCAAACCTGTAATGAAGTCTATTGGGCCCAAACTTACTGGTTGAGCATATCTATTTCAGAGTAGCAACTGCATCGTACTAGTATCTGGTTGTGCTAGTCTTATGCAGAAGAGAATTGATTTACATTCTAGGGTAAAAGCTGGTTGTTTTATGCTAGAATTGTATCCAACTATGTTCCTATCCGTAAGGCTGCTGTTAAACTGAATCTTGATAGTTTCAGGGTTGTTTAATTAGTTAGTGCTAATAGTATCTGGTTGTGCTATTAGTTATATCTGAAAAGGAATTGGAATCACCATTGCATGAGATTTTGAATGAGTATCTATGATCAACTTGTCATACGAATTGTGGATGTTGTTTGACTAAGTGCTTTTCCCATCACTGATTTCACAACTCTTTCGCTTGTTTACTTTTGCATGCTTAGATTACTTAAACTCACAAAACCCCCCTTTGGTTACTTTGGTTTGACATACAAATTGCATATTAAGATAGAATTCGTCTCCCTATGGATTCGACCTGTACTTACCTAGGACTACGGTTTAAGGTTTGTTTGGATATTTTGCATAACAGTTTTTACACGACGAAAGCCTGTTATCATACACGATTGGCCTCTTCTCCTGGTGCAGGACGCCGCCAATGCCTACATTTGATGCGTCGCATTCAATCTCAAAGTGTTTGTTGAAGTCTGGAAGTTGGAGAAGGGGTGCGTTGCACAGTGCATCTTTCAACGCGACGAAGGCCTTCGCGTGGTGCTCCAACCAAATCACCGCGGCGCCCTTCCTTGTGAGCTCATGTAGTGGCGCGGCGATGGAGCTGAAGTCGCGGACAAACCTCCGATAAAAACCTGCCAATCCAAGGAAGATGCGTACCATGGTTGGAGTTGTAGGCGTCGACCATTCCCGGATTGCCTTCACCTTGTCTTCATCCACGCGCAGGCCATCTTTGGAGACCACATAGCCCAGAAAGTTAGTGGTGTCGGAGCAAAAACGACACTTGCCGAGGTCGGCATACAATTGCTCACGTCTCATACACTCTAACACAAGCCTAAGGTGCTCTACATGCTCATCAAGACTACATGAATACACCAAAATGTCATCAAAATAAACCACAACAAATTTGCCCAAAAATTCCCTCAAAATGTGGTTCACCAACCTCATGAACGTGCTCGGGGCGTTGGTGAGTCCAAAAGGCATGACGAGCCATTCATAAAGCCCATATTTTGTTTTGAACGCGGTCTTCCATTCATCACCTTCCTTCATGCGGATTTGGTGATAGCCGCTCTTCAAATCAATTTTGGAGAAGAGGGTCGCGCCGTGGAGCTCATCTAGCATGTCGTCGAGGCGCGAAATGGGGTGCATGTACTTCACCGTAATTTGATTGATGTCGCGGCAGTCAACACACATTCGCCATGACCCGTCTTTCTTGGGCACTAGGATCACTGGCACGGTGCAAGGGCTTAAGGATTCCCTCACGTAGCCTCGATCCAGAAGTTCTTGCACCTGGCGTTGCAACTCCTTGGTCTCCTCAAGGCCGGCGCGGTATACGGCTCAGTTTGGTAGCGAGGCACCAGGCACCAAGTCGATTTGGTGCTCAATGACACGCAATGGAGGAAGGCCTTGCGGAAGCTCCGTTGGCAACACCACGGTAAACTCGTCGAGTAACGCGGCAATAGCCAATGGAAACGGATCGGCGATGGGCGCGCTGTGCAAGATGGGAGTTGGCACTAGCAAGAAGCAGGGTGCCTTTCCGTTCAAAGTGGCAGTAAGGTCGCTTGGTCGTGCGAGAAGCAATTAGTCTCACAATGACCCTGCAACGCGGGGCTCTTTGGCGCAATACTCACACTGTCCACGCAACGCGTTTTGTCCTTAGGCGCGGTGTTGTTGGCTACGTGGTTAGTATTGAGAGAAGCATTGTTGTGGCCTAAAAGAGTACGCGACTTCTTGTTTCCAGTGTTTGGGAGCGTTGAAGAATCGCCAGAATTGGGGTTGGATTGCGGCGGCATGGCCTCGGTCGCGGCTGATTCGATAGCCTTCTGACGATCTCGCTCTACCTGATCCTGTAAAATCTCATGGGGAGACATGGGTAAGAGGGTGACGCGCTTCCCGTGGTAAGTAAACACGTAAGTGTTTAAATAGCCATCGTGAAGAACGCGCCTGTCGATTTTCCATGGGCGTCCCAACAAGAGATGCGTGACGTCCATCGCAATGACATCACATAGAACCGAGTTCGAATACTGCCCAATGGAAAAAGAGATAAGAAATTGACGAGTGACAGTGTTACCTGAACTCGAAGAAATCCACTAGAGTCCATAGGGCTGTGGGGTGAGGCGTGGTCGACAGGTTGAAATGGTTGACCACCTTCTCATTGATGTTGTTGTAACAACTGCCCCCATCGATGATGACACTCAGGGACGCCGTCTTGACCAGGCAACGCGTGTGGAAGAGGTTCTCGCGTTGGTCGACCAGAGTGGCCTCCTTGATGGTGAGGATACGGCGCGTGACAAGGCTGAGAGGCGTGCCGTCATGGAGCGCAGCGGCTTCACACGTTGATGTGTTTCGGTCTCCCAAAACACAAGTCAGAGCGGATCTAGGTAGAAGGCGGATGAACAATCTTGCTCACGGAAGGAATCAAATGTTTGCTGAACGAAACGGATCTGTCGCATGGAAATCCGCGGTCGCGGAACTGGATCCGCGGTTGCGGTTTTCGTTCTATTACTGCATTTGCAAAGTCTCAAAGGGGGGTCGATCGAGGGATCTCGGCTCGGGCCGAGAGCCACGTTGGTTCGAAGGGGTTCATATTCAGTGATTGGGTTCGATTATGGTTCGATCGTGGGGTCGGGAGTGGTTAGGAAGGTTCGGTGAAGGCTTAGTTGAATGAGCTAGACCTAGGGGGCGGGAGCTTGGCTCAACGGCGACGCTAGGTTTTTACTCTCAAATCAACTTATCATTAATTAGGTTTAAGGTTGGCTTATATAGCAGCCAAACAAAGTTCTTGCCCTAATGGGCCTAAAACATAAATGGATCGGCCCTCTTGGCACAAGAGAGGCCCGACATCCAAAAATAGAAACTATCTAAAAACGGAAACATCTAAAAATAGTAAGTAGTAAAAACGATTTCCTTCCAAACTTAGAAACATTCTAAGAATGGAAATTGCTAATAAAGGAAACTGCAAAATACCGAAAAACTGCTAAAAATAGTAAATGTCTCAAAATGTCTCAAATAACTCAGATGACACTTGTAGTGCCACGTGAAGTCGTGATCGGGGTCACATCACCCTCCCCCACTTGGCTGCGAAACGTCCCCGTTTCGCTAATGTCGCGGTCCGGGGGCTCATGTGGAAGCAAGCCATCGTGGTCTATAGGGGCGTGAGGGCTGTCTGTGATCATCGTGTTGGCGGTAGTCCTTGTGTACTCATCCAATGCTGCTGCGCTCCTTCCAGGTCTAGCACGGTTGGCAGGGCTGTGTCTCAACGTCGGATCCGGGTGCAGGTCCAAAGCATGGTCAATGCTGGGAGCGGGTGGAGGCTCATCCGGGGGGATATCATCAAAAACCTGCAATAAGGGAAGTACAACAGGGGATAAGGCATAGGGGTTCTCCAATAAAGAAAGACACGCATGAGAAGAAATAGGAGAACGTCCCTGACAAGTAGTAGTAGACGCGCGGGGTCTAACGAGCAAAGCGCGTGGCGGAACGCGGCTTCGGATAGTTGATGTTTCTGGAACAAGGCTCAGACGCAATGCCGCGGTCGCGAGAAGGAGGGCCACGGTCGCGGTTTCTGGTGTAGATGTGGGAGCCAATAGTAGATATTCTGCGGTCGCGGAAAGGAGGAATCCACGGTAGATGTGGGAGCCAATGGTAGTCCACGGGCGCAGTTCTGGCATCAGAAGCTGGGGCGAACAAGGAGGAATCCACGGTCGCAGAAAGGGTGGCCGCGGTCACGGATGTTGATGTAGAAATTGGGCTCGTCAGTTGGAAAACCGCAATCACGGTTGAATGTGTCGCGGTCGCGGTTGCGGCTTCTATTGTCGCTCTCTGAACAAGTTCGCGACACTGCTCGTCTTCTTTCTTTGCGTGGTTCCTCTCCACATGGTCGCGTATGATTTCCTGAGGCGTCAAAGGGAGAAGAGTGACTCGCCTACTGCCATTTTCGAAGATGTAAGTGTTGAGGAACCCACCATGTACCGTCTTCCTATCATATTGCCAAGGTATACCAAGAAGAAGATGAGTAGCATCCATAGACACAATATCACATAGAACAATATCATGGTATTGACCAATTTGAAATGGGATGCGGCATTGCCTGTGTACCGCATCGCCATTACCTGCAGAAAGCCATTGAAGACCATATGTGTAACACCCCCAAAACTTAACCCTTTTGGAAAGATATTACCGCCAGTGACCCCAGTGTTCCTTACCGAGATCACCCAAGGCTTTATCAAATAAATACAATTTATGAAATGCAATTGATACACCAAGATCAAGCAATAAATTCCAAAACATAACATTGTTGAGGAAACAAGAGTTACGGGATTACAACCCAATCCCGAATAGGCCAAACACAGAGTTCAAACAAAGTACAGCGGAAGACAAATAAAAGATTTTACAAACGGGGTTGTGATCGTGATGATCACCTGCCCAAGGATCTCAACCTGATTAAAAGCAATTATTAAAACATCCAAAAACAACCGTCGTCTTTATAGTCAATCTAGTCTCCTCAAATCTTCACTCTATCTGATGTGCCGAATCGAACGGATGACACCAGCCCACATGCGGAGAACAAAGTTCGTGGGTTAGTCTACTTGAATAGACTAGCAAGGGTAAAAAGCAGAATGGTTCGAGTGATCGTAACCGTTTACTATCATTGTCCCTCGAATAATAACCGAAGGGACGATACATAACCCGGCACTTTCACGGAATAACAACAAGAGGTATGCATGAGAGAAGATTCTGGAAGACTTCATCTTCACAGAAATTGACTCGAAAAGAGACTCCAAGAGATTGAGTCTTTAAGGAAAAATGACAAATCTGGAATGATTACAGGATCAAACAACAATGATTTAAAACTGACTGAGATGCTTCGGTTCACGACCAACCTCATCGCCTACAGCGAATCCAGATTGGAAAGAGAACGTACTACATTCAAGTCAAGACGAGTTTTCCTAGCTGCACTGAACTTAGCTGCACTACTCGCCCAAGGTATATTAATCATGTGCACTCGGGCACTTATCTTATTTAATTCCAAAACGAGCATTACGTTATAAGCTTTTACATCTCCACACAAGAGATATCGGATCTCCTCACAAGAGATATCGGATCTCCTCACAAGAGATATCAGATCTCCTCACAAGAGATATCGAAGGGATGAACCCTGGAAGATTTGGCACTAGCGAAGTGCGCCTACCCTGTGAAAGGGTATGGTCATGACCAAAGAGAAAGTATTGGGGATGAACCACCAAGTACCAGTTATAAAGAAACAGCTAAACCCCCTCAAGGTACATAGCGTTCCTAGCCACTAGTGCTAACTAAACAGTACAGCACAACAACCGTTACTGGATAAATCCACATAAAGGCCCGAAAGGCGATCACAGATAATAGCGTTGTTCTAACAGATATACAACCTATTATATGATTTTCAAAATAGTTTAACAAAACCGTTTCCAGACAAACAGAATATTCATTCCAAATTAATTACTCAGATAAACTACTGATAATTAATGTAAATATGGAACGAATGAGCAAGAGCGAACCGCCACTTGCCTTAATCCGCAGAGTTTGAACGAAGTCTAACGACGGGATTCCGGGCTCGACACAGAGACGAATCTGCCAACTCCGGTACCTTCGGATCGACCCATACAGAAACCCTAAGTTAGATTCGACAAACAACAATACCGATCTACGAAAGAACGAAAGGAATTGAAGGAAACGAAACCCGAACGAAGGCTACGGAAGCCAACACCAACAACCCGGCCAACAACAACTCGCCGGCGGGCGCCACCACAATCACGGCGGGCGCCGCCCAATTCATGGCGGGCGCCGTTCAACCACGGCGGGCGCCGTTCAACCACGGCGGGCGCCGCTCAACCACGGCGGGCGCCGCTCAACCACGGCGGGCGCCGCTCAACCACGGCGACTGGCCTCCTTCATCACGGCGGTCGCCGTTCACCACGGCGGGCGCCGTCTCATGCCGACGGTCGCCGTGTTCCTCACGGCGGGCGCCGTCTCATGACGGCGGTCGCCGTCTTAGAGCCGGCGGTCGCCGTGATCCTCGCGGCGGTCGCCGTCGCGAACGAAAACAGAAATACGAGAGGAGAAAACTCACCCTCGACGATCGATTTGGCTCGTCTTTCGCCTTGCTTGGTTTCTAGGCTTCTAAGGGCCTCCCAAGCTTCCCCTTGGCCACCGAGAACGACACTAAACGAGCTCCGACGATCCACTTAGAGCCTTCTCGAGAGAGAGCGTTTTCTTTGAGAGCGTTTTTGAGAGTCGAGAATCTGAGAGCGCTTCCGCGTCTTTCGCACCCTCTTCCACCCTCACCCAACACCTCTATTTATAGAAGAAATTAGGGTCCTTGCCTCTTGGACAATATCCAAACCCTTTTGCCCCTTGGGCAATGGCTCTTGGACAAAAACCTTTGGATAAAGAATCTTGTACTATTGCCCATTAGATAACAACTCTTGGGCAATAAACTTGTATCAATCTTAATCCGCGTTAACGAAAGTCGTACACGAACGAGTATAAACTCCCAACACACCTCGACTGTATAATTCTTCACTGAGAAAAATATTACAAATACAGAGCACATTACAGAATGTCTTAAGCTCTCAGAATTAAATCCGACGTACCAAACGGACGTTCGGGAAAAATCCATAATTCCCAAAATAGCCTTATAAAATTACGGGGTATCACAATATGGCTTTGGGTGATGTGACCATGGTCATGACTTCACACGGCACTACGAGTCCCATCTGAGTTATTTGAGACATTTACTATATTTAGCAATTTTTCGGTATTTTGCAGTTTCCTTTATTAGCAGTTTCCATTCTTAGAATGTTTCTAAGTTTGAAAGGTAATCTTTTTTAGTACTTACTATTTTTAGATGTTTCTGTTTTTAGATAGTTTCTATTTTTGGATGTCGGGCCTCTCTTGTGCCAAGAGGGCCGATCCATTTATGTTTTAGGCCCATTAGGGCAAGAACTTTGTTTGGCTGCTATATAAGCCAGCCTTAAACCTAATTAATGATAAGTTGATTTGAGAGTAAAAACCTAGCGTCGCCGTTGAGCCAAGCTCCCGCCCCCTAGGTCTAGCTCCTTCAACTAAGCCTTCACCGAAACTTCCTAACCACTCCTGACCCCACGATCAAACCATCATCGAACCCAATCACTGAATACGAACCCCTTCGAACCAACGTGGCTCTCGGCCCGAGCCGAGATCCCCCGATCGAACCCGCTTCATGACTTCACAAACGCAGCAACATAACGAAAACCACGACTGCGGATCCAGTTCTGCGACTGCGGATTTCCACACGACAGATCTGTTTCGTTCAGCAAACGTTCGATTCCTTCCGCGAGCAAGATTGTTCGTCCGCCTTTTACCTAGATCCGCTCTGACTTGTGTTTTGGGAGACCGGAACACATCAACTGGTATCAGATTTCAAGGGTACAAGGTTGATCTTTTCTTTCTCGCTTTGTTCTCACGTTCAAAATTCAGTATTTCCTTTGCTTCCGCTATCGTTCCTTTCGTTTGTTTAGTTTGTTTCAATTTTTGTTGTTGTTGTTGGTTGCCCCCAACAATCCCCTACCCTATGTTGATTTTGTGGCTTCCTAAGTCCTTGTTTAAGACCGAGAGATTAAAAAAAAAAAAAGATTTTTTGTGAGAAACCCTAACCCTAGTTGTGGACTTTGCTTGCCTTAAATCATATTCATCTTGCATATTTGGTTTGCTAAAGTTCTTGATTATTGTTTGAAATTTCTCTATTGTTATCTCCTAGTTTTTATCCAAAATTACTTCTTTCTAGTCTCTACATCAATTGCTCATCGTCTACACTAAAAACTTGTGTCAATTAAAAGAAAAACAAGAACAAGGCATTCGGTAATAAAAAAAAAAGCCACCGAATTTGGAAAATCACAAGCCTCAGGCGATCTCGGCGAAGCCGATTCACTATTGACACAGGTCCATTACACTTATCCCACCGTATTCTTTCTCTGTGGATTCTAGGATTTGCATGTTGGAATACTTCTTGCGTAGTCATTTTCTTTTGGCTTCTGAATTGTGAGGTTTGTATGGTTGTTGTGTTGGTTTAGTCCACACTGAGTCAGCCTAGCCACTCCGCCCTCACGGCGTTACCCAGATTAGTGACCTATGTGAGACTTTGTGGGATTGATTTGATCTAGTTTGTCCTTTGTTTTTTGTTCCCTTTTGTGTTTGTTTCTGCTCTTTCTGCGCTTGTCAAGGTGTCTACAGGGACAGATATTGACGACACACCCGCCCCTCGCCAGGCCGCTGACGATGCTCATGCCCGAACGTTGGAGGCGATGCTTGCAACGCTAGCTGAAATAAAGCAGGCCCACACGGTCCTAACCGCGAAAGTAGATACACTCGTAGCGAACGCTGACAAGCACACCGCGACCGCGGTACAATCCGTGACCGTGGCTCAACACCTCGCACCCGCGGTTCTTCCAGTACCTCCTGATATCGCAACGGTGGATCCCCTGTTGGCTCCCGCGCTCACTTCCGACACCACGAGACGGCTCGACAAAGGCAAGGGCGTGATGCCCTCTAGTTCACAGCTCCAGCCGGGTCTTTGTCGCTTGGATTCCATGATTGAGTCCTAGAAGGAGGACCATGGCTTTAACCGATACGAGACCCAATGCTCGCCAGCGGATGACTTCGTCTACGACTCCGCCGAACACGAGTCCCCCACCACAGACTTGGGTCTCCAGCCCTACATCGACACCACTAACCGACGTCAGCGTTTCGCGACCATGCAGCGCGAGGAGGCACGCCAAGATGCCTTCTTTGAGAGCCGACGAGACGCAGCTCGTGGCAACACCAGCGGACGGGGACCATAGACGACGTCGACCCGTCCTACCACCAGCCGTGACTCAGGGACTATTTCCTGTACTGCACCTTCTAGGTACGTGTTTTAGGGCGAAAGGATCGGACGACCTAAATTGCCTTAGACGGGGTAACTAGTCGATCGGGTGATAGAGAACAATCCAAACCAAGTAGATAATTGACAAGCAAAGAATAAATGTAGAATAGTGAGATGATTTTATTAGATAATATATTGATCGGATCGAATCGAGATACAACTTATCGTAGTTTAGACCGAGTGGTCGTGTAGGACTCGACCGATGACTTTTAGGTGGCGACCGGTGGAGAGTAAGCGCAGATGATTGCTAGAGAGCTAAGCGGGCAGCGTAAGTGTTGTTCTGATTCGTTTGTGAGTCAGGATGCTTGTGTGTCTAGCGTTAATGTGTTCGTATCCTCTTATCTTCTTCGTCGTCCAAATATGGTAAGTTCTTTTCCATTGTGACCGTTGTGTTTTTCTAATATCTTCGTCTTCAATGCCGGGAGCAATGGCAAGGATTATGCCATTTAATTGTTGCAATTATAGTGGTTTGAATGCTGTTGACGTTGCGTGATCTGGGCATTAAATGTATGGCGAGATTCTCGCGATCCTGTCGGAGGGCATTCGACCAGAGAAGCTTTGTCGCCTCCTCTGGGCCTTCTCCTTTGTTCTTCCGATCTGCAATGGGCTTGGGCTCGATTCACTTGATCCATCTTCTCCGGGGATGCCAGGCCCAACAATAGCCCCAAGTTGCCTTGGGTTTTCGGTTTAGGCAAGTAAAACGGAATCCGTGGCAACTTCTCTAGATACGATATCCTTTTTTGGCGCGTTTGCTCAGGGCTACGTGGCGCGTGATCGGGGCATGATACGACGCCTCTGTAAATCTTCGCTTCCCTCCATAAATTCAGAGCAGAGGGAATCAATTAGTCTTCATCCCATCTTCCTTTGCAAGTTTCTTCCGGTAAGCTTCTCGGTCTCTTTCGCCATAGTTTTCTGATTTCTCTAGTCATAGCTCTTTGATCTCTCTCTCTTTCCATTCTCGAAATGGTTTCCATCGAGGCTTCCGAGTCATCGAAGACTCTTTCCGATTCTCGTGAAGGCGAAACTCCTCCTCGTTTCATTTTGAAGGAGTCGGATGCATTGACTAGCACTTTGTCCTAGGCGGAGCTGGATCAAGTTCTCCAAGTCGGAGGCTTTCCACCGGAGACGGTCGCCAGGTTGCCTCATCCAGACGAGAGGGCTGATGCGCGTTATGAAGGATGGATTTGCTTCTACGCATACCCGTTTAGAATAGGGCACAAATTTCCTTTCTCTCCCCTTGTCAGGGATTTTTTAGCCACTTTGGCGCTGGCGCCATGTCAAGTAATGCCTCAGGCGTGGAGAGTTCTTAGGGTTTTAGACCTTGTGAATGTTCAAACTGGGGCCGATTTTGATTTTGACGCTCTGTGGTATAACTACTTTATTGGGTCGAAGAGTTCCTGTCGCGTTCAGTTGCGTATCCGACATGGTCGGATGCCTTTGGTGCAGAGCCCTGATGTCAACGACCGCGGATGGGGGTCGAAGTTCTTTTTCGTCGAACGTTCTTCTTTGGAGAAGGAGGGAGAGTGTCCGTTTTTGTTGACGGAGTGGCGGATCGATAGTATGTATTTGTCTTCTCTTTCGCGTATTTTATGTGTCTTAACTCTTGCCTTAACTTTTCTTTTTTGTAGTCCCCGAACCAGAAGATCTAGAAGTGAGTAGCCGGTCGGAAGGCTTGTCGAAGATTGTCCTTGAATATCCCGCGTCTGAAAGAAAGTTTGTGAACGTCAACCTGCTGTCGACGACTCCTGCCTCTCAAGACGACATGTCGAATGTCTCATCGTCTCGTGCAAAAGGTAGATTCTTGACTCCAGGCGTCTTTCACTATTTTTCATTTTGTCGTGTACTTTAGGATTTCTCCCTTTTTGTTGTTCTGTCGTGTCAGGTTCCCCTGGTGGTTGATCGAGTGCTCGTTTGAGGGTGGCGTCAGGGAAAAGTCTGATCGAGCAGAGGAAGGCGATGGCCAAAGCCGCGTCAAGCAAACCGGATCTGGTGGATCTGACGGTTCCAGTCAAGACTGGATCTAAGAGGAAGGCGAGCGCTCGCCTTGAAGACGTCAAGGTGGAGGACATCCCTAGGAAAAAGAGTGCGACTGCTGAGGGGGTCGGCAAGATCGGTGTCGTCGGACAGTCGATCGCCGACCTTTTTCGCGCTTCGGACCCGACTTTGAAGTCGGAAGTTAAGGATCTCTCCCCTCTAGACTGCATTGGTGAAGCGGGATGCTCCGCGTGGAGGGTGAGTTGCCCTTTGTTCTTGTTTTTATGTTTCTTTTTGCTCGATTGCGTTTCTTGATTGTGTTTTTGTGTTGTCGTGTGTCTTTCTGTTAGGCCTTCCAGTATTTCTTGGGAGCTTACTCCGGTGTTCAGGCGATGCTTGTCAAGGCTGAGGATAGGGCTGCTAGGTCAGAGTCCGACCTTGCGTCTTTGAGGACCAAGCTGGAGGGAGCGGAGAGTCGCTGCCGTGAGACTGAGCGTCGCCTCACCAGGGAGCTGAAGAGCAGTCAAGAAGAGCTGGTCGCAAGTCGGAGGGAGTTTGAAGAGTGCCGATCAGGCGTTGAGGAGGAGGTGAGGCGGGCTCGCATTGCCGATGGCCAAATTGCTGGTGACGTTGGGGCTTTTTATGCGGTGAAGTCGCGCATCGAAATGATCGAGGAGTTCAACGAGGGCAAGCATGAGCTCTGGGACCTGAAAGCGGAGAAGGAGACTCTGGACTCCATGTTCCCAAAGGGCGATCCTGGTCAGGAGCTGTTTTGCTTAGCCGGCGTCGGAGAGGAGGCCGTGGATTAAGGCGGCGATGAGGACGAGGCCCATCTTGGTGATGTCGAGCCGACTGATGAGATAGCTTCTCTGGAGCCAGCCCCTGCGGAAGGTAATGCCATTGCTCCCGACGCTTGATTTGTTTTCTCCGCGTAGTATGACTTTCTTTGCCCCACCTGTGTGTGGGTTTGAATATTATGTGTTTTGGCGACCCGTCCACCATCGCGGGTCGCATGATATTTCTGAATGACCGTCGTTAAAAGTCCTATAGATGTGTAGGCAAACAATGTGTTTTGGCGACCCGTCCACCATCGCGGGTCGCGTATTTGTATAAAGATGCTTTTATTTTGATGCAATTGTATTTTTACATATAGAGTCGTATGCTAGTTCATTTCGTACATGTTCGTCGGACCTTCAAGGAAGTTGTCGATGACGTTTTGTATTTCGTGTATGTTGGTTTCACCCGTATGCTCCGTCGAGTGGGGTTTCACCGTGTGTATGTATGTAGAGCAGGCCTACGATGTGTTTGTGTATGTGTTAGTCATGACATTATGCCGGGGAGGTAAGCAATATGTTTTATTGCGTAAATATAATAAGGTGTTATACCTTATGTTTTGTGTAAGGCATGCGGTGTGCCGACATGCCTGTGTTGTCATCTCCCCGTGTTCCGATCGATCGTGTAATATAATGTAAGCGCTTTTTTTTTGCGGATGACAGGATCCAATGTAAATGTTGTTCTGCATTTGTGTTTTTGTAAGGAGGAAGTCTTCGCTTAGTGTCAGATGATGATATGTAAAAGGAAATAGCGATGTACATGCGACAACATGCGGTATATATGCGACATGTAGCAATGTATATGCGATAGCATGCGATTTGTATGCGACAGATAGTAATGTATATGCGATAGCATGCGATTTGCATGCGATTTGTATACGACAGATAGTAATGTATATGCGATGTATAAGATTTGTGTGATGTTTTACCTCATTGGTTCAGAAATGGTAGAGTTTTAGATGTGTTGCGTTCCAACTCCTCGGGATCGGTCGTCCGTCTTTATCCTTTAGCTGATATGCTCCCTGTCCAACCACTTCGGTGATCAAGTAAGGTCCTTCCCACTGTGGTGCTAGCTTTCCTTCGGATGGGTTCTTAGTGTTCTGGAAAGTTTTCTTGAGGACCCAGTCTCCGACCTTGAATGCCTTGATTCGGACGTTCTTGTTGTAGCTCCTTGCGACTTGTTGTTGGAACCTGACCATCCTGATTCGGGCTTTCTCCCTGATTTCGTCCGATGTGTCCAGATTGTGTGCTAGCTCGATGTCGTTTTGTTCATTTGTCTGAAAGTTGTAGCGAGCGGTCGGAACCAGTAACTCAGCCGGGATGACCGCCTCACTCCCATAGACGAGAGAGAAAAGCGATTGCCCGATCGCATTCTTTGGAGTAGTCATGTCGGACCAGAGAATAAGTGGGAGTTCGTCTGCCCATTTGCCTTTAGCCCCTGTGAGGCGTTTCTTGAGGTTGTTGATAATGATCTTGTTGTTGGATTCGGCTTGTCCGTTGGATTGCGGATACCGAGGTGTGGATGTGACCAACTTGATGTTCCACTGGTCGTAGAAGGTTTGAGTCTTATGACTGATGAATTGGGAGCCATTGTCGCACACGATTTCTGATGGGACGCCAAATCTACACAAGATATTGCGTTTTACGAATGAAACAACGTGTTGATCTTTTACCTCTCTGTAGGCTTCGGCTTCGATCCATTTAGAGAAGTAGTCCGTCATGGCAAGGAAGAAGACTCTTTGACCCGACGCGGGGGGGGGGGGGGAGCTGTCCGACGATGTCCATTCCCCATCTCATAAAGGGCCATAGAGCTAGGGTCGGATGGAGGAGCTCCGAAGGCTGATGATGGACGGGTGCGTGCCGATGACAGGCGTCGTATCTCTTGGTGTATTCCATGGCGTCTTTGTTCATCGTTGGCCAATAGTACCCGTTTCGTAGGGCTTTTCCCGAGAGGCTTCGTCCACCGGTGTGATTGCCACACTCCCCTCCGTGCAACGATTGTAAGATACGTCCGACTTCTAGAGTCTTGAGGCATCGTAGGAGTAGTCCTGTAACAGATCTTTTGTATAAGATGTTATCTACGATATCGTAAGAGAGTGCTTGTACCTTGAGCCTTTTTGCTTCCGTCTTGTCGTCGGGTAGGATACCGTCTTTTAACCATCTAATGTAAAGCAGCATCCAGTCATCATTGGTGTTGACGATGTCTTCTTCTGATCGGTCGCCTATTTCCATGGAGACAAGTTCTTCAAGTGATGTTGTTGACTCGACGGATGTCCTTGGGACGACTGGCGTGGTGATGTGGGCCAATGATATGTGTGGAAATTCCTTCGGGTCTAGGACGGATCCCAGATTAGCGAGTGCGTCAGCTTGGGAGTTAAGATCCCTGGGCACCTGTCTGATGTTGAATGTTTGGAATTGTCTGATCAGTTTCTTGGCTACCTCCAGGTAGGCTATCATTCTGGTATCCTTGGCACTGTACGACTCTTGTATCTGGTCGATCGGGTGATAGAGAACAATCCAAACCAAGCAGATAATTGACAAGCAAAGAATAAATGTAGAATAGTGAGATGATTTTATTAGATAATGTATTGATCGGATCGAATCGAGATACAACTTATCGTAGTTTAGACCGAGTGGTTGTGTAGGACTCGACCGATGACTTTTAGGTGGCGACCGGTGGAGAGTAAGCGCAGATGATTGCTAGAGAGCTAAGCGGGCAGCGTAAGTGTTGTTCTGATTCGTTTGTGAGTCAGGATGCTTGTGTGTCTAACGTTAATGTGTTCGTATCCTCTTATCTTCTTCGTCGTCCAAATATGGTAAGTTCTTTTCCATTGTGACCGTTGTGTTTTTCTAATATCTTCGTCTTCAATTCCGGGAGCAATGGCAAGGATTATGCCATTTAATTGCTGCAATTATAGTGGTTTGAATGATGTGGACGTTGCGTGATCTGGGCATTAAATGTATGGCGAGATTCTCGCGATCCTGTCGGAGGGCATTCGACCAGAGAAGCCTTGTCGCCTCCTCTGGGCCTTCTCCTTTGTTCTTCCGATCTGCAATGGGCTTGGGCTCGATTCACTTGATCCATCTTCTCCGGGGATGCCAGGCCCAACAGTATGTACCTCCTATTCCTTTTACTAAGTATGATGATGAGGGTTTTGACGTTGTAGGTGTTCCCAACCCGCAAAACTTTCATCCCTCCTTGGGTGACCCAGTAGAGAGCCAGCTCTACCCGATGGATTACATTCCACCCCGGATTCCGACGCCTCCGAGGCAGACCGTGCATGACGGACAGCGACCCCGCGCAGATGATCATGACCGTCATCGCCAGCGTTGCCCTCGACCCATCCAGGATGACTTCGATCATTACGATGATGACCTGGACGAGCCCTTCCCTGAGCAGATTCCTGCAGTTCGAGGTTTCCAAGACCGCAAACGCGCGCCGAACCGATATGCTAGTCGTCGCGAGATCAAGGTAACCATCGAGCACTATTATGGTGATTATGATCCTGCTGTGTTTTTAGATTGGCTGCAGGATACCGAGCACGCCTTGCGACACTGTCAGTATGAGGAGTTCGAGAGAGTAGATGTCGCTACACTGCAGTTTTACGGCGCATCCCGCTCTTGGTGGCATCGTTTCTGCACTGACAGGGAACGCCGGGGAATGGAACAAATTGATCAATGGCACCAGCTGGCGTTCATAATGCGCCGCAAATATGTTCCCGATGATTTCCATAACCACATGAGGATGGAGATAGCGCTAGCTCGCCAGGGCACCCAGACGCCAATCGAGTTCTTCGCCAAACTCAAGGATCTGTATTACAAGGCGGGCATGAGCATTGGTCCTGCTACTCTGAGGACCAGGTTTTTGAGTGGGTTGAATCCCAACATCCGCGACCAGCTGGAGATCTTACCTATACGGGATTTGAACCAGCTCACTCATACGGCGATGATGATCCACCAGCAGAATCAGCGCCGTAGACAGACTCCCTGGACACTGAATCCATCTCGCAGGTATGATCCTACACCTAGTCCTCCTATTTCTACTGATGTGTCCTCTTCCGTGCAGACTAGACAGGTTCAGCCCCCAGGTCGTTGACATGAGGCTTCATGCACCACCGCAGCCCCTGCACTGACTCGAGAGGTCCCGCGCAACACTGAGAGGACCCGAGACCAGGCCTGTTATCGTTGTGGTGGTCGTGGACACATCCAGCGCGACTGCCCTAACCCAAAAAAGGTCATTTTCAACCAGGCCGCCGGATATGAGTCCTTTGAGGACGAGCCCGACGAGGAGATGGATCAGGCACCACAGGATGATGTATACACTTGCTTGCCACCTGACTTATCTGTTGGTACCCCACTGAGCCTTTACGCACAACGTGCGCTTACTGTGATGGAGGCGCCCCTGACGGACCAAAGAGAGACCATATTCCACACCCGATGTTTGGTCCAAGATGCCTCCCTCAACCCACTCAAAAACATGGTCCTCAGAGTAGCAGGACCAATGCTCATGCCCGCCTTGTAATACAGATCCTCGAGTTTGGCAAAGAACTCGATTGGCGTTTGGGTGCTCTGGCGAGCTAGCGCTATCTCCATCCTCATGTGGTTCTGGAAGTCATCGGGAACATATTTGTGGCGCATTATGAACGCCAATTGATTCCATTGATCAATTTGTTCCATTCCTCAGTGTTCCATGTCAGTGCAGAAACGATGCCACCAAGAGCGGGCTGTGTCGCGAAACTGCAGTGTAGCGACATCTACTTTCTCGAACTCCTCATACTAATAGTGTCGTAGGGCGTGCTCGGTAGCCTGCAGCCAATCTAAAAACACAACAGGATCATAATCACCACGAAAGTGCTCGATGGTTACCTTGATCTCGCGACGACTAGCATATGGGTTCGGCGCGCGTCTGCGGTCTTGGAAACCTCGAACTATAGGAATCTGCTCAGGGAAGGGCTCGTCTAGTTCATCATCTTAATGATCGAAGTCATCCTGGATGGGTCGAGGGCGACACTGGCGACGACGGTCGTGATCATTTGTGTGGGGTCGCTGTCCGTCACACACGGTCCACCTCGGAGGCGTCAGAATCCGAGGTGGAATGTAATCCATCGGGTAGAGCTGGCTCTCTATTGGGTCACCCAATGGGTGATGAAAGTTTCCTGGGTTGGGAACACCTGCAACGTCAAAACCCTCCTCATCATACTCAGTAAAAGGAATAGGAGGTACATACCTGGAAGGTGTAGTATGGGGAATAGTCCTCGGGTCACGGCTGGTGGTAGGACAGGTCGACGCCGTCTGTGGTCCCCGTCTGCTGGTGTTGCCACAAGCTGCGTCTCGTCGGCTCTCAAAGAAGGCATCTTGGCGTGCCTCCTCGCGCTGCATGGTCGCGAAACGCTGACGTCGGTCAGTGGTGTCGACATAGGGGTGGAGACCCAAGTCTGTGGCGGGGGACTCGTGCTCGACGGAGTCATAGACGAAGTCATCCGCTGGCGAGCGTTGGGGCTCGTATCGGTTAAATCCATGGTCCTTCTGCTGGGACTGAATGATGGAATCCAAGTGACGAAGACCCGACTGGAGTTGTGAACTGGAGGGCATCACGCCCTTGCCTTTGTCGAGCCATCTCGTGGTGTCGGAAGTGAGCGCGAGAGCCAACAGGGGATCCACCGTTGCGATATGAGCAGGTACTGGAAGAACCGCGGGTGCGGGGTGTTGGGCCGCGGTCGCGGATTGTACCGCGGTCGCGGGTTGTACCGCGGTCGCGGTGTGCTTGTCAGTGTTCGCTGCGAGTGTATCTACTTTCGCGGTTAGGACCGTGTGGGCCTGCTTTATTTCGGCTAGGGTTACAAGCATCGCCTCCAGCGTCCAGGCATGAGCATCGTCAGCGGCTTGGCGAGGGGCGGGTGTGGCGTCCGTATCTGTCCCTGTAGACACCATGACAAGCGCAGAAAGAGCATAAACAAACACAAAAGGGAACAAAAAACAAAGGACAAACTAGATCAAATCAATCCCACAAAGTCTCACGTAGGTCACTAATCTGGGTAACGCCGTGAGGGCGGAGTGGCTAGGCTGACTCAGCGTGGACTAAACCAACACAAAAACCATACAAACCTCACAATTCAGAAGCCAAAATATAGTGACTACGCAAGAAGTATTCCAACATGCAAATCCTAGAATCCACATAGAAAGAATACGTTGGGATAAGCTTAATGGACCTGTGTCAATAGTGAATCGGCTTCACCGAGATCGCCTGAGGCTTGTGATTTTGCAAATTCTGTGGCTTTTTTTTTTTTGATTATCGAATGCCTTTTTTTTGTTTTTCTTTTGATTGACATAAGTTTTTAGTGTAGACGATGAGCAATTGATGCATAGACTAGAAAGAAGTAATTTTGGATGAAAACTAGGAGATAACAATAGAGAAATATCAAACAATAATCAAGAACTTTAGCAAACCAAATATGCAAGATGAATATGATTTATGGCAAGCAAAGTGCACAACTAGGGTTAGGGTTTCTCACAAAAAATCTTTTTTTTTTTTAATCTCTCGGTCTTGAACAAGGACTAAGGAAGCCACAAATTCAACCTAGGGTAGGGGATTGTTGGGGGCAACCAACAACAACAACAACAAAAACTGAAACAAACGAAATAAACGATAGCAGAAGAAAAGGAAATACTAAATTTTGAACGTGAGAGCAAAGCGAGAAAGAAAGGACCAACCTTATACCCCTGAAATCTGATACCAGTTGATGTGTTCCGGTCTCCCAAAACACAAGTCAGAGCGGATCTAGGTAGAAGGCAGACGAACAATCTTGCTCGCGGAAGGAATCGAACGTTTGATGAACGAAACGGATTTGTCGCGTGGAAATCCATGGTCGCGAAACTGGATCCGCGGTCACGGTTTTCGTTCTGTTGCTACGTTTGCGAAGTCGCGAAGGGGGTTCGATCGGGGGATCTCGGCTCGGCCCGAAAGCCACATTGGTTCGAAGGGGTTCATATTCAGTGACTGGGTTCGATGATGGTTCGATCGTGGGGTCGGGAGTGGTTAGGAAGGTTCGGTGAAGGCTTAGTTGAAGGAGCTAGACCTAGGGGCGAGATCTTCGCTCAACGGCGACGCTAGGTTTTTACTCTCAAATCAACTTATCATTAATTAGGTTTAAGGCTGGCTTATATAGCAGCCAAACAAAGTTCTTTCCCTAATGGGCCTAAAATATAAATGGATCGGCCCTCTTGGCACAAGAGAGGCCCGACATCCAAAAATAGAAACTATCTAAAAACCGAAACATCTAAAAATAGTAAGTACTAAAAACGATTACCTTCCAAACTTAGAAACATTCTATGAATGGAAACTGCTAATAAAGGAAACTGCAAAATACCGAAAAACTGCTAAAAATAGTAAATGTCTCAAATAACTCAGATGGCACTCGTAGTGCCGCGTGAAGTCGTGACTGTGATCATCGTGTTGGCGGTAGTCCTTGTGGACTCATCCGCAGCCACCGCACCCCTTCTGCCGCCCACAGACGTGCCCAGTACTCCCCTGCCCGCATGCAAGTCCGACGTATCCATTACGCCTACTCCAGACCCAGGCTTCCGCGCGATACTCTCCAAGGCACCCGACGCTATGACCGCTCCTGGACTCGAGCCATACCTTCTCATCTTTGAGGTTCCAAGAGTCGCGTCCGAGCCCGATGCCGCTTTACCACTGACCGCTCAACGTCTACTCTCCCTGGCCCCACCCAATTCGAAGCGAGGACGCTTCGATTCTAAGGGAGGGAGAATGATGCGTCCCGGGCTTGACTCAAGCCGGGCAACGACGAGCCCAAAACGACCAAGACCGTGGCGTACCCCTTGGTTCAAGACGTAGTCATATTTAGGCTATATTTATGTTATTTCCCCTTTTAGCATGTTTCCTGTTTTAGCATTTCCATTTCAGTCATTTCTATTTCGGGTGTGTGCTCCACTCTTGTAGAGTGGGCTAGCCCATTAGTCTATTTCGCGGCCCAAGCCCATTAGGGTTTGACCAAGCCCTTTGCCTTTAAATAGGCTTCATTGTATTCATTATTCCCCACGTTGAAATTAAAGCTTAAGCCTTGCAGTTGAGATCATCTCATCCCTTAAGCCTCAGCGTCACAAAACTGGTTAGACCCGATTGAACCACGTCACGGTTCACAAACACAATCAATCCCTCCATCGCTAGCTTCCGCCTGCGAGATCCTCTCGCCCCAACTCGGCCCCGCCGAGAGCAAGAGAGCCAATAACCGAGCCCATGCTTGGTTGCTACCTATCTCGGTTACTAAGGAGAAGGATTCGAGGCCGCTTCCTGCCTAAATACGAAGTCAAACGTGGTCCAAGCCCGTCGGATCACATCACACGTGTAGGCCTCCTTGTTGTCATCCTCGAATCCTTCTTCGATGGTTTCAAGTTGGGCCTCCTCCTCCTCGTAAGATTCATAACCCGCGGTAATGTTGGAGAAGAGGACCTTCTTGTTATTCGGACAATCCCTTTTGTTGTGGCCTCACCCTCCACACTTGAAGCATTCAAGGTCACGCGCGCGCTCAGTGCCCGGTGAGGAGCCCTTTGGCGGGGTCGTGCGAATGGCATTGGAGGTTGGCGTCGCGGTCTTGCTGTGTCGGCCTTCGCTGGACGCGGTGGATCCTGTGGATGGAGCGCACACATTAGTAGTAAGGGATTGACCAGGGTTAGTATCATACCTTCGTTGGCCTTGAAGTTGCCAAGATGAACTCCGGCGATGCGAGAGTTAATTGTGGATTTGCATCGCGGTGTGAGTCAAGGTGTTGAGATCTTTGATTGGCAAAATCTCAAGCTGGTCACAGATTGACACATTCAAGCCACTAAGAAACTTTGTCCTAAGGGTGGACGGGGTGACATTTATGCTTGCCTTGTAGTATATGTCCTCCAAGTGAGAGAAGAACTCAAGAGGCATTTTGGTGCCTTATCGTGCCATGGAAATTTCCATCCACATCTGGTTTCTATAGTCGGCGGGAACGTACTTCTGTGTCATGACGTAGACAAGCTGGTGCCACTCGGTGATGGGGACAAGGTGTCGATGAACGCGGTCATCAACGAACCTGTGCCACCAAACGCATGCAACGCCTCGAAAGTGAAGTGTTGCCGCGTCAACATGCTCGTCCGTAGGGATGTGACAATATCTCAAAGTGTACTCTGTAGCCTACACCCACTCAAGAAAAACAGCCGGATCATATGCACCAAAGAAGTGGTCAATTTTGACCTTTACCTCGTGGCGGCTAAACCGTGGGGCGGGCTGGGCAGGCTGAGGCGCATAAGCGCGTTGTGCATGGGCTTGGGCGCGATGAAGTTGTCGGCGAGCGCGACCATCCTGGGCATCGTCAGCGGCAAAGACCGCGGGTGGCACATTGTGTTCGGTGCGATGACGTCGGCGCGTAAGGGCATAGGCAGCGTCGCGGCGACGAAAGTCACACGGTATTTCCTCGCGGGGCCGTCATGCTACCTATAACAATATGCCCAGACATCAAAGTAAGACGAACAAGAGGTACAAGCAACCTACAATCAAGCAAGCACTAAACAAAACACACAAGTCCATGAAGGTGGGAAGTTTAGGAGTGCCGAGAGGGCGGCTAAGGCTAAACACAATAATGGTGTGAGAAGCAAGCACGAAAAGCAAACAAGACTTAAGCAAATAATCCTAACCTCTACGCAAGCAATCAACAATAGCTAACGTAACTTACCTTCTAGGAGGAACCTAGACAGCGGAGAGGTAGAAAGATGAGCCAAGGCCGAGTGGGAGAAGAAGGGTTGCCTTATTTTGGCTTTCCACTTCTAAAAGATCGGATCTTGTTTCCTTTTTTTTTTTAATTCCGATATATTTTTTTAATTTTTAAATTCCGATATTTTTTTTTTAGTTACGAGATCTTTGACTTTGACCAGATCTCGGATAAGAAGGAATCAAAACAAATAACAGCCTTAAGAACGAAAATCACACAATATTTCGTGATTGGAGAGAGAAAGATTTCGTAGATTTGGTGGTTACAACTAGAATTCAAATTACGCAAGATATTAGGGATATTTGACGCAAGAAAATCAGAAATTAATCACTCAAATCTCGGAAGATCTCTGAACTAACAAATCACACCAAAAATTGCGGATAATGGAGAAAAAATTTCGGCCAAGTGCTTGACCTGAGAAACCGATGGGAATGGAATTTTTTTCTTTTTAACAATGGATAGCAAGAATAATTTTCGTGAAAATGATGGCGGAAGCAATCGAGTGGGCAAGAAAAAAATTCGTGAACAAATGCACTTGAAATAGCGACTTACAAGACTAAAGGCTCTGATGCCAGTTGATGTAATATTCCACATAAAATAGAAGGAGATTAGGATAAGTTTTATCTTGATAATATTAAATTTATGAAATTTATTTGATAAATAGGTAATTTAAATTTCCGTTAACTTAATTCAAGAAACTATGTTAAAATAATTTTTGTACAAAATTACCAAAAAGGTTACGTAAAAATCTTGTGAAAGTTGTCTAATAAATTAATTAAGGATTATAGAAATAATGTTTGGGTAAGAGTATAACATCTCTATAATTATGTAAGGATATAATTGCCACAAACTGAATGGTTGGGACATAAAGCTTAAATAACCTCACTAAGAGGGAGGTTGTGTGAAATAAAAGGAAAGTGAACTAAATACCAATTCTTTCCTGCTACGTTCATTCGGTCTTAGGGTTCTAGAAGGGAATCCAAAAATTCAAGTAGATTTGAATCGGTCGAGTATTCCTTCAGTTCTAAAAGCTTATCCATGAAATTATTAGGTAAAACCCTAAGTTACCAAGTGGAATTAGTCTCAAAATCGTCTGGGTTCATCCAAGATTTGATTAAGCTCGTTTTGGCACTATAACTCAAAATTAAACGATTGAGATTTGATCCTATCTTCCATTAGGCTTCCGAAGGGTCCGGAGTTACAACCAATCAAAGCCCAAACATAGATCTCCATCCCCCACTATAAATTGGGGTCTATCCCTCTCCAATCGAATCATCCAAAAACTAAAGTTCCATTTCCCTCTGTTTTTGAGAGCTCACTGATTAAGCAGCCTTTCCGCCGCCTGTGGCGAATCTTCGCCGCCGCCGGTTATCCCCGTATTGCGACGGTTCTTCGGCGTTCCGAATCCCAGGATACAACTGCAGGATCACTTCTGACTTGGCTGGCCAGCCCAAGCCCGATCCGATCCAACTCAACTCGGCCCAAGCCCGGCCCGGCTCAACCCGACTCGACTCGACTCGACTCGGCTCGGCTCGCTCGCCCGCCTGACCGACCTGACTGGACTCGGCTCGGTGCGCGTGTGGTCTTGATGGGTAGTGACCCAAGGCCACAACCTTGAGTCCATTTTTCTAGTTTATATACTAGTGAAATGTTCATCCAAACTTCCAATGTGGGACAAAATTGTACCCAACATTTTCGCAAGTTTATGCACTTCATGCAAGCAACTTTGGGCCTTCATTTCTCATTCAAACGGAAATCATTTATGTCGTATGAGTACACTACGAGAGTGTGCTCGTGTAGACGAAGCCAATGCTTCCATTTTCCGGTGTTTGACATTGGCCGGAGCCCACCGGAATTGTGCCCGGAAAAGTGCCCGGCACCACATCTTACAATGAGTTCCAACAATCCCCCACATGAATAGAAATGATTCTAAACATATGTTAAAAGACAGAAAGACCTTTGAGAATACAGTCAAAAAATCACTGCATCTGGGCTGGTAGCGTGTTTCAGCCTTGAACCACCCATAGTAAGTAGCTATCGAATTTACTCGACCAGTTAGTAAACATGATGTCTTGAACCACCCGGGCTTTGATGTAAACCAAAACAACAGCTATCACACAGTTTCATCTTCTCACAGAACTAGGTTCTCTTGTTGTGTTCATTTTGGCCTTGAACATCCCTGGTTATTCATGAGTGAACTTGGAGAATGTTAGCCTCTCTTCATTCTCCTAGAAACGGCCCCATTTCACACTCATAAGGTGATTTACCATAAAGAGTATCCTGTCATACCCCACTTGTATTTCAAAGCTATGGAATCATTAAAAGTCAAGCTTAACCTTAACTCATACAGGTAGCACTGTTCATCATCCTAGGAACTGGGAGGAGAACTGAGTCTCTCAGTGCTCATCTAGATTCATCTTGATTTAGTTTACCTTTTGAACCTACATCTTGGGATCTCCAGTCATGTAGGTGGGGTTTTCTATCAAGCATCCTCTTCGGTCATAGGCTTTAAACCCATTCCTCTTGATGATTTAACAACTTGATCTCGTGACAAACCTTTAGTAAATGGATCCGCTAGGTTGTCAGCCGATTTGATATAATCTATTGAGATTATACCATTCGAGAGTAATTGTCTAATGGTTTTATGTCGTCTTCTTATATGACGTGATTTACCATTGTACAAGCGACTCAGTGCCCGAGCTATAGCCGATTGACTATCACAGTGTACACCTAATGCTGGCACTAGTTTATCCCACATTGGGATATCTTCCAAACAATTCCGAAGCCATTCAGCTTCCTCTGCTGCTTTGTCTAAAGCAATGAACTCAGACTCCATCGTGGATCTGGCCAACAGTGTTTGTTTGGAAGATTTCCATGATACTGCTGCACCACCAAGTGTAAATACATATCCACTTGTGGATTTTGAGTTTCTAGAATCTGATATCCAGTTTGCATCACTGTATCCTTCAAGAACTGCTGGGTATTTGCCATAGTACATCCCATAACTTTGAGTATATCGCAAGTAGTTCAATACTCGAGTTATTCCTTTCCAGTGTTTGTGTCTTGGATTACTTGTGTAGCGACTTAGTATATTTACTGAGTGCGCCAAGTCAGGTCTTGTGCAATTGGTCAAGTACACCAGACTTCCAATCACACGTGCATACTCCAACTGTGACACTACATCCCCCGAGTTCTTAGTCAAGTGAAGATGAGGGTCCACAAGACTCTTTGCAGTCCCACTTGAGTAGTTCTTGAATCTCTCAAGTACTTTTTCAGCATAGTGACCTTGAGATAGGATAATTCCTTCAGAATGTCTAGTGATTTGATCCCTAGTATGACATCTGCTAGTCCCAAGTCTTTCATGTCAAACTTCCCACTAAGCATGCTCTTAGTTCTGTTGATCATTGCTTTATTGCTTCCAATAATGAGCATGCCATCTACGTATAAACACAATAAAATGTATCCATTTGGAGTGTTTTTGAAGTAGATGCATTTATCACATTCATTGATGCTGAAGCCATTTGACATCATGACATTGTCAAATTTTTCATGTCATTGTTTTGGAGCTTGTTTGAGTCCATATAGAGACTTGACAAGTCTGCACACCTTGTGTTCCTGTCCAGGAATAACATAACCCTCAGGTTGTTTCATATATATCTCCTCTTCTAATTCTCCATTTAGAAAGGCAGTTTTTACATCCATTTGATGTATTTCGAGGTTTCGTAATGCTGCTATTGCTATTAGCATTCTGATTGAAGTTATTCTCGTAACCGGAGAATAAGTGTCAAAGAAATCCAAGCCCTCTTTTTGCCGGAATCCTCGCACCACAAGCCTAGCTTGTGCTTCTCTATTGAGCCATCGGTTTTCAATTTTGTTTTGAAAATCCATTTGCACCCAAGTGCTTTACACCCTTGTGGCAAATTTACTAACTCCCATGTATGGTTCTGCATAATGGAGTCTATTTCGCTTTTAACTGCTTCCTTCCATGAAGGTGCATCAGGTGTAGACATGACTTCTTTGAAAGTTCTAGGCTCATTCTCTAAAAGAAAGGCCGTTATGAACTCATGCCCAAAGGTTTTCTCTTTTCGAGCTCTTTTGCTTCGTCTAGGTTCATCTTCTGTTTCATTGACAGAAGTGCCTGCTTCTCTTTGTTCACGAGTTCATTTCGGATGTTCTTTATCCTTGCACGGAAACACATGTTCAAAGAAGGACGCATTCCTTGATTCCATTATTGTATTTACATGTATATCTGGTATGTCAGATTTATATACCAGAAACTGATAAGCACTACTGTTGTGTGCATATCCTATGAAAATACAATCAACGGTCTTAGGTCCGATTGTGACCTTTTTAGGAGGTGGTACAACCACTTTTGCTAGGCACCCCCACACTTTGAGGTATTTGTACGATGGTATGTTACCTTTCCAAAGTTCATATGGCGTCTTGCCAGTAACCTTATGCGGTATCTTGTTGAGGATATAATTGGTGGTAAGCAATGCTTCCCCCCATATGTTCTGGGGTAACCCAGATTCCTGCAACATTGTATTCATCATCTCTTTCAGAGTTCGGTTCTTTCGTTCCGTAACTCCGTTAGATTCTGGTGAGTAGGGAGCAGTTGTTTGATGAATAATCTCGTGTTCTCTACAGAACGCGTTGAAAGGTTCATCATACTCGCCTCCTCTATCACTTTAGATTATTTTTATGGTTTTACTAAGTTGGTTTTCAACTTCCAACTTGTATTCCTTGAATTTTTCCAAGGCCTCATCCTTGCTTCTTAGCAAGTATACATAACAGTATTTTGTGCAATCATCGATAAAGGTCATGAAATACTTTTTACCGCCTCTAGTTTGCACAAATTTTAAATCACACAGATCTGTGTGTATTAAACCTAGAGGTTCGATTATTCTCTCTACATGTGGAGATGGCGTTTTTGTGAGTTTGGCCTGTACGCATACTTCACATTTGTCTTTACTTGATTTGCATTTTGGAATTAGGTTCATGTTCATTAGTCTTTGAATAGACTTATTATTCACATGCCCTAATCGTTCATGCCAAATATTAAAAGACACAACAACATAAGCAATAGGATTATTCTTATTCATTGAAACATCGGTTACAACAGATTTTGGGACGACTGTCATTACATTCATTTTGACCAGTCCGTCCTTTACATAACCCTTGCCCAAATACACCCCATTCTTAGAGAGAACTAGCTTGTCAGACACGAACTTCACAGCGAAGCCGTTCTTGCTCAGCAAAGTACCAGAGATCAGATTCTTCCGTATATCTTGCACGTGCATGACATGTGTGAGAGTCAGCTCTTTCTCAGAAGTCAGCTTCAACACCACTTTTCTGTGACCTTCGACCTTGGATGTGGACGAGTTCCCCATAAACAGATGCTCGTCGCTCTTGCTCTGCTGATAAGTGGTGAACATTCCCCTGTCAGAGCAGATATGTCTGGTAGCACCTGTATCGTACCACCATTCCTTTGGGTTGTCTCCAACCATGTTGACTTCAGACACTACAGCACACAGATCTGCATCCGAGAGCCTGCCTTCAGTCATGTTGGCTTGGGATTTCCCCTTGTCCTTGCGCGGATCAGCCTTGTTACGACATTCGTCAGCCTTGTGACCCATTTTACCACATTTGTGGCATTTCCCACTAAACTTCTTAGCTGGTTGCTTCTTGAAGTTGTTGGATCTTTGGGGTTGGAACTTCCGTTTCTTCCCTTTGTCCTTGTGTTCAGCCAAGTTAGCCTTCTGTTCAACAGGCTGAACCCCATCTGCTTTGCGGTTGGTTGACTCAATCTGCAGCCTGACTATCAAGTCTTCTACAGTCATTGCCTTTCACTTGTGCTTGAGGTAACTCTTGAACTCCTTCCAGCCTGGAGGGAGTTTCTCAATGAATGCAGCCACCTGGAACGTCTCACAGATAGACATTCCTTCAGCAATGATCTTGTGCGTAAGGAGCTGCAGCTCTTCGACCTGCTCCATGATGGGCTTAGAATCCACCATTTTGAAGTCCAGAAACTTTGCCACTGCGAACTTCTTGGAGCCTGCATCCTCAGACTTGTACTTCCTCTCCAAGGCAATCCAGGGTTCCTTGGAGGTCTTGATCTTGTTGTACACATTGTACAGTGGATCTATCAGGCGGCTTTGAACCCAACCTTTGCACAGAAAATCCCCATGAATCCAAGCATCAATGTTGGCTCGGGGTAGAACATCAGTATTCTGAGTAGGAAACACAGGCCTATCCTCATTCAGATACCGTTCCAGCTTCAGCGTGGTCAGGAAGAAAAACATCTTCTGCTTCCATGTCTTGAAGCCAGTTCCATCGAACTTTTCTGGCATCAAGCCTGCGTTTACAGCACCAGGCATATGGACTGTCGGTTGGACAGCCTGATAAGCAGTTGGGTGGACAATCTGATGAGCATCAGTTCCGACCCCTAGCAGGTTTACTGCTAGCAGATTCACTGCTGGCAGATTCGCCACTGGAAAATTCACTGCAGGCAGACCACTCCCAAACTGAATTTGGGGTGTCGACTCAGTAGGATTTCCAATTCCGGCCCCAACAACCTTAGCGACAGATTTCTCAATGTTATCACCCATGATATTAGAATCTGTTCACAGAAACGCAACCAGAAATCAGTACGGAAGCAATTTAAATCTCGTATTAATTTGCAGATTCGAAATAATTTATTTTCAGATTTTTCTATACAGCAGTACAGATGGCCGAAAAGGTTCGAAATAAATTCGAACGAAATTCCAAGCGCGATTTGTTCCTGTAAAATTAGGTTAGAAACGCAGATATAGAATCGAAACAATTCCGAATTAATTTGCGAAATTTTCCTGCGACAAAACAAGTTAGAATCGCCGATACAATTACTAATTTAATTCGAAGTAATTTTCGAAAATAGTATAACACCAGTTAGAAACTGCAGATGACCAAAAAATTCCTGCGTTGTGTACGAACTCAGAAATAAAATTTCGTTAGTGCGATATGCAGTTTAAGCGAAATTTTTAGAATTAAGACTGTAGGAACGCTATTTCATAATATAAACTGCAATTAAGAAACGCACATAAATTCGAATCAAATTAACGAAATTATACCGAACGATGCTCGGATTGAAACTGGTGTAGAGTCGAGACTGGATCTCTTTCCTTAATTCTGAAAACGCTCCGTATTGAGACGGTTCTTCGGCGTTCCGAATCCCAGGATACAACTGCAGGATCACTTCTGACTTGCGCAACCAAGAAATTCAGAAGGCTACGAACTTTGTTCTGTGTAGTACTCTCAGACTCAATTTAGAAAACAGAGAAGGAGAGAAACCAAGGAGTTGTTGAACGTGGAGGAAGACTGGGTCTGTAGCCCCGAAATCTCTCCGGCCCGGCCCGACTCGACTCGGCTCGCTCGCTCGACTGACCCGACTCGGCTCGGCTCGGCGCGCGTGGTCTTGATGAGATAGGTCTTCTCTCCATTACAAATGGGTAGTGACCCAAGGCCACAACCTTGAGTCCATTTTTCTAGTTTATATACTAGTGAAATGTTCATCCAAACTTCCAATGTGGGACAAAATTGTACCCAACATTTTCCCAAGTTTATGCACTTCATGCAAGCAACTTTGGGCCTCCATTTCTCATTCAAACGGAAATCATTTATGTCGTATGAGTACACTACGAGAGTGTGCTCGTGTAGATGAAGCCAATACTTCCATTTTCCGGTGTTTCACATTGGCCGGAGCCCACCGGAATTGTGCCCGGAAAAGTGCCCGGCGCCACATCTTAAAATGAGTTCCAACAGTGAGTAGTCGGAGCCGATTGTTGTCCGTAGTCTCCGGTGAGTCCGTATATATATATGTTACCCACTGTAATCTATATATATGTCATCACGTACTGTTATATGTACATGAGCTTGAAAGTTCATATATATATATAGGATAAGTGTCATGTGAGAAAGATTATTATAATACAAAATAAGAATGAATATAGACCATTGAATTAGAAATAAATCAAAGGTCATGATTGAACTTTCATTAAAAGTCATGTTCCATGCACATGTCTTTAATTCAAAGGGTTGACCATCGGAGCACCACCACCGACCATCGGACCACCGTCGTCGGTCACCGGGCCACCACCACCGGTTGCCAGACCACCGCCGGACCACCGCCGTCGGTCGCCAGACCACCGCCGCCGGTCGTTGGACCACCTTCAGACCACCGCCGGTCGCCGGACCACCACCGGCCACCAGACCACCCTTGGGTGCATGTGAACTCTATTAGAAGTGCAAGCCTTTAAGTGTGCATGCTTTTTGACTTTCAAGTGCATGTGAAATCTAGTGCATGCTTTATGTGTTATTAGTGCATGCAAGTTTTATTGGGAGTGCATGGAAGTTCAACTGAAAAGTGCATACGAATTAGAAAATTGGTGCATGTAAATTCTACTACGAGTGTGCATGTGAATTCAACCGGAAGTGCATGTGAATTCTACTGAAGTGCATGCCTTTGAGTGTACTTATATATCTTTTGACTTTTGAGTGCATGTGAAATCAAGTGTATGCTTTATGTGTTGTGAGTGCACGCGAGTTCAACTGAGAGTGTATGTGAATTCAACTGAAGTGCATGCCTTTGAGTGTATTATATGTCTTTTGACTTTTGAGTTCATGTGAAATCAAGTGCATGTTTTATGTGTTGTGATTGCATGCGAGTTCAATTGAGAGTGCATGTGAATTCAACTAAGAGTGCATACGAGTTATACATGCACAATAATTCGCATGCACATTTAAGCCAACAACTTGCACAGTTGCACTCCAATCCAAAAAAATACATGTGAGTGTATGCGAGTTCAACTGAAAGTGCATGTGAATTCAACTGAGAGTGCATTATATGCGAGTTATATATGCACAAAAATGTTAAATTCACATGCATAATAATTCGCATGCACATTTAAGCCAACAACTTGCACTCCAATCCAAAAAAATACATGCACAAAATGTTGAATTTGCATGCACAGAAGTGTTGCATTCGCTTGCACTTTTCAAGTCATCGGCTTGCACTTTTAGGGCTCCGGCTTGCACTTTGTCAGTAATGTTCAAAAAACAAAGGCATGCACAAAAGGGCCTCCGTGTTGCACTTTTTTTTTAGATCTAACGGCTATGATTCTTTCTTATTTTGTATTATAAGGCCCTTTCGCACCTGAATCACACCCATATATATATATATATGTTAACTGCTGGACCACTGTTATACATACATATAAATTTTAGGCGTATTAGCAAGAATACCAGATTTTCAAAGCCAACTTGCAAAAAACCCATATTTTGAAAAGTATTGCAAAAGTATCAACTTTTTGTACTTTTTCTGGTAGTTTTGCTATTGTTAAGGGTGAAATTTAACTTTTCTTTTAAATAGAAAAATCATTAAAACTTTTGAAAAAAAAGGTAAAAAAAATCTTAATCTTATTAATCAATCCCAAATATTAACCCTAATCAATCCCAAATCCTAAACCCTTCCTCGTCTCCCTTCTCTGCTTCCGTCTTCCACGAAGGCAGCCGTTTCTTCCGACCACCGCCACCGTTGTGCTCCCTTCCGACCGCCGCTCTTCCGACCACGGATGGTGTCGACGACGAAGGAGGCGGTGCGAGGGCCAGAGATGCACGCAGTGACCTCTTGAAGTACATGGGTTTCACCGGCGACGGGCTCGTGGCCGTCTTCGTGTTCCATTGCCGCCTACAAAACTGTCATCTCCAAAACCCTCCCTCGACGGAACTTGATCTGGCTCAGATTCGGCTCCGACATCTTCACCCTCACCGGCCAAGAGGCGTGCAACCACGCCGGCCCCTCAATCGCCCTCGCCTACGCCGTTGCCGGCTCCTCCGCTCTCCTCTCCGTTTTCTGCTACGCCGTCGCCGGCTTTTCACGCGAGCTTCTTGTTCCTGTTGTGTTCCAGAAGTATCTTTGACATTACTGTCACCAGTGTCTACTAACTCAATACGCTCTTGATTTTTCTTCGTCAACTCTGTTTTGGTAGTGGCGACAAGATGATGTTGATGACTTTCCTCATTTACTTTCTTCAAAGAAGTTTGACTGGAAGTTGACTTCTCTTCCTACCTCATTATCCTAGTCTCAGATTGTTGCCCTATAGTTGAGGTCAACCTCATGTCAGTATTCTGAGTCTCAGAAAGTTTAGAACGGCGCCTGGAAATGTTAGTTTTCTCCTCATAACTTTCAACTGCATCTGCTCTTTCAGTATAATCTTCATATTTCCTCATATGTAGTGTTTATACAATCCTGGTGTTTGCTTGTGATTTATGTTTAATTTTGGTAAACTAAGTGTTTATGTGAGTATTGGTATTTCGTCACTGGTGTTCTTGTATAGTAAGATAGAATCCACTTCAATTCGCCGGTTATTGCTAATTACGGGTGCAATAATTGAGAAAGAAGTTGCCATACATACATAATTAATTAGTCGTGGGTTGAGGCCAAGAACAACGGGGCTCTTTTAAGTAGATCGTTGGTTAGTCGATCGACAACCCCATGTAGCAAGGGCGGTGTTGTTGGGTTTGTGACACTGCAAGGTTTTTCCGAAGATAGGTCGTGGAGTCTAGGATCTTCCACTGATGTTGAAAAAGAACTTCAAAGTGGCATAGTTACCAGTTTTCTATGCACAACCCGAGCCGTTACGGAGGTGATTCGATGTCGTTCGGAGGTAATTTTAAATGATTTAAGATACGGATTTAAGTAACTTGAACATGACGAAGACGATGGTGTGGTCAGATTTTGAATTTAATGAATCGAGAGGTGTTTTTCTTGGAATTGAACAAGGCTTGGTGGTGATGTATATAGGCGATGAACAAGGTACTTTAAAACTTAAGAGCATTTTGTACTTTATCAGACCACATGTGTACAAAGTCAAGCCACATTTATACGAAGTTAGGTCAATGTTCTGTTATATCACAAATTTCAAATGTTAGCCGATTTTAAATTTCATAACAATATTGACTTTATCAGTCCACATTTGTACGTAGTCAGGTCATTACTCTGTTATATTAACTTAAAATTTTAATATTGTTTATAATATTGTTTCTGGTGTATTATAGTTTGCTAAATCACATCAATTTATATTAATGTCAAAACATATATTCTTGGAAAAATTCAGCAACTAAACTCTGCTTTTCCTAGTGTTTCGATCATAAAGAACCTGAACAAGAACATACATTTAACTTCTGCAGGAATCAGTTTTCATGTCAAAACTATACAAGATTGTATAAACAGTGCAAAAGATACTTGGTGGAAGTTTTTATTCACCAAAACAACCATCAATTAGCACATTAGAAATCATTCCTCTATAAAACTAAGCAACTGAGAAATATTATTCAGCATATACAGATTATTTTGCTTGAGTTGCGTTTTGATTCTTTGAATGCTACCAATCTTATCTTATAGTTTGCATTTTTAGAACATTGTTCGAACATATATACATCAATACAAGGAAGGCTAATTTCATTTCAAGCCACATTTATACGAACATATATATACATCACCACCAGGCATTGTTCGACCCCAAGAAAATCACGTTTCGATTCATTAAATTCAAAATCTGACCACACCATTGTCTTCGTCAAGCTCAAGTTACTTAAACCCGCCTCTTGAATAATTTGAAATCATCTTCGAACGACATCGAATCACCTCCGTATCGGCCTGCTTTGTGCATGGAAAACCTGAAATCTTAAATCATAGATCTCTCTCACATTTATGTACTTTATCAGGCCACATTTATACGAAGTCAGGTCAATGCTCTGTTATATCACAAAATTTCAAATTTCAGAGCAATATTCACTTTATCAGGCCACATTTATACGTAGTCAAGTCAATGCTCTGTTATATCACAAAATTTCAAATGTTAGCCAATTTTAAATTTCAGAGCAATATTCACTTTATTAGGCCACATTTATACGTAGTCAAGTCAATGATCTGTTATATCACAAAATTTCAAATGTTAGCCGATTTTAAATGTCAGAACAATATTCACTTTATCAGGCCACATTCGTAAGTAGTCAGGTCATTTTTTAGTTATATTAACTTTAAATTTTTAACTAATTTGCCCTTTCTCTTAAAATAGGTTTTCCATGCACAAAGCGTGCCGATACGGACGTTATTCGATGTCGTTCGGAGATGATTTCAAATGATTCAAGAGGCGGGTTTAAGTAACTTGAGCATGGCGAAGACGATGGTGTGGTCAGATTTTGAATTTAATGAATCAAAATGTCAGGAGGTTTGTGATATAACAAAGCATTGATCTGACTTCATATAAATGTGGCACGACTTCGTATAAACGTGGCCTGATAAAGTACATAACATCATACTCGGTCGACTAGTAAACTGTATGATGTTTCAAATGTCAGGAGGTTTCACATATTACAGGTATATCCAATCAAAGAGAGGTTAGCTCACTCAATTTATTCTCAACGGGATCATTTTCCTAAATCCAAAGAGTTGGATGACTAAATAATCATGCCATATTACAGGTATATCCAAGTTGGCAAGTGCATTAGCTAGGAAAATAATCTTTACTATAATATGGTATTTGCTTTGAGAAGCAAAACTCATACAGTTTACTAGTCGACCGACTATTTTCAGGTCAATATATAAGATTTTAGAGCCACATATGGGACTATTTTTTTTGGTAAAATAGGACACCGTAGAATAAGATATTACATAATGCTCAAAAAGTTGTTATATCACAAATGTAGCCTGATAAAGTACATAATGCTTTATTATTTAACAGAGCATTATGTGCTTTGTCAGGGCACATTATTACGAAGTCAGGTCACATGTATACGAAGTCAGGTCAATGCTCTGTTATATCACAAAATTTCAAATGTTAGCCGATTTCAAATTTCAGAGCAATATTCACTTTATCAGGCCACATTTGTACGTAGTCAGGTCATTACTCTGTTATATTAACTTTAAATTTGAAACGAACATTGGTTGGTTTCGTAACGAAAAACACTTAAATCGGCATTTATTAGTTGTGATTCTCGTTGAATTGATTATCCCTAAAAATATTTACATAAAATTGATACTCATTTATTACTTAAAATTTCAAATGTTATCTTTTTCTTATTTTACAAATCTGTACTTTTTACTATACTTTTTGGTATTTTTGCAATACTTTTAAAAACATGGTATTTTTGCAAAGAGCTATGCAAAAGTTGGTATTTTTTGCAATTCCGCCTTGAATTAATAGGCAAGTGAGATATGTGTTAGAATATGTTTGCATTACCGAACCAACCAAAATGGGTTTAAAATTTAAAGTCAATATAACAGATCAACGACCTGACGTCGTTTAATATGACCTGATCAAATGAATATTGCTCTGAAATATGAAACCTTCCTAACATTTGAAATTACATTTCTATAAATTTTGTGATATAACAGAGCATTGACCTGACTTGGTATAAATATGGCCTGATAAAGTGAATATTGCTCTGAAATATGATCAAGTTGTTCTCAGTGATTATAATGTGGGCCTAATAATTTGTGAACTCTGAAATTGTTTTACAAGGATAAGCTAGTTGTGTACTATTTTCCTTATAATGAAAGTTAGAAAAAAGAAAAGTAGTTGTAGATATGTTGGTACTATTTGTTTATCATGTGCTGACATTTTAGTGAGGAATGTGAAGAATACAATATTACAGTAAGAGGAAATTTTACAATATGATGGAGTAAGAGGGGCAATGTTAAACTTCATTCTAGCAGAGTTACCATTCCAACTTACATATTGGCAAAAATTGATCATGTTGGTAACTAGGGATTTCTTGTGTTACTTTTACTAGAAGCAGCATGATATTGGCAAAATTTGATCATTCTAGCAGAATGGGTGATGAAGCCGATGGGTGATGAACCTTTCCAGTTACCTAGGATAGATATAAAAGATGTCAAATATATATGTTATGGACTAGGAACTTGACATTTTACAAAGAAACACGTGAGAAGGAGAATTGAGTTATATCATACCTCACGAAAACCTCCCAAATTTGGCAGGGTTTTATAGTTGTGAAATTATATGATTTTTAACAAAAAATTGTTTCTTTCCATTTATAAATATATACAGGACTATTGTAAAGATAAGGAAAATTAGTTTAAATTTTAAAGTTAATATAATAGAGTAATGACCTGACTACGTACAAATATAACCTGATAAAGTAAATATTGCTCTGAAATATGAAATCGGCTAACATTTAAAATTTTGTGATATAATAGGATTGACCTGAATTCATATAAATGTGGCCTGATAAAATACATAATGCTCTGAAATTTAGCTTTTACTTTTTATGAAATGTGCGACCTAAAATGCTTTGAAATTTAGCCAATATGAGCATTTCAGGGCGCATATTTCATAAAAAGTAAAAGCTAAATTTTAGAGCATACATTTATTTAATGAATGTATAATCTAAGCTTAAGATTTTAAATTTGTTGGTATCAAAGGGGTACATTTCCTGTCGAACAAGTGGATTTGCACATGAGAAGCTGGAGGGATATCCTTCATATCAAGGGGGAGAACCACCAATGATGTCACATAGAAAAATGGAAGCCACTGCTGAATAAATAAGTTTGCAGGCTGGAAGACTTTCATCAATCCAGAAGCAGCCATTGGGATTATGGAGTAAAGGATCACAAGAACTGAGAACACGCAAAACATCCCAAACAAAGCACTTGGGAACTTAATGGATGCTGCTAAAAATGCCTTCTTGAGTAGCTTGTCTGCTGCTAGCATAATTCCCAGTGAAACGATCAAATGCAAGAGGCCTAACACCTTGCAATATCAAGACAGCTTTGGCAGGTGGATGAATGTTGTCATGGCTGACTCACCTAGATCAGTTGAGGATACTATTTCAGAATCTTCACTGCTAACTTGCAATGGTTCTTTCATGCCTTCAGAGACTGTTGGAAAACCAATTCTAGAACAGATATTCTGTATAAATGATGTCTCACCTACATAGGCTTCTTCAACCGAGGAAACAAAGGTTCATCTTTCACCCTTGTATAACAGTTTCCTTCTTAGCCAAAAGTGTCGTCTAGAAAGTCAGGCCACATTTATACGAAGTCAGGTCAATGCTCTGTTATATCACAATATTCACTTTATCAGGTCACATTTGTACGTAGTCAGGTCATTACTCTGTTACTTTGTGCTGCACATTACTTTGTACGTAGTCTGGAAATTAAACGGTTACTTTGTACTGCATATAGTGTCGTCCAGAAAGTCAGGCCACATTTATACGAAGTCAGGTCAATGCTCTGTTATATCACAAAATTTCAAATGTTAGCCGGTTTCAAATTTCAGAGCAATATTCACTTTATCAGGTCACATTTGTATATAGTCAGGTCATTACTCTGTTATATTAACGAACATTGGTTGGTTTTGTAACTATCAATAAAGCCTTGTTTGATAGTGGTTAGTCCTATTTAACAAGTACTAGCTCATTCAAATGCCTTGTTAAGGAAATGTGAGAAAATGACCCATGTTTCACAATTATGTCAATATTTATCTAGACACTAAAAGTCTCATTTAACAAGTACTAGCTCATTTAAAAACCATTTATGTACCAACATTACACCTATGAGTAGAATGACAACAATGATACTAACATATAGTGAATAGGGAAGTCCAAATCGGAATTCATCTCTAGATAACTGAGGGTAAAAGATCAATAATTTTTCTGTAATATATCCTTCTTGATTGTAGCAAGAGATTACAATCAATGTAATAAAATCTACATGGAACTCATCAAGGATGTCTAAATCCAGAACCAACATTAATGATAAACATCTTGTTTACGGTGTGCATTGAAATGTCTTTTCATCATGATAAATTACAAGAATTAAAGAGGTAGAAACTTTCTTGCGGTTATCGGTGTATCTATACCACTCGACCATGGTCTCAAGGAGTTTATTCACATGAGAATTTGTATGCGCTTGGCTTGAATATAACACAGAGTAATGACTTGACTATGTACAAATGTGGTCTGACAAAGTGCATATTGCTCTGAACTTTGAAATTTTCTGATATAACAGAATTGACCTGACTACGTATAAATGTGGCCTGACTTCGTATAAACGTGGCCTGATAAAGTAGGCGCAATTGCAAGAATACCAGATTTCCAATATCAACTTGCAAAAAACCCATGTTATAACAAGTATTGCAAAGAGCAAAGCTCATTACTATGACGGGCTAGTTCTTCTCACCAGGTTTTAACATCATTGGCTTTTACTGCATCATAATAATTGTTAGCTGCTATTCTTGCTTGTTCCTGTCATATAGTGCTGATGAAGCTTTTCTGGTCCTGGTTGCAGTGCCTTGGCTAATGAAGGCCGAAAGTCAGAAGCTATTGAATGCTTAAGGAAGGCTGCTACATATAATCCCAACTGATGCCTTTTTTATTTTTATTCTTAGTGAGTGGTTATGAAAATCTCAATGTTCCAGCTTGTGTCATTTTGAGTGAACTGTGACGTGTCCTATTAAATATCATAGGATATTAGTTGTGTCCCTATGTTTCTTGTACATTCAAGAAAAATATGTAAAACATCTATATGTAGCTTCAGTATTTTCATTGCTATATCTGAAATAAATTGTAGATATGTGGGGAATATCCATCCCCAAGTAAATGAGCCACTTCTCCAAGAGGAATTTTCTAGCACTGGTCCACTTGAAGGATGCAAGCTGATGAGTTTTGTGGCACTGCAAGGTTTCTCCGAAGATAGTTCACGGAGTCTAAGGGCACAGCTCCGAAGATAGTATTGACCTGACAACGTACAAATGTGGTCTGATAAAGTATAAATGTGGTCTGACAAAGTAAACTGTATGAGTTTTGCTTCTCAATGACCCTTGCAACTTTCTTTCTTTTTCCAATCATCATAGATTCATAGTGAACTAATGCAGTATAAAGGCAATATGCAACTTTATCATATCACATTTATACCTGGTCAAGTCAATGATGTGTTATATCACAAAATTTATAAAAATGAAATTTCAAATGTTAGGAGGTTTCATATTTCATAACAATATTCACTTTATCAGTAAATGACCCTATTTAAGATATACTAGATGATATAATCCTTACAAACATCATGTTAGGAGGTTTCATTTTAAAGAAATTTTGATCAACCTATATGTGATTCGAACCCACATCATGTGCAACAAACACATTGCTCTTCTTTTTGAGTTATTATGCTTTTAAGTAATTTTCCAAGACAAAAGATCAAGCAAAGATACATTTAAATTTACATTACGGAACCAACCAACGTTTGTTTCAAATTTAAAATAAATATAACAACATAATGACCTGACTACGTACAAATGTGACCTGATAAAGTGAATATTGCTCTGAAATTTGAATTCGGCTAACATTTGAAATTTTATGATATAACAGAGTATTGACCTGACTTCGTATAAATATGGTCTGACTTCGTACAAATATGGCCTGATAAAGTACATAATGCTCTATTATGCAACAAAATTTACGAAAATGAAGTTTTAATGTTAGACGATTTTAAATGTCAGAACAATATTTACTTTATCACACCACATTTATACCAAGTCAGGTCAATGATGTGTTATATCACAAAATTTATATAAATGAAATTTCAAATGTTGAAACCACATTTATATTGCCTTTAAATTTGACGAATTTCTGGCTTCCATTTATATTGGCTTCAATGTATCCAACGAAAAAGATGAATTTCTGGCTTCCATTTTGTTTAGAACAAGCACATATATCAGTTAACAAAACACAAATCCTCCATTGCAATTTTCTTAACTGAGCCACATAAATTTTCAACTGCTTTTCCCAATTCCCACTTCCTAAACTTCATATGGAAGCAACAATGCGAACCTGCAAAAAACTTTAAGAGAACCTGCAAAAAACATACAATCACTTAAAGTCGATATGAAATTCTTAGAGCAATATGCTCATTGACACAAGTCCTTTACCTTAATGCGGCTCAATCCATATGTATCAGCCAATTTCAGCACATCCTTCAAGATGTGTTTCTTCTCCAGTCTTACTGACTCAACAAAAGCGAGCACGACATTTCTGACATAATCTAAATCCCCAGATAGGAATCGCCCACTTTTAACCCCAGGAATTAGTTGCTCCAAAACTTTTGTACGATCAACAACTTGCTTTTGCTCCTCTAGTCTCGCCTTTCAGCTCCTCCAAAAGATTGTCTGTGCTTTATCAATCTTGTCCAACTCATCTAATTGAAGGTGAAGCAGACAGATCAACAGAAATTTCCAATTAAACCCAAGACACAAGAGGATCTCAGAAGTAGCACAAAAATATTTATACAGATGCACGCACACAGGATGCGTGCTAGAGTTGAAAAAAGCTGACCAACTCACCTGGACTAATCTTTTCCTTGAACCTACTCAAGAGCAGCTCCCTTCTCTTAGTTGGATCAGTATGTACTTCTGAATTGTACAATGAGCTGTAAGTCATCCCCATATTCATAATACTACAATTTTTTTGATAATCCTTCCTTGTCCTGAGCTGTTCTTCAATAATCTCAACCCGATGGTAATCATCCATGAGATTGAGAAGAAATGAGCATCCCGTAATATCTTCATCCTCTGTAACCGGTGGTTGCATGATTGATTTTGCTAGAGAAGCAATCAGGTCATCTTTGGGAGCAAATCCATGTCTTGCCAACCAAGATAATATAGTAAGCACTGATTGGGTTCTGACAGATGCATAATGCTTCCCAAGAATTGAAATGGGGTAACATTTCTGTCCAAGTTATGAATTTCTACTCAATTCAAGCAACCATGGAAGCTGCAAGGCATCAAAAGATAAAAGCTTCCCATTTTCAATTAAAAGATCATCCCAACTATTTCCATTTGCTACAGGGAAATCTCTAGCAACCTCAGCAAGCACATCTCTAATTTTTCTTAATTTATTTTCATGGTCATCCTCGGCAAAGTGATAAACCTCGGAGGATTCTCTTCGGTTGTTAAACTGTTGAGTCATGTGACCAGGAACTGAAATAACTGGGGCATTTTTTCCCATAGGTATCATCATCATCACACAGAATCAACACAATCTTTCATTTTATGTTACCTTTGAGGCATTTTCCAAGCTCTGCTGTGTCTTGTCTGTATTCACTTTCATTGCCAGAGAACTGAGGAGCTACGTTTCTCTGCCATTTTTTTCATCTACTGAAGACGGCGCTCTCTCAGGACCTCGATGTCGTCGAGATCCAAGCGATCTAGAGAAAACGAGTACATACATTGAATGCTCGATTACTTCATGGGTTGTAGGTGTAGGCAAGAAGTCATCGACAACAACCTCCTTGTTCTCGTTTTTCTTGTCTGAAAAGAAGGAAACACATATACAAAGCAATAACCCAAAAAATGCCATACGACTCGCATAGATCTGAGCCCTAAAACCATGCGACATGGAGGGATCGGGAGAAAGGCCGCCACCGGTGGACTGGGGGTGGATCGGGAGGTTGTTCAGGCGGTGGGAGGAGGAGGAGGAGCGGTGGTGGATGCAGAGGCGGGAGGAGAAGATAAAGAGAGAGAGTTGGGGGAATTGGCAGCCTTCGAGGAAGAGGCAAAGCAGGGAGGTCTGGATAGCAGGGGAGGTACCTTGAGAAGCACTCGTCGGCGTCGGCTAGGTTCGCGGTGCGGATGGAGGTCGGAGAAGGGCAGGTCGGAGAGCCAGCAGACGAGGCCGCCGGAGGAGGCCGTCGGGGAGAAGCCGAGGGGATGAGGGGGAGAAGCCTAAACCTGTTATCAATCAATTAAGTATAATTAGTAGTTATTAAAAGTATAATTTTCACCAAAACAAAAGGTAAATAAAAATATGAATTTATCTTTTTTCTGAAAACCAACTTTTGCAGCTTTATGGCATTTTTGCTATACTTTTTTTAAATCTGGTATTTTTGCAAACGGCTCTTCAAAAGTTGGTATTTTTTGCAATTCCGCCTAAATTTTATTAGACCTTGATTAGTTTCACTAAATAATTATTTAAAAATGGTGATGTAAACATACGTATATACATATATATATGTATATATGGAATTGCATATATATGGAAGACGTTAATTGATCGAGATCAATTATTAATTATAATTTATTGTTGTGATTTGGGTATCACTTATGGATCGAGAAAGAAGGAATCGAACCATTGATTTGAATCAACTTTGCGTCTAAGCCGTTTTGAATCGACAAAACGCACTAAGGCAAGTGGTGGTTCGCTCTTGTCATTTCAGTTATTCTTTTGACCGACAATTAACATTAAAATTAATTGTTAATTAATTGGGTAATTTCTAAAACCTAATTAATGTTTGGGAACACTTGTGTGCTATAAATAATATTGTATCTACGTTGTTAGTTATTATTGATATATATATAGTTATATATAGGAATATATAATTAATGTTGTTATCATCGTTATGACGGTATTGTGTGTGGACTTTGTGTGTTATGTGTGGACACTATAGTCATTAAATGTGGACATTAATAGTCGTGTGTGTCAGGGATATTATGGTCTTGCGAGACGTAATGATCTCTTTATAACTCGATATTAGTCGGAATAATTCCCTAATACTTTTAAGGTCACGACTATTGCTTCTTATCCACTCGTTAAAGATAAGAGGTGTTTAAGCACCTTGCTAGTGCAATTTGGTTGGACGTAATGTCACCCTGTGTTATTCTCGTAGTTATTCGAGATTTTATTAAAAGCTTAAGAATAATTATGGTGTGGTGAAATTAAATAAGATAAGTGTTGTGAGCACATAATTAATAAACTTCGGGCGAGAAGTACAACTTGGAAACCACTCGTGCTCCAGTTAAAGCGGGTCGTCTTTCCAATCTGGATTCGCATTATACGGTGAGGTTGGTCGGACCCAATTATTCAATGGGGTTTTATATGTTGTGTGTAATTTAAAACGTTCTCAAACAATTCATATCTTCTTCCCATAATACCTACATTCATTCGGGTATACTCTTGGTGCATATCTCTTTTGTTCATCCCTCGTTTCAGTGGAAGTTTTTGTTACATATCGTCTATCGGTTGTTACTCGAGAGACAATGATAGTAACTGGATACAACCACAAGAACCATTCTGTTTGTACTCTTTCTTAGTCTTTCATTAGACTAACCAACCACTATTTTTCCTTGCATGGTTGGTTGGTGTCATCCGTCCTATACGGCACATCAGTCGACTTGCCTCAGGATGTTTAGGAGTAACGAGACAGAGAAGAAGGCTTGCGGTTGAAGTTTAGTTTTTGAAAAACTTTTGAGTTTGTTTTAAATATAAGATTTATTTTCTTATTAATGTAATAAGTATAAGTGTTAGGTAACCTAGTCTTGTAATTAGAATTTATGTAAAGTCTTCCGTTGTAATTCCAATATCATTTGTAAACTATCATCCTCAATTTACAAGAGGAATATTAATAAAAGATTTGATATTTAAAAGTCTTCCGCTATTTACTCTTTATTATGATTGTTTTTAAGTATAATTGTTCAGATTAAAGTCTAGGGTGACTTTGAACTTAAAGTCTGAGGTCACTGGCGTGTGACACTACCGACATAAGTTGGGAGTGTTATAATTATGGTATCAGAGCAATGATTTTAAGATTTTTGGCCTATTGTTAGGTTTGAGAGTTTTTAAAATTATTTTCAAACTTCTTTATTATATTTTAATATATGTATATAGTTCTTAAAGTAGTTAATTCAAAGATTTTTAAATAGGTTAAAATTTAGAAAGTGATAACATTTGTGGGTTAGTTATTAAGAGGCTTATATTAATTATAAAAGTTGTTTTATATGGTAAGAGTGTTCTAAAGAGTTGAATTCTAAATTCAATTAACGGTTTTAAGGTTATGGTTTTGAAATTAGTGAGAGTTTAGAATTATAAAACTAGTAGTTTTATTATTTAAGAACTAATATTAAGTTACATACTTTGGTTTATATAATGACAGTGTTTTAACGATTAATTTTAAATTCGTCTAATGATTTCGAAATGTAGTTTGAAAGTGATTGTGGATTTAAAAAGAAAAATGTTGGTAGTTTAATTTTGAAAGGATTAAATTCAAAAATAATTTGTATTATAAAAAATAATGATGTGGAGAATTAACTTAAAGTGTAATTTAAAGTAGTTAAGAATGTTTTTTGAAACTTCTGCGAGCTTCGATCCGGTTACTTATTCTGTAGATCCATTCATAGGAATATTTGTAATCTTAGAATCAATGTCATAAGAGTTATTGACATTTTCATGTCTATATTGTTCACAAGTGAAAGCATAATATCATTCTTCTGGGAAATAGTTGTGCTTGGGTCAGTCAAATTAATATGAATTATTAATTTGGACCTATATGTTCCTATAAAATTGGAATTGATTGTGTCATATAATGCAAGTTGTGAATTTCTAATTTGACATTATGGTTCGTCAACAAATAGTGAACACCATAAACAATAATCGTGAGGCCAATGAAGGTCCAAGTAATGCTTCTCGAATCCAACTGAGAAGTGCTGCTCAGCAATGTGATGATACGGGATCTGGGTCAACCAAGACTATGTTAACCCTCAAGCTGAGAAGGGAGTTCCTCCTAATCCACCTCCTGTCCCGATGGTGCTGGATGCTACCATCATAAGACAAATAGTGAGGCAAGTCGTGGAGGCAATGGCAACCCAAGGAGTTCCGCAAGCTCAAGCGGCCCCTGCCCCTCAAGCTGCAACTAATTTTGAGGAGCATGATAACATTGTACCTCTGATTCATACTTTGGGAAATAGAGAGAACTTCAGTCGAGCTCTAAAGACCATCAACTCAATGCACCTGGATAGCTATGATGGAACCGGGGATCCGGTAAAGGTTTCATATTGGTTTTCTCACATGGAGCGACTATTCCGAAATGTTTTCTGCACCGAGGCTGAAAAGGTGCATATAGCTTCGCTGAATCTAAAAGATGGAGCTAGTGAGTGGTGGGAAGGTATTGGCCTAGCTGACCATCCAAATTTAAATTGGGCGATGTTCAAGACAAAGCTCACCGATCGGTTCTTCTCTCGTGCTATGAGAGAAGAAAAGCTGAAAGAGTTTTTGTACCCTGAGACTGAGGGTTTAAAGGTGACGGAACTAGCTGTAAAGTTCAATCAATTGCTGCATTATGCTGGGTCTGAGGCGCACACCGAAGAGAGGAAGATTTGGTACTTCCATGACTGGATGAGCCCATAAATAAAACCTCTAATGGTGCGTCATGGTTGCTCCACCTTAGAGGAATATGTTGATGCGGCATACAAAGTAGAGGCTACCCTAGAAGAATTTGCGAGGAAGCTTGAGGAGAAGAATAAGTCAAAAGGTGGGCAACAAGGTCGGAAGTTCAATGGGTTTAAATGACCGACATCCCCAACCAAGTTTGAGAAGTCTGGTCGTTTTAAGACTGAGACAACTCAATCTGGCTCCACCCAACGCTCTGGATGGAGTAGTGGCAGTGTCCACTGCCACAACTATGGCGAAGTCGGCTACAAGAATTTTAACTGTCAGAAAGAGAAGCGAGTATGTTATGCTTGTGGGAAGGAAGGACACATGAAAACATACTGTAGGCAGAAGAGTCAAGGGCCAACACAATCATACCAGGCATCTATTGCCGGTAATAGGCAAAACCCAATACCAGAGGTGTCCGCTTCTGTTCAATCAACTGCGCAGAATAAAGGCAAGGCACCTGTTGGATCTTCTAGCCAAGGGCAACGACTGTATGTAATGCGTCAGTTTGACGAGCATGACACGCCGAACAATTAGATATTTTTAAGCCTTCCTAATAATAAACAGCTATGACTTGTGTGTCTATAGCTTCCATAATTGGGTACTTATTTTCTTTTGAGAATCCTATAGTTGAAAAGTATTTTCGTCTAATAAAGAGTTAATCTCTTATTTTCGGAAGTCATCTAATTCCATATTCATTTTGAGTTTAAGTATTTATTTAATAACTGATGAGTGTCAATGCAATACAAATTAAGTATTGATAAGAATCCACTATACTCACAATGTGTGGAGTGATGTCTCAGAACATGTGTGATTGTTCCCCATCCTGTAAGTGCTAGTTTCGGGCTCGAAACTATTTTTAAGGGGGTAGTATTGTAATATTCTACATAAAATAGAAGGAGATTAGGGTAAGTTTTATCTTGATAATATTAAATTTATGAAATTTATTTGATAAATAGGTAATTTAAATTTCCGTTAACTTAAATCAAGAAACTATGTTAAAATAATTTTTGTACAAAATTACCAAAAAGGTTACGTAAAAATCTTGTGAAAGTTGTCTAATAAATTAATTAAGGATTATAGAAATAATGTTTGGGTAAGAGTATAACATCTCTATAATTATGTAAGGATATAATTGCCACAAAGTGAATGGTTGGGACATAAAGCGTAAATAACCTCACTAAGAGGGAGGCTGTGTGAAATAAAAGGAAAGTGAACTAAATACCAATTCTTTCCTGCTACGTTCATTCGGTCTTAGGGTTCTAGAAGGAAATCCAAAAATTCAAGTAGATTTGAATCGATCGAGTATCCCTTCAGTTCTAAAAACTTATCCATGAAATTAATAGGTAAAACCCTAAGTTACCAAGTGGAATTAGTCTCGAAATCGTCTAGGTTCATCCAAGATTTGATTAAGCTCGTTTTGGCACTATAACTCAAATTTAAACGATTGAGATTCGATCCTATCTTCCGTTAGGCTTCCGAAGGGTCCGGAGTTACAACCAATCAAAGCCAAAACATAGATCTCCATCCCTCTCCAATCGAATCATCCAAAAACTAAAGTTCCATTTCCCTCTGTTTTTGAGAGCTCACTGATTAAGCAGCCTTTCCGCCGCCTATGGCGAATCTTTGCCGCCGCCGGTCATCCTAGGTGAAAGCCAGCATTGACACGATACCATAGCCGCTGACGCCGCTCCATTTGGACTCCGATTGAGCCCGTACGAGCCTCCGAAGTCTGGTGCTCACGACCCCCTGTTTTGTCGAGTTACTGCAGTCTGGGAGTTCTCAACCGCACCAGCCACCACCTGTGCAGCCTCCGCCCATCCAGACGTGTCGCCACCACCGTACTGCTGCACCGAGCTGTCGTCGCCGTCGTCGTGAGCAGGGACGGACGCATGAATTTTCATCAGTGGGGGCTAAATTTAGATTATTGTTAAAATAATATTATATATTGAAAAAAAAATTAAAATATTTTTTGAAATGTTATATCTGAATTTTCAATTAAATTTCTATTTTTTTAGGTTTTAAATTTTAGGCTTTAAACATAGCACATTACAAAACCAAATATTTAATCAAAATTTTAAATTAGTTTAGTTGTAATTTGAATATGATAATTAATTTCATTATCTGAATCTATAATTTGGAGGCCCTACACGAAATTTTATAAATAATTCGTAATCATTCTAATAATTTAGAGGATTATGTGCACTAGGGATTATCTTAACAAGTTATTTTTTAAATCCTATATTTTGCTAACATAAGATAGTTATTCTCTTAAAAATTAAATCACTAATTAAATTGAGCAAAAAATATTTAACTATTGTTAAGGTATAATATATATATTGAATGACAAACAATGTTGTATATAGCCTAAGAGAAGAAGATAATTGGGAAATAGCACCCAATACCCCATTTTCATATATGCTTTGCAAAACTACCCTACCCCTTTTGGTTTTTGCAAATCTATCCCAAAAACTTTTTTTTCCTTGTTTTTTGCAATTATACCCCATAAATAAAAAGTTAAATAAAAATCTGACTTTTCCTTTTCTTTTCGAAAAGAAATTCTGACATGGCACTATTTTAATTGGAAAAAAAAATGAAACCCCAAATCATTTTGAATTCCAAAATGAAATGTGAAAAATTTGCTACAGGTAAAAAAAACTCAAATCATTTCCTTTTCCTTTTCTCTCCCAGAGGTTTCCTCTTCGCCGGCGGAATCTAGATTTATTTTTTTCGGTGAGATTCACCGATTCCGGCGTGAAGCTTTCTCTTTCAGGTTTGTTTGCTTGAAACCCTTCTTCACCGTTCGAGGTAGCTTAAACCCTTCTTCACCGTTCGAGGTAGCTTAATCCCTTCATCGCCGCTTGAGCTCCGAGTAAGGCCCTTGCGATTCCGCTTAAGGCTCTTGCGATTCTGTCGCGATTCCGATTCATCTGCCTCTTCTGTCTATCTCCTTCGAGCCTTGTTGTTCGAGGTAGGTATGTCAAGTTTTTCAGAGTTCAAGTCATTTAACGCCATTTTAGGGTTGCTCCGTTGCTGTTCATTTGGTTTTTAGGGTTGATTCACTGTTGTTTGAGCTGAAATGAAGTGAGGAAGTGAGGTTGAATGCATCGAATTGTATCAACCTGTGAAATCCGTGTTTGTAAAATGAGAATGTCAGATTATGTTTGTTTTTGTCACAGTTGCAGGAATTACCATTGTATGAACATTTCTTGTCAGCGTTGATGAAATATTTGTCACATCGTATAGTGTTATTGTTGAAATGATTAATTTGATTGTCATGAATGTCAGATTATGTTGTGTTTTGAAATTCTAATGTTGTTATTTTCCTGACATTATAGCTTTCTTACTCTTGCAACTTCTTTGTCTTCTCGTGTGATCTGTACATCTGGGTATGTTGAGTTGAGTTAGGTGCTTAGAAAAAGCTTAAATGTTGATATTTTTTGTTGTTTGTCTATCTCCCCAGTGCAGCTGAAGTGGTGTAGTTCTTCATATTGAAACGGAGGAGATTAAAATGGGTAAAAAGGTAAATTAGGACAACTCGTTAATTACCACAAATCAGCATTTCAAGTCACAAAGAATACAAACCAGGCCGCCATTTCACAAATCCAACAAATCTTCAGTGTAGTCCCCCACCAATGGACTTGATAAATATCTGGGATGCCCAATAATCAATGAAAGAGTAACAAAGTACACATTCCAATCTATCATAGACAAAACAATGAAACGACTGACCAAATGGAAGGCAAATTCACTATCATAAGAAGGAAGGAAAATCCTGATCAAAGCAACTCTATCGGCCCAACCAAGCTATATCATGCAAAATTTTATGCTACCAGCAAGCACCCACAAACAACTCGACACAATTAACCGATGCTTCTTTTGGAATAAGGACAATACACATAAACCCCTAATAGGATGGAATTAAATCTGCAAACCCACCCACAATGGGGGAGTAAGAATCAGAAAAAGTGAAGATATGAACAAAGAACTTCAAATGAAACTACTATGGAAAATACTCGCCGAACCCACCAATATATGGGTTAACATCATCAAAGAAAAATACCTAAAAACAAACTCAATTCTAGAATACGAAAGGAAAAAGAATACAAATTACTCATGGCAATGGAGTAACCTAACCAAGCTACTCCCAGAATTTAAAAATGGACTCCAATGGGAAATAGGAAACGGAAAATCTATCAATGTCTGGAAGGATGCATGGACCCCAATAGGGAAGCTAGCCTACCTAGCAAAAGATACAAACCTCATCAATACTTCAGAAACAGTAGACCGATATATTAACCAAAATAGAACCTGGAAAAGAGAAGAGTTGGAAAAACACTTTGACCAAGATACAATCACTATTATCATGAATAAAACACTACCAAACAACAACTTCGAAGATAGACTCTATTGGAAACATAGCCGAAATGGCTGGTTCTTTACTAAAAGCGTAATGGATATGCTTTATGGAAACAAAGGATTGGCGGTATTGAACATAAAATGGATTTGGCAACTCGATATCCCGCCCAAAATAAAACACTTCATTTGGAAAATAAGTAAAAATGGATTACTGACAAAAGAGAAATTATATGAAAGACATGTTCCCATCCCACTAGAATGCACCTCATGCAATGGCACAGTCGAAAACCTAACACACTTCCTGCTCAAATGCCCACACACCAAAAACATTCTACGAAGAATTGACCAACACACAGAATACCTAATAAGCAGTATGGACACAGAAAACAAAAACCCTACAGAAATACTGAACGAAATCCTTGAAAAAACAAGTATGAAAATAATGGAAACCCTCTCGATATGCTGGTGGAGCCTATGGTATCAAAGAAATCTAAAAATATTTGACAACCATAATAAGAATACTATACCAGATCTAACCGAATTTATCAAACAACAATAACATAACTGGAAAGAGGCCACAAAGGAATTTGACGAAACGGGAAAGCTAAATAATAAAACACATACCATCAGAAGGAAACAAAAGAACATCAAATGGGTCAAACCACCCATCGATGTCTATAAACTAAACTCTGATGCATAAAAAAACACCCAGGGACCAGCTACCTATGGTTACATAATCCGAGACCATGATGGCCAACCAATTTCAATGGCCAATGGTGGTCTGGGGAACATCTCCCCACTCCTAGCAAAAGCAATCTCAATGTGCTTCGATATTCGAGAGGCAATCCGATTAGGGATCTCTGATATTGAGATCGAAGGCGATAACCTTTGCCTTAAACGGCAAATGGGAATGCCCGTGGGAAATTGAACTTATCATCTATGACATCCTACTTGACCTGCGACAATTCTCATCCTGTCGCATTTCCCACATCTTTAGGGAAATTAATAATGTGGCGGACTTTATTGCAAAACTTTACCACATGAAAATTTCACCTGAATGTGCAGCCATTCCAGATCTCCGAGATCTCATCCGCATGAATGCTCTAGGGCGGTCTATCTCTAGATAGGTGAACCCCCCTAATTCCTTTCCTAATCAAAAAAAAAAACTTTTAATCAATATTATGACAGCTACACCGCAAGTGCTTATATCTTTATTTCAATTTTCACAATTGAAAATTAATGCAATTACAAGTTCCATTCCAGCATCCAATAAACACAAGACTCATCAAATTAATATCACTAAAGATTAAATTAGAAGACAAATTAATGAAATGAAGACTATAAAACAATTCAATCTCTAAGAAGCTGAGACTAATTTGGGAAAAATTGAGGTTCACTCCTAATGCACAACTAATTCAAGATTTAAGATGCTCAGATAATTATAATGTTTAGCAATACAATGAGAGAAATGTTGAATGCTTTGAGCACTCTTGCTCGAAATTCCAGAGAGAGGCAAATTAGAGAGATTGCAATGAGATTAAGATAAAAGAAAGAGAGATTACGCGGCGGACGGAGGCAGAGCTGAGCACTGCGAGCTTGAGAGGACGCGGACGGAGGTGGAGCTGATCACGACGAGGTTGAGAGGATGCGGATGTCCAGCTTATTTGAGAAAAAACGGCGAGCTCAGCACGACGAGGACGTGGACGCGAACAGGGGTGGATCTGAGCACGGCGAGGTTGAGAGAAGGCAAACAAAAGAATTTTCTAGGGTTTAGACTTAGAGAAGAGAAGGTCGATATTGAGGGTATGATGAAGTGAATTCAATAAATTAAACAATATGAAGAAAAATATAAAGCAACCCGGTGCCAAAAACACAACCCTAGAGTACCACGCAATACGGCATGCATCAGTAAACAGCCCGAGCGTTTACCAACTTGGTATAACTCGGTAAATTTGCTTATAAAGGGGATAATAATGTAACTTAATAGCCCGGATATTACTATGAAAAACACGCCCGGGCTATTATCTCACATACATTAAATTGTCGTGTACATAAATAACCCGGGCATACCACAATATATCCGGCTATTTTCTTTTCCAAAAGCAAAAATTATGTTTTCTTAGTGTGAAAACACTTATTAGGCCGAATATACAAGGTCCGGGGTATTTTATCACGAGGTAAAAGATGATTTTTGTACTAGTGTCTCCGCGACGGCGTGCCGAATCTGACACAAGACGTCTCCGCCTCGGACGTGGTTGTGCCGCCGGAGGCCTCGCTGACATTGAAGAAATCGCCTCTCGTACTTGCTAAAATTACATATTATTCAAATTTTATTATTATTTTATCTATCATTAGTGTATTATAAACGTAATTATTAATATATTAATTTTCTTTTAAAACTATGAAATAAATTAATAGATAATTACTATTTTATTTGTCTGAATAAGTTAAAACGTTACTCTCATAAAAATTTAGTGTTTTAATTATTTATTGCAATTTATTCATTCTAGTTTATTCTAATTTATTGCAATTTATTATTTTATTTCAATTTATTAAAATTTAATATATTTCAGGATATTTTTTTATAATTTTAATTCATTTCTACTAAACTAAATCTAAATCACAAAGATGAATTTTAATATTATAAACTAAATTTTAACTTTACCAATTATTTAAAAATTATATTATATATGTTTATAATATAGGGCTATTTATTTCTATTTTTATTTTAGAAAAATTCATCATTTACTAATTTCAACACTATTTCTAAATCTAATTTCTAAACTAATTCGAAAACTATTTTAAAAAATAATTCCATATCTAATTTTGAAACTAATATCAAAACACTTTCCATAACTATTTCAAAAACTAATGATTCATAAAACTATTTTTACATTACAAAATATCATCCAACTCTATTTATCAAATTTAATTACATATAATAGCATTATAAACTAAGAAAAATTAAATTAGGAAATAAAAAATTACATACCTTATGGGTAACACGTGGGGTCTCGACGTCGTCTTCCTTAGTTGAGGGATTCGCAGAAACGCCAATGTTAGCGTCTGCTCCAATCCGTACGCTAGCTCGGGTACGGGTATCGTCCGGTCGGAGGATTCACCCTCCGATTCCGCCCCGACGTCTTCCTCCACCACCACGACTCACCTGTAACTCCTCGTCGCCTCCACCTTAGACCGCCGCCACGCCGAAAACGCTTCAGCCGCCACCTCCTCGCCGGAACCGCCCCCAGCTCCCTCACCGCCACTCCCACTGGCCTTAGCCTCTGCGAGCCGCCATCGCCACTGCCCCCCGCCTGCAAGACGCTACCGACCGCCTCCACCACCGCCACTGCTACCTCCGGGAATCGAGTGCCGTCATCGCCGAACTCGCCGCCACCTTCCATTGTTGTCGTCGTGGATCGGAGAAGGGTTCAAAGGTTTTTTAAAAAATTCGCCGCCGCCGCCTGGAACAAAAAAGAGAGGAAGAGGAGTGAAAGAAGGAGATGCGGCGTGCTTATACCTAATTGGTACGCCATCGTGAGGCGTACCATATTAATGGGCCTGGGCCCAAATCGACACGCCTTTCTAAGGCGTATTTGTTTTGGGCCCTTTATCTGATACGCTCTAGATTGGCGTATCAAATAATGGGCCAATATATTTTAGTACGCCTCTTGGTGGAATACAATTTATACCCCTTTTTTTTCTCACAAATACCCCTCTAGGCCTTAATAGAGCGTACACTTCTTTTAAGCGTGCCAAATAGCATGCAAAAAGTTAAAAATATGCTTGTATATTAAAGAGAAGGAAGACCTGCTCTCTAAGTCCCTTTGGTTTTGATGTTGTATAGGTTTTGTTGTTGTTGGGTGTTGTAGTAGTTGTAGTTGTTGTTGATGATGGTGATCATGTTTGATGATGACGGTGTTGGATATTGTCGTTCTTGGATGTTGTTGGGTTGTTTTTTGGGTTTTAGAGAGAGGTGAGAGGTTTTAGGTAGAGGTGGTTATGCACACGGTTTTTGAACATAGCAGGTACTGGTCTCGTGCCGTGCTCTTTTTTTTTTAAAAAAAAATTGACACGGACACCTACCACATGCCCGTGCCCTATTGTATTTTGTTAAAAAAAAATAGGCTTGGCACGGGTACGTGATCTCTTTGTATTTTTTTTGCACGGGCACGTACCCTATGTATGTGCCTCTGTTTTTTAAAAAGTAACGTTCCACATCGGATATTTGATATTGGATCAAAGTTGCACGAGCATGACGGGGCTAAAAGTGCGCAATGCTAGTATCGTTGATTAGCCTTATCAAAGTAAATAGTCCTAATAGACCTACTAAACAGATGTATAGTAAGCAAGCAAGGGTCGAACCCACAGGGAAGATCTGATGCAGTATGCAATTATGAATGACAAGTAACAAGCAAGGGGGGTTTAGTTATCACGAGAAAGCAAAGCAAGTAAAGCAAACAAGTTTGGTTGAATTGAGAAAATATAATGGGGAAAGTAGTCCTACTAGAGTGAGATCCACAATACAGAGATATAATTTGATCACAAAAATCTATTTATTCCAAGTTCTTTTACTATCCTTATAGTTGTTCCCACCCTGATCTTAAGTACTACCGATTCTCACAGTTGTCGATAGACTTATTACTATGCCAATGATAAAGTACCACCGATTCTCACAGTTGTCGGTATACTTTACCACCAACAAAGCAATAACAATACACACAAGGATATAGGATACATGCAAATAGAAAGACGTATTAATACTCGCATGCAACTGACTCTCACTCACGATTGTATGCTCGGAACCCCTATACGCACAATCGTGTATGTCACTAGATATGCACTCGGAACCCCTATATGCAATCCTAGCAATTGATAAAAAGTATTCAACCTACTTGATCAGGCTAAGAAGAACAACAAGAAATCAATATTCAATATAACCAAGAGAATCAAACCAACACTTATAAGGATAAGAACAAGGAATAGAAATCTCACAAACACATCAACTGTATTGCTTCAATCGTCTAGTAGAACAAAGGGAAGTTAGTTCTTCATTCAAACGAGAATGAAAACCTAATAGAAAAGTAAACTGCGTAATGTAAAAGTGTCTGCCTCTGGGGCATGACTGCCCACTCAAGACCTAGAAAGAGGTCTTAAATAGGTTTAGGAAATAAGTTAACCTAATGGAAATAACAAAGGAAATAAAATAATAGAAATAAGAAAGTCTGAAATGCAATAAAGGAAATAAAATCTTCTGCTGGCCGCGAGGCGTGACGTTCCCACCATGGGGCGTCAGTCTTCTAGTTGCCTTCTCTGAGATTCACCGCCGGGTCGCGGTGGCTTCTGGCGTGGGGCGTCAAGTTCCACCGCGGGGCGGTGAGTTCCACCGCAGGGCGGCGGTGCCTTTTTCAGCTTCTGCGATACTTTAGTAGAAACACTATAACTTTTGATTCTCAACTCGTATTGCGCTCATATTTTGAGGAATTGCAGTAGACTTCAATATCTAACTCCTCGAATTGGAATCACTTCATTTGGATATCTGAGTAGATAGAACGAACCATTTGAATTCAGCACATTGTTCTTCTACTCTTCAATACACTTCAAACCTCTATAAATCCCATGATTTCTTCACTTCTCTCCACAACTTCTGGATTACAGACTTAGCCACAAATCTCATCCTAAACTCCTCTAAATAATGCTAATAATTGCTAGTTAAGGTGCATGAAATGACACCTATCAAATTCCCCCATACTTAGACCTTTACTCGTCCCGAGTAAGCTAATGATAAACCTACTCTCTCAATCGAACACCAAGGTCTCAGGAAGTACAAGAAAATATGACACCAGCAACTACAACATCTCAACAATCAGCTCCAGACAATCAAGCTAAAAGGGAAGTAGAGTACTTCCCCCAAGCTTATCCCAAACACCACAGAGTGAATCAAATCTAATCCTAATCTCCCATCTATCTTCTTATCTCTCCAGAGTGACCTACCCGAATCCTCCTTATAACTCCTCTTCTTGTGACGCCTTGCCAAGAATAATGAGAAATCCTAAAATCACTCTTCTTCTTTTCGCTCATTTTGCCAAGGCGCCCTTTCGGGTTTTCACCAAGCCACTCATTTCATTTTTCAATAGATGTAATCACATAAGCTCACGTCACTCTTGACCACATATTATCCCAGCCTAATGCTGGTCCAAGCCACCTGCTTATTGCCTAGGCCGCCCTTTCGGGTTTTCAACCTATCCCAGGATTTCTAATGTATGCCTTTTTTCAATTTTTGGCTTTTTTCATTTTTTAATTTTTCTCCTCAACAATGTAGCAAGTATAGAACTCTCCCCCATGCTTAAACATTGCATTGTCCTCAATGTAATGAAAGACAAAAGAATAAAGCACAGGGAAAAGCAAAAAAAAACTCACAAACGTCGCCAAGCTGCTTAGACACTATAGGTGTCGCTGATGGTCTTCTCAATAAATGCCCAGGTCTCTGGTGTTGGGCGGGTGTCTTCATCAATTCTATAATCTTCTTCTACCGTGCAACCAAAAGGGAACCACTTTGGTGAGTAGTGATAAAACAATGATAGTAGGGTTGCACGGCCTTCTAGGAACACATGGTGGAGCCCAAATGTAATCATGGTGTGGACTCTAGTGTTCCTCCTCCTCAGCGGTCAATTGTAGGGCCATCATCGTTGTCAAATAAAAATGTGGGGTGAATGTCTCTTCCTTGACAACATGATGCGCACCATCTCCATAGGGAACTCTGGACAGCTGCCCTTCGGTACCTCTTTTTTTTTTTTGCTCCCCGTTTAAGGTTTTTTCGGGGAGTGACTTAGTGCAGGGAAAAAGAAGACTTACAATGGTGTGGGAAACACCTTCTTCAATTCACATAGGATCTCCTCCCTGCAGGTTAGTCGGAAACAAAGAAAAACAAAAACAATGCAAAAACATACTAAAGAAAAAATGTAAAAACAAAGAAAGAAAAACAAGGGAAAAGAAAAACATACCTCGGGTTGCCTCCCGGATAGTGCCTTAGTTATTGTCATGGCTTGACATCCTGCTCATTCTCAACTTGGGTTGCTCACAACAACTGAACTCCTAAGACCAATATCAGGGGGATGTCTCTTTGTATACTCCATGTCGATCCGTTCCCCCATGCTTGTGCAATTGCTGATGGCTGGACCACTCATCGTATCCATGAATGCACTTGCCATCTTTAAAAACTGTCTACCCAACATCTCAGGGGCTGCATGTATGTCCTGCCCCGTATCCAGCGTATAAAAATCAGCCACTGGCATCAAGGCCTCCTTCTTGTGCTTCCCCTTTGGTTTCTTTTTGATCTTACCCAGCGCCCTTAAAAGTTCTGTGTAGCACGGGGCATTGTTTGCCAAATGGGCCAAAGGGATGGTTGCCTTGCAGCTACTGGAGGTGTCGAAGAGATCCTTGTTGTCAATTATCATCCTCTCCTTTAGTGCCTCCGGAAAGGGGACAGGGAGCTTTTCAAAACCAAGAGGAGAAAAAATTGGACGAACAAAGGGGTCCGCTTCTTCGTCATGATCAATATCCAGATCTGGGCATTCACCGCGGGGCGGTGCTCTTGGCCGCGGGGTGGCAGTGTTGACTCAGGACAACTGGGAGTTATTGCCGGGTCGCGGTGGGTGTCGCCGCGGGGTGGTGGAACTTGCCCATCTTCAATTTCAGCTCTGTCGTCCTTTTCAGCAGTAGGAGCGACTTGCAATTCCTTGCCACTTCGGAGGGTCACAACATTTACACTTTCATGCGCGGCCCTTTTGTCCAACCTAGCGACCACATCTGTCAAATGAACCACGACCTCCTTCATGCTCTTGATGCTGGCCTCAGTAGTTTGCACATGCGTTGTGAAGTGCATTGTTAAGGTCTTGAGCATGTCTTCAGTTGAAGGGGAGTTACTAGCATGGGAAGCTACTGGTAGCTCATCAAAGTGGGGTTGAGGTGTTTCTTGTTTACCCGTCTTCGCAATAATGTCTTTCAATGAAGTAATTTCTTGCAATAAATGTGCATCATTGGAGTTGACAGTATTAACTCCTCTGGTCTTTGGGGCTTCATCGAAATCTCTTGTGCTCTCAGCCATATCATGAAGTCTAGTCATGGCTGCATCAGGGGTCATATTCAAGATACTACCACCACACGTAGCATCTATGATTCTTCTTTCATCATCCAGCAGCCCACTGTAAACATAGAGTACTAGAGCTTTCTTGTCAAAACCATGGAACGGGCAACTAGAGCAAAGTCGTTTGAACCGCTCACAATAGTCATAAAGGATCTCCTCCTGTCCTTGTTCAATACTGGCAATTTCCCTTTTCAAAGCGTTCACCATCCTGGTTGGGAAATATTGTGTGAGGAAAGCCTTATGTAGCTCAGCCCATGAATCTATGCTTCCGCCAGGCAGATGATAGTACCAGTCCTCAACATCGTCTTTAAGAGTGAACCCGAAGGCTCTCATTTTAATCTGATCCTCAGTGACGTTGGCTGGTTTAATGCTCATGATGACGTTGTTGAATTTACCCAAGTGTAGGATGGGGTCCTCTCCACATCGTCCATGGTATCTCGGGAGCAACCGTATCACTCCTGTTCTGAGCTCAAATGTCACACCACCCACAAGGGGTGGAATGATTACAGCCAATGGCTGCTGTATCAAATCTGGCGCAGTCAGCTGTCGGAGTGTCTGAGTCATTCGTACCTATCTCTGTATCAACTTCAACAAGTAGCGAATCCGTAGCAAAGGTGCGGACCGTAAGATAGATCCACACCGCAGTCAATCACAAAAGCACACAACAAAACAAAAATCTTCCCCGGCAACGGCGCCAAATTTGACGGGGCTAAAAGTGCGCAATGCAAGTATCGTTGATTAGCCTTATCAAAATAAATAGTCCTAACAGACCTACTAAACAGATGTATAGTAAGCAAGCAAGGGTCGAACCCACAGGGAAGATCTGATGCATTATGCAATTGTGAATGACAAGTAACAAGCAAGGGGGTTTAGTTATCACGAGAAAGCAAAGCAAGTAAAGAAAACAAGTTTGGTTGAGTTGAGAAAATATAATGGGGAAAGTAGTCCTACTAGAGCGAGATCCACAATACAGAGATATAATTTGATCACAGAAATCTATTTAATCCAAGTTCTTTTACTATCCTTATAGTTGTTCCCACCCTGATCTTAAGTACTACCGATTCTCACAGTTGTCGATAGACTTATTACTATGCCAATGATAAAGTACCACCGATTCTCACAGTTGTCGGTATACTTTACCACCAACAAAGCAATAGCAATACACACAAGGATGTAGGATACATGCAAATAGAAAGACGTATTAATACTCGCATGCAACTGACTCTCACTCACGATTGTACGCTCGGAACCCCTATACGCACAATCGTGTATGCCACTAGATATGCACTCGGAACCCCTATATACAATCCTAGCAATTGATAAAAAGTATTTAACCTAGTTGATCAGGCTAAAAAGAACAACAAGAAATCAATATTCAATATAACCAAGAGAATCAAACCAACACTTATAAGGATAAGAACAAGGAATAAAAATCTCACAAACACATCAACTGTATTGCTTCAATCGTCTAGTAGAACAAAGGGAAGTTAGTATTTCATTCAAACGAGAATGAAAACCTAATAGAAAAGTAAATTGCGTAATGTAAAAGTGTCTGCTTCTGGGGCGTGACTGCCCACTCAAGACCTAGAAAGAGGTCTTTAATAGGTTTAGGAAATAAGTTAACCTAATGGAAATAACAAAGGAAATAAAATAATAGAAATAAGAAAGTCTGAAATGCAATAAAGGAAATAAAATCTTCTGCTGGCCGCGAGGCGTGACGTGCCCACCGCGGGGCGTCAGTCTTCTAGTTGCCTTCTCTGAGATCCACCGCCGAGTCGCGGTGGGTTCTGGCGCGGGGCGGTGAGTTCCACCGCGGGGCGGTGAGTTCCACCGCAGGGCGGCGGTGCCTTTTTCAGCTTCTGCGACACTTTAGTATAAACAACATAACTTTTGATTCCCAACTCGGATTGCGCTCATATTTTGAGGACTTGTATTAGACTTCAAGATCTAACTCCTCGAATTTGAATCACTTCATTTGGACATCTGAGTAGAGAGAACTAACCATTTGAATTCAGCACATTGTTCTTCTACTCTTCAATACACTTCAAACCTCTATAAATCCCATGATTTCTTCACTTCTCTCCACAACTTCTGGATTACAGACTTAGCCACAAATCTCATCCTAAACTCCTCTAAATAATGCTAATAATTTCTAGTTAAGGTGCATGAAATGACATCTATCAGAGCACGATACTCGTATACATGTTTTTTGCACAAATACTAAATTTACGTGCCATTGTATTACTCCCTCCGTTAAGAAATAAATGTCGTTTTAGCTTTCGACACAACTATTAAGAAATGCAATCATTAAGCTAAAATCCTAGAATATTTTTCTCAAATTTACAATTCAATCATTACTCACCTCATTTTTAACCAATACATAAAGAGAATTTGCATAGATCATATCAATAAGTGTAACTTCCAATAACCTAACTCATAATTCACCAATAAATCAATACCTAAAACTCTAAAATGATAAGTATTTCTTAACTAAAGCTAAAAGCTAAAACAATATCTATTTTTAATGGAGAAACTATATATTTAGCCAATATATATAGCCGCACGGCAACACCTTGTATAAATATACCTACACGAATTTGCATAAATACCCTAAATGGGTATGCAACTTGCAAGAATAGATGCTTGTTTTTTTTTACATATATATACCATTTGGTGTATTTTTGCAAAATATTTAATCTTTTTTTTTAATTCAAAAAGTAAATAAAAACAAAAAAATAGAGAAAAGAAAAAGGAAACAAAAAAGGTACACAAATATCATTATATATTACTTCCCTCCAAAACCCCCAAAATTCCCTCCATTTATTGTAGTCTCTCTCCGCCCATTCTCCCGCCGATGAACTCTAGTGATTTCTCCAAACCTCCATCTGTACATTCTCCCGCCAATGAACTGTTGAACTGACAGAAGAATGCCGATGAACTGGTAGTGATTCTCCCGCCCATTCTCCCGCCATCAGTTGTAAGAAAATCCAAACCTCCTCTCCCTTCCATCTGACTGTACTGCCATCAGTTGTAAAAAAACCAAACCTCCATCTTCCAAATTCTTTTTATCATGGACTGAACATTTCAAAGTTATCTTGAACTGATGAACTCAACATTTCAAAGTTATGCCGATGAACTGGTTGTTATTCCTCTTTCCTTGTATAGGTTTCTAAAGTACACAAGTTGATTTAGATTTAAGTAAAACAAAATCATTTCCAGGTTAAACAAAATTTGAGCCAAAATAATGTAAAACCAAAAATTCACAAGCGACAAAACTTACTACGTCATACTTGGTTGTTTCTACTACAAATAAAAATTTTGCATCTTCCTCTACTGGTAATGATTTCAACAACCAAAAATCAACAGTAAACTTTAGTATGTAATGTCACATTAAAGTTTAAATGCAAACTTTAGTATGTAATGTGACATTAAAGTTTAAATGCAAAAATCAACACTAAACTTTAAGGTTGATAGTATTAAATGAAAAATTTATTGTCAATTTCCAGATATTACATGAAGAATGCTCCATGTCTGTACATAATTTGCATGCTACCATATTACATGATAATGTTTTCCACTTAATTTGTAGGATGCGTGACATCTGGTTGAATACTTCTACCCATAATCCATCAATTCTCTTATATTTACTTGGACGCGTGACATTTTAAATTAGTATTGTGACATTGTTTTAATACTATTTTGACAAAGTGATACTGTACCACTGACAATTTTGACCGTATTCAGAATATTCCATGTTTGTACATAGTTAATAGATTTGACCGCTATTTGACAAAATGCTCCATGTCTTAATTGCATCTCCCTCTCCTGATGCTCTACTTCTTTGACTATTTTACTTTACATAGATCTTAATTACAGAGATATTAATTGCACTTCATCTCACCCATCTCCTTCGAGTGTCTCTTGTTTGACGATTTTTATCTACATGCTTCCACTCCTACTCTCTCTTTGTTTCACTTCATCTCACCCATCTCCTTTGAGTCTTCATCTCTTTTATCTCTCTTTCATATCCCTAGAGCAACTCGTCTGGTTGTGTTCTTTACTTGTGGACTCACAAACTTCTGTTGGATTTTAATTGAGTGCCAAATAGGTATGGGTGATGAATACTCCACCATTGGAGACAAGGGAGAGGTTGGTTTCATGGATGTTACCTCAGTCACTACTTCCACTCCTATTGAGGAGGGTCATGTCATTGTCTTTGTTCCCTTTCCATTTGTTGGAGGAAAGCCTCAATCGGTGCATGTCAACGAGGTTGTCGCGGTGTCATTCACCATAGAAAACACCACTTCAGAAGATGTGGTACTTTGGGGTGTGAACATTTATGCTTCAAATCCCGAAGATTCATTCGTTTTGTCACTGATGAAACCTTTATCTGGCCAGCCAGATGACATACCCGATAAAGATTTTATGGGTTCTTTTTCTATGAAGGACCGAACGTTGAGGCCACATGGTAGCCTGACTATATGGTTTTCTTGTGTGCCCAAGGAGATTGGTGTTTTCACATCTATTCTTCATATCGACACTGAGGTTGTGACTATTGAATGTGTTGTCTTCCTCTTGGCTGAAGATGAAGTCTCCAAAGCTTCACCAGAAATAAGGAAAGCTATTGAGTTTGAGGAAATCCCTGAAGTTGTCTTACAAGGCTTAACAGAGGAAAATTATGCATCGTATTTCAATGCGTTGTTAGGGATGGAGGAACTTCTCATTATGGTAATTGTTATATTTTCTGTGTATGGGGGTGGGGGAACTGAGGGGATAGCTAGATGGCATGATTCTCTCGTAGTACCAACTTGTTGAATGATTCTCTTTTTACATTTGTGTACAAGACTACGTGAAAGCTTATAATATAAAGTCTGTTACTTTGAGACAAAAGGATTTTGACTTTTTAGCACTAAATGTGGTAATTGTTTTTGGGGAATATTCTCTTGATTAGGTATGTGTGCTAAACTGGGTGAAGGTAATTTTTTACTTAATGTCAATGGCGTTGACATATTTGTCAAAGAGTTATGTGTTATTGTCGAAAGGAACAATGACATAGAAGTTTATTTTTTTGTCATAATTGCACGAATTACCGTTGTCAATGTTATTTTGTTATCTTGAACTTGCCAATGTTGTTTTAACAGGGTTGGATCCATCAACCGGAAAAGGAAAAGAATCCATAGTCATGAAAACCAAAACGTTCTCAACTCTCTCTCCCTCGAACCCTCTCTCCAACCTCCAAACCCTAGAGGAGAAGCGGCCGCCGCTTACCACCTCCCTGACTAAACTCTGCAAAACCAATTCGGGGATTATCCATAATCGTGATGATGATGATGGGTTTTCACTCAACAACTCTTCCAGATCTTACTTGTTTCTTTGGGCCAAGATGGCGTGTTCCCGGGAGCAGTTGGAAATGCTTTGCTCTTTTGGTCTTGCTATCTATCTTACCCTAACTACTACGTTCACTCAGAATCGCGAAAATCCCGCTACGATCTTTTCTTGCTACCTCCTTCTTGGTAGTGTGTGCTGGATCCCTCTGAATAGTAAGAATGGTGATGGGACATGGGTTGGTATGGTGCCCTCTGGCGGAGGTACTGTGGCGTGCTTAGGGCTCCTTGAAATCATGCGTCGGCTCAACTTTCTACAGTTCGGGGCCGGGGCTGTTGCTAATGGATTCGACTACACCTTTGTAGAAGATTGGGCGTTTGGGAACTATGCGATGCAGATTTGGTGTGGCATGGCCGTCGCCACCGTTTGGAGTGCAAGGTGCTTTCTTTCCTTCTTCCCCCCTTTCCTTTCCTTTATCTGTGCTATTCGTTTGTTATAAAAGGTAATCGTGAATGGCTGAATCTGAAATATTACCCTCTGAAAACTGTTAGCTTTCTCTGTGATTGTTCTTTCTGGTGGTCTATTATTTGTTTGTTTTTTGAATCTGTGCTTTCACTGTCTCTTCCCGTATCCAATTTCATGGGTAAGGGGAAGAAAAGTATGAAGGATGTTTTATGCTCTCTTCTTGAAAACCTGAGCTCCTTTGTTGAGGTTGAAAACTCACTCCTTGAACCCATTGTGACTGAAACCACTAAGGTAACCCCTCATCCTGTGGCTGTCACTGAAACCCCAAATATTTCTGATATCACAGTCTCCACTCCTCTGAAAAACTTGAGATTGATATGGACATTTACCTATCTAGGCTTGCTGATGTTAGGAAAAATATTCTGAAGCTTAAGGAAACCTCTCTTCTGGGTTATATTATTGGTGAGCCAATAGATTTCTCCAAAATGCGATCCAAACTTAAAAATGACTGGCATTTTGTCAAAGGTTCCTTTGAGATTCTGGAAAAACCAAATCTGTGGTTTGAAATCCGTTTTGCTAATCCTTTAGACCAGAAAAAAGCCTGGGAGGGGTGCCCCTACCATGTTTTTGGTAAGTTGATGCTTTTGAAACCTTGGTGTGCTAACTTTGACTCTTTTTATGAATCCATTTCCACTGTGGATATGTGGATTAGAATCCATAATCTGCCAGTGGAATATATTAGCTTCGAGGTGATTAACACTATTCTTGAAATGAACAAAATGGACACCTTTATAAAGTTGGATCCTTTCACAGAGAGAAAGCAAAGGGTTAACTATGCTAGAGTGTGTGTGAATGTTAATGTTGAGAGTCTCAAATGTAAAAAACTGGTGATCCCAGATGAAGAAGGCAATTCCAAAATTTACAATGTTTGGTTCAAGGAGAGCCCGATTGGTTGTGGTAATTGTGGAGCTTGTGAGCACAATTTTGAAAAGTGTCCTCTGTGAAATGCAAAACCACAGTCTCTGCAACTAAATTTTTAGAGGATCCATGTGAGCTCTCCTGCTGAGAAGACTAGCAATGACATTGATGAGGAAAAAAATCAGTGGCAAGAGGTATCTCGCAAGAAAAAAGGTAAATTTGTTGATGCTTCTAGTTCCTTGCCTACTAGCCATGAGGTGCCTTTCACACAGGGAGTGCCTATTCCTCCTGTCAAGGTTCCTGCTGTCGTGGAATCTAAAGCGGCTAAGGCTGCTTCTACTACTGAAAATAATACTCACATGCCTGCCATTACCAAGATTACTGGAGTTCTCAGTAAGAAGGTGTGTGTGGGGAACAATGAGCTCCCTCTGAGTTTAACACCACCCTTTCTGATCCCACACCCTAATGATGAAGTGCTTGGGGTGTGCCTGGGGGCTCCTTAAGGCTCGGCTCCTGTGCTTGACATGGAGAAGCTTTCCTCCCTCAAGGAATGTGAGCTGGAGGATTTTTTGGAATAAGATGATCTCCTAGAAGAATTTGAGGAATGTGCTGAAATTCCTCACAAAAAAGGTAAGAAGAATAATTTGGTTTTAACCACTACTAAGGGCAATACCATGCTGTCTGGTGAAGATGCTTCTATAGCTCTGCCAAAATCCTCCAGCTCTGAGCCTGGAAAGCGCAAGGAGCTGAACCAAGAGGGAGAAACCGCCACCTCAGGACTAAAGGGTCCCAAAAAATTGAAGAAGTAGTTTTTATGATTAAGTACAGTAATCTGGCTTTAGGTTCTGTTGTCTATGAGAAGTATAACCTAGCTAAAAGGGTCATCCCCTTGAACCACCTTTTGAAGTTTAATTTCTGTTGTAACAGACCCTACCAAATTACTCTTTGTTATGGATGCCCTAGGATTACTGTGATTTGTCAAGGACCTTTCTTTAGGATCTTTGACTCTTTTGTTGTTTGTTGGCATTTCATAATATATGGGAACATGTTTAAGTACTTGAAGTGCTCTTGGTATGCTTCTTGTTGTGCTAACATGGAATCCTTTTTATTTATCTTGCTCATTAACCAGAATCTGGATTACTACAAATTGAACCATAGGAATAAATTTCAATGGCTGTACTGGTTGATTGTTATTCATTGGTTCATGCATGGTGTGTCTTTTTCATTTCCTTTTCTTATTGACTCCATGATATGCTACTTACTTTGTGCTTTGACTTTCGATGTTCAAAACATGGACAACTGTTGGCTGTGTGCTGTTAGGATGCTTCACTCAGTAAAGCTTGTAGTTGCTGGCACTCCTACAGAAACATGCATTCCCAACCAAAACAAGGATAAGGTAATCTTTTATATCACTACCCCTAAAATTACATCCAAGATTTTTTCTATATATGGTGGATTTCAATCATGGGAACATAAACCCTAAGAAATCATGAACAAACAGAATTGGCAATCTGGAGTTGACTCTATAGTCAATAAACCAGCAATCTCAAAATCAAAAGAACAAAAACAACAAATTTTGACTGAACCCACAGAAAATCAGTCATGGAGAGTTATCTCTATGTTGAAAAATGACTTTTGGTTCACTTTACAAATTGTGGTTTTGGATGCAGAATATTTGGAAAATATTAGCTTAATCCTGTCACTTACCAGGACTGGAGATGGCCTTTGATAGATGAGGGATGGATTGATGACCCTATTGTCCATTGGCTCTTCCAAGCAAGTAATGGAAAAACAAGAGAACAAAATCCTCTGAATGAAGACAGGACCAAAAAATCCAGACCATGGGCCTAGGAGGCTGAGAAGAATAGAGGTTGCAGAAGGCTAAGATACAACAAACTGTTAAACCATTATAACTGGTTTTGCCGAAACATGAGGAATTTTACCAAAGACACAAATAAATTATCACTATTGCAGTACTACTTAGGCTACACTTTTTGTACATGGCAATGCAAAGATAAATCTCGTCTCTTGATATTGTACTATAGAATGTCTGCCGAATCTTAGTACAAGATCTCTAGGATAGGGAAATTAGCTAGCTTTCAGCCTCTGACCATATTGTGGTTAGATAGGGTTATAAAACAGGAGAAATTAATGGATAATTGGAGTACGTTAGAAATTCCCAACTATGAAATTGTCAGGTATCTTTTGATGCTCTGTTTACTCAAAGCTGCTAAATCTTTTAACCCAGTGATTAAAAAGAAGCGGGTGACTCGTAATAAGGTTCAGTATAAAAATACAAGAATGATCAATAACAGCTTGGCACAAAAGATTAACACAAAACTACACATGAATGAAAAATATCTTTGTCTTACGAGTTTTGCTTTATGCTATAATAACAAAGCTGTAGATTTGGCTAAAGGAAACTTTGATAGTAATTATATCCAAACTATAAACTGGAAAAAAAACAAAGGCATGGGAAGAAGTAGGATTTAAATATCCCTATTTCGAGCACTCCCACAATATAACTTCTACTAAGACCCCTAACTGTCTACGGATATGGGGAAACTTTACAGATGGTTTTTTATGAAGATTTCCACTTGGAATTGTCGTGGAATTGGTAAAACAACTACTTGGATGGACTTAGAATCCTTCTATAAGATCGAAAGGATCCAATTACTAGCTCTATTTGAAACACGAACAAATAAAATACCAAGTGAAAAAGTATGGAAAAAGCAGGTTTTGACCAATTCATCTGTGTCCCAGCTACTGGATTTTTAGGTGGAATCTGTGTTATGTGGAAAACATATCAACTCGTAAATGAAATACTTGAAATAGATAAGATTGAAAACAGATTTGTTAGTATGTTGTACACTAACTTGTGTACCAATACTAAACTATTAATAATCCTAACTTATGCTCCCCCGAATGAAGTAGGAAAACACGAATTTTGGGAAGCAATAATCACCTTTATTAAAAATAGTGCATATCCGTGTATTGTGATGGGTGATCTGAATGAAATACAAGACCCAACTGAAAAACTGTGAGGATCTGTATCACCCTTAACCAAATTTACTAGATTAAGACACTTCAAAAATGAGTGTGAATTATTAGATATCCCTTTCCAAGGCAATGCATTTACATGGAGAAAAAATCAAACGGAAATAGACAATATATATGAAAAGCTGGATAGAGTATTAATTCACCACCAAATATTACAATGGTACCCAGATATATGTACTAAACATTATTCCTTTTCGAGCTCTGATCATTGCCCTATATCAATTGAACTAGCTTCAGCTAATTCATTTAAAAATGAACCCTTCAAATTTGAAAAGATTTGGATGACGAGAAAGGATTTTAGAAATATTGTAAAACAAACCTGGAGGACTAATTATCATGGCTCAAGAATGTATGATCTTGTTTCTAAGACCAAATTATTAAAGAAACATGCCAAACTTTGGAACAAAACAACGTTTGGTAATGTATTTACTCAACTCAGAGAAATAGAGGAACAACTTGCTGAAATGCAAAAAAATATTTGTACAAATGCAAATAACAATGATATTCAAAAACAAAAAAGACTCATTGAAAAAAAAGAAAAACTACTCAACTTCCAAAAAAAAAATTGGAATCAACGAGCTAAAGTTAAGCACATTAAATTAGCAGACACTAACTCGAGTTACTTCCACAGAATAGCAAGTGGAAGACGAAACAAAAAAAATTATTAAAGAAATAAAGACACGAGAAGGAACTAGCATTATTGGAGAAGAAAATATCAGAAATGATTTCATTAAAAGATTTAGAAGTGAAGAAATGAATGAGGCTGTAATACAAGAAAATCTGGATCTTATAAACCCTGAGATATCCATAGAAGACAATGCATAATTAATTAAAAATATCACTAATGATGAAATTAAGAAGGCAGTTTTTGACATTGGCACGGACAAGTCTCCAGGACCTGATGGTATGACAGCAGAATTCTATCAAAAATACTGGGACATTGTGGGGCCCTATGTAATTCAAGTTGTGAAAAGCTTTTTCCTTTCAGGAAGATTACTCAAACAAGTCAATCATACATTCATATCTCTAATACCAAAATATGATAATCCAAACTCAACAAACCATTATAGACCAATAAGTCTATGTTCGACAATTTATAAAATTATTTCCAAAATTCTAACAAGTAGACTCAAAAAGACTATGGAAAAATTAATACACCCTCTTCAGGGTGCATTTGTGGCCAACAGAGCTATTCAAGATAATATCTTAATAGCTCATGAAATTTTTCACTCTTTCAAATCTAAAAAAGGAGCTGAAGGATTCATAGCTCTAAAGTTAGATATGGAGAAAGCGTATGACAGAATTGAATGGAACTTTATTTTAAAAATCATGGAGAAATTTGATTTCATCCTAAATTCATAAAATGGATAACAGAATGCATCACGACAGTATCTTTTTTGGTACTTGTTAATAATGGACCGACGGAAATATTTAAACCAACGAGAGGACTACGACAAGGAGATCCACTTTCCCCATTCCGTTTTATCTTGGGATTTGAAATTCTAGCAAGGACACTACAAAAAGCAGCGGAAAGACCAAGGAAACCTATTGGTTTTAAAATTTCAAGACTGGGAACTCGAATCCCTTTCTTGGCCTTTGCGGATGATATCATGATATTTTCCAAAGCAAAACAAGAAAATTGTAAGGAAATTAAGGATATTTTGGATGTTTATTGCAAAATATCCGGGTAGAAAGTGAATTATCACAAGTCGGCATTCCAAGTGACAAAAAAAGTAACAAACAGTAAAAAAATAGCAATACAAGGAACTCTCACAATTACAAATATGACATCGCTTGATAAATATTTGGGTTGCCCAGTCATTAATGGAAGAGTGAACTCTAATACCTTTGTTGATCTGGTTATTAGCACACAACAACAACTAACAAAATGGAAGGCTAATTCTCTATCTCAAGCAGGTAGAACAACCCTCATCAAAGCAAATCTTGCATCTAAACCTAATTACCTAATGTAGAGCTTTATGCTTCCCACACAGACTCATAATGAACTGGATAAATTAAATAGAGGTTTCTTCTGGAACAAAGAACTTTCGTACAAACCTCTGATAGGATGGGAAAAAATATGTAAACCAACTGAACAAGGAGGACTTGGCTCGAGAAAAGCAAAGGATATGAATAAAGCCTTACAATTTTAATTATTATGGAAAATATTGGCAGAACCGGATAATTACTGGGTCAAAATTATTACTGAAAAGTATTTAAAAACAAAACATATTTTACAATATCAGAAAAAAGGACACTGTTCTTGGCAATGGTCCAAAATGTGTGAAATCATGGACGAATTCAAATCAGGACTTATTTGGCAAGTAGGGAATGGTGAAACCATTAGATTTTGGACTGATAAATGGCTTTCTATGATTCCTCTTTGCGACATGATTAACATGCGACCAATACCAAACAAAAATGCATTAGTTGCAGAATTTATGCTTCCAAATCGCACTTGGAATAAGGAAATGATTGAACAGTTTCTACCAACGGACTTAGTAAAGAAGGTTATCTCTACACCAATACCCTTAAACAATATACATGGCAGAATGTACTGGGAAGCAAGAAAAAGTGGTTGGTTTTCCACTAGATCGGCTATGAATATGATCGTTAAAAAGAAAAGGTACACATCACATGATACTTCATGGATTTGGAAATTGGACACTTATCCTAAAGTAAAAAAATTTATATGGAAAATCATGAAAAATGGCTTACCAACAAAAGCAAGACTAGCCAAAAAAGGTGTTGCAATCCCACCAGGTTGTATAAGATGTAATACACAAACTGAAGACTTTAATCATCTTTTATTCCAGTGTAATCATACGCTGAAAATGATAGAAAAAATGAACAAACAAACACACAGAATCATAAGATCCCTAAATATTGGAACAAAAAAAGCCTATGAAATTATTGAGGAAATCAGAAATAAATTAGAACGATCAGAATTTGTTGAACTGGCAGTGTCATGGTGGGGTATATGGTTTTATAGAAACCAACAAAGCTTTGGAAGAACTAACAACGACAACGATACAATAAAGGATGTACCACTTTATATTAAGCATCAAATTGACAATTGGAATCATACCAAAAACTGGAGTCCAGACTATCTGGCGGATGCTAAGCAAAAGAATACAAAAGTTACAAAAACGAAACGACAAATGAAAAAATGGAAAAAACCACCGGAGAACATCATTAAAATAAACACTAATGGGTCTACAAAAATGAACGGTGAATCTAGCTACGGAATTATCTTTCGCAATAGTAATGGTGAACCGACTCTAATCTTTGGAGAAAAATGTGGAATATCAACCCCCCTCAAGACTGAAACCATAGCGGTTAGGAATGCTTTAATCAAAGCATATGAACTAGGGATTACTACCATTCAAATGGAATGTGACAATCTCACTATTGTTAACGTAATAAATAAGATCTGACACTGTCCTTGGGATATTGAAATTTTAATTTCCGATATCCTTTGTCTTTTATAACTATTTTCTTCAGTACAGGCCAATCATGTCTTTCGAGAAACAAACACTGTGGCTGACTGCATCGCAAAGCTGGGTCAGCAGAGTTCTTTGGAAGACATTCAAGCTAATTCAGAACTTTTAGTTCTCATGTGTAAGGGTGCCATAGACTGAGAAACTGTTTCTGTTGTGGTTTCCGGTCTAATTTTTACTATATCAAAAAAAATAGGGTTGGATCCACTGTGTTAAGGCTGATGACGTATTATTGCAATTTCATGATGGATTTTACCAAAGGCACAAAGATAGCAATTGTAACACCCCCAAAACTTAACCCTTTTGGAAAGGTATTACCACCAGTGACCCCAGTGTTCCTTACCGAGATCACCCAAGGCTTTACCATTAAATACAATTTATGAAATACAAATGATACATAATGATCAAAGCATTTGATTCCAAAACATAACATTGTCAAAGAAACAAGAGTTATGGGATTACAACCCAATCCCGAATAGGCTAACACAGAGTTTAAACCAAATACAGCGGAAGTCTTATAAAGTAGGGTACAACGGAAGTCTTACAAAACACATTACAACCAAAGTCATTGCCCAAAAGATCTCAACCTGATTATAAAGAAATAACAAAAACATTCGAAAACCACCGTCGACTCCATAGTCCTTCTATTCTTCTGAGCTATTTTCTATCTGATGTGCCGAATCGAACGGATGACACCAGCCCACATGCAGAGAACAAAGTTCGTGGGTTAGTCTACTTGAATAGACTAGCAAGGGTACAAAGCAGAAGGTTCGATGTAGTTGTATTAGGTTAGACTTATCGTTTCTCGAATGATAACCGATAACGATAATCAACCTTCATACTTCTACAAAAAATAACAAGAGGTATGCACAAGAGAAGACTCTGGAAGACTGAATCATTACAGAAATCAACTCAAAGGAAGACTCCAATGGAAGTGAGTCTTAAGGAATTATGACAAGTCTGGAAGGTTTAAAGAATCATACAACAATGATTAAAAGCTGACTGAGATGCTTCGGTTCACGACCAACCTCACCGCATACAGCGAATCCAGATTGGAAAGAGAACGTACTATGATCAAAGTCGAGACGAGTTTTCCTAGCTACACTATAACTTAGCTGCACTACTCGTCGAAGGTTTATTAATTATGTGCGTCGAGTAGAACTTATCTGATTTATATTTCAAAACACACATCACGTTATTAGACTTTTACATGTGTACCCCACCATTGGGACGACACATCTTAGTATACGTTTCGTCGAGAGTGACGCACACTGGAAGGTTTGTGACACCAGCTAAGTGTCCTGCCTCTATACACTTGTGAAAGAGACCGGTCATGACCTTAAAATGGTATTGGATGGGTACGAGCCACCCCTCTACCTGATTATAAAGAAACGACTGGACAAAGTCCGAGTAACGTTCCTATACAGTTCCAACACAACAATAGTTCGGATAAATCCACATAAATGCCCGCAAGGCGATCATAAATAATAGCGTTGTTCTAACAGATATACAGCCGATTATATGATTTTCCAAAACAGTTTATAAAATCATTTCCAGACAACCACAATAATCGTTCCAAATTAATTACTCAATTGAAATAACTGATAATTAATGTAAGTATGGAACAATGAGCAAGAGCGAACCGCCACTTGCCTTAATCCGCAGAATAGAAACAAGCCTAACGATGACGGGATTCCGGGCTCGACACGGGTATAGCTCCGACAACACAACAACCTTCGAGTCGACCCATAAGAGAAACCCTAAGTTAGATCCGACATAACAACAGTACGAATCTAAAGACGACGAAAGCAATCGAAAGGAAACGACGCAACAACGATGACCACCAAGACCAAGCCAACAAAGGGGCTTCTGGCCACTGGCGGCGGTCGTCGTGTTCATCACGGCGACCGCCGCCATGAACACGGCGGTCGCCGTGAAGAACGACGGACAACAGAACGGCGAGAAAACTCACCAACACACACACGATGGTCACTCCTTTGGCCTGGCTTTGGGTTCAGACCTCCACTAAGCTTCCAAAGGGACCTCTAGGCTACTGGAAAACACACCAAATGACCTCCGGCGAAAGCTCCAGAATCCGGCGAGGCAACAACTCCGGCGAGGTAGGAATTTGGGAGAGATTTGAACTGAGAATGAGCTCCAATCTGACCCCCAAGCACTCCAGTTTATAGACAAATGCCAAGGGAACACCATCATTGCCTACAACGAGGCGGAGCAGGCCTAATTTGGCGCGTCAGAGGCTCGCCGACGACCATCGGGTTTTACCCGCTAGCTAGGTCGCAGCGGGTGCTGTAATTTACCCGGGTCGCCGCCTTGCAAAATGGCCTACGGCGGGCGAAATGCGGCGGGCGCCGCACTGCGCGGCGGTCGCCACCCTTAGGCCTAGCGTCCCAGCTAGGAGAAGACCATGGCAGCCTCCTCGAGCCTTGCGACGGCGGGCGCCGCTAACCCACGGCGGGCGCCGCCCTTGGCTTGGCCGCTTCCTTGGCTCTCGGACGAAAACAACATTACCCCGAGATAAAATTTATCGTACGCGAACGAGTATTAAAATCCAAAGTACGTCGTCTGTATTTTATTTCACTGAGAAAAATATTACAGATACAAAGCACATTACAGAATGTCTCCAACTTTCTGAATTAAATCCGATGTACACAACGGGCACTCGGGAAAAACCCAAAATTCCCAAAATAACCTTACAAAAATACGGGGTATCACATCTCCTCCCCCTTAAAAGAAGTTTCGACCCCGAAACTTAGGTCGAGAATAACTCGGGAAAACGCCTGAGCATATCTGACTCGGTTTCCCACGTCTCCCAAGTAACTTCTTCTGATCCAGACTTGGACCACAGAATATGCACCAACGGTACGATCTTGTTGCGCATTTGCTTCTCTCGGCGCTCCAGAATGCGCACTGGTCTCTCTTCATAGGTACCATCTGCTTGAATCTCGATGTCTTCATAGCTAAACACATGAGACTCATCTGGCACATAATTTCTGAGTAGAGATACGTGGAACACATTGTGCACTGGGTGGGCCAATGGCGGCAACGCCAAGCGGTATGCCAGGGATCCCACTCTATCCAGAATCTCGAAGGGTCCCACGTAGCGAGGGTTAAGCTTCCCACACTTACCAAACCTGAAAACTCCCTTCGAGGGCGACACCTTGACAAACACCTTGTCACCGACCTCGAACTCGACATTCCTACGCTTCTTGTCTGCATACGACTTATGTCGACTCTGAGCGGTTAACATCCTCTGTCTAATCAAAGCAATGTCCGAAGCTGTCCTCTCGACTAACTCTGGCCCAAGCAGAATCTTATTGGCGTTATCATCCCAACAAATCGGAGATCTGTATCTGCGACCATACAAAGCTTCGAACGGAGCCATCTTGATCGTAGCATGCCAGTTGTTGTTGTACGTGAACTCAATCAGACTCGGGCTGTCTTCCCAGCTAGTCGGACGATCGAGTACACAAGCTCTGAGCATATCCTCCAGGGTCTGGATGGTCCTTTCCGACTGGCCATCTGTCTGAGGATGAAAAGTTGTGCTGAATCTCAACTCGGTTCCCATGGCCTTGTGAAGTTCTTTCCAGAACCTAGACATGAAACGGCCATCTCGATCCGATACGATGGTTTTAGGGATACCATGTAAACGGACAATCTCTTTCTGGTAGACCTCTGCTAACTTCTGGGCTTCCCAAGTGGTCTTAATGGCTAGGAAATGAGCACTCTTCGTAAGCTGATCCATAATTACCCAGATAGCATCTTTCTGACTTTGAGTCTTCGGCAACCCCGTGACGAAGTCCATGGCAATATCTTCCCATTTCCATTCTGGCACTGGGAGAGGTAGCAACTCACCACCTGGCCTGCGGTGTTCGATCTTGACCTTCTGGCAAGTTAAGCACTTTGCCACAAAGTCTGCTACGTCCCACTTCATGTTTGGCCACCAAAACTTCTTCCTGAGATCCTTGTACATCTTGCTAGAGCCAGGATACACAGAATAAGCAGATGAATGAGCTTCTCTCATCACCAACTGACGAAGACTCTCTGTGTCTGGCACACAGATCTGATCCTGAAACCAAAGCGATCCATCATCCTGAATCACAAAACTGGGAGCTTTCCCATCCATCACTTCACTGCTTAGCTTCACCAAGACGATGTCATCAACTTGCTTTTCCTTGATCTGATCCAGCAGTGTAGCCTGAATTTCCAGCATACTCAGGAAACATCTACGCTGATCATACAGAACTTCAATGTCGCACGACTCTCGGTTCAGCTTGGTCTGAGCAGTAAGTAAAGCAACTACCCTCTCGTGCGTTGTCTTCCGGCTCAATGCATCAGCTACCACATTAGCCTTGCCCGGATGGTACAACAACTCGATGTCGTAGTCCTTGAGCAACTCTAGCCATCGGCGTTGTCTCATATTCAGCTCCTTTTGAGTAAATATATACTTGAGACTTTTGTGGTCAGTGAAGACTTGTCATCTTATACCGTAGAGGTAATGCCTCCAAATCTTCAGCGCAAAGACAACCGCTGCTAGCTCAAGATCATGTGTCGGATAGTTTTCTTCGTACGTCTTGGGTTGCATGGATGCATAAGCAATGACTCTGCCCCTCTGCATCAAAACACAACCAAGACCACACTTTGAAGCATCACTATAGACCACATAATCGTCGTTCCCCTCTGGGAGTGCTAACACTGGTGCCGAGGTCAGCCGTCGCTTCAACTCCTAGAAACTGGCCTCGCACTTGTCATTCCAGACAAACTTCTTGTGAACCTTGCGGAGTAGATTGGTCATAGGTAGAGCGGTCTTCGAAAACCCCTCCATGAACCGTCTGTAATACCCGGCAAGCCCAAGAAAGTTGCGCACCTCCTTCACGTTCTGGGGCTGTGTCCAATTTGCCACAGCTTCGATCTTCTGGGGATCAACCATAACCCCATTCTCATTGATCACGTGGCCTAAGAAAGCCACCTCCTTCAACCAGAATTCACACTTGGACAGTTTAGCATAAAGCTGATGTTGTCTAAGGACTGACAAAGCAATCCGCAGATGTTCCTCGTGGACTTCTTCACTCGGAGAGTAGATCAGAATGTCGTCTATGAAGACCACTACGAACTTGTCCAAGTACTGGTGAAAACATCGATTCATCAGATCCATAAAGACAGCTGGAGCATTTGTAAGCCCAAAAGGCATCACTACGAACTCGTAATGACCATATCTGGTCCTAAATACAGTTCTAGGAATGTCCTGCTCACGAATTCTGAGTTGATGATATCCAGATCTCAGGTCGATCTTGGAGAAAACCTTTGCTCCCTGCAACTGGTCCAACAGGTCGTCAATCCTCGGCAATGGGTACTTGTTCTTGATCGTCACCTTGTTCAACTCTCGATAGTCGATGCAAAGTCGAAACGATCCGTCCTTCTTTTTGACAAACAAAACCGGAGCACCCCACGGCGATGCACTCGGTCTGATATAACCCTTGTCGAGAAGATCTTCAAGTTGACTCTTCAACTCTTGCATCTCTGCAGGAGCCATCCGATACGGTGCCTTAGAGATTGGCGCAGTACCAGGCTCAAGATCAATGGAAAACTCCACATCACGGTTCAGAGGTAATCTAGGAACCTCCTCTGGAAAGACATCCGAGAACTCTCTGACCACTGGAATATCAAGAATCGCAGGTCCATCTTTCGCGGGCGAATCCAAGTAGCAGAGGTACCCGACACAACCTTGTCGTAGTAGCTTAAACGCAGCCATCGCATTGATCAGCTTGCCGTTATCAGCGTCATTCTGGCCCTTGAACTTGCACACAAACTGGCCCTTAGATGTCACCGTCACTGTTCTTGAACTGAAGTCGATCACCGCCTTGTGACGCGTCAGCCAATCCATACCAAGAATGATGTCGTATGGTGCCATGGCTATACAGATCAGATCTGCCTCAAACTCCTTACCTTGAATGGTAATCGGAAAGTCGGACAGATGCTTGGTTCCCACCAAACGTTCTCCATTAGGAAGACTAACGACGAAAGGGTCGCACGAATCGTTGCATACTAAGTCTAACTTGCTAACACAGCTATTCGAAATAAAGGAATGCGTAGCACCAGAATCAAACAAAATGCATACGGAAGTAGAGTGAAGGTATAAAGTACCTTGAGCAGTCGGAGCGTTAGGTCCATCTGCTTCACGCATCTCGTACAAGCGTTGACCCTGACTTCCAGAAACAGTTGGGGCCTTTCCCCTGTTCTGAGCAGTCGTCTGAACTGACGGGCTAGGAGTCTCGACAGGCTTGAACCTAGGTCGGTTGCTCTGATGAACTGACCCCTGCTGTGACTCTACTCCCTTCTGCTTCCCCTGCTTGCAGAACTTCTGCAGATGACCATCACGTCCACACCCAAAGCACGATCTCTTCTCTTTCTGACACTCATTGCTCTTGTGCCCAGCAACACAACAGTTATAACACTGAACTGAACTTCTGCTCTGACTGGACTGCTGCATTGACCCTCCGTGAGTCATGTCCGTCTTTGCTCGGCCAGACTTGGCAAAGCTAGACGGTGGCGCAGGTCGCTTGAATCCACCACACTGATTCTGATTCTGCATCGACCTCTGTCGGATGTGTCTCTTCGTTGACTTTTCCAGAGTCACCTCCAGCTTTTAGGCAGCATCCACATACTGCTCTAGAGTAGAGCATGTGTGGTGCACCATCAACGGCTTGATATCTGGACTCATCCACTTGTGGAAGTACCAGATCTTTTGTGCCTCGCTGGTTATCTCAGCTGGGGCATACTGTAGAAGATGATTGAACTTGGTTGCCAGCTCGGCTACCTTCAATCCATCAGTCTTGGGGTACAGAAACTCCTTGTGTTTCTCCTCTCTCATAGCACGAGAGAAGAAATGGTCAATCAGTTTGGTCTTAAACATCGACCAGGTCAATACAGGGCTATCAACTAAGCATGTACTCTCCCACCATTCACTAGCATCCTCTTTCAGCTGCAGAGAAGCTATGTGGACCTTTTCAGCCTCAGTACAGTCCACATTACGGAACATCCGTTCCATGTGAGAAAACCAATGGGTCACCTTGACTGGCTCCCCTTTTCCGTTGAAGCTGTCAGGCCTCATAGAACCGATGGTCTTCAGAGCACGACCATAGTTGTCCCTAGTCCTGACTGCATTCTCCTGGACATCATGGTTTCTTGGCTCCTCAAATCTAGGAACCGATGGGGGAATCGGCACGCCTTGTGCCTGTGGCACATTTGGTCGCATAGCATCAGCGATAGCTTGCATGACAATTCCTCGAATTGTCTCCACTGCTGCAGCATTAAACACCACTGGTGCATTACTCTGATTCCGATCATTGCCCCCGGATTGATTATGGGATTCAGATACATGCTCATCTTGGCCAACATCTCTTATGATTGGTCTGGGACCCTGACTAGTCCCAACACCAGCTCGAACTGTGTTCCTTGTGTTCACCATCTGTTTACCGATCAAATTCCAAGTTATTTATACATTAATATCATTCAAACATGCTTAATGTAGTAAAATTACTCAGAATAGATCAACTAGGTATTTTATAGATGAATTGGAACTGTTACACAAGCTACTCATAAGTCTATCATCCGAGCGCTAGGACAAAAATTGCTCAAAGATAAAAGTGTTTCACAGAGTACTTGCCGCAATACTAAAATATTACACAAAGTACATACTGAAATACTAAGAAAGGAAACTACTACGACAGGCAACGCCAATCCTCATCAAGGCACTCCAAAACGTCTCCTATAAGACTGGCTACTCGTGCAAGGTCTCTTCGGACTAGGCTCACCATCGAGCTTTGGCGATGGGTTTTGCACCCTGCTCGGTCCTGGGTCACATGGCTCTGGTGACTCAGACCCAACCTCAGTCGTGGAAAAGAAAGGATCGTCCATAAGAGGTCCTCCTATCCCAGCCCTCCTCTGAGCGCTAGCGATCGCCTGATCCATCTGCTGCTGCTGCTCCATATGAGAGCTCATTTCGCTCTGGCGAAGGGTCTCTCTCAACTCAGCCTCTGATCTCCACCTCCTCTGAGACGGAGTGGGCGGATAGTCCTCGTAGATCATGGTCGGGCCACTCCTCCCAATACCGTGCTCAGTGTACAGTGCCTCCCAATCAGCATCAGTCATGAGTGCATAAGCCGGCACTGGTGATAGTTCTGGACTGGGGGGAATAAACTGCACCCCCGGCTCCTGACTGTCCACTAGCAAGTGCCTCAAGTTGTCTGGCTCCTGGCTCTGCTCTTCCAGTTCCATCTCGGGGTCCTACTCAGGATCATCTTTGATGGGATCCTCATCCTCGGGATCAATCTCGATCATATCCTCGTCCTCGACAGGATCTATCTCTAGCATCTCTTCTTCCTCATCTTCGTCATCCTCGTCCCCTCCCGGGACCAACTCTATCTGGTAATCGTCATCGTAATGCCCTAAGGCGTATCTAGACGACTAACCCACTTCCTGCACTGCTTCCTCCCTGAGTGGCTCTATAGGTGCAGCTACAGTGACCATTGCATCCCTAGGTGTAAGGACAACAGACTCGGGAATCACATACTTGATGTCCTCGGGCGGGCTACTCGGGCCTCCAACCTCGAAACATCACTGAGGGATCGGAAAATCTAGCCTGCCTGGAGACGGCGGGTCCGTCTTGGCGTCCTCCGACCCCCTATCAAGAGAAAAGCACACACCCATCCTACAGGATAACGAGGAAGGAGTTAGTCTTTCTAGACATAAAAGCAAGCTTACTATATCAGACTATATAGAAGACACGACTATGAACGGTGTTTTGAAATTCTTTTTACTTTGAAAATTTCGAGCCCTTTTAACGTATTTTCAAAAATGGATAAATGATATAAAAATCCCAAACCCGTTTTAAAACCTTTGGCTCTGATACCACAACTGTAACACCCCCAAAACTTAACCCTTTTGGAAAGGTATTACCGCCAGTGACCCCAGTGTTCCTTACCGAGATCACCCAAGGCTTTACCATTTAAATACAATTTATGAAATACAAATGATACATAATGATCAAAGCATTTGATTCCAAAACATAACATTGTCAAAGAAACATGAGTAACGGGATTACAACCCAATCCTGAATAGGCTAACACAGAGCTTAAACCAAATACAACGGAAGTCTTACAAAACACATTACAACCAAAGTCATTGCCCAAAAGATCTCAACCTGATTATAAAGAAATAACTAAAACATTCAAAAACCACCGTCGACTCCATAGTCCTTCTATTCTTCCGAGCTACTTTCTATCTGATGTGCCGAATCGAACGGATGACACCAGCCCACATGCAGAGAACAAAGTTCGTGGGTTAGTCTACTTGAATAGACTAGCAAGGGTACAAAGCAGAAGGTTCGATGTAGTTGTATTAGGTTAGACTTATCGTTTCTCGAATGATAACCGATAACGATAATCAACCTTCATACTTCTACAAAAAATAACAAGAGGTATGCACAAGAGAAGACTCTGGAAGACTGAATCATTACAAAAATCAACTCAAAGGAAGACTCCAATGGAAGTGAGTCTTAAGGAATTATGACAAGTCTGGAAGGTTTAAAGAATCATACAACAATGATTAAAAGCTGACTGAGATGCTTCGGTTCACGACCAACCTCACCGCATACAGCGAATCCAGATTGGAAAGAGAACGTACTATGATCAAAGTCGAGACGAGTTTTCCTAGCTACACTATAACTTAGCTGCACTACTCGTCGAAGGTTTATTAATTATGTGCGTCGAGTAGAACTTATCTGATTTATATTTCAAAACACACATCACGTTATTAGACTTTTACATGTGTACCCCACCATTGGGACGACACATCTTAGTATACGTTTCGTCGAGAGTGACGCACACCGGAAGGTTTGTGACACTAGCTAAGTGTCCTGCCTCTATACACTTGTGAAAGAGACCGGTCATGACCTTAAAATGGTATTGGATGGGTACGAGCCACCCCTCTACCTGATTATAAAGAAACGACTGGACAGAGTCCGAGTAACGTTCCTATCTAACAGTGCTAACTAAACAGTTCCACCACAACAATAGTTCGGATAAATCCACATAAATGCCCGCAAGGCGATCATAAATAATAGCGTTGTTCTAACAGATATACAACCTATTATATGATTTTCCAAAACAGTTTATAAAATCATTTCCAGACAGCCACAATAATCGTTCCAAATTAATTACTCAATTGAAATAACTGATAATTAATGTAAGTATGGAACAATGAGCAAGAGCGAACCGCCACTTGCCTTAATCCGCAGAATAGAAACAAGCCTAACGATGACGGGATTCCGGGCTTGACACGGGTATAGCTCCGACAGCACAACAACCTTCGAGTCGACCCATAAGAGAAACCCTAAGTTAGATCCGACATAACAACAGTACGAATCTAAAGACGACGAAAGAAATCGAAAGGAAATGACGCCACAATGACGACCACCAAGACCAAGCCAACAAAGGGGCTTCTGGCCACTGGCGGCGGTCGCCGTGTTCATCACGGCGGGCGCCGCCACGAACACGGCGGTCGCCGTGAAGAACGGCGGACAACAGAACGGAGAGAAAACTCACCAACACACACACGAGGGTCACTCCTTTGGCCTGGCTTTGGGTTCAGACCTCCACTAAGCTTCCAAAGGGACCTCTAGGCTACTGGAAAACACACCAAACGACCTCCGGCGAAAGCTCCAGAATCTGACGAGGCAACAACTCCGGCGAGGTAGGAATTTGGGAGAGATTTGAGCTGAGAATGATCTCTAATCCGACCCCCAAGCACTCCATTTTATAGCCAAATGCCAAGGGAACACCATCATTGCCTACAACGAGGCAGAGCAGGCCTAATTCGGCGCGTCAGAGGCTCGCCGGCGACCATCGGGTTTTACCCGCTAGCTAGGTCGCGGCGGGCGCCGTAATTTACCGGGGTCGCCGCCTTGCAAAATGGCCTACGGCGGGCGAAATGCGGCAGGCACCGCACTGCGCGGCGGTCGCCGCCCTTAGGCCTGGCGTCCCAGCTAGGAGAAGACCATGGCAGCCTCCTCGAGCCTTGCGACAGCGGGCGCCGCTAACCCACGGCGGGCGCCGCCCTTGGCTTGGCCGCTTCCTTGGCTCTCGGACGAAAACAACATTACCCCGGGATAAAATTTATCGTACGCGAACGAGTATTAAAATCCAAAGTACGTCGTCTGTATTTTATTTCACTGAGAAAAATATTACAGATACAGAGCACATTACAGAATGTCTCCAACTTTCTGAATTAAATCCGACGTACACAACGGGCACTCGGGAAAAACCCAAAATTCCCAAAATAACCTTACAAAAATACAGGGTATCATAACAATCTATATGAAATTTGTTTTGTGTACAACGGGGTAAATTTCAGTAAGCTCCATCAAGCCATTCTATCTGCAAAGGCATTACATGAAAATTTCCTCTTTCCCCATGAGTATCATGAAAAGCGGAGGATTACAACAAACAATCTTGTGCCTATTTCACGTCTTCTTAACGAGGAGCAGAAAAGTGTTATTCGCTTAATTTTTGGGTGCAGAGGAGGAGCTCCTTATGTGATTTATGGACCCCCGGGAACAGGAAAGACAAAAACACTGGTGGAGGTGATCCTCCAACTATATAAAACTAGACAGAATTCTCAGATACTGGTATGTGCTTCTTCAAATTGCGCGGCATATCACATATTAGAGAAAATCCTTTGCGAGGGGATGAAACTTAGCGAGGAATATATTTTTACGTTGAATGCCACACATCGTCCCTTAGAAAAAAATGAACGCTGCATTGTAGAGATTATGTACCTACAGTGAAGGTTTCTTCACTTGCCCTTCTCGAGATGCACTCTACAACTACAGGATAATAATAACGACATACACGAGTGCATCTTACCTTTATGGTCAAGGGGTTAACCGTGGCCACTTCTCCCACATCATCTTAGATGATGCAAGCCAAGCTTCAGACCCAGAGACAGTGATCCCCATATCAACCCTCTACGAAAACAACGCAATTGTTGTTCTTTCTGGTGATCCCAAGAAACTTGGCCTTGATATTCATTCAAAGCAAGCTGAGGCTTATGGGTTGGGAAGATCTTTTCTAGAGAGTTTGTTGGACTTTGAAGTATACAAGTCAGGGGATCGCAATTATGTCACAATGTTGGTGAAGAATTACCGGAGCCATCTTGAAATCCTTTTATTCCTTCAAGACTGTTTTATAGAGGAGCATTGATTCCATATTGAGAAGAAACCGACACATCTTCCTTACCTTGGGCTGATCTGCTTCCCAACGGGAACTTCCCTGTAATGTTATGTGGCATCCAAGGCTTGGATGAGAGGGAAAAGGACAACCCTTCCTTGTTTAATAGGCTTGAAGCTAGCAAGGTGGTTGAGCTCGTACAGAAGCTCAAAAAAATGAATGTCTTTGGGCACAACATCGGGATTATTACCCCTTTCCCACAACAAGTACTAAAGTTAGGGAAGGCTCTCAGGTCTCTACATAATGACTGATATTAAGATAGGTGGGGTTGAGTAGTTTTGGGGTAAAGAAAGGGAAGTGATCATCATGTCAACCGTCAGATCAACCGTGAAGCACGATGAATATGACAGGACTTTCTGTTTGGGATTTCTGAGCAACCCGAAGAGGTTCAATTTGGCCATAACTCGTGCTAGATCATTGCTTATTATTGTTGGAAATCCTTATATTATTGAAAAAGTTTGTCTCGATAAAAACACTTAGTTGTATATAGGGCTGAGCACGGGCTGAGAAAACCGAACCCGAACCCGAAAAACCCAAACCGAACCCACATGACTTCGGTTCGGGTTTCAGTCTGAATTTATTAAGATTTCGGGTTCGGTTCGGGTTCGGGTTCGGTTTTTAGTCTGTTTTTATGTACGAATGTTGTTTTGGCCCGAACCGAACTCGAACATTCGGTTCGGTCTTCGATCCCATTTTTTTGGGGTTTCGGGCTTTTCGGGTTCGGGTCGGTTCGGGTCGGGTTTAGGCCCATGCTCAGCCCTAGTTGTATATCAAATGCAGTAAAATGTTGCGTAACCGTATTGTTGGCCATTGACGGGATTGGCACTGGCACAAAATGTTATTCCATTGTGTTGCAAGCCTATGAAGGTTGTGCTTTCGCGTGAAGCAGGAGGATCCATAAATTTCGATGTGACGCTAGTGTAGAACGATCATTTTTTTAGTACTGGCAACTATCCTTTTTTCTAGTAATGTAATGGTATCCAGTGTACTGGCAACTATTGTCTGTGTGTCTAGTGCTGGCATTGTTTTTGAATTTGCAAAACTTGCATGAAGAGCGACATCAAATTTTTGGCACTTTGACATGTAGAATCATCCTCTTACATAAAAAACCAAAGTCATCAGGTACATACTTCATAGTTATGACCTACATGCTCGATAACAAATACTAAAAGCACTAATTCCTACAATGACACCAACACCAAACGCACAAATAGGATTTAATACAAGTTTGATCAATTTTTTCTAGGAGTGTAGTGTCTTGTTTAAACCTTCAAGTTCTGCCACCCTTGCATAGAGTTCCCTAATTGTAGACTCGAAGTACATCTCATTTGTATTGAGTTCCATAATTCTTTGTCCAAATTCATGTTTCTCAGGACGTAGGCATGTGATTATTTCATACAACATGTGGGAACATGGGCTATTCGTTAGCAACATCTCTAACTCTTCTTGCAACTTTTCCTCTATTTCAGAACGTGTAGGAGATGTAGGTGGAAATTCATATTTTTTGGGGTCCTCGCTTTGATAACTTGAGGTGTCGCTGTCTGACATTGGACTTTAGTTGAACTACAGAAACAAAGGCAAATTCCATACGAGTGGCAACAGAAACATTAGATATATACATAGTATATAACAATTTATTTAGGGTTTCCACCCTCAATTAAGCCTCAATTTATTTAGGGTTTTCACCCTTAATTAAGCCTCAATAGTACATAACAATTTATTTAGGGTTTTCACCCTCAATTAAGCCTCAATAGTACATAATTAAGCAGCAACACAGCATCACCGTGTAGTTACCTTGTGTTCGGCGCAGTGAAGGTCGTCGGCTGAGCAAAACGAACAAGAAAGAGAGGGTTTTGGTTGTTGGGCAAAGAATCAGAAGGAGAAAGGTCGGTGATGCATTTATTTAGGGTTTTCATTTTTTGGCCATGTCATTCCTTTTTTAATATTGTTTCAAAAATAATTACTTGATATGACATCTGTTAATATAGTTGATCAGCGCTACTTTGTAGTGCTTAACTAGGAGTTATTACCGGTGTTTTGGGTACCATTTGGAAAGTTTAGAGCGTTATTGTGAAGTATGGAGTCGAGGAGAAGAAGTATGATATTGGTGGCGTAGAAGAGCTTAAATGAAGATATATTGAAGATGGAGACAAGCCACAAGAGAAGACGAAGATTAGAGGCGAAGAAGAGCAACAGTGAAGAATCTGCGGTCGCGGAAGCCAAAGTCGCGATCGCGGAAAAATGCAAGACAGCGAGGCTTTACAGAGATATTTCCGCGACTGCGGAAAATCCTCCGCGGTCGCGGAAATGAGTCATCAGGCGCGCCGAGAAGTTTCGTCCGAAGATCTGCTTTTGTATATTCTATTTCCTTTATTTCTTTTATTCCGATTAGTTTATTTTATTTCCTTTTAGATTTTAATTGTTATCTTTAGTTTAAGGTTTGCTAGGGTTATTTAACCTAGTTCCTAGCAGCCCCTTTTCATTATCATTCAGACTACGATTCAGCATTGTTTTTCCCTTAGAGTTTTTGTGTTTCAAGACTATGAAGAACTAAGCAACCTTTGCTTAGTCCGACGATTGAAGCCTTCATTTGATATATGGTTGTGAGATTATAACTCTATTTCCTTTCCTTTGATTATATCTCTTCTCTTTGTGCTTATTCCTATTGATTCTTGCTGATTTGACTGGATTGATCACCTAGTTGATATTAGTAATTGTCTATTGCTAGGGTTTGGATATTTCGAGTTGAAGTCCCTTATCTTGTGTAGCAAACATGATACTCTAGGACTAGTTGGACTAGTTTATTGTGAAGAGAATTGATTATGTGTTAAATGCTGCGAGTTGTGGTGTTGCATGTATCCTGGTTAATTCCTATGCTTTTTGCTGCTATTGTTCTAAATCTTGATAGTTTCTTGTGCATTCGATAGTTAGGGTTATCAGGACTAGTTGGACTGATAACTATTTCAGAATAGGGACAGGAATATTCATAGGAAGGAATAGAGATAATCTAGGATCAATCAATCAAATGATGGTGGATATTTGTCTGGCTAAGTACTTTTTCCCAATTGATTACAACCTTTGCTTTACTTTACTTAGTTTAATTGCAAACAAACCAACAAAACCCCCTTTGTTACTTTGGCATCCATTTGTGCACTTAGAAAGATTACCTCCTCCCTGTGGGATTCGACCCTTGCTTGCCTACTTTACTTTGTTAGGGTTTTAAGGATTTACTTTGATTGGGCATCACGACTTTAGCCCCTATCAATAGTACATGCCATTATTTGACCTCTATTTTCCCTCTAAAAGTGAACAAGTTTCCCTCTATTTTCTACCCCTTTACCCACTTGTTAGTCTTCACCTAAAATAACCCCAACTGTAAACTTGTACAAAACCACCGTAACACCACAAAACCTTAAATCCACAAATCTTCAAAAAGGCTTCCGCTGCATCTTCAATGTCTTTGGAATAGAAGAATTAAATAGTGGGTGAGTTATGACTTTCATAATTATTCCTCTTTACAAGACATTCTTCTGTGGTTTCCTAAACAAGAAAGAACAACCTTTCAGCTTCTTTTCAGCATTGCTCAAATATGACTTTCACATTTGTTCCTTGATTCTAAAATATTTGTTTTTCCTACACATTTTTGTCCCATTTGGGTAGAAAACCCTTTCTATCTTCAATTCAGGATGGGCTAAAACCCTAACTTTCTAAAACTAATGTCAGTGTTAGTGACGTTCGTCATAATATTGTCAGTGTTAGACACTATACTATCAACGCTTGTCATAAAGTAATTGTACTTATGTTTGTTTTTTCTTCGTATAACAGGTTCGATATCATACTACTTGACTCTGAGAACAGGTGGTGAATGAATATATAAGGGAAACAATTGGGTTTTTGATGGGATCACAACGACAAAAGCACTTGTTGTGTCTGAAGATATCAATTACTCAAATCTGAGGAAAAAGTTGGTTGAGAAGATAAATTTCATTGACGAGATAGATGAAATGGAGCTAAAATATATTTCCCCGCAGAAACCAAAGTTACAACAATTCGATGTCAAAGATGACGACGACCTTGATGCTTTCAAATTTGTGAACTTACAATCAGAAGATGCAATTTGACCTATCGAGTTATATGCGAGTTTGAAAAGGAAAGGAAACAAAGAATTTGCAAACACAGAGTATGTAAATGTGAGGCCTAATGTTGAGGCCGACATCACAGTGTCTCTCACTTTGCCACCGTTAACACAAAGTCAAGAGGCAAAGGCCTTGGTTGTAATGGGTCATCAACCAAATACAAATGGTACCAAATCTGACAAGAGAAATGTGGTAAGCAACAAGTATACCATTGAAGTTGTCCTGAACATAGTTGATTGTGACATGTATGAGATGAAACCAAAATTTTGTCGTGACAACAATAGGGAAGTACAAATAGTTGACTTGGTGAGCCAAATTGAGGTAGATTCGGAAAGTGATGGGAGAGAAACAAGGTCTTCCACAGGAAGGAAAATAATACATGAATGTATTGTGATTGACAGTGATTATGGGGAAGACGTTGGGCAAGATGTTGTGCATGCTGTTTAGGAGATTTTGAGGATGATTTTGAGGAAGATGTTGAAAAAGTTTGCAGGGAAGGTGACTTTGAAGGGCCATTGATGGATGACACTAATGAAGTGGACAACTTATTTATTGACATTGATGAGGAAGTTCTCCAAGAGATTGAAGCCGAGTACCATCATAGCAAAAAGTTTAGTAAAACGCAATTGATGATTTGGAAGAGACAATGACGGGTGATGGGGTGAGCTGCAATGATCAAGAAATAAAAGTTGGAGAGCATTTCAATTGCAAGAAGGATCTTAAGGATCGTTTATCCTTGATGGCATTACAGAGGCGCTTCCAGATGCATGTCCAGAAGTTTAATACGAAGTTATATGTCGTAAGGTGCATCGATCCTAGTTACACCTTTTTTTGTCGTGGGGCCGCTCTTGGCAATACAGGATTGTTTGAAGTAAAGAAATACCTATGGACAGCACACATGTGGCATGAAGCTAAAGCATAACCACCACACACATGCAAGTTCAAGTGTAATTGCTGACCAAATAATGTCAAGGTAAGTAAACAATCATGTCAGTTAGATCATATATACTTTTTAGTACGTATATTAATTAACCTTAATCTGTTATAGCTTTAACACAACCGGTACATGTAATGGACCTCATGCTGCACAAATTCAAGACTTAATGAAGAAAATGGGAGTGGAAGTTAGTTACGACAAGGCAAATCGAGCACGTTTAACCGTCATAGACAGGATAAGAGGCACAACTAAGCAAAGCTACAAGCGGCTTCATGGATACATGTACATGCTCGAAAGGATGAATATAGGGACAGTCACACATGTTGAAGTAGATTCTAATCGTCGATTCAAGTATTGTTTTTTCAACTTGGGTGCTTGGCGAAATGGAATGCATTTTTTAAGAAAGGTAAATATAAGTTTTGTCACGGTGAATGCATATTTTGTCAAATAAACATAGTCTTCTGTAGCATTTAATTATTATATTGTCACATATACATTGTCTTTTTGTAAAGCTGGGTGAAGTTGATTGCAGGTTATAACAGTGGATGGTACCTATTTGGGATCAAAGTACAAGGGCACACTTCTAGTAGCAGTGGTACAAGACGGAAATAGACAGATATATCCAATGGCTTTTGCCATAGTTGACAGTGAGAATGACAGCTCATGGTCATATTTTTTCCAACACCTACGTTTTGTTGTAGCCGACGATAATGACCTCGTCTTTGTGTCTGTCCATCACGGAAGCATCTACAAAGGTTTAAGAGAGCACTACGTCTTTGCGGAAAATGGTTGTTTCACACATCATCAATTTCAAAACGTGAAGGCCACATTTAAAAGGAATGACTTATGGATTATGTACCAAAAGGCAAATCAAGCCTACACCAAACATGAATTCAACCGTGAGTATGCAAGACTTTGCGCCCAGTCCCTAGAAGTGGGTACCTACCTAAGGGGTGTTGGATTTGAAGCGTGGACAAGGTCGCATATGCCCGCGAATAGATTCAAAATTATGACGTCGAACAATGTGGAATCCATTAATAGTCGATTAATGGGGCCGCGTCGAATGCCGCCGATTGGCTTGCTTGATGGTATAGTGAATGTCATGATTCAGTGGTTTTGTGAACAGAGGAAAAAGGGAGAATCTTATCTAGAAGTGCTGACACCAACATTGTGTCGTGTGCTACAAGTCCATTATTTGAGGTCGTTGACAATGGTTGTGACTAGGCTGAATCAATATGAGTTTCAAGTGCATGCCAATATAACTACATTCTTGGTAAACTTCCATGCTCGAACATGCTACTGTAACGCATTCCAAATTGACCAAGTTCCTTGTGTGCATGCCATAGCGATTGCCAAGGATTGTGGTGTCGATCCTGTATAGCTGGTGCATCCCTTATTTATGGCTGAAAAGTGGAAGGAAGTATACAAGGAAATATTGTATCTGGTCCCTGCCTTTGAGCATTGGGAAGTTCTTGACATAGTCTTGAATAAAGCATGCTTTCCCCCAATCGTTTGGAGGAAATCTGGAAGACCAAGGAAGAAAAGAATCTTGTCACGTGGAGAATACAGGGGTCCGAGGAGAAGGTGTGAAAGTTGTGTCACCCTCGGCCATAACTCACGAAATTGTCCTAATCCCGCAGCCGCCCCATGATCAGGTTTAAATTTATTGGTTAGGTTAACTATTTTCATGGTTTTTTGAATCACAAATACTTGTGGTGTTGATGCTTCTTCTCGTTTGATGTTGAACGCATCTTGTTAATATGTGTAGTAAGAGATGCAAACACTTAAAAGATCTCTTTTGTTAATATGTGTAGTAAGAGATCCAAACTCTTCAAAGATCTCTTACCACTCATATTACTTTTGAACCTAGTTAATGTAATTTGCTTATGACTTTTTCATGTGAACATTATTTTCTTCGAAGACAGAAGAAAGTCATGGTCGATATGGTTTCAAAGAAGTTAATGTAATTTGTGTGGTTCGAATTGGTAGAAATTATATTTATTCGAAAGTAGTTAATGTAATAAAATCCTGTCATGATTCGATATATATCCTAACAGGTTCAATATGGACTAGTCTTCCTTAAATTGATATGACACAATCCTTTCATAATTCCATATTTATCATGACCGGTTCAATATAGTTTCAAATAATCCTACCGACCAAGATGAGTGGCATCTGAAAACCACATAGGAAGAAGAAGAGAATGATTAAAATAGGAAGAAAATACATAACCAATCCTGTCATACTCACTGAACTGTCATGTCGTCTTTAATATGGTTTGAAATTACGCGACATTATCATAAATTACTATATTATATAAAATTAAAATACATAACATTCTTCATAAAGAACTAGGTATTACACATATTATCATAAAGTACTAAATTTGCATGACATTACATAGTCACTACACTAAAATTCATTCCAAAATACTTCATAAAGTACTAAATACTACGTGACATTAGATAGTCACTACACAAAAGTACTAAATAAAATAGAGACTAAATATTACATAAACACATCTCCTGCGGAGGACATGGCTGAGGCTGGGAGGTCGCGTGGGAAAACCACGTCGGCGACCTCTCCGGTCACGATATATATATTAATGAATGTAGTTGTTCTACCAAGGTCGGCAAGCACGGCGACATCTCCACGGTTCTGCAAGGCCCTCAATGTGCGAGGGCCGCCGCGCGGGGGTATTACTTCAAAGAAGTAGCAAGCATTACATTCATAGTTGTTAAAATTATAAAGTTGGCTAATGAGCCACCAAATGTCTCTTACCCTTTTGATGCGCTCCTGGCTAGTCCTGAACCAGGCTTCGGCGAGCCGCCGAAGACCAAGACCGTGGCGTCCCCCGTGGCATCCGACAAGCCTATTTAATTAGCTTTTCTATGTATTTCAGTACTTTCCGTTTTTAGTAGTTCCTTATTTAGTAGTTGTTAGTTTTAGCTTATTTCCTGTTTTGGTATACGAGCCCATCTGCGTATAGACTCGACCCATTAGGTTAAATAAGGCCCATCAAGGTCGTGCACTATTTTGGCTATATATGGCCTTCACTTGTAATCGTTTTAGTTACGTTGAAATTTATGCCTAAGCTTCGTAGTTGAGTTGAACTCCTCCCCTTAGGCATCGGCGTCACAAAACTGGTTAGACCCGATTGAACCACGTCACGGTTCACAAACACAACCTTCACTCTCGCCCCACCCTCGCCCAAGCGAGCATAAGAGAGCCGCGAACCATCCTTCTCAGTGACGTTTAGGTGAACATCTCGATCTAGATTCGGCGTAGAAGAGACGTTCCGACCTAGGAATGCATCACTAGCCATGCCATCTAGCCTATGTCCTAGCCAACCTGGATCACCATTGCCGAGCCAGCACCCGCCCATGGCTCACTGGCGCCTCACGTGGACCGTCGCCAACCCCTACCTCTACGCCGACGAGTGGAACGACGACGAATGGTTTGGTGGCGTGAGTCTATATGACTCCCATCCGGACTACATCCCGCCTCGCCGCGACTATGTCCCACCGCCACCGTGCCGCACCTACCACGTGGCGCCACAGTGCTACGTGTCGCCGCCCCGGCGCCGCGACTATGACCCCCCATCCCGGCGCCCGTACTCTCCGCCCCGGCGTCCATACTACCCGCACATGCGCCAACACAACTCATCACCGTGCCACGAGTACGTCCCAGTGCGGTACCCTGAGCACCCGCACGTGTGTCATCCCGAGCGTCCTCCCGTGTCTCCGGTTCCAACAGTCGCCCACGAAGCCACCAACATGCGTCTGGCCGATGTCATAGTAGAAGATGCGGCTTATGCCAAGCGCATTGCGGACCTCGAGGCCCAGCTCGCGGAGGCCCGAAACATCATGGCCGCCACATCCTCGACCACGGCCGCAACAGTCACGACTGCGGCCGCAACAGCCGCGACCGCGGCTACCGCAGCCGCTGCCTCACCGGCCCCCAATGTAGCAGCCCCCTTGTCACTGGCAGCGGGTCCGTGCCCCAGTGCGCCCGCTCTCGAGCCCGATGCTTCCAAGCCCGCGCACAAGCCCAACGTGCCTATGCCAGCCCTTCCGAGGTTGTCGACTACAGATCCGGGCTTCTGCGCGATGATGATGACCAAGGCACCCAAGCCCGCTCCCGCATCCGACCCATTCTTGCTGATATTTGTGATGCCGAGAGCCGGACCTGAGCCCTACTATGACGCCGCACTCTCGCTGGCTACCGAGCGCCTGTTCTCCCTGGCCCCACCCAACTCGAAGCATCACCGCTTCGATTCTAAGGGAGGGAGAATGATGCGCTCCTGGCTAGTCCTGAACCAGGCTTCGGCGAGCCGCCGAAGACCAAGACCGTGGCGTCCCCCTGTGGCATCCGACAAGCCTATTTAATTAGTTTTTCTATGTATTTCAGTACTTTCCGTTTTTAGTTGTTCCTTATTTAGTAGTTGCTAGTTTTAGCTTATTTCCTGTTTTGGTATGCATTAGGTTAAATAAGGCCCATCAAGGCCGTGCACTCTTTTGGCTATATATAGCCTTCACTTATAATCGTTTTAGTTACGTTGAAATTTATGCCTAAGCTTCGTAGTTGAGTTGAACTCCTCCCCTTAGGCCTCGACGTCACAAAACTGGTTAGACCTGATTGAACCACGTCACGGTTCACAAACACAACCTTCACTCTTGCCCCACCCTCGCCCAAGCGAGCATAAGAGAGCCGCAGACCAACCTTCTCGGTGGTTCGTACTTATCCGGTTACCAAGAGAAGGATCTGAGACCATTTCCTACCTAGATCCGGCTTCAGACGAGATCCGAGCCATCGGATTCGTATCACCTTTCAGCCATCGGCGACCAGCTTTGGGAAATGCCACCCTCATAGACATGGGTGGCATTTCTGGCGAATTGTCCCCTCGCAGGGACAATTCTCCCGCCGGTATGGACCGTGGTATACACCCTATGTTCTGCCGGTTGTTCATCCATGGGAAGGAAGAAAGAGGAGGGAATGTGGAGTTGTGTAGATTAGGAAGATGTTGGAAGAGTTGTATATGAGGAAATGTGTCCCAGACTCGTATATAAAGAGGAGTTGGTAGGCAGTTACAGGTATAAAAAGAGGAGTTGGTTGGCAGTTAGGGAGATGACGGTTGATTTAATCTCCTAAAAATGAGTTAGTAGTGTTAATATCTTGTTAGAGTAATTTATATATCTTGTATGTGATGTACTTATCTTCGTAAATATCAGACAATCCCCTATGTCAGTAATTTAACAGAAATCCCACATCCCTCTTACACTCATCTTGTCATGCTACTTTATAATACGTATATTATAGTCATTTTCTCTATATTATTTTACACAACTGTCATTTAACTACCTAACTGTCATCGAACTTCCATTTAATTGCCATGTAACTTCCATTTAACTAGCATGTAACTTCCATTTAACTGCCATTTAACTGGAACTTAACTACCACATCTTTGTTGATCGAGCATGAAATGACACTTAAATCGTACGTATCTTGTCATCCAAAACATCCAAAACACAAAAAGAACCTAATGTTGTTCGATCGTAATAAGCCTATACCAAACATCCAATTTAAACCTCAGGGTTCTTTATGTTTGACCTCCATACCCCGTCAAACACGTTGTAAGCCATATCGCTCCTGAAGCCGTCGATAAATTTGTCTGCCATAACGTCAATATTTTTCCAACTAGCACTGAGCATCTCTATGTGTTTCAGAGTGTATATCTCACAGTCATGACTACGAACAGAAAATGCATTAAAGTTAGTAAGATGAAGTATATAATAAAATTGGTAAGGGTAATGATATTTCGACTGACATGCGCTTGTTCTGCTTCACTCCTTGAATTCTGGAAAATGTAAACTCCTTAGTACCCTAATCTACAAATTTCTGGGCAAGTGGCGGGTACTGTCTGATGAAGTAAGGAAGAAACTTGCTCACCCCAAACACCATGTTCTCTACATCCAAGTTGTTGTTCAAATCTATATTACAATCATATACATTTGTCTGCCATTGCTACATGTCGATCTCTAGAGCTACCCAGTGTTCATTAAGGAGGTTGTATGGGGCATAAATGAAGTCCACATCATCCCAACTGGACCCATACACTGGAGGCCTATCTCCCCTAAAGTATTCAAGTGCACGTTCATGTGCAAGTGGAACACTTTGATGATTTTTTACATAGTATTTCAATGCATTTTATAATCTTCACCCCAGAAAACGTCCAATACTATGGCCTTGTGTTTAACTTCAGACTCCAGAAGCGTCTTACGGATATAACAACAAACTTCATCCATTTGCTTCAAAAAAATATAAATCATCCTATCAGACATTGCAATAAATCCCAACAGTTAACTAATTTGACATCATATTTAAATAACTTACATCATCACTCAGGCAAGCTTTTGGTTCCAGTATTAGGCAAAACCAGTCCTTCTCCATCGATTCACCACTTAGTCCAACTCTTGTCTCAAAGCTGAAAAAGAACGAGGGGATAATTAAATCCATAAGATAGTTCAACATAATTATTTCCGTGAGATACTAACCTTTCATCATCCATCCATTGCAGCAAAGCAATCATCTCCTTCACCTGTGAATTCTTGGTTATCTTCTTCAGATTTCCCCCCTTTTTCTCATATGTGTAAGGTGTTACCTTTTTGGTGGATGGCTTCATGATACGACTAGGAAGGACCCTCTTCGATGGGGGATTCTGCTTTCATTTCTTTTTGGATTTCCCTTTGCTGGATACATCAACCACAGCGGCTAGCACTTTAAGAGGTTCCTCAACCTCTTCTGGGTAGCCTCCTGCTGGTTAACCTCTGGGACACCTTCAAGATCATTAGTAAAATCTTGGTCCTGGTCCTTTTTGCCATCACCAACCTTTTCATTTAGTTCCGGAACAATGCCCATTATAACATCCGGACCCTCAACATCCTTGTTACCCTCAATAGAATTATCAAATTCGCAATCATAATAACCATGTAAAACTACTGACATACACCACTAAAAATCTTGTCACCATGCCACAAATAAAATTGTAAAATATATAAACTCCCATCCTGACAGAGACGATAAAAATCATGTCACCATGGTATGAATAAAACTGTCAAAGTAGTAATGAAAATTCTGTCAGAGGAGCATATTTCATACCTCTTTGCTTTCAGCCTCTACCTTATCCACCTCAGCCTCTACCTTCTCCTCCCCCTCAACCTCAACCTCAACCTCATCCGCCTTGTCATCATCCTCATCCTCCTCTTCCTCTTCCTCATCCTCTACTTTTTCCTCCTCAACCTCAACCTCTACATTCTCCTTCTCCTTTTTGTCACCACCTTGGTGAAGTTCTTCATTCTCATTACCCTCATTACCATCACTAGCTTCATCATCATCATCATTATCATCACTCTCGACCTCCTCACTCTCAACCTCCTTATCATGTACCTCCTTATCCTCTATTTCCTGGTCATCCTTATAAACTTCCCCCTCGTCCTCAACAGACTCATCATAGGATTCAAAATCATCCTCATCCTCATCCAAATACCTCTTTGGTTTCCCCTTACTCTTACGCTTAGGCACCTCCTGGTTTGATACCCTCTTTTCCAGCCTTCCCATCCTCTCAAGCACTCCTTTTTCCATCCTCTTCATTATTTTGAACATCTCACTTATCACCTCTGATGAATGCATTACTCGGGCTCGCTCCATATTTTCCTTGCTTCCTCTTCCCCTTTCTCGTATTTTTCAAACCCTTCATTGCTTCATTCACAATCTTGTCAAAATACGGGTCATCCTTTTCATCAGCATAGTAGCGCTTATCCACCTCATCTTCATCGGGAATAAGAATGGGCTAAACCACATTTGTAGGATCAGCCAAAGACAACTCCAACACTCCATGTTTAGGGACTTCATCTGAAAACCAATGAAGACCTCGAGGCATTGCAGATTCTCTCAACTTTGATGCAAATTGGAGACCAAATGTTGGCAAAGCTTTCCATATCCATATCTACAATAACAAGCGGTTTGAGTATTAGCAAATTATGATACATTAAATCATGATATCCTGTCACTCTATATTTTAAATCAGGTCACCATGTAACCTAAAATCTTATTAGAATGCACTTAAACCTATATGGAATGCACATAAAACTATGATGGAAAATTAGTATATTGTTTCAATAAAACAACAAATAACATCCTGCATATTCACGATGATCATGTCACCCTGTATTAAAACAACCGGTCACACTATAGCATAAAGTATACAATTATGCTGCAAAGAAAATACATTGTTGTTTCACTATGAGTACCACTCCATCCAGACACCACAGAACTCAGTAATTCATATTTGAACCATTAAAAATGAATAATATAACTACCTAAAACACAACTGGCATGCCTTGAATGGAATATGGAATTCTTGGTAGGTTGAAGAGTAGCTTTGCCTTCTCTACTGTTTGCATCCTTTTGGCCAGTGTTGTGGTCAATGACTTGTGAAGCTCTTCATAAGCAACCCTTTCCCATGGATAATCCCAAAACTTATCCATATTCTCCAACAGCCTAACATGTAGCGGCTTCACCAGCTTCTTCTTATCCTCTCCCAGCAACAGACCCTCAACTATCAACAATAGTGCCAACATCAGTTTGTAGTTGTCCAACTCACGATGTTCTTTAAATTTGTTGTAAACATCTTGTACTGTCGTCTTAGGACCACTTGGACTACCAAAAAGTCGCTCCATTACTAGCCCATCAGCTTTAGTATCCACAAATGGAATTTCCCCACAATTCAGTCCAATGATGAGAGCGAACTCCTTGATCAAAAACCTCAACTCTTTCCCTGTCACCTCATACCAAGACTCTTACTTCTTTTTTGTTTCAAGTTGCTTGAATAGAACTACATGCAATGTCTATGAAGAAAATGATACATACTGCAACATTTTCATTACTTTTCCAAACGGGCCATCCAAAACCCGTTGCCAATCTGCATGTGTCAACTTGTTTTCAATCTCACGAACAAAGTGCACCCTACAGTTAATGTTAATTCTTCCGTAGAATGGTTCCCCTCTGTAATAAGTGTACCTGATTTGCAAACGAAATGAAAAATACCCTAACTAAACTCATAATATACAAATTGAACGATTTGAGAAGCCTGACAGGACAAAATGAAAAAATACCCTAAATAAACTCATAATATACAAATTGAACCATTTGAGAAGCTTGGCAGGACAAATGAAAAATACCCTAAACAAACACAAAATATACAAATTGAACCATTTGCGAAGCCTAACAGGAGAAATGAAAAATACCCTAAACAAACACAAAATGTAGAAAACTTACATCCCCTTTAAAGATTTTGGGTTTCTTCACCTTTACTGTTTTCGCTTTTAGGCTCCTCGACCTGCCCTTCCCGGATTATTTTGCTATGGGACTGTCAGAAGTTTTTTTCCCTTTCACTTGCACTTCGTCTCTCTACTTATTCTTCTTTTGACCTTGGCCGTTGTCTTCTTTTCTCTTCCTTTTCTCTCCGCTCTTCATTGGGCTCGATTATTTACCGCCTCTAAGCACTACCATTTTCTAGGGTTTTTTTGTTATGAGGTTCAGAATGTCAGGTTTGGTTTGGAGAAAGAGAAATAGCAACAATGGAGAGATGATGAAGAAACTGGAGGGCAGCGAGGGGGGGAGTCAGAAAAAGTGAAGGGCGGCGAATGTCGGGTTTGGGTTGAAGAAAGAGAAATAGTAACACTGGAAGTTACAGAGTTGCGTTAATGAGGAAGAAGCTTTTTGGAGGGAATTTGGGGGGAAATGGAACGGCTTTGGGGGATAACAGGGCTTAGTCTTACCTTTTTATTCAAAAAGAATTTATTTTACCTTTTTTATAATTTCATAATAATAAAACAAAAGAGTAAACACAAACAAATATTATTAAAAAAATCTTTTTATAATCCTAGAACTATAAACTTCACTGACAAGAAGTATGAACACAACCGACAGGAAGTATGCATCGACAACAACAATTATCAGCTACATCTAGCCAAGAAGAAATGCACCAACCAATTTTGCTAGATTTCCAAAATAAATTGAACACCACTTATTGTCACTAAGACAAGTCAATTCTAGCAAAAACTACACAATCGGAATCATACCACACTATCCCACCTACCCCAAACATTACATATAATAAGATATCCTTCACTAGTCAAACCACTTCATATTAAAAATACTAACGGCTATCCTTTTTCTATAGTGATCCACAAGCTTGTCACCCACGTTCACGATGTTTTGACGTCCGGAACTTAACATTTCTATGTACTTGATCGTGAAGACGCCGCAATCGCCCCTGCACAAGTAAAAAATGTAGTTAGTTTCCTGATATTATAACCACTTTCAAACCAAATATTGAACAATTGATGTAAACAACTTACCCTCTCTTGTTTCTCTCCAATGTAGGAACACGAATCTCATTTAGGGGATTTCCCCCCTATCATCATAAATTGTTGCCAAGGGCTCATAGTGTGCTATCATAACAGGCAGAATAAATGCCAACTCTTGAAGGAACCTATGGACGTCCGATAATTTGAACAAATTGACGTCGGGATCGTATACAGTGATATACCATTTACTCAGTTCTATCTCCAGAGCTACCCAATGTTTCTCCTTGAAATTGAAGGGGAGGTATATACGATCCACGTCCTTCCAATCCTTCCCATAAAGTGCAGGCACTTCTCCATGCAGGTATCTCATCTTAGATGGATCAGGAACATAATTTTCCTTATCTAACAACCATCTCTTCATTTCCTTGTCTAAGTTCTGCTGAAAATAGTTGTCCAATATTGCCATTGGTTTGTCACGCACACGACATGCAAGATAATACATACATTTGTCCAAGTGCTACAAACAAAAAATATAATAGATGTCATACCAGAAATTGAAGACTTGCTGCACCGAAACTTTATATAAAACATGAAAGAGGCTTATCGGAGATCTCAGCCACCCCATTGGTTGCAGCAATATCTCAAAAAAATCCTTTTTGTAGATGTTCTCCAGTTCGAGACTCAAATTCCTCACTACATCATAATTAACAATATCTCAGACACGCGTTCATATCATCAAGACAAGAGGGACAACTTCCTAACCTTTCCTTCGAGTCTAACCAACGGCACAATCTAGTCGTGTCTGAAATACCTTTGGACGTTGAAACCTTACATCGTTTGGGATTATCGGCTTGTCTGGACAGTCCTCTCTTCCTGACAAGATGGTCCCTCTGTTCAGCAGTTGTATTATTATTTTTTTGAGCGGGTTTTTTTTGTTGAGACTCCAATTGTTTCTTTGGTAGAGTCTCCTTCCACATTAGCTTCTTTTCTCACTACAGCTAGCGTCTACATATATTTTATTCATAAATAAGATGTTGGAAGAGTGATTAAAGTATGTCATCATCTTTAATTATTGATGCATACCTCAACTTCTTTTGTCGTCCCTTTTGTAGTTTCCCCCTCATTCTGAACTGCACCATCTTCATCATCCTTCTGCTTTTTTGAACGAGTCTTCCTTGCGAATACTTTTCGTTCTTTGTTATCTTTTTCTTCAATTTCACAAGCCTTTTTTTCTCCTTTAAACTTTGTTTCTTCTTCTGTCATCGTTTCTCCATATTTCCCCTCATCCTGGACTGCACAATCAACATCATCCTTTTGCTTTTCTACACTACCTTCAGCTGGTAGCTTGGCTTTGTCGCATGTACCATCATCATCATCATCATCCTTATGCTTTTCTACACTGGCATTTTCGCCTGCACCATCATCATCATTTTCCTTTTAAACACTACCTTCAGCTAGTAGTTTGCCATTATCGCCTGCACCATCAACATCATCATCCTTCTGCTTTTCTACACTACTTTCAACCGGTATCTTGGCATTGTCGCCTACACCACCACCATCATCATCCTTTTGCTTTCGAAAAATAACCATATATCCTAAATTGCCATTGTCGACTTGAATGTCACCATCATCATCGTCATCTTGTAGGAGATTTGAAGCAGACCCCCCTCCCCCCCCCCCCCCCCCCATTCCATCCATTTCGACATCCTCATCACGACCGTGTACAACATTCTACTTCAATAAATAAAAAAATAGCTTTAACTTACAAGAATTATAACTAGGTGCACCAATCTAAACATATTAGCTTGTAAATATGAAATTCCTAAAATAAAGTTTGACAAACAATTAAGCTTTAACTTGTAAGAAATAACCCTAACCTACATGCATCCATCAAACTTAAAAACACTGACATTGTATTTTGTTACTCTAACATTCCTGTTATAGTGTTTGGCAAAAAAAAAGCTTTAATTTACAAGAAATATAACTAAGTGTATCAAAATCAAGTTGAAAAACATTGACATTTTAACTTTTTAATATGACATTCCTATTCTACATTCCGATAAAACTATTACTTCAACTTGCAGGAAATAAAAATCTAAGTTAAAAAATAGAATAACAATTGTTGACAGTTATCTTACCTCTCCTTCCTCCTGTTTAATGTCATCTTCTTCATCATCTGTTGCATCTGAGTTGTTGAATGTCCTCTTCTTCATCATCTGTTTCATTATGCCCAAGGCTTTTTTGATAGCACTAAATCCTACTTCCACTTGGTTTTCCAAATTACTCATACACTCATGAAGCTCTTTCATAGCGCACATCACATGTCTTGCATCCATGCCTGAGGAGTCTGCATCCAGGGCCGGGGTCAAACACTATTTCCTTTTCTTGTACCATTGATAGACCTCTTATTACTTAACTCGAATGTCTCAACTACCTTGTCAAAGTAATTGTCCTTCACTTCTCCAATAAATTTGCATCCTTTTAAGACCTCCACCTCAACTTCTTCCTCTATTAACACCACATTTGGAATAAAATGGGATGTGGCCTTCCCCAACAAAGACTCCACAGCCGTTGCATTAGGTTGTGAATTGGATGACCATCGTAGACCACGTGGATATGCCTCCTTATCCACCAAATGTGCAAACATTGAAGCAATTGGTTTTACTGCTTCAAATAGCCATACTTGAAGCGTAATTTTTCTTGTCACTATGATTCTTATTTGTTGTAAGAAACCATCAATATTGTAATTACAATACCAACTTCAAAACTATATACCTTACATAAAAATATGTTGCCTGAAAGGCCATTGGCAACCCCTTGAGTTTGTAACCCAACCTTGCACTTGAGTCTCTGCTTATTTGTACCGTCTCCAATCTATTCTTCATCGTTGAACTCAAACCCTGGTGAGTTTCAATGTAGCAAACCTTGCCCCACGGGAATTTCATAAATCGATCGATATCAGTCAATAATTTGACATAACCCGTGCTTATGCGAACCTTTTTCTCAACCCCAAGAATGACGCCCTCTAATATAATCAATAATGCCATCTTATATTTCAAAGGGCTATCTTTTCGTGTATGCATAAATACGATCTACAACTCACCCAAGGTCAAATTTTGTACATCAAATACCTCTTTCAGGGCATTCTTATGCAGCTTCAGATCATTATCATTAATTTTACCACAGTTTAACCCCGTCATAAGTGTGAACTCCTTCATTGAAAAACACAGCAGATGTCCTTGTAGGTCATACCACGTCTCCCACAACTTGTTCGTTTCTACTTGACAGAATAAAACGTAATGCAAAAGGAACATATATTTAAAATGACCCTAACAATACAAATTATATGAGGTCAATAAATACAAAAGGAACATATATTTAAAAACTACATGACAGGATGTGAAATATGAAAAACTAATCAGAATGAGCTAAACCAAATTTTACCTTTTGAGCCATTTCAAATTCCTCCGTGTATTCTTTAATCGACTACAACACTTCAGTTGGTCTGGTGGACATAGACAAACAACAAAGAATATCAACATTTCAATTTTTCTATGCACAAAATGGTTCTCATGTTCATAACAAATGCTTAAAATTTGAAACAAACATACTGAGATGTAGAGATCAGAGGAGAAGATCAGGAAGTTGCGAGAGGAAGAGAGCTATAAAGTGAGAAAAATAAAAACATTAACTTTTAACACACAACAATGTTTCACAAACTAACATTGTAATTGTTCATTTCAACAATATAACTATACCATGTGACAAAAATATGAATAACACTGACATGAAGTTTTCCACCAATGGTAATTCGTGCAATTGTGAGAAAAATCAATACTTATCTGACATTCTCATTGTTTATTCTGACAGTATAACTTAAGAAATAGTACATTCAGTTTACATACAGGGTTTCCATAGGTTTGTATAAATCAATTTAAGTTACCATCCCCATTTCTACCACAAGGGTCTTTTTTACCCAGTTTTCACATGTTTATATAAATCGCTGCGTTTATATTCAGTTCATTTTAGGTCAAAAGAGACGAAATTTGGGGGACAGATTCATGACAAGTATATCAATCCATAAAAATGAACAACAATGACTAAACCCTAAAACCCAATGAACAACAGTGAAGCAACCCTACAACTATGTTGAATGACTGCAACCCTAAAATGAAGGACATACCTCGAAGGCTCAAACGAGATAGACAAAAGAGGAAGAGGAATTGGAAGCGCGAGCCAACGACGTTGACCACCTGCAATTTAGCGCCATTGTCAGATGAAGAATCGGAAGCGGGACTCGCGCTGACGATGGACCTTCAGGAGATTATGTAGTTTACAGCAGGAGAAACCTTTCGAGTTTACGATGGAGACGATGGACCTTCAGGAGAAACCTTTCGGGTTTGACTTTTGACTCTTCAGGAGAAACCTGCAATATGGGTTGATTTAGGGTTCTTCAAAAACCTCTCGTTTACAAGAGGATGGAGACGATGAAATGAAAATTGAAAAACCATTTCAGTTTTCTGTAGCAAGTTTCATTTTTAATTTCAAATTTGGCCAGAATTAAATTTGTCTTTTTTAAAAAAAAAAACATTGCCATGTTATATTTTATTTTCCAAAAGAAAATAAAAATCTAATTTTAAATTATCTTTTTATTTGGGGGGTAATTTTGCAAAAAGAAAAAGGAAAAAAAATGGATGGGATATATTTGCAAAAAACAAAAAAAAATAGGTTAGAATTTAAAAATAGAAATGGATTAGTGAAAGGGGATATGAATTACTATTTCTAATATACCTAACTACAAATATTAGGGAGTATTCCCTCCGTCCCTTAATTATGTTCTCGTTTCGTTTTTGTACATTATTCATAGTTAAAGAGAATCTTTGAAATTTCTTCCAATATATAAGCAAAAATATAGTCATGTGGGATCTTACTTGATTCGTCTTAATGAGTACTTTGATAATATCAAAAAATTATAATTTTTATTAATATATAATTAAAGATGTTAATGATACAAAACTCATCTCGACAAATATGTCATATCAAATAAATAAAAAAAGGGACGGAGGGAGTATCATTCTGCTTCACGATCACCGGATCCGATCCAACGGCCACGACTGCACGGTTGAAATAAAACAAGGAAAACAAAAGACGCAGCGGCTAGGGCCAGTGGTAGAGAGGTGGAAGGCAGAATGAGCACGTGGCTTATTCTGGTGGTTTGGGACCTTTCCTGACACGTGGTCACTTCTGATTGCATCTGCTGCATTTGCCACGTGTCTCCCAGACAATCACTGGCTTATACTTTAACTGGAGGGACAGGACACGCCCCTCAAAACCCCTAAAAAACAATAATTGTTGGTGCGAATATCGATGCTATATAGGCTTAAACAAATCATTAAAAATGGAAAAATTATACCCCCACCGAGACTACGTGTCGTCCTAATAATGCCTCATGCTTACCACTTGGCATTTCCCAGCAGCTTCCTGTCCCCAGAGGCTAAGGATATTTTCGTCATTTTAAATTTCTTTTATATTTCTCTTATTTCCCCCTCAATTTTATAGAAAACAGAGCACCCTGTTCCTCTTTAGTCTCTCACCTGTTTCAGTTTTTTTTTTTTCTCGTATCCAATTTATCGATATTGTACATTTAATTTCGTTTTTTCGTTTTCTACCATCATCATCGTCTTCATCTTCATAACACAGGATACCTGATTGATCTTCTTTTCTTTCCATTTTTTCACTTTCGATTTCCCCCAAATTATTTCACCCTTTCCCCACAAAGGCGTGATTTTTTTTCTTCTCGGAACAGAGAAAACATTTTCGTTTGTTTTCTACTTCAAACCCATCTTCGCAATTACATCAATTACCAATTATAAAGAACATTCAAGGATTTTTCAACTATCTTGTGGGTTTGAGATTACCAATTACCATGTGTTCTTCAAAACTGAGATTCTTCCAGTTGCGCGGCAGCTCAGTAGAAGATCATGGAAGACTTGCTGTGGATTCCGCAACACATACATAATTCTGTTTCCATTGTTTTCGTTTACAGTGCTGCCAAACAAAAAATGGACACATCCCAGCTCTACTTAACCACAAGCTGTGGCCCCGCCATGGGAGACCAGAACCAAGGTAGCACAAGCAGCAACGCTGGAGGAGGAGGGAGAAGAAGGAGAAGCAGAGAGATTGAAACTCTGTCTCTAGAAATCAGAAACTACCCCCGAGATCTGCTGCAGACCTTCATATCCACCGATCGAAACACACCCCGAAAACAGCAATCAGCAATGGAAGAGCAAGGGGAAGAAGACGAGGATCTTGAATTGAATCTTGGGCTTTCACTGGGTGGGCGATTTGGAGTGGACAAATCTCATAGGGGACTGATTAGATCGTCCTCCATAGCAGGGGCCATCCCCTGTTTAAGGGAAGGGGGGGAGGAGGAGGTGGCGCCGCCGGCGGCGTTGGCGAGGACGTCGTCGCTTCCGACGGTGACGGAGGAGGAGTGGCGGCGGAGGAAGGCGACTCTGAGGAGAATGGAAGCTAAGAGGAGGAGGTCTGAGAAACAGAGGAGTGTGAAGGAGAGTGGTGGCGCAGGGGAGGAGAGAGAAAGTGGGTTGGGCTTGAGTTTCAGGGGGAGGCTGGAGACAGAGCAACAGCATTTGGGTACACCCGGAAAGTTGAATCCGGGTCCGGGTCCCGGGTTGCCGGGCCCGGTGAAGGCCATAGGTGGGTTTTTTAGGAGTTTGCAAGGGCTGTTGGCGCACCAACAGCAACAGTTGAAGGGATGCTCACAAGGGTCTGGTGAGTCACAAGGAGGCAGCTCTTCTGCTGCTTCTGAGCTTGAGAATAGAACACATCAAGGTAAACTGATTCATAAAAAATTGGCAAGTTATAAGTTGTTCATTATGGTGCAGTTAGGGTTTGGTTATAGTCCACAATGTGAATTTGGCTCTATGTTCTTTCTTTGTATGGCAAGATTTTAGATGAGAGTGTTGCCTTTTAAGCCTACTGTGGCATCCAAATTGTAGTAATAGAGCTTGGGAGAATTGTACGGTGCTGATCACGATGATGAGGTTGCAATTTTATGATCTTGATTGATGAAGTTGGGGGGAAGTCTAATTTTCAATGAGCACTCTACTCTTTATTAATGTGGCTTATTTCCTTGAGAAGATGGTTGAGTTCTGGACTTGTCGTATCACAATAATGGGATGCGTAATTGGTCTGGTAAGGGATTGTGCTGATGCAATTCTTCATTGGATCGCATTCTATCAGCTCTTGAGATGGAATATATGTTCTTCTGGAGGGTTGCTTTTGGAAAATGAATCATTGCACATCATGTGTTTTTGTGCTGAGGTCTATTGAAGGGAGTGATAGTTATATATTTGGCAAAAGGAAAAATGATAGATTCTTCTTAGAGATCAAGTGTATCAGGATGATCAAACTTGTATATGAGATTCTTTGCCACGTTGTAGATTCTTCTTGGAATCTTACTCTTTGCCATACTATACTATCTTGTTTCGAGTGTTGAATGGTTTAGGAATTAGGCTGTCGCTTTTATTTATCAGGTTGCGGGAGTGGTGGGGAAGCAAAAAGTCGAGGCAGTAACCAGTCTATGCAAATGCAAGAAAGAGGCAGCCAAGAGGCTCGGATGGGCTCTTCGTCAAGCAAACAGGCTGAAGCTTCAGATCATAGGAAGAAGGAAGCAGGCGGTAGTGAAATGGAAGACATGCCCTCGGTTTTCACCATAGGAGACGGCCCAAGCGGGAGAAAAGTCGAAGGGATCCTTTACAGGTACGGCAGGGGAGAGGGGGTGAGGATAATGTGTGTCTGCCATGGCAGCTTCTTCTCTCCCGCGGAGTTCGTCATGCACGCAGGCGGGAGTGACGTGGACCACCCGCTCCGGCATATCGTGGTGAACCCGTCTTCCTCGCCCTTCGCGTGACTTACTTAATGTTCATTTTTTTATTTGTTGCTAAGTAATCTGCCTGCAGGAGTTGGAGATCACTAAGATCTCTCTATTTGGAAGGGGCTAGTGCATATTTTTTGTTCAAAGATTTGGATAGCCAGATTCTTGAGGTGTACTTGGGATTAGTCAACAGACAATCAGATACATTTTACAGAAAGCTGGACTTTTAAACTATGGTATTTTTGCTTGTATGATCAGTCTGGTGCCCCCAAAATTGTAGAGCTTAATTGGGGTTTCTCCCTAATAAGCTCAAAGGCATATGCTGTCTTTGTGTGGTTTGCGAGCTACTTTGCTGCTAGCATGGAATAGGAGGAAAATGCTTCATAGCTTTGCAGATCTCAAAGGTGTATGCATGCGGATTCGGTTCAAGTAGACGTACTTGCCGATTGTTTTTCTTCTTTTATTACTTGCAGTCTTATTGGTAGTTTCAGAATGGGGAAATTACTTGGGAGACTACTGCTATGGGGATTGTGTAACACAAGAGCACGCTAAATCTCTCTTGTTCTTAGCATAATACAGTGGAAACATTTAAAAGCTTCACTCCCCGATAGGGTTCTTTTCACCCTTCCCTCACGGTGTTCACAATCTAATTAGATTTTGTTTAGTATACAAATACAAGGAGACGAAGATAAAATTTTGCAGAACGTGATAATGAAGAGGTTATATGGTTGAGGCAACCAAGAAAGCTGAAAAAATGCTATATTGAACCTGTGTTGTGGAGATTTACATAAATATGTGAGAGATGTATACGGTTTAGAAGCGGCAGAAACAAGATTGGTATGTGTGAAATTGTCTGGCAGTGGTAGATCAAGGCAGAGGACGAATGAATCTCCCTTTATCTCTGGTCTTCATCTGCAATCACGACGCTTATTTGGACCAAGTAACTGCGACCCACGAGGAAGGATGATTGAATGGAGTATGGATAGTCCCAAAGAAGCCAAATGGACACTTGGCGTGGCCGAAATAGATCCAATTTTCTCAACGGCAGGGCCAACAAGATAAACAAGATTGTGGATTGCAACGAGATTGGCATGATGGACGTGTACAACAAGAGAAGCAAGACAGGTGTGCGCAAGGGCAGGAAAAACAAGAAGAGCATCGCCCTCTTTTGTGCAGTGACGCTGGTCCTTGTCTTGCACTGGACCTCTGTGCTCCAAGATGGTGTCCCCTCGCAGGTCTCCAACCAGAGCTAAGAGCATCCCCTCTGTTTGAACTGCTTCGTAGTGTATTTGCTACCAATCTGGAAAGAATGAAAGACCAAATTACTTGTAAACTAAATACTCCATCACTCAAAAAACATCCTAAAAAAGAATACTCCACGTCTGCCATGCTATGGATAAGAAGATCTGAATTGTTAAGCTCATGGATGGAATGTAATGAGTACACACATACATTGTTTAGGTTGCTTTGTATGCATTTGCATGTACACACACAAAACGGAAAGGAACACTTGATGCACAATCAATGATCAGATGCAAATGTCGAGGACAAAGGCAAAAACATTATGGAATAGTGAAGGCAACTTACATGGGAAAAGCAAATGAGTAGTCACTGCCTTCACTCCCATCAGAACGTGGGGAGGGATTTGAGGGAATCAATGTTGCATTTGGTGGTTTTGCTTCATCTTGGCCTAGCCGATGGATTTTGCCTTGTGATGCTTCTAATCTCCTCTCTTTGCCAATGCTCATAAAGGGAGACTCATCTGATTCATGCATCTCTTTTTCTTTATGCATCTCGGATGGTAAGAGAAGGGGTTGATCCCCTCCATAACTAATAGTTTCTGGATGAATGCTAAACAACGACTCATTAGAAGTTGCACTCCACTCTCTTGAAGCCATGGTTTCATTACTAGCAAAAACAGATTCAGGTATCCTATCAGGATCGTAATGCTCATTACGTTCCATAACTTGGATTGTCGGAATATCAAATGGAGATGTGCTATGTGTAGCATCAGTGTAATCAGGAGAAGGCATTTCTATTCCACTATCCGGACTTTCATCCTTGTCTTCTTCAGCACTTCTGTCATCTATCAGCTCGGATGGAGTACCATGTTCCAAAAGGACACTTCCAGATTCAATTCCAGTTACAACCTCAATCATATTTTCATGTGACGCTTCTGATGAACTTGAGGAGTCATTGTGCTTGATTAGACCTTCTTCTTGGGAAACCTCTGGATGCAACAAGTGGAAATTGTCTACATCATGTAGACAAGCTTCATCACTATTGTAAGATTGCTTTATAACACGGTGTCCACTTCCATTTAATTCAGGTTCAGTGGCCTCCATCTCAGGAAACTGAAATCTGCTTCCTACTCCCACTGCTTAGGAGAATCTTCACATGAACCATTTGTCGAAACAAAACTTGATTCACAGCTCTAGATGGGAAATTAAGCTTTATAAAGGAAGGCTGTCAAATACCAACTTGACTATGAGAGTAGTAAGTGGAGTTTGCTTGTTCATTCTTCAATACAAAAATGGTGGTATCTATCACAAAGCCAGATAAGATCATGGGAAGATGCAAACAGACGAGAGCGGCCTCAATCTTCTCAAACATCTGGAAAAGCAATTCGATGTCAACACCTACAACCAAGGAAACAACACTTCTTCATGAATGGAACATTTTTTACACTTACAATACATTTAATAAATTTCACAAGCAGGATAAAAGACCCTCTAATTGATTGTGAAAGCTCACTGCTAAGATTTTGCTCGCTCTTTACCTCTTGAAGGACAATAAAAGGCCCTAAATTAGCTAGCAAATGTATATATTATTATCCTGTACATATTAATTGAAGTAGGATAATCGAAAGCGATTTACAAATCTATACAAAGTTGATCTAGAGCCCTCTTCACCGAGACTACTTCGCATTAAAGAACATCAGAATTGACAATCAAGATAACACACAGTTTGATATGTAAAAGACGACGAAAAACCCTAAAATTCAGAGGAAATGGGCATTACAAATGAAGCTGGTGATTGCTGAGGGAAAAGCCGACATACATGGTAACAAATCCACATCTCTTCCCCTTCAACTTTCCAGTCTACCAAACAATCCCAAATCAAAAATTGAATTTATATAACCCCTAAATTTTATACTGAAATCAACTCGAAAGACAAAAAATGCAGAACTCAACGCACCAATTTCCAAAATCGGGGAGAAATGCGAACTCTGATGGAGGAATCGATTGGGAAAACCAGGGAATCGGTTTTCAGCGAGAACGGGAGAGAGGCGAAGAATGGGAGAGAGAATTTGGAGGGAGATGTGATTTTGTGAAATGGAAGGCACAACGATGCTTAAGGCGGGCATAATTGGGCTCTGCCTTAACTAACTTCAAATCACCATTTCTTTGTTTCAAAACTAGTCTGCGTGTCGGTGCCTTATGCACGGGTTAAAACTTATAACTTCAATCTGTAAATGGAAAGGCCGCTACTATATGCACTACGTTTTTTTACGTTTCGCACTACAAAATACTACGTTAAACTGTTGCGTATGCTATATACCGATGTAGAAGGCAAATCTCAACCAAATACGTATGAATTTTAAAAAAAATATATAAAACCTCTACGCAAGATCCTGGAGTAGAGTTATTTAAAAAAAAACAACGCGCTATGCAAGATTCTGGCGTACGCCAGAATCTTGCGTACGCTAATTAGGTTATAAGTGCTGAGCGAGGCCCTTCTTCTTCTTCTTCTTCCTTCCGGCGGCGGCGATCGATTTCGATTTTTCGGCGGCTCGATTTTCCTCTCTCTTCCTCCTCTGTTCTTCCTCCCTCCGATTTTCCTCTCAATCCTTCTCTTTCCATCCAAAAAATCAGCTCCCCGAGCTGTGGTGGTGGAGCGGCGACGGATGTTGGTGGCGCGACGGTGGAGCAGGTTTCGGCCGCCGCGGCTAGTGGTGGCAGCGAATTCCATGGCGGCGTCGAGGCTGGTGGTGGTGGTTTAGGGTTTAGGGTTTAGGGTTTGAATATATTTTTTCAAAAATATATAAATAGTTAATAATTTGTAATTCAATATAAAACAAATATTTATAGTAATTTTTTGAATATATTTTTTCCAAAATTTGTAAAAAGGCGGTACAGCAGTCGTTGTATTCCGTTCGACAGCCGTACAAAAGCTCTCGTCGATTGGGACAGCGACGGGTCACAGGGTCGGCCTGACGCGGTGACGGAGGTACGGAGGATTTGGGTCTGCGACTGGATGCTGCCCAGCCAGACGATGCACCTATGTCTGATCCTGAGGAAAATAGTAGTGACACGTCCATGCCCGACGTCGACGCCGCCGCCACCGATGCATTCGACGAGGAGGCATTGACATTTGACTTGGAGCGGGATTACGCCGAGGGCATCGAGCCCCCTCCCGTTTCGACGGCCGAGGATTTGGCGAGGGACGATACGCCTTCCTTCCCCGTCCGTGAGCCAGCGGGACCCGTTCCCGAGGCAGTGACCCCTCCTCCTCACGTGGCAGATGCGGATCCCGAGGGGGTGCATCGGAGGAGGCGTGGATGCCAGGAGGTCCCCGGTCCCGCAGTCTACTGGGGACATACCCGACGCATGTCGCTGGCATTATTTGGACACATACAGAGCGACTTACGCATGACCCTCCCTTATCACATGTGGATCCCGATCCGGTACGTATTTTATTAGATATTTAAATAATAAAAAAAATTAATAAAATATGTAATATTTTAATTAATCCCGATCCGTTACATATTGGGTTTCAGCTGAGGAAGATACTGAAGTCATACACCCGTCACCCTCATTTCTCCGCGATCCACGAGTTCTAGAGGCAGAACCCGGATTCGTGGTGGCCGCTTGCGCAGCGGAGCGGCATCACATCCCTAGGGTCCCTGGAGTTCCGTCGGATGGACCCCGTGCTGATATCGGCGTTTGTGGAGCGATGGCATCCGGAGACGAACTCCTTCCATTTTCCGTGGGGGGAGATCACGATCACACTCCACGACGTCTTCCATATTTTGGAGATCCCCATCGATGGGACGGCGGTGGTATCGGATATGCCCGACGCCGATATATTTTCCGCTGCAGCGGAGATGCTTGGGATTGATGTATCCGTCGTCTCGCAGATGGCATCAAGTAATAATTTTTATACCTATTTATCATTTATTTAATATATTTTAATTAAAATGTTGTTGAAATCATCGTATTTGGTTTTATTTCTTTTTTCAGGTGGCGGCTTTGCGATCAATACACCGTTGAAGAATCGTTGTGTCTTATTATGTCGAGCGGCCCAGAGGTATATATATCTATAGTTTTATTAATATTAGGATTTTTAGGGTATTTTTTATACATTTTATAATTAAATTAATGTTACTAATCTAAGGAACGAGCGTCATATTGCTTCGTTGTACTTGCTCATGCTATTGGGTAGTACCGTCTTCACAGACAAGTCAGGGCAGAAGGCGAAGGCGAAGTATCTGTCGCTCCTCCTTGATCACGATCGCACCGGCCGTTATGCCTGGGGTGTTGGTGTCCTAGCCAACCTATACCGGCATTTGGGTATGGCATCGTGGGCCCAGGCACAGGGATTGGCCGGATGTCCGCTGCTTTTGAGGGTAATAATATTTTTTTTATGTTTACATGATTTTTTGATATAAATGCTAACGAATATATGATTTTTTGTACAGACATGGATTTGGACATACTTTCACGCATTCCGAGGTCATGCGTCACCTTACCTGGAGCACATGGGGGATACACGGGCTGCAGCCCGGCGGGAGAGAGGCTCCTCAGGGCAGTGACTCGGATCGCCTTATCTCCCTGCGTCGGGTTTTGGACGCCATGAAGTATTCAGAGGTAATAAAAAAGCATTACGTTCGAATTTCGGATTTTTCGATTATTTATTGGCATTTGACTTAGTTGTTATTTTATTTCAGGTGCAGTGGCAACCGTGGGGAAAGCTAAACTTCAGCGATCCGAGGTACACTTCGTCGCTATATTGAGGCGTCATCGAGTTTTTTGACGTACGAGAGTCGTACATGCCCGACCGTTGCCTCCGTCAGTTCGGGTACATGCAGTGTATTCCGCAGGCGCCACCAGAGCCGAGGAAAGTTGTCTGACATGCAAGGCTCTCGTTGTATGTCACGGAGTACAAGGATGAGCATTGTCTGTGGGATGCGGACCCGAGGCCGTTGATCGAGCTGCATGGTCTTATCATGTCTACCTTCGTGTGGGATTGTGACGATGCATACCTCGATTGGATTGACCAGATGTCTCATCCATATTTGGATTTCCGATCCGTCAGACAGGACCCACATGCAGGAGATCATGTCCCTCCAGTCCCTCCACCTCCCCCGGCTTCCACTGTCACGGTATGTCATCATTTTCTTATGTTTATTTTGATGTATTTTATTTATGTTTATTTTGATATATTTTTTTATTACAGCGCTCACAGCTGGTGGCCGACAAGATGACGGCTTATCTGGCCCAGTACGACGATACACCCCCCGTCTTACAGATTAGATGATCCGTTGGATCGAGTATCTGACGGGTGACGTGACGCCTTCGGCCCCTCCCATTCCACGCGCGTCCCAGAGATTCCGCGACTCGGTTTACAAGGAGGGATCTGGTAGCGGGCGACAGGCAGATGAGGACTAGTTACGATATGTATATTACCTAAACTGTTACGTATCACATGAAATATTTTGTTGATGTTTATGGTATTTTGTTGATGTTTATAGAGTATGATGCGAACAACCCCTGAAGTGTCGTTGCAACGCAGGATCTTTGATTCCTCAAGCTTGTAGTTGAATCCTTCTCTTCCGTAGCCAAAGTGATGGCTTTCCTAGGGCTAAAGAGATAGCCTTCAAACTCGATCAAAGTGATGATCACTAGACACCGAAGAGACGATGATTGAATGATTGCTCGAAGCGACGAGCTACGGGATAGTTTGATCCGTGGGATCGAAGGGTTTGGATGTGAGATTCAAGGAAGGAGCGTACTCAACTTTACTACTCAAATCAACATCAAGTTTACAAACTAGGGTTTTCTAAGTTTAAATACTGTCAAAATAATATTTCCTAAAAGAAAAGATCTCTGAAAAATAATTCGCGCCGCGTCAGGACTACCGCACGGTTTGTTACAAACCGTGTGATAACAGGTTTTTGTCGTTCTAAAAACTGCTATGCAAAATATCCAAACAAACCCTAAACCGTAGTCCTAGGTAAGTAAAGGTCGAATCCACAGAGAGACGGATCTATCTTAATATGCAATTCGTATGTCAAACTAAAGTAACCAAATGGGGGATTTTGTTTGTTTTAAGTAACTAAGCATGCAAAGGTAAACAAGCGAAAGAGTTGTGAAATCAGTAATGGGGAAAACACTTAGTCAAACAACATCCACTATTCGTATGACAAGTTGATCATAGATACTCATTCAAAATCTCATGCAATGGAAATTCCAATTCCTTTTCAGATATAACTAATAGCACAACCAGATACTATTAGCACTAACTAATTAAACAACCCTGAAACTATCAAGATTCAGTTTAACAGCAGCGTTACGGATAGGAATATAGTTGGATACAATTCTAGCATAAAACAACCAGCTTTTATCCTAGAATGTAAATCAATTCTCTTCTGCATAAGATTAGCACAACCAGATACTAGTACGATGCAGTTGCTACTCTGAAATAGATATGCTCAACCAGTAACAATCTAGATCTAGCAATAGATCAATAACAACAAACCCTAGTTGCATCCAAATAGAGATTATCAATATCAATCATAAACAACTTAAGCAAGAGAAAGATAAAAACCATGCAATAGATTAAGAACGAGAATCTCACAACTTTATCAAAACGAAAGCTTCAGCGTCTGACTAAGCCAGGGAGGCTTAGTTCTTCATAGCAAATACGTGAAGAGAAATTAGGGTTCAAAGAAAAAGATGATAGATAGGCAAAAAGCCTTTTCTCTACCCTAATATACTAAAGGAAATAAAATCTAAATTAACCTAAAACGAATTAATAAAATAATAAACAAACAAAAGCAAGGAAATTAATCCCGTTCCCGCAATTCCCGCGAGCAGCCCATCTGGCACGACTTTCGTTCAGCAGCTCGGCGGCCCACTCCAATTCCAGCAGCAACGCGGCCCACTCCTTTTATTCACCCTCGCTGATGTCATGGTGACGTCATCCTCCAATTTGCTTTAATTTCACGCTGAAGCAAATCTTCATGTGGGCCTTCTCCTGTTCACGTGGGCTTCTCCCTCCATTTCTCCTTTTTAGCTTCAACACACGGGAGTTTCTTCACGGGCTGGGCCGAGCTCTCTCCTTTTGGGCCTTTATTTAATTCGGCCCATCATCCTTTTAATTCCAGCTTCACGTGGTCTGTTAATCACCAAACTTCGCCCCCACACGCCATACACATGAATGTGTCTAAATCTACCCGAATGACACCAATAAAACCTCTAATGACTCTTACTTAAGCCCTACAAAGTAGTGCTTATCAAACCACCCCATGCTTAGACCTTTGCTCGTCCTCGAGTAAACTAATAAAGAGTCTACTCCTCCAATGTAGCATCCAAGGTCTCAGGAAGCATATCCTCCAACCAAGAGTGACCTAACCCATGCCAAGCTCCTGGCACCATTCTCATTCACAACACATCCACAACTCAACAAGCTTAAGGGGCAAGCAGAGTACTTCCCCCAAGCTAACCCGGACATCCAATAGTGTGAGTAACCTCTAATCCTAGCCTCCATCTATTGCTCCTTATGTCTCCCAGAGTGACCTACCCGACAATCCTTCTTTGACTCCTCTTCTTATGACGCCTTGCCAAGAATAATGAGAAATCCTAAAATCACTCTTCTTCTTTTTCGCTCGTTTTGCCAAGGCGCCCTTTCGGGTTTTCACCAAGCCACTCATTTCATTTTCCAATAGATGTGCTCACATAAGCTCACGTCACTCATTGACCTCATATTACCCCAGCCTAATGCTGGTCCAAGCCACCTGCTTATTGACTAGGCCGCCCTTTCGGGTTTTCGACCTATCCCAGGATTTCAATGATAGCCTTTTTTCAAATTTTTGGCTCTTTTCATTTTTTCATTTTTCTCCTCAGTAGCGTAGCAAGTATAAAACCCCACCCCATGCTTAAACATTGCATTGTCCTCAATGTAATGAAAGACAAAAGAATAAAACACAGGGAAAAGCAAAAAATAACTCACAACGTTGCCGAGTTGGCTTGGACACTTCCTTGTCGCTGGCGGTGTAGTCATAAAAGTTCATGTCCTGGATGTCGGCATCAACGCTATTATCTTCATCTACCGTGCAACCATAAGAAACCACTGTAGGGTGTGGTGGTGATGTAGGAAATCAGGGCTGCACGGTCTTCAACTCCATCAACTCCTACCATGCAACCATAAGGAACCACTCTGGTGAAGTAGTGGTCAGACAAGGGGACGGGGTTGCATGGCCTGCAAAAATGGGCTCAGATGTCATCGTGGTTGGGCCTTGGTATTCCTCCTCTCCAGCTGTCGACTGCAGGGCCATCATCGTTGCCAAGTAAAAGTAGGGTGAATGTAATCTTCCGTTAGCAACATGATGCGCACCTCTCCGTGGAGAATCTGGACAGCTGGGTAATTTTTTATTTATTTATTTATTTATATTTTTTATTTATTTTATTTTTGACTTTTTCTCCCCGTTTAAGGTCTTTTCGGGGTATCTTATTTTCGTCTTTTGCTCCCCGTTTAAGGTTTTTTCGGGGCCCATTTTTTTTCGATTTTTTTTTTACCTGAGAAAGTGCGGCGGTCGCCGTGAAGGGTGCGGCGGTCGCCGTAATTGCGGCGGTCGCCGTTTTGAGGTCGTGGCCAACTTTCTTGGCGAGGCAATTGCGGCGGTCGTCGTAAGGTTGGCGGCGAACGCTGTGAACTCCATCTTCGTTTTTTCGCGCTTCCTGTAGGTTAGTTCAACACAGAAAGGAAAAACAAAAAGAAAAACAACTGAATAAAGACTAAGGGAAAGAAAATAGACTACCTAACATCGGGTTGCCTCCCGAACATCGCCTTAGTTAATGTCGTTGGCTCGACATACTACTCGAACAACCTCAATCCATATCGTCAAGTTCCTTGGGAACCTTCTTAATCCATACCTCCTTTCTGAACCAGTCATGGAAAGGTTTGAACCTTAGACCATGCTTCTTCTTCCTTGGCTTCTCCATCTTGACCTTCTTGGTCGCGTCTACCCCATGCTTAGATCGATCCGGGGGGTGTTTAACCTTAACTTCAGGGACCTGCACCAAAGAGGGAGCGAGCTTCTCGCTCGGAGTTAGCAGCAAATGTGATTTACCTGGTAGCTCCGGAGGAAGCTTATAGTGAGCGTCCCACTCATCAACACCTTCCTGCAAGTCAGTAGATATAGCAATATCCAAGCTAGAATCAACAATAGGTGGTGTGTCATCTAGGTGGTCCTCATCAAAAACATCTTGCACCACAGGCTCAAGTACATCAATTGCACACAAAGAATGACCATTAGAAGGGAATTTCATGGCTTTATAGATGTTATAATTAATGGTTTGGCCATCAAATTCCATAGTCAAGGAACCAGTACTCACGCTGATTTTAGTGTTGGCAGTTTTCAAGAAGGGTCTCCCTAACAGAATAGGGGCTACATGCATATCATGTTCCATATCAAGCACATAGAAGTCAGCATGAAAAGTAAGATCACCAACCCTAACCAAAACATCCTCCACTATCCCTATAGGACGCACACAAGATCTATCAGCTAGCTGAATGGAAATTTTGGTTGCATGCATGGGTCCTAATCCTAAGGATTCACAAAGAGATGAAGGTAAAACATTTATGGAAGCACCCAAATCTAACATAGCTTTATTGAACTTGGTACCTCCAATGGTGACGGGGATGGTGAACATACCTGGGTCGCCACATTTCTTGGGTAAGCGCTTCTGAAAAATAGCAGAGACATGTTCGCTTACCTTGACCTTCTTCTTGTTGTTCCTGTCCTGGTGTCTCTTCGTGGTGCACATCTGCTTCAAGAACTTTGCATAACGAGGGACAGACTTGATCAAATTTAGGAGAGGCATGTTGACCTCAACGTTTCTGAACATCTCAAACATGTCTTTGTCCTGCGCAAGTGGCTTGGTACGCTTCAAAGCAGATGGGAATGGTGCAACAGGCTTCCACTCAGGGAAAATCGGAGTTTCAGACTCCTTCTCAGCTTCAACTTCGCAATCGGAGGGGCGGCGGGCGCCGTGTGTGTCGCGGCGATCGCCGTTTTCGTTCTCATGATTTCCGAGAAAATTATCACCATCACGGCGGTCGCCGTAATTTTTGCGGCGGTCGCCGTTATTCTTTTCTTCCAGGTCGAGAGCAGCCTCTATTTTACGGCGGTCGCCGTGTGTCTCGCGACGGTCGCCGTTTTCACGGTGGTCGCCGTGGTCTTCACGGTTGTCGCTGTTCTGCTCTAAATCTGCACTTTCTTCTTCGTTGCCCTCAGACCTATCTTCCTCAAGCTTCTAACCACTTCTCAAAGTCACAGCACTGACATTCCGAATATTCGGGTTCACTTCAGTTTGAGACGGGAGTTTACCGGAATCCTTTGCATCCAGTTTATTTACCACTTGAGAAATCTGACCAAATTGCCTCTCTAGGTTCTGAATGCTAGCTTGTGTACTTTCCTGGAACTGTATGTGGCTCTTGGTCAACTTAGCAACATTAAGGTTCACGTTGGTAACACTCTCATTAAGGTTCACGTTGCTCTGCATCAGCATCATCATCTTCATCATATCCTCCATGGATGATGAAGGATTCGAGCTCTGCCCTTGCGGTCTCGGCACATAGGGTTGCCTAGGTTGTGGAGGGTTACCCTGTTGTTGCGCTTGGCCTTGATTCTATTCCGGGTCTCTCCATCTGAAGTTGGGATGGTCCCTCCAGCCAGGATTGTATGTACTAGAGTAAGGATCATTCCTGGGCCTCTGCTGATATCCTCCTACTGCATTCACTTCCTCTTGCAACGTAGGACATGAGTCAGTAGGGTGTAGGTCGTCATGACAGATCTCGCAGGCCTTAACCTGCTGAGGCGTACCTTTCAGCTTCAGACGCCTAACCTCCTCTCTCAGCACATCAAAGTCAGCTTGATCAATTTTTGACTGAGAACCAGCAACAACCAAGCTTTGTGAACCTCTCCCAATGTATTGCCTGGAGTCATCAGCCAGTGTAGCAAATATCTCCAGAGCTTCTTCATAAGTCCTCTTCAAAATGTTTCCACCACATGAAGAATTCACCATCCGACGATCATCTTCACGGAGTCCTCCATGCAGATAAAGAATAAGATCATGCTTTTCGTACCCATGGTAGGGGCAACTCTTCACTAGCTTCTTGAAGCGTTCATAGTATTCGTAAAGAGACTCATTGGACAACTGCTCTATGTTGCAGATCTTCTTCTTGAGCTGATTAGATTTGATCGCGGGAAAGTATTTGTCAAGAAACACCTTCTTTAAGTTCACCCAAGTAGTGATGCTCCCTGGCGGTAAAGAATGATACCAGTCTTTAGCCGATTCCTTCAGAGAAAAGGAAAAGGTTCTCAACCTCATCTGGTCCTCAGTAATCTCAGATGGTCGCATGCTGGTGCAGACCTCAAGGAACTCATCCAAGTGTTGAATAGGGTCCTCAAGCGGGGTTCCATTGAATTTCGGGAGTAAGTGGACTACTCCTGTCTTAAGCTCAAATTTGACTCTTTCACCAAGAGCGGGGAATTGCACAGCACGAGTTGGTTGATCTAAGTTAGGAGCCGTCAAGGACTCCAGAGTAACACGATCAGCCATCGTATCAGTTTCCTGAAGTAGCAAATTCACAGCCCTGCGAGCCTGAAGAAAAGTTCTTTCGATTTCTGGATCAAAAACTAGAGGTAGATTATTAGTAACACGGGTGTGAATCATAAGATAGGTTCACACCAAGATTGGCACACAAATCACACACACAAAATAGATTATTGCCTCCCCGACAACGGCGCCAATTTGATAACAGGTTTTTGTCATTCTAAAAACTGCTATGCAAAATATCCAAACAAATCCTAAACCGTAGTCCTAGGTAAGTAAAGGTCGAATCCACAGGGAGACGGATCTATCTTAATATGCAATTCGTATGTCAAACTAAAGTAACCAAAGGGGGGATTTTGTTTGTTTTAAGTAACTAAGCATGCAAAGGTAAACAAGCGAAAGAGTTGTGAAATCAGTAATGGGGAAAAGCACTTAGTCAAACAACATCCACTATTCGTATGACAAGTTGATCATAGATACTCATTCAAAATCTCATGCAATGGAAATTCCAATTCCTTTTCAGATATAACTAATAGCACAACCAGATACTATTAGCACTAACTAATTAAACAACCCTGAAACTACCAAGATTTAGTTTAACAACAGCGTTACGGATAGGAATATAGTTGGATACAATTCTAGCATAAAACAACCAGCTTTTATCCTAGAATGTAAATCAATTCTCTTCTGCATAAGACTAGCACAACCAGATACTAGTACGATGCAGTTGCTACTCTGAAATAGATATGCTCAACCAGTAACAATCTAGATCTAGCAATAGATCAATAACAACAAACCCTAGTTGCGTCCAAATAGAGATTATCAATATCAATCATAAACAACTTAAGCAAGAGAAAGATAAAAACCATGCAATAGATTAAGAACGAGAATCTCACAACTTTATCAAAACGAAAGCTTCAACGTCTGACTAAGCCAGGGAGGCTTAGTTCTTCATAGCAAATATGTGAAGAGAAATTAGGGTTCAAAGAAAAAGATGATAGATAGGCAAAAAGCCTTTTCTCTACCCTAATATACTAAAGGAAATAAAATCTAAATTAACCTAAAACGAATTAATAAAATAATAATAAAATAATAAACAAACAAAAGCAAGGAAATTAATCTCGTTCCCGCAACTCCCGCGAGCAGCCCGTCTGGCACGACTTTCGTTCAGCAGCTCGGCGGCCCACTCCAATTCCAGCAGCAACGTGGCCCACTCCTTTTATTCACCCTCGCTGATGTCGTGGTGACGTCATCCTCCAATTTGCTTCAATTTCACGCTGAAGCAAAGCTTCATGTGGGCCTTCTCCTGTTCACGTGGGCTTCTCCCTCCATTTCTCCTTTTTAGCTTCAACACACGGGAGTTTCTTCACGGGCTGGGCCGAGCTCTCTCCTTTTGGGCCTTTATTTAATTCGGCCCATCATCCTTTTAATTCCAGCTTCACGTGGTCTGTTAATCACCAAACTTCGCCCCCACACGCCATACACATGAATGTGTCTAAATCTACCCGAATGACACCAATAAAACCTCTAATGACTCTTACTTAAGCCCTACAAAGTAGTGCTTATCACCGTGCAATTCAACTGAAAGCAATGTTTTGGCTGGTGCACGGTTTGCATGCAACACCGCACGGTTTACAACAAACCGTGCAGTTCAACTGAGAACTCTAAATTTTGCTGGTGCACGGTTTGCATGCAACATCGCACGGTTTACAGCAAACCATGCACTTCTACTGAACGGCATTCTGATGCTTTCTCGTCCGGCGTCGACTAAGGCGGGACCTCACCTAATCCTTCATAAGTCAAGAGAAAGACCCATTTAGGACTAGATGAACCCGCGTCACTTGCGTGCGCCCGCGAGACTAATGATTGTATTGCTCGCTCCATTGCCCTTGTGCTAGCTCTTGTTATCGGGCCATTCGAGCGCAACTTCATTGCGTCTTCTTTGTCCTTCGCCGTCATCGAGGGGGTCATGGATCTATCAATCTCCCCTTCTTGGCTGCGAAGCATCCCCGCTTCGTCCTTGTCGTCAAAAGCAGGAGGCGTAGAAGGAGAAAGAACAGCGATGTTGAATGTAGGATGCGCACCATATTCATCGGGTATAGGGGGTAATCCCTCGGGCAGCTCCTCGGGCATCCCATCCCCAAGGTCCTGCAAAGGAGAAGTCACGGTAGAGGGTAAATCAACAAAATCTTTAACGGTTAAAAGACACGTGAAAGAAGCAAGTAAAAAGCAAGGACGACGTCCCTGAATGATTGGAGAGACATCCCGAGACCTAGCCAATAGAAGCCGGTCTTCACAAGATCCTTGAATGCCGGGTTGAGCTGGCTTAGGAGGATGTTTTGTTGCTGTTTTTTGTGGCTTCTCACGGCCAGCTGAGGGCAGTGGATGTCCCTTGGATTGTTCCAGTGCCTTGACTCGGTTTCTCTCAACTTGATCTTGCAAAATCTCCTTAGGGCTCATAGGAAGCAATGTTACCTTTCTTCCATTGTGCATGAAGACGTAGTTGTTGAGAAATCCATCATTAAGAGTTCTCTTGTCAAATTGCCAAGGTCGCCCTAAGAGAAGATGAGTTGCATCCATGGGCACTATGTCACAAAGCATCGAATCCGCGTAATGACCAATGCTGAAATTTATGGTGCATTGTTGCTTCACAACATTGGAATCATCACCCTCGGAGATCCATTGTAGACTATAGGGTTGTGGGTGGGGAGTTGTATCGAACTTGAAGTGCTTGATCACCTTTTCATTGATGATATTGCAACAACTTCCACCATCTATAATAACACTCAAAGAAGCACCCTGGACCGCACATTTAGTATGAAATAAATTTTCACGTTGGTCAAGTAAGGTACCTTCTTTGGCGGTAAGAACACGGCGTGTAACCAAGCTAAGAGGCATGGTGTCTGGCTCATCCATATGGCTGCATATGTATCCATCCAATTCCTCCTCCTTCTCATGGCCGTAGGTGTCAAAAACCGGCCCAACGTCGGGGGTGTCCTCGTCAAAAGACTCGTAACCAGAGGTGGTCGAGAAGAGGACGCGCTTGTTGTTGGGGCAGTCCTGCTGTATCTGGCCACGCCCTTGGCACTTAAAATAGACCTTGTCCCATGCCTTATCATCGACAGGAGGCGCTCAACGCTGCTGTGGCTCGTTGACGCGCGCTGGTGTGTTGCTCGGCCGAGTGGCCGACGCCGGCGTTGTAGTCGCGGGAGCGGACTGCAACGAGGAACGCACATCAGTAGAAGGGGAACTTGACATAGGGTTAGAGCCATACCTTGTGTGAGGCTGAGACCAAGACGCTCTCTTAGCCGCTTGAGCTTGCCACCATATCTCTTGTGCCGTATGTACGCACCTTTGGAGGTCTCGAATGTTAAGCACTCGAAGTTGGTTTCTAATAGGCTCATGCAGGCCACGAAGGAACATGCTCCGAAAGTCCTCGTCAGTGTGATGGATACCTGCCTTATGGGACAATTCTTCAAGTTCAGCATAAAAATCAAGGGGAGACCGGTTACCTTGGGCCGCTAGTTGTATCTTGAGGCGCATTTCGGAAGTGAAGTCCTCGGGGACATACTTCCTTCGCATGATCCACATAAGATGGCGCCAAGAAGTGACTGGACGCTCATGGTGATGCTCACGGTCAGCGCAGAAACGATGCCACCAAGCCTTGGCGGCGCCGTCGAAGTGCAAAGCGATGGTTGCAACCCGTTCTTCTTCCGGGTAGCGATAATGATTCAACACATACTCCATGGACTACTGCCAATCAAGAAACTTAAGGGGATCAAATTCACCAAAAAAGTTTGGAAGTTTTACCTTAATGTCGGGGCGATGCGGTCCATAGCGCCCGGGGCTCGGTCGGTGCCGTTCCGAGTTTACAAACTAGGGTTTTCTAAGTTTAAATACCGTCAAATTAATATTTCCTAAAAGAAAAGATCTCGGAAAAATAATCTGCGCCGCGTCAGGACTACCGCACGGTTTGTAACACAACCGTACGGTTTGTTACAAACCGTGCAGTTCAACTGAAAGCAATGTTTTGGCTGGTGCACGGTTTGCATGCAACACCGCACGGTTTGCAGCAAACCGTGCAGTTCAACTGAGAACTCTAAATTTTGCTGGTGCACGGTTTGCATGCAACACCGCACGGTTTACAGCAAACCGTGCACTTCTATTGAACGACATTCTGATGCTTTCTCGTCCGGCGTAGACTAAGGCGGAACCTCACCTAATCCTTCATAGGTCAAGAGAAAGACCCATTTAGGACTAGATGAACCCGCGTCACTTGCGTGCGCCCGCGAGACTAATGATTGTGTTGCTCGCTCCATTGCCCTTGTGCGAGCTCTTGTTATCGGGTCATTCGAGCGCACCTTCATTGCGTCCTCTTCGTCCTTCGCCGTCATCGAGGGGGTCATGAAGCTATCAGAGTATATATTCACATGAAATATAAAGGAAAACTATAGGATATAAGCTTATATCACATGAAATATAAAGGAAAACTATAGGATATAAGCTTATATCACATGAAATATAAAGGAAAACTATAGGATATAAGTATATTCACATGAAATATAAAGGAAAACTATAGTATATAAGCTTATATCACATGAAATATAAAGGAAAATTATAGGATATAAGTATATCCACATGAAATATAAAGGAAAACTATAGGATATAAGCTTATATCACAAGAGGCATATTATACCTAAGGATGAATGTAAGAAAACAAAAGAGTATAAGCAATTTTAGATCATGTATATTACGACTATATTAAATTGTAATAAACATAAGGCCATTATATACCTATTTGTCTTGTATGTGGCATCGATAACTACCACGTACGGGAACAACTTCAACAGGTGCAACGAGTCAGGGTGAGCGAAAAATAGGATATCGATCTCAGACGTAGACCGCTTCCTCAATGGATTCACTTCGTACCTGTTTTCTTTGAAGAAATTTAGGGTCCATTGGGTGACCGTCATTTCCCCACGATCCTCGTAGTGCATATTTCGTAAATAGTTGGAAACTTGTTTCCTTGATGTTACATTTTCGGGGTTGCACCTTCTCAACTCCGCAACAATAACACTCGGCGGATTGAACCTCTCGCCGGAACTCCTGACAATGCATTGCTCATCAGGGGTCATTCGACCCATGTATGGATGCCCAAGGAAGGTAGTCAGAAGCTTATGGTTGTGTTGTCCACTCAACACATTCAAGATCCATTTCTGAGTCTCTACTCCCGGCTTCTTTTTCATTCGAAGACCGTACAACTCAAATGTGCACCCAGACTTCTTCGATCTGCTTTCACGAATTACCACAGCCTCATTCGGATCATCTTCACTAACTTTCTTCCTCCCCGATCTATATTCACCAAAGTGCTCGCACGTCAAACTAACATGTCTTTCATTACTTCGGCGAATGACTAGAACCATTATCAAATCTTTGCCCCTCTTCTGAGCCAATCAACCAACTCCTGTCGGCTATCCCACTTCTGATTCGTACGAAATTCAGATCCATAATCTTTACCGTATTAATGTAAATACTAATGTTATTCATTTTCATTTAACGACATAACAATCTCTCAATCCCCAAACTTAAAGAACTACTATTTCTAACTACACATGCAATATCAAAATACCGCATACAATATTACAAAACTAAACCGCGAGTCAAACTATATTTATCCTCACTTTTCTTAAAATATAGATTAGAAAACAATTATTAATATAAATACTAATGTTATTCATTTGCATTTAATGACATAACAATCTCTCAATCTCTAAACTTAAAGAACTACTATATCTAACTACACATGCAATATCAAAATACCGCATACAATATTACAAAACTAAATCGCGAGTCAAACTATATTTATCCTTACTTTTCTTAAATTATAGATTAGAAAACAATTATTAATGTAAATACTAATGTTATTCATTTGCATTTAATGACATAACAATATCTCAATCTCCAAACTTAAAGAACTACTATATCTAACTACACATGCAATATCAAAATACCTCACTTTTCTCAAAATACCGCATACAATATTACAACACTAAACCGCGAGTCAAACTATATATACTTTTACGCTTCTATATACATGAACCAATTCACAATATCGCATGCAATAATACTATAACTAATTCATACATATCTATATAATGCAAATATCAAGCCTTTTACGAATTATGAAATACTAACCGCGAAATTGTTGGGGTTAGATTCTTCATCACTGCTCAAATATTCTTCATCGCTACTCCAATAATCGTTTTCGGTATTTTCCATTTTGGTAAGATTGTATTCGAATATGTGCAAAAAATGGATGATTGAGTTTGTGTATATATAGAGGGGTAATTCGGCCGTTGGAATTATAGTCATTGGGCTACGCAAGATCCTTGCGTAGAAGGCCAAAATTCAAATCACCCCAACGGCTATTTCAAACGGCCATATTCGGTTCTCTACGCCAGGATCTTGCATACGCAAGATACTGGCATAGAGGTTTTAATTTTTTTTTTATTTAAATTCCTACGTATTTCCCTGGAATTGGCCTTCTACGCCGGTATATGGCGTATGCAAAGATTTGGCGTAGAGATTTGTAGTGCGAAAGTTCAAAAAATGTAGTGCATATAGTGGAACCGTTATGGAAATGATAGACTTGGAGAAATTAAGTCAATACTCATGAATCTATTCCCCTTTGCAACAATCCTGAACTTATGGACAAAAGGAAACATGACAAATTTTATCCTTTTTGATTATTTTTTATGAAGATATCTGTCTGGAATTGCAGAGGATTAGGGAGAAAAAACCTTTGGGTAGACATTGAATCCATGTGCAAAATCGAAAAAATCCAACTATGTGCAATTCTTGAAACAAGAACAGAAAAACAACCGAACGAACGAATTTGGAAAAAAGCGGGATTTGATGTCTTTCACTTTACACCGGCTATCGGTTTTTCTAGAGGTCTGTGTATTATGTGGAAAACATACCAATTGCCTAACGAAATAATTGAAATAGAACATAGCACTACAAGATTCTCTTGCCTAAGATACACGAATACAATAACAAAAAATAAGCTCATGCTGATTTTAGCTTATGCACCACCGAATGAAATCAACACAAACTCCTTCTGGAGTGAAATCACGTCCTTTATCACCCATTGCCCGATACCATGTATCCTCTTAGGGGATTTGAACGAGATTCAAGACCACACTGAGAAGAGAGGAGGAGCGCCTACGCAAGTATCCAGATTCAATAGACTACTCAATATAAAAAATGATTGCGAACTCATAGATATTCCGACACACGAAAACACTTTCACGTGGCGAAAAAATAAAACGGAGATAAACAATACATATGAAAAGCTAGAGAGAACTTTAGTACAACACCAAATACTACAATGGTATCCTGAACTGTGCACTAAAAACCATGCATTTTCATCCTCGGACCACTGCCTGATATTGATCGAACTTGCTACACCTACCCATTTTAAAAATCAACCATTTAAGTTTGAAAAGGTCTGGTTGACTAGACAAGACTTCAGAAATGTGGTCAAACAGGCATGGAGATCATGCTTTCACGGATCTAGAATGTATGACCTTACCAGAAAAACGATAATACTTAAGAAACTAGCCAAGTAGTGGAACAGAAACACTTTTGGAAACCTCTTTACACAACTAATCAAAATTGAAGAAGAACTCACAAAAATACAAAAAGTCATTGCTATAAAAGCTGATAGAGCCTTGGCCACCAAGCAAACTAGACTCATCACAAAAAAAAACCTACTTACCTTCCAAAGGATATTTTGGAACCAAAGAGCGAAAACTAAACACATCAAGCTTAATGACACAAATGCCAGTTACTTCCATAAAATTGCAACTGGTAAGAGAAATAGAAAAATCATCAAACAAATCCGAACAAATGAAGGTACCACTATAATTGGGGAGGAAAATATTAGAAATGAAATACGTAATGATTTTATTAATCGATTCAGAAGTACACCGATCAACCAGATCATTCTCCATGAACATCTAAAACTTATTCAAATTGAAATTACCCAGGAGGATAACCGAGAACTCACCCAACCAGTAACAAATGAAGAAATCAAGAAAGCTACCTTTGCGATCGGTCAGGATAAATCTCCTGGACCTGATGGCATGACAGCTGAGTTTTATCAAAAATATTGGGACATTGTTGGACCTTCTATCATCCAAGCAGTGAAAAGCTTTTTCTTATCCGAAAAAATCCTGAAACAAATCAATCATACTTTCGTTACACTAATTGCCAAATGTGACCACCCAATATCGACCAATCATTACAGACCTATAAGCCTATGCTCAACCATATACAAAATCATCTCAAAAATCCTAACAGAACGACTTAAAAATAAAATGGAAAAAATCACACACCCCCTTCAAGGAGCCTTTGTTTCGAATAGATCAATCCAAGACAACATCCTCATTGCCCACGAAATTTTCCACTCCTTCAAATCTAAAATGGGAATTGAAGGATACATCGCAATTAAACTTGACATGGAAAAGGCGTATGACCGAATTGAATGGAACTTTATTATTGAGGTAATGCGGAAGTTTGGATTCTGCTCAACCTTCATTAACTGGATAAAAGAATGCATAACCTCAGTATCCTTCTCGGTACTTGTGAACAATGGACCTACTGAAATTTTTGTACCTGAAAGAGGACTAAGACAAGGTGATCCACTTTCACTGTTTCTCTTTCTCCTTGGGGCAGAAATACTTGCTAGAAAATTACAAAAAGCTACAGATCGACCAACAAAACCCCTGGGTTTTCAACTCACTAAAAATGGAACAAGAATCCCCTTCCTGGCTTTTGCGGATGATATTATGATATTTTCCAAAGCAACACAGGAAAATTGTAAGGAAATCAAGAAAATTATTGACGATTATTGTTTAATCTCAAGACAATGTGTAAATTTCCATAAATCGGCTTTTCAAGTCACAAAGAAAGTACCGACCATACGAAAACAACAAATACAAGGGATCCTTACTATTACAAACATGATATCACTAGACAAATACCTCGGTTGTCCTATTATTAATGGAAAGGTAAATTATACTACCTTTACAGAAATGATAGTTAAATCCAAAACACAATTAGCAAAATGGAAGGCAAACTCTCTATCCCAAGCAGGAAGAACAACCCTGATAAGATCAAACCTAGCTACTAAACCAAACTTTATTATGCAAAGCTTCATGCTCCCAAATTCAACACAGAATGAACTTGACAGAATCAACAAACTGTTCTTCTGGAACAAAGACTCATCCCACAAACCCCTTATTGGGTGGGATAAAATCTGTCAACCACTCTCTAAAGGGGGTCATGGAATTCGAAAAACTAAAGACATGAACCATGCTCTCCAATACAAATTACTATGGAAAATTTTAGTTGAACCTGACAATTATTGGGTAAGAATTGTCAATGAAAAGTACCTTAAAGATACACACCTATTATCTTATGATTACAACAGAAACGGATCATGGCAATGGTCAAATATGATGAGTGATCAACGCTACTTTGTAGGGTGTAACTAGGAGTTGTTACCGGTGTTTTGGGTACCATTTGGAGATGTTTAGAGCACAATTGTGGAGATTGGAGTTGAGAAGTAGAAGTGAGGATATGGTGGTTTGGAGAAACTTAAATGAAGATATATTGAAGAGAGAAGGAAGCCACCCAAGAAGACGAAGAATAGACCCAACGGGGTCTACAGAAGAAATCCGCGATCGCGGGCGAGCAGAATGCTTGGTCGCGGATAAGTCGAGAGCAAAGGATCAGAAAGTGAATTTTCCGCGACCGCGGAAATTCATCCGCGATCGCGGAAATGTGCATCAGCGAGCGGTGCAACTTTTTTGTCCGAAGTCTTATTTTATTATTTCCCTTTTCTTTTATTTTTTCTTTATTCCGGTTTACATTATTTTATTTCCTTTTTGGGACTATGTTTGTTATCTTTTTAGTTTTAGGTTTTGGGTTGGGTTATTTAACCTAATTTTCCCAGCCACTTTCATGATTTCAGTTTTCATTCTACGTTCAATTTTCCTTGGGAGTTTTATTGTTTTCAAGACTATGAAGAACTAAGAACTCTTTGCTTAGTCCGACAATTGAAGCTTTGGTTTGAATTTGATTGTGAGATTATTCCTTTACTCTATCCTTGAATGTTATTGATTCTCTTATGCTTCATCCCATTGAGTTATATTGATTTCTCTAGATTAGCTACCTAGTTTGATTGATATTATTCATATTGCAGGATTAGGGTTTTGAATTCTATTGGTTGATCTAGTTCATTAATTGTTGTGATTAGTATTATTAATATTAGTTTCCCTAGCCTGACAAACTAGTTGAGATTGATATTATCTATACTGCTAGTTACCTTAATCTGGTCAACTTGGTGAGATTAATATTGTTCATACCTAGTTCAGAGTAGCAAACACGATTTACAAGAATGGGTTGTGAATATTTATTATGAAGAGAATTGATTGCATGTCGAGTACTGAAGGGTTGTTAAGTATTGCATGAGCCTATCTATTCCTGAACTTACTGCTGCTGTTAGATTTATCTTGATGGTTTCATGATTGTTTAATAGTTGGGGTTATTAGGACTGGTAAGACTGGTAACTATTTCAGAATAGGGATTAGGACATTTATGAGGATTGAGGACTAGGAATAATCAATGATCAATCAACCAAACTAAAGGTGGATATTTGTTTGGCTAAGTGTTTTCCCTAATTGATTACAAACCTTTGCTTTTGTTTCCTTTGTTTACTTGTTTACCAACAATCACCCAAAACCCCCCTTTGTTACTATTGCATGCAAATTGACATAAAGAAAGACAACTCTTCCCGGGATTCAACCTTTGCTTGCCTATTCTACTAGTTTAGGTTATTAAGGATTTTACTTTGATTGGGCACACGACTTTAGCCCCTATCAATGAACATCAAGAAAGAATTTCAAAAAGGGCTTATATGGCAAATTGGTGATGGAAAAATGACCAAATTCTGGACAAACAAATGGGCGCTAAATGAACCTCTATATAAGATCGTCAATCCTACACTAGGCACTAACCTAGACTGCAGAGTTCAGGACTTCCTGGACGAAAATATGACATGGAATAAGACAAAACTCCAACAAATGGTACCAGACGACATGGTGGCACATATTATGGGTATCCCCATTCCTGTAAACCACATAACTGATCGGATGTACTGGGAACCAAGCAAAAATGGATGGTTCTCAATAAAATCAGCTATGGACCTCATTAACAAAAATAAACACATCTCAGCATATGACTCTTCTTGGATCTGAAAAATGGACACATATCCTAAAGTCAAAATATTTCTCTGGAAGATTTTAAAAAACAGATTACCAACGAAAACACGATTACAAGAAAAAGAGGTTTCGGTCCCCCCGGGATGCATATCCTGTTCTTATCCAGTGAAGGATACGAACCACTTCCTCCTTCACTGCAAACATACCTTAGAAACAATATCCAAAATTAATAAGAAGACTAGCTTCTATCTTAGGACAATCAATTCTGTGAACAAACGAATTGGAGAAATCTTTGAAGAAATAAAACGTAAACTCTCCCCTTCCGAGCTTGTAGAGTTATCTGTAACATGATGGGGTATCTGGTTCTCCAGAAACCAAAAAACTTTCTCAAATGACAACCCTGATAGGGATATCATTAAAGACCTACCCATCTACATACAAAACCTCATTTGCGCATGGAACAAAATACAAAAATGGAATCCTGATTGTACTGTTGATCAAATCTACACAACACGGAAAAAGACACACACAAGGAAACATCGGAAACTCAAATGGAAAAAAACCCCGGACAAAGTGACCAAAATTAATATTGATGGTTCTACCAAAACAAATGGCGAATCCTCTATTGGCATTATCTGCAGAAATAACCTAGGACATCCCACTTTTATCCATGCAGAGAAGTGTGGTATATCGACTCCCCTCAGAACTGAAACTCTTACCCTACGAAATGCCCTGATTAAGGCCAAAGAAATGAAATATGACTAGATAATAATAGAAACTGATAACCTTACCATTGCGAATGTCATTAACAAAATCTGGCACTGCCCATGGGAAATCGAGATTCTTATCTCCGATATACTATGTTTACTACAATGCTTTCAGGTAGTGCAGATTTCCCATATTTTTCGTGAAATAAATGAGGTGGCTGACCTTATCGCCAAACTTGGCCACAATTTGTCTCCGAACGATATCTTGAACAACTCTGAGCTTAAGGCTCTCATCCGTAAGGATGCTATAGGCTAAGTGTCAAGTTTAATTGACAACTAGTCTAATTCTTACCTTATAAAAAAAAAACTTCAATTTTATTTTTTAAAATGATAAGGTTTCATATAAATTTTATATGTATATATGCACTTTTAAAATATAAAATTAAAATTTTATATAAATTATGACACATCAACATACGTGTTTACATCTATCAAAATATGGTTTAAAACATAACGAAAAATAAATATTTTAAACGGTATGTAAATTTTCACACCGTAAAACATGTTGTAGAAAATTGCTATATATTAGTATTTTAACATGAATTATGATACGGTTGTATGAACTTCTCCACTCATAAAACATCTCGTAAAGTTGTAAAATTATAGTGCTTTAACAAAATTACGGTATGACTGAATGAATTTCTACGTCCGTAAAACATGTTGTAAATATTGCTATACAAAAATTAGGACTTTAACACGAATTATCATACGACTGTATGAATTTCTCCACCCGTAAAACATCTTATAAAGTTGCTATAAAATAGTGTTTAACACAAATTATAGTATGATTGAATGAATTTCTACGCCCGTAAAAATGCTAGAAATGAATTAGTATTTTAACACGAATTATGATACGACTGTATGAATTTCTCCACCCGTAAAACATCTTGTAAAGGTGCTAAAAAATAATGTTTTAAAGGTGATAAAAAATAATGTTTTAATATAAATTACGGAATGATTGAATGAATTTCTATGCCTGTAAACATGCTTTAAATTTTGCTAGAAAAATTAGTATTTTAACATGAATTATGATATGACTATATGGATTTCTCCACCCGTAAAACATCTTGTAAAGTTGATGAAAAATAATATTTTAACACAAATTACAGTATGACTGAATGATTTTTTATGCTCGTAACACATGTTGTAAATATTTCTATAAATAAATTAATATTTTACACGAATTATGATACAATTGAATGAATTTCTCCACCCATAAAAATCTTATAAAGTTGCTGAAAATAGTGTATTAACACAAATTACGGTATGACTGAATGATATTTCTACGCCCATAAAACATGTTATAAATATTGTTATAGAAATAATAGTATTTTGACACGAATTGTGATACAACTATATGGATTTCTCCACATGTAAAGCATCATGTAAAGTTGCTGAAAAATAATATTTTAACACAAATTACGGTATGACTGAATGAATTTCTACGCCCGTAAAACATGTTGTAAATATTGTTAGAAATAAATTAGTATGTTAACACAAATTATGATACGACTGTATGAATTTCTCCACCTATAAAACATCTTGTAAAGTTGCCAAAAAATAGTGTTTGAACACATTAGGGTATGACTGAATGAATTTCTACGCCCGTAAAACATTATGTAAATATTGCTAGATGTTTACGAGTGGAGAAATTACGGTATGACTGAATGGATGCATACACTCGTGTACGTGTCCCATGCTAAAGCACGTGTTAAGGCTGAATAATTTGATTTATTTTTTGAAATTAACAATAATAAAGTTTGTATATGCATTTTATATTTATCATGGTTTAAGATAAGATCATTATATTATATAAGATACGTATCGATATATAATTATCAGCATAATGACATAAAATAAAAACATGTAAGAGAAACATGTATAATGAGTTAATTATAATAATAGGACAGCAATCTTATGTCATCGTATTTTTTAATAAAGCATGCGTGGAAACTATGTCATTTATGTTTGAATTCTCTACTCATAGTTCTCATCTTGAAGATTTGATGTGTCTCTTGAAGATGTTGTAGGGAAGGTTTTGGATTGGAAAGTAGGAGTCGAGCGACACTTGGATAAATGACTTCATTGGCAGTTGGCACCATAGACCCGTAACAAAACATACACCTCGTATATCTTACTGTAAAAACGTAAGATATATGTGCATTCATGCAATAAGAATACACACGCCCCGCATATCTTACTATAGAAAAAAAGTTTACTATGTGCATTCATGTTGTAAGAAAAAATACACCTCGTATATCTTACTGTAAAAATGTAAGATTAATGTGCATTCCTACTGTAAGAATACGTATGCCCTGTATATCTTACTGTAAAAAAAAGTTTACTATGTACATTCATATTGTACGAAAAACTAGACCATATATATCTTACTGTAAAAACATAAGATATATTTGCATTCCTGCTGTAAGAATACATACTCCCCGTTTATCTCACTATAATTTTTTTTATTATGTGCATTCATGCTGTAAGAAAAACTACGTCTCGTATATCTTACTATAAAAATGTTAACTATGTGCATTCCTGCTGTAAAAATGTATACCCTTGTATACCCTGATGTATAATTGATGAACTTTGCACCCATGTTTGTAAAAAAAAAATTAGTCAAACATTATTTGATTAAATGTTAAATGTATTTTGATATTAGATGGCTACCAATCAAAATAAAAACGGAATTTTCGCGTGGTACCCTCCAGGTTATGCAATTTTTGCGAGATACCCAGAGGTTACGATATTTTCGCGTGGTACCCCCGAGTTCTTAATAAATTTTGCCAAATGCCCTTCCGTTATAAAAACGTTAAATTCCTAAAAAAATTTAAAATAAATTCTTTCTGCTTTTTTTAAACTACTTTTACCCAAAAATAATAATTAAACCATATTTTACCCTGCTTCTCTCCAGCCACATACCACGATATTGTCTTTGCTTTTGGAGATTTGAAGCCAACCCATTTCAATAAAGAACTTGCCGGAGCGGTGGCTGGGGGTCTGAGCGGAGGTATGGACGACGCCGGAGACAACCACGGCGAAGCCAACCCATTTCAACGACGACGAATGCGAAATTTTGTGGACAGCGGAAACGCGAAGGTTGTGGACGACGACAGACACAACCACGGCGGTGGACAATGACGACGGTGGACGAAGAACACTTCAGGTAAGTTCTCTTTCAATCCCTATTGCTAAATTTATGGTTTAAGGTTGGAATGGATTGGAACTAGGAGATGAAATTAGATTTAGGATTTCTTTGAAATTTGGGGATAAGTTGAAATTTTAAGATAAATTGAACTTGATTTCGGAATGAATTTTATATCTAAGATGAAATTTCACTTTGGGTAGAATTTGGAGATGAATTTCATATCTTAAGATGGAACTTGATTTTGCAAATGGCAATGCTTATGAGATTGCCTCTTTCAGTTTGGGTAGACGGTTCAGATGAATTGTGTTATATAACTAGTTTTCTGCTCTTATGATTTGAATGCAAGAATTATTTCTCAGATTCAAATTTTACAATGCGGCAATGTAAATTCTCTTGAACTGATGTCTTGTTTTTTAGTTGGCTAAATGTTGTTGAATATGCAAGTTTCTCCTACCAACTAGCCTGATGCGAATTTTATATTCTTTTGGGGTACGATTGAAGTTTTAATGCTTTAATTGCTTTCTGTAATTGGGTAACCAGAAACTTGCAGTTGTTTTTTAGTTGCCTAAAGGTTAGAGATCCAAATTAATGGGTTGGCTTCAAATCGTGGTATGTGGCTGGAGAGAAGCAGGGTAAAAGATGGTTCAATTTTTTTGGGTAAAAGCATGGTAAAAAAAAGCATAAAAATATTTATTTAATTTTAGGAATTTAACGATTTTATAACGGAAGGGTATTTGGCAAAATTTATTAAGAACTCGGGAATATCACACGAAAATACCATAACCTCTGGATATCTCGCGAAAATTGCATAACCTGGAGGGTACCACGCGAAAATTCCGAAATAAAAACCAATATTAAATGCACTACCCATAATGCAAATACAATTTCATAATAACACATACACTTCAAATCACACTTACATAACCTCAAATAAAATTAAAATATCAATTATATACTTAGACCACAAAATGACAAACATATAAAAAAAAGAAGCAAATGTGTGCTCCATTCAGCAAGGGAATTTTGAGATAGTCGAATGCACCTCTCTGCAGTATTCAGATCCCACATCTCAATCTTTCACATTAAGAACACTGTTTTGCAGTAACATATATAAGAAGGAAATAAACAAATATTTATTCAGGAATCATGAACCAACCTCCATTGATTGCCCTCCTGCCATGGCTATGTAATTTAGTCCTTCATAATGATTATCATCTGCATGAAGATGTTTTACTTGGTATAGATTAATTTCAATACTGGCTTACACAGGAAAACCGTTGTAATATAAATCATTCTTTATTGCACTAATATCTAAATAAAAACAGATGTGCATAATTAAGGTTTCTACAGGGGTAAAGACTTGAGATACAAAAGGAACTATAGTTTTTGCACACTAGTGAGATACATGATACGAACATTAAGTTGCAGAATCTCATTTAGAGAAAACATTCATGTCCACGCGACAAAAAAGAAAAAGAAAAAAGAAAACATTCATGTCCATGTCTCGTGCCACAAATCTATATTTGCCAACTTAACAGGTAGGACATGATGTTTTAATCAAACTGCACGCAGAGAATTACAAGGCTGAGGTGATTATATGTTTAATTTACAAAAACCACAATCAGAGTGGGAAAGCTATATCCGGCAATTGAAGGCTATGGTTATGCTACCCACCCCATATACATCCATATAGGGTTCGTTTGGCGGATGTCTTTATAAATACTTTTTTATTCAAAAAGTTTTTTTTTTTTAAAAAGTAGTTTTTGAATTTTGAGTAATATGGAAAAGCGTAAGAAAATGATAAAAAATATTTTTTGTCAAAAAAGTCTTTATATATATTGTGCCAAACAAACCCATAGCCACATGATTGAAATGTGTTCTCACTCGCATAACAGATTGTGAGTTTAGATGGAATAATTAGGGAATGAAATCCTTGATTAAATGAGTCTAAATGAAAGTATATTCATGTAAGGGAAATTAGAGAATGAGATCTCATTTCACTAATTAAGGCTCTGTTTGGCATATAGTTTATAAATACTTTATAAACAAAAAAAAGTGGTTTTTTCACCTTGCACAAATTCCCATATCTCACAAATTTCAAATCTTAAAAATTACTTTTTTATAAAAAAACACATTATAAACAATAAACATCTTTTACCTAACAAACCCAATATAGGCTGCAAATCCACATACAAAAGTCCCCATTCAAAATGAGCTATATACTCGACCAGCTTGCTAATCTATCAGAACTTTCCAACCGACTTTCTGGATTTTTGAACTATTTTACAACACTTCTGCAGTTGGAAGTTCACTGTGCTTGGATGTGGATGCTAGAGCTCCATTCAGCAAGCCAGGAATCTGAACCAAAGAAATTTTGCAGAAGTTGTAAGAATTTGTTTTTATTGTAACGGACGGACTCCTGCCAAATTATTCAAATTTAAAAACTCTGAAACTTGTATAGCAAAAACACGAATGCATAACTATTTTTCCAGTAAAAACTGTATTGAGTTCATTAGCTCATTATCTAAGCCGAATGGCCAATGCAGATAGATTTAAAAACATCTGATACAATCAAATTTAAATCGAGTAGGGACGCCCAACATATTAAGATGATAACAATTTCATTTTGCAAAAGTAGCAACAAAAATAATCTATGATGAAAAGGCGGAGATGTGTCACCCAAAGAACAGAGACAAATGTCCAAAATTTTACATTTAGCCACATCGAATTGCTTCTTTATGAAGGAAATATGAGATCTGCCAACTTAAAATAAGCACAAAAGGTTGGTACCACACCTGGATAAGCCTCCATCTACAATATCCCAACACTTCACAGTTCCATCTCTACCTTGGCTATGGAGTATAGTTTAGATTATAGAAAGATTACAGAAGCATCAAAATGCATGATCATCAAAATATTCAAAAAAAAAAAACACACCTGACTATTTTGTTTTGACCTAATGAAGGACTGGAGGCAATGGAGAAAATTCCATTTAAAGCACTGTGCACCCTGTAGCAAAAAAAAAATATGAAGGATCTGTTTGGATTCCCACTAGAATGCATTAAATTGCATTATCTTGCATTAAATTGTCAATTTAATACATTCTAGCGGTCCATCCAAACGCACCCGAAGAAGAGAGTTTCAGATAACATGACCTTTGTTATTCAACCAAACTTTCAATTAGGACATAATACATATATTCTCACTTTCTCTGTTCCATTGCTCAATTCTAACCCTAAATCCTAAACCTTTAAGGACATGTTTAATGGGGGCTTTTAGAGAGGGTTTTTTAGGGGAATTATTTGCTAAAAGACCGATGGTGTATTAGAGGCTTTTATTGAGGGCTTTTAGGAGGGGCTTTTATGTTTAGTTTAAATTACAATTATATTCTTTTGTGTATATTAAATTACCAATATACCCTTTATTATATTAGATTTATAATTATACCCCTTATTATATATTAAATTAAAAAAATAATATTTAAAAAAAATCATACATTAAATTTATTAATGTTATTTTAATTTAATTATTTAATTATATTATTTATTTAAAATTAAGACAAACATACATTGATATTAAAATCAATAAAAGTGATGCATACATTTAAGAAAACAAAACAACATGAACTAAAGCAAATGACGAAATTTAACGATAAACATCACACGATACACGACTTAATAATTAAAAACAACACATAACAACGAAACAATCTAATTATTGTCATAAAGGTCCCAAATGTGTTTCTTCAAATCTTTCTTCAGCCTGTGATGTATAGTTCTATCCCGAATTTGAGCTCTCCTTGTAATAACTGGATTGTTCATAATCTCTGGTCTATCGTTGCTCCAATCCTGGTTATCCACGATGCAGTCTCTCCACTTACTCCTTCACTGAATTGTGGGATTTCGTATCCATGATGGGTGTAAGAATCTCGTTCATCTTCTACAATCATATTATGTAGAATGATGCAAGCCCTCATTATCCTTCCAAGCTTTCCAAAATCCCAAGAGAGTGTTGGTTGACGAACTATTGCGAAACGAGATTGCAACACTCCAAACGCCCTCTCTACATCTTTACGAACAGACTCTTGGTGTTGGGCAAACAACCTGGCTTCATCGCCTTGGGGGAGGCGAATTGATTGAACAAATGTCGCCCAAGGCGGGTAGATGCCATCAGCGAGATAATATCCCATCTTATATTGATTTCCATTAACCGTGAAATTCACGTTTGGAGCTCTATCATTCAAAACTTCATCAAAAACAGGAGATCGCTCAAGAACATTAATATCATTACCCGTACCTGGTATCCCGAAAAATGCATGCCAAAACCACAGGTCGTATGATGCAACTGCCTCTAAAATGATTGTTGGATGACCATGATCTCCACGGGCATATTGACCTTTCCATGCAATTGGACAATTTTTCCACCCCCAATGCATACAATCGATGCTACCTAACATCCCAGGAAATCCACGAGACTCACCCACACTTAGTAGGTGTTGTATATCTTCTGCGGTGGGGCGCCTGAGATACTCATCACCAAAAAAGGTAATTATTCCATCAACAAAATGCTCCAAGCAATGCCTTGCGGTTCCTCCGGAAAGACGAAGATACTCATCAGAAGCATCAGCAGCAGTTCCATATGCCAACATACGTATGGCACTAGTACATTTTTGTAATGCAGATATACTAAGCCTACCTTTTGCATCTGACCTTTGTTGAAAGTACTCTATTCCATTCCCTAGTGTTTCCACAATGCGCTTGAAAACTTCCTTGCTCATTCTGAACCTACGTCGGAAGAAATCATCTGGATAAGTTGGTTGATCAGAGAAATAATCTCTGTAAAGCCGCTCATAGCCTTCTTCCCTATTTCTCTCAATATACTTTCGACGACGTCGAGCACATCCTGGTTCTGCATTGTTTCTACGGTGTCGAGCACGCTCTTGAAGTGCATCACACGCATCAAGCGCTTCTTGTGTAATTCTTTCGTATTCACCATCTTCAGAGCTATCTCTAGAAAGTAAAGGGTTTGAGGAGTTTGAGGAAGAACTAGACATTTTTAGAGATTTCAAGAAATGAGGAGTGAATAAACCATTGTAAATCTTCACTTATATAGATCTCTGCAATTCTAGAAAACGCCAACACATTAAAGCATCTCTATGCTTAGTCAAAAAAACAAAAAAGCATGGTATCACATGCTATGCATTGCAGAAACAATCAATTGCTTTATCTACATGATTCTACACCACATGAAATTATAGAAAACGCCAACACATTAAAGCATATCTATGCTTAGTAAAAAAAAAAAAAAAAAAACATGGTATCACATGCTATGCATTACAGAATAAATCAATTGCTTTCTCTGCATGATTCTACACCACATGAAATTATAGAAAACGCCAACACATTAAAGCATCTCTATGCTTAGTAAAAAAAAAAAACATGGTATCATATGCTATGCATTGCAGAAGCAATCAATTGCTTTCTCTGCATGATTCTATACCACATGAAATTGTAGAAAATGCCAACACATTAAAGCCATAATTAAACTTGCATTACATTAGGTAAAGCTTTCATTACAAGATCTAAAGATACATTACAATATTGAAATATGCATTACAAGATTGAAAGATACATAACAAGATTGAAACATGCATTAGAAAATAAAAACATGCAAAGCGGAAAACTACAAAGACATCTTCAGAACTACATGGATAACACTTAAGAGGCGAATTCTTTCATCAATTTCATCTTGACAACTTCCTCCTCCAGTGTGCAATCATACTTCCCAATCAAATACTGGAGCATGTCCCACTTCCTGCTCCTATCGATATTATTAAGTTCCATCTCCTTGTTCTTTTGTTCAATCTCCATGGTCTTGATCTGAAGATATTGCGCTTGCTTCTCCCTCTTTCGTGTCACCTTTGCCATCTCCAATTCATGGACTTTACTCTAGATGAGAATTTTTTTCTCTTTCGAGCATACTTTCTCCATCATCTTCAGCACAACTTGTGGATGCAAATTATTTTCCTTTCGTTTAGCCTTCTTGATGCCCTCAGGACGCTCAAAAATCCCAGTGAAACCACTCGTTGGAGTATCTTGATTAGAGCCTTCCATATCAGTAGACGATCTTTTCGAGCTTGGGGCACTTCCCGAGCTTTGGTTCGTCCCGCTGGCCTGTTGCAAATAAGCATGGCTCCATTTTGGCTCGTATCGAAGAGCCTCCCATGCATGCTCATATAAAAACCTTTTTCCCGTTTCCCTTAAAAATGACTCATGTGCAGTCTTCATAACATCATCCTCCGACTCCCCACTTTTTTTATCAGCACATGCATGTTGATATGTACCAACAAACTTATTCACAAAAGGATTCATTGTATGCCATCTATTCTTAACACTTTTCAAAGTTCGCTCACCTTGATCTGGATTTTTGTAAGTGTTAAAGTAGCCTTGAATTCGCTTCCAGAATGCCTCGGATGTTTGATTGGTGTTGATTACGGGGTCTTTAGTGGTGTTTAAGTACCCACTGATGAGAAGTATATCATCAGCCCTACTCCAGGCGCATTTCGTGGATTTAGGGGTGTCACCGGCATCACCACCACGACCAGCACGGCCACGACCACGACCACTGCTTTAAGTTTGATCCGGTTGTGTGCTAAAGCTTGACATCTCCATTGACTGAGATGCACCTCCGTACATGTATTGATTTTGTGAGAGGAGTTGTGTGTAGTTCATATTATAAGGATCGTACACATCTAATGACAAATCCCCAAAGTTATTTGAGATGTCATCTTGGTTTTGATTCATGATGAAAGAGTAAAAGAGAGAAATGAGAGGTTACAAGAGATAAATGATAGATTGAGAATAGACGATTGTGTGAGTTGTGCAATTGCAACTATATCTTATTTATAGGCAAAAAAATCATTTACATTTTTCTCTATTTTGGTAAATTATTACAAAAAGTAGTTAGTACACCATAATATTATCTACCCTTTATTTAATGTACGACCACTATAAAAATTAGTATCAATGATTTTAGTTAGTACATATTTATAATTTAAAGTAGGCGAATTAATAATAACATGGTTTATTTGGACTTAATTATATTAAAATTTGTAAAAAAATACATAAAATTTCTAAAATTTATTTACAATGTAATTTTAATATAAAGAAATTAAATTGATATTTATTTTATTTTAAAACGCCAATACTAAAATAAAATGATTTATTTTTACTTAATGAAAACCTATAATACAAAAAAAATATTAAAATCTACCAAATATATACAAAATGGATGTCTATGGATAGAGAAAAATGTAATTAGAATTATGATTTTTTTTTAAGTAGCCAAATTTTAAATATATCATTTTAAAAAAAAAATAACGGACGGCTAGGAATAAATCCTGGCCGTCCGTTGATTGCCACGCGGCGCGCATCAGGCGCGCGAGCGCGCGCCAATCAGCGCTTGCCGCGTGGCAATCCCTTGTCAGCAACCAAATGGGGCGCATTTGGTTCCGAGGTTAAAACGGCGTCGTTTTGAAGCAAAGGAAGGCAAAAAAAAATAAACCACCAAACATCCCCCTATCTTATTGAATTTGGGACAGTCCCGAAATGTGGACAATTATTGGGATTGGGCTTGGGTCTTTTAGCCCATTAATCATATTATATTATTTTTCCTCCTAAAAGACTCTCTAAAAGCCCCTCAATAAAATTGCTCTAACTACATATAAAGGATATAAAAATATGCATTTGCTCATACTATTATGCAATACCTTGTAGTTGGAGTATCGCCGATTGTATTCTTGCTCTTTTGAAATCATTAGAGCAAGATTGGTCTTCCAGATTTTCATTTAAGATTCACAAGGAGACACTTCAACCCCCAACTGAGCTAGAATTATATAAAAATGAGATATTATCAATAACTCAGCTAACTAAGAAATCATATTATCTTCATAAAGCATGAAGAATGGACATGATGTAGCTCGCGAGACAATGACAAGCTAACAAAACTTGTAGAAGGCTATACCTCTACAAATAAATCAGCCTTGACACCTTTTGAATATAGTCAGGAAGAACTATTGACTCCTTTTTCACTTTAGCCCTTTTCTCAATCAAAACCACAAAAATCTTCTGTACATTTAATTCTACAAAGAAAATGGGAGGCTATAAATTAGAGTATTAGCAATAGAAGGCTAAGCATGATGATCTTAGCCACTGTCTGAGACTCAATCAAAACCATGCAAATCTCCAATCGTCATAAAAAACTGAATATATAATAAGTAATAAACCCTATGAATACAATTCCTGAATTCGGCAGCAAAATAGACTCAATCAAAAGCATAAAAATATTCCTTACATTTAATTCTACAAAGAAAATGGGAGAATAGAACACTCAATTTAACTTCTAAACTTAGCAAGAAGAAATTGGACAATCTTACAAAGTACACCAAGTACCAAAGTCTGGAACCTAAGACCATATATAGAGGTCATTCAAGATTAAACTGCATACCCGATTTACACGCAAAAACTATGAACAAAGAAGAACAAATAGCAACTTAATTTCAATGAGCATATTGTTAGGAAGTGAACTTTTGGGAACTCCAGTTCCCTATCTAGTTCTTTTCTTCAGTTTTCTTAGTTTTGATAATGACAAACACTCTTGCTATTAATATTTCCATAAGTGTTGATGAACAGGGAACTCTGGAATTGGAAGCACAAGACAGAGACTAAGATGTCAGATTTGGGAACTGGCGTAAGGAACTGAATCTCGCTGACGCTGGAAGAGCTTAGAACAAGAGATGAAGGGCGGCGGCGATCCAATTAGGGTAGATCTTTACTTAGAGAGAGAAGTTAAAGATTATCCTGTTTTCATATTATCTTAGGAGTTAAAAGTATATCTTTTATGGAAACGAAAATTGTAAAATCGTGAGAGATTATATTTGGTAACAAATATTATCTTTCCGATTACTTTTTTATTATTTTATTTGTGTAATTCGGTTGTTTGGAGATTCGTTTCTTCCATCAATTAAATTACATAAATAGAGTAGTTGAAACTCTCTCACACTTACGCATTCATTCACATTGCTTACGAAGAAGAAGAAAACAGAGTTTAGTTCTTTGAAGAAGAACTGTAATTCGCTTGCTTGTTTGTGTGCTTGATTTGGTCGAACTAGGTAGAGAGTCCTTAGTGTGTCTAAGACTTTAATCTGTGTGTTCTATCCTAGTTGATTGTAATCAAAGCATTAATAAAAGAAGTAGACTTTGAAATCCTCTTGAAAGAGAGGTAGTGAGTTTTATCCTGGATAACTAGTTGGTTATCACAGGTTCCCACTCTAAGGAACTGGACTTGATTCTGTTATTGTTTACTTATTCCGCTTCTAAGAAACTGGACTCTCAGTTCCCTTTGATTGCTAACACGTACGATCCTACAATTGGTATCAGAGTAGGCGCTCTAGATTTGTGTTAGTTTACAGATTTCAAGATGACTAGTTCAAGCGAATTCCGTTTCGGAATCTCCATCAACAAACCCCACATCCGAAAGAAGGGAGAAGAAGAATGGTGGGAGAAATGCATGACCAACTACATCCAAACCATGGAATATCAGTGCTGGCACGTGATTGAAAATGGTGATGGAGTTATCCCTGCAGATTTGACTGAAGCTGACTGGAAACCGGAGTACTATATGATCAAAGAGAAGAATGCTAAAGCTCGTCAACTCATTCTTAATGGGTTAACAAGGGAGGACATGGACAAGGTGATAGGAATCACAACTGCTAAAGACATTTGGACTGCCCTAAAGGAAATACATGAAGGAAGTGAGGAATTGAAGCAAAGCATGAAGTTTGCTCTAGAAGGAGAATACCACACTTTCAAGATGCTGGAAACAGAGAACGTCTCCCAGTATCACTCGCGTTTCACCAGACTTGTCACCAAACTCGTCAATGTTGGAGTTCAACTTGACGAATGGTCCAAATCCCTAGTCGTTATCAATGGACTCAACTCAAAATTCAGCCTCATCAAAAGAGTACTAAAGACCACTCCTAGTATTCAAGGTCTTCCCTTAACTCAAATCATAGGGAAACTTGAAGTTGAAGAAATGGAAGCACTCAAAGCAAGCTCCGCCAAGAAGATGGAGAAAGGAATCACCTTAAAAATCTCAAAGGCCTTTTCCAGGTTGGAAATGGAAGAAGAAAGCTCAGATCTTGAAGAAGACGAGGATGAGATGACAACCTTGGTTACTAAGCATATCAAGAAGCACTTCATCAAGGGAAAGTTCAAGAAAAACTTTCAAAAGAGAGATCTTTCTGAATATACTTGCTATCAATGCAAGGAAAGAGGACACCTTGCTAGGAACTGTCCCAAGAACTCAAATGAAGATGACAAGCCTATGCAGAAGAAAGCCCTCTTTGCTACCTTTGGAGACGACTCAGAAGACTCTGAAGGGGAACTGGATACAAATGGAACCTCTGGAGGAAGATGCTTGATGGCTAAAGAAGATTCAACTGAAGCAGACGACTCCGAGGTATCTTCTTCTGACTTTACTAAATCTCTTCTTGAATGTGATAAAAACAATTAATCAAGATCATTAAGAAACTTGGAAAGGAAACTAGTTCCCTTCAAGAGAAACTAGAAGAATATGAAGATGAGATCTCATGCCTATCCACTGAAAACTCGGTCTGGAGTAAGAAACTTGATGAAACTGAGAAATTACTCGCTAATTCTTATAGGAAGTGTGATTCTTACATCACTGTTAAAAAGGAACCCATGCATGCTGACAACCCTATTGTTCCTCTTACAGACTCTGAAAAGAACACTTCTTCTATGCTTGCTGAAATAATGAACAAACTTGATCATCTCACTCACTCTATAAATGAGAAAACTGTGAATCAAACTGTTTTTGGTAAGCAACGATATGGTCTTGGATACTCTGGTAATAACGATTATGAGGAAACGTGCTCTGCTGAGAACGAGAAATTAAGAAGGGAACTGGTCGAGAAAAATGAAACCCTCAATTGCGCTCTACAAAATTCTCGTGATAAAAACCAATTCCTAGAAGAAAAGGTAAAAGTGCTTGAACAGAAACCTAAAGAGAATCAGACTTGGTTGGATGGTCAGAATGCTCACAAGATGTATATTGACCAAGCTCAGGGAACTAAAAGTAAGAAAGTTAACTTTGAGCAGAGAAAGCAAGAAAGACCATTTAGACCTGGTCATGGTAAGTATGGTCATGTTGTTTACAATCGTGTTTGCTGGCATTGTGGTAAAAATAGTCATTACATTCATGAGTGCATTCACAATAAAAGACAAATGGAAGAAAATGCTAGGAAAAGGAACCAGAAACTAAATAATAAGAAAAATATGCATATAATAAATGATTTGAATGATCCTTATTATTTTATTCCTGATTCTAACCCACAGATAAGATATCAACCTCATTCTCCCAGAAAAGCTAAGCTTAGCTGGGTTCAAAAAGTTTGAGTTCCCTTGTGCAGGACGAAGTGCGACAACAAGACAAATGGTACATAGACAGTGGTTGCTCGTGCCATATGACCGGAAATAGAAGAAAAATGTCGTCACTTCAGCAACACCGAGGAGGCACCATTTCTTTCTAAGATAAGAGAAAGGGAACAATCTGTGGAACTGGCAGTGTGAATCTCACTGATCACATCAAGGTAAGTAACGTTAACTTAGTTGAGAATTTAGGTTTTGATCTAATTAGTGTGTCACAGATGTGTGATCAAGGAGGAAATGAGGTTTGCTTTACCTCTAAAGAATGCTTTGTGGAAGATAGAAATGGAACCGTGATCCTGAAAGGTAAAAGGTTCAATAATGTCTACATCATTGATCTGAAATTCGTTCCCAAAGAAAAGTTGTGTCTATCAACCATTGACGATCAAACAAACCTCTGGCATCAACGACTTGGTCATGCAAGCATCAATCTTATTCACAAGCTGCATCAAAAGGAACTCGTTCATGGCCTTCCCAAAATCAATGCTGAAAAGTCAGAAATCTGTTCTGACCGCGTTCAAGGAAAATAGGTCCGCAGTTCCTTCAAATCCAAAACACTAGTGAGTTCTTCTAAACCTCTGGAACTCATTCACATGGATCTTTGTGGTCCTATGCGAGTTTAAAGCATTGGTGGTAACAGATATATCCTGGTACTAGCTTGTTGATGATTTTTCCAGATTCACTTGGACATTATTTATAAAATCTAAGAGTGAATTCTTTGATAGGTTTAGCGAGCTAGTTCCCTTACTTGAAAAATCATTGAATGTTTCTCTTCGATCCATTCGTTCCGATCATGGAACTGAGTTCGAAAATGGAGATTTCCTAACATTTTGCAGGGAACATGGAATTGATCATAATTTCTCAGCTCCTTACACTCCACAACAGAATGGAGTTATTGAAAGGAAGAACATGACTTTGGAAGATATGGCTCGCACCATGATCATCTCGAGCGGACTCTCTCAATCCTTCTGGGCAGAAGCGGTTAATGCAGCGTGCTATATTTTGAATCGGGCTATGCTACGCCCCATGCTTGAGAAGACTTCCTATGAGCTACTTCGAGGCAGAGTTCCCAACATTTCTCATCTTCGAGTCTTCGGTTGCAAATGTTTTGTTCACAATAATGGGAAGGACAATCTATGGAAGTTTGATCCACAGAGTGATGCAGGGATCTTCATCGGATATGCTTCCAGTAGCAAAGCTTACAAGGTCTTCAACAAGCGGACTAAAAAGGTAGAGGAAAGTGTTCATGTTGTTTTCAATGAAAAATTGCCTTCAAAGTCTGTGCAGGATCTCTCAGTTCCCTCAGAAGATCCGTTTCAACGCCCCAGTGAAGATTCTGATGATGAAGCTCCTCCCAAGCGCAACTCCTATCCTAATCTCTCCAGCTCACCCTCACCCACTGTTCCCTCAACTTTAGTTGAGCCGAAAGAATCTACATCCACAGACAACACCCCAGTTCCCTCCAACTCATCAGATGAAGTTACTGTGACTACTCTAAGGAACCGGACTTGATTCTGTTATTGTTTACTTATTCCGCTGCTAAGGAATTGGACTCCAGGAATGGAACTTGCTCCGGAAGCCGACCCTCCTGTCGCTTCTTCCTCAGCTACTGCTCCCACAGATGTTGAAGCTCTGGGAACTGACCTGCTTGTTCCTAACAGAGACAAAAGAACCACCAAGCACCCAATCAGGTATGGATTTGAGGATATGTCCTATTATGCGTTCAATGCTTTTCTGTCTCTTATAGAACCCAAGAACATCACGGAGGCGCTGAAGGATGCCAATTGGATCATTTCCATGCAAGAGGAACTTAACCAGTTCAAAAGGAACAAAGTCTGGAGACTAGTTCCTCGCCCTCAGAACAGACACATCATAGGAACTCGGTGCGTTTTTCACAACAAGTTGGATGATTCTGGTGCTGTATCAAGAAACAAAGCTCGTTTGGTTGCTCAAGGCTATAACCAACAAGAAGGGAGTGATTACTGTTGAATTCTCTAGGTTTTGATAGTAACAAACATTCAACTAATCTGGTCACCAAGTGTTTCAGGAACAAAACAGTTGTCACACAGAACCATGGCAGCAAAGGATTGCAGAGGGAACAAAGCGATCTCCACATGCTTTGTTACCTCTCAAGGATCATCAACGACGAACACCAATCAAGCTGCGAATGGAAGGAAGATATCCAGCGTAAAGATTATGGAAACTATCTTGGAAGATCACGCGGTCAAGGATAAGTGATTTCGGCTGGAAGGATCTCGCCGAAGAGAAGATGCGAAGAGAGAAATCCGAACGTATTATCTTAGGAAATCTTTCCTAAGATAATATATTTGGAGAGAGAAGAATTATATCTTCTACCGATTATATTATTTTAAGGAATCCCTTCCTTAGATAAAATACACGGTTAGGATATTATTCTTCCAACAAATTGATATCTTCTTGTTACCAAGTTTAGAAAGATTTGTATCTTGTTACGATTGAGTTTTAGACGAGTTGTATTTATAGAAGTGTGGATTCATTTTCTATGTACGGACTCGGAGCATTAAACTGAGAAGAAAAAGAGAGTGAAGTTGTTTGTGAGTCTTAGAGGGTTGAGTTCGTATTCACCGTTATAGAAGAGAGTTTCAAATCTAGGTGGGAAGTCTAGGGTTTGTAGTCCATGCTACAAGTGTAATCGAACAAGAAATCAATAAGACAAGTAGACGCTTCAAAATCCTCTCAAGCGAGAAGCTTCAAGGTAGTGGTTTTTCTTTGATTAGCTAGTTGGCTAATTAGGGTTTCCACTATACATCGTGAGTTCATTCCTTATCTTTCTTGCTATATTATTCCGCTGTATCTTCAGTGGGAACAAAGCTTTTGTTCCCTCGGACGTAACTCTAACGATCCAACAATTGGTATCAGAGCTTGGTGCTCTAGATTGTTTTCGTTATAGACTTTGCAGGAAAGATGTCGTCAAGCAATGCCATTGGAGATTCATTCTGGAAGCCTCCAATTCTGAAGGCTGGAGAATATGACTGGTGGGTAGAACAAATCGAGTCTCATATTTGTTCTCTCGATGGACAGATATGGAGAGTCATTGAGGTTGGCCCTATAACTATTCCGAACGAGAAAGATGCTACGAAACCAAAGTCAAGGGTTGACTACACTGATGAGGACTGGAAGAAGCTGAAGAAGAACATCAGAGCTAAGAAGATCCTTCACATGGCTCTGCTCCCCTCTGATCTCAAGAAAATCATCGGCTACAAGACTGCCAAGGAGATCTGGGATGCTCTAAAACGCCTCCATCATGGAAATGAAGATGCCAAGAAAAACAGGATTCTTTCCTTGATGAAGGAGTACGATCAAATCTCTTAGGGAAATGATGAACACATCCAGGAATTCTACTCCAGGTTCCAAGGGATCGTAGGTCAACTTGAGTTCCTTGATGAAGAAATGTCAGACTAAAAGCTCACTCATCACTTCATGCAAGGCCTCAACTCTCAGTGGGATGCGATTGCTCTCGCTTTCTACTCCCAGACTGATGTCAAGACTCTCACTATGGAAGAGGTGGTTGCCAAGCTAGAAAGCAACGCCTCTGTCTACAATCACAAGATGAACAAGAAAGGAGAGGAGAAGGCTAAAAGTATTGTCTTGAAGGTGGAACGTGCCTTTGACTTATCTCAAGTCGAAGATGAAGATGAGGACGGTGATGAATATGTGGCTCTCATTACTAGAGCTATGAAGAAGATATGATCTCAAAACAAGGACACGTTAAGTTCCTCATAAGGGAACAGAGACATGAAGGATGTCGTTTGTTACCACTGTCAAAACAAGGGACATCTTGCCAGAAACTGCTTCAAGAAAAAGGCAGGTCTTCCTCCGGCTCATGAAGAGAAGCAAGCAATGTTCGCAACCTGGGGTGATTCAGACTCAGATGACGAAGACTCGTCACACTCTAGGGATGTCTGCTTAATGGCCGTAGAAGACACTGATGAACCAAAAGGTGGTCTGCACAAGGATGAGGTAACTGAATCTGATCTCATCTCAAGCCTGAAAAGTAAATCAAAAGAAAGCTTAATTTCCTTCATTAAGAAACTTGTTCATGAGAATAGTCTTTTCAGTGAGCAAATTGAAGAAAAGGATGAATCAATCTCATGTTTGATCGAAGAAAATAAAGGTTGGGAAGACAAAGTGTTCAAACTTGAGAAAGCTTCATCTTCTTCTTCAAGTCCTTGCAATGAGTGCCCAAAACTCACTGAGAAGATTATGTCTCTAGAATCCTCTGTTTCCTTACTTGAGTCCGAGTCATTAATGTTAAAACTGGGTAATGCAAAACTATCTAGTGATCTATCTAAACTCAGTGAGGAATAGAAGGAAAAGCCAAAAGGTATAGTGTTTATTGCAGCCAAGAATGAAAAGAAAACTAAAAAGAAAGAAGTACCTCGCTTTGGAATTGGCTATCAACCTAAGCTTCCTGTTGATGGCACCAAGTCCAAAAGCTCTAAAGTCGAAGGAAAACAACCAGTGCAAGAAAAGGGGGAAAGTTCCTCGAGAGGGAACAATAGCAAAGACTGTTCAAATTCGACTGATGGGAACAAGGCTTGGTACCATGGACATAAGGCTCATGCCATTTGGTTGAAGTAGTCTCAAAGTGGTAAGTCCAATAATATTGATTTTCATTCTAGGATTGCTAACAAAACAATCTGGCCTGGACAGAGCAAGTATGTTGATCTAAAGTATCAAAGGGTCTGTTGGTATTGTGGGCACTCCGGTCACTACAAACAGGAGTGCCTCCTGAAGCAACACAATGAGGAAGTTGCTCGCACTGCTAGGGAGAAATTGAATGCTAAACCTCCAAAAATCAAATATGTTGCTCCCATACCCAGAAAGTCTAAGCTTGTCTGGGTTCGCAAAAACTAACTCTTTCTATGCAGGCTGGAGTGAGGAAAGGTTCCCGGTAATTCATTTGTACTTGATATAGTTACCTGACAGGGAACAAAGGATGTCTCATCTCACTTCTACAGGCTACTGGAGACTAAACAACCTGGTGAATCAAAGGCTCGGGAAAAATTTGTGATTATGTGCGCTAACTGTCTGTTTGTTTCCTGTTCAACACTCAGATACTATACATATTGAGATAAGACATCACTCCTTGCGTGTTTGTGAGGAAAAAGGGTTAGCGTCCATGAATCTCTGAGGAGCCAAGGCTTAAATCGCTAACTTTCTCATCAAGGTACTAAATGGGGAACTCTTTGTTCAGTTCCATACGAAGCCTGGTTTGTGTTTCTCTACTATGTGTCTACCTGTTTTGTTCCCTCGATGATCGGCTAAATTACATGGTAAAGTGTGTAAGTTTAATCATCATGTCTTGATCTGCATTCATTCTCTTGGTTATCAAATGAACAACTGGCTTAGATCTGTGCTTCTGCTTCACTTATGTGTTGAATTTCTTGCATGATCATCTATGCTATCACAATAACATATGAATCAACTTTCTTTCGGCCCAAAAGAGTCAACTTGATGCATTGTTCCCTTATTATAAGCCCAAATGATTGTTGACTCTACAACTTACCCTAGCCATCATGCTTGATGCTTCCTATGAGCCCCTCTAATCATCCACATCTGGGAGCCTCTCATGCATGATTAAAAATTATCAAAAATGTCATATGTTTTTCGTGTGATGTTCTTTGTACCCTCTCTGGTAACTATCCCCCAGCATCACATTACTACCTTTTTGGTTTGGCGGGAAAACGAATCGTTTCTCTGAGGCTTGCAGCTGTGAGTTGACTGATGTGACATGGAGTTATGGTCTGCGCCTGCCATTGGGATTGTAACACCCCCAAATCTTAACCCATTTGGAAATGTATTACCGCCAGTGACCCCAGTGTTCCTTACCAAGATCACCCAAGGCTTTACCGATTTAAATACAATTTAAGGCATACAATGATACATAATGATCAAAGTATCCAAATCAAAACATCAATCAAATGAAACATGAGTTACAGGATTACATCCCAATCCCGAATAGGCCAAACACAGAGTTTAAACAAAGTACAGCGGAAGACTTATAAAAGATATTACAAAAAGGGTTGTGATCGTAATGATCACCTGCCCAAGGATCTCAACCTGATTAAAAGCAATTATTAAAACATCCAAAAACAACCGTCGTCTTCATAGTCAATCTAGTCTCCTCATATCTTCGCTCTATCTGATGTGCCAAATCGAACGGATGACACCAGCCCACATGCAGAGAACAAAGTTCGTGGGTTAGTCTACTTGAATAGACTAGCAAGGGTAAAAAGCAGAATGGTTCGAGTGATCATAACCGTTTACTATCATTGTCCCTCGAATAATAATCGAAGGGACGATACATAACCTGGCACTTTCACGGAATAACAACAAGAGGTATGCACAAGAGAAGATTCTGGAAGACTTAATCTTCACAGAAATCGACTCGAAAAGAGACTCCAAAAGAAATGAGTCTTTAAGGAAATATGACAAATCTGGAACGTTTACTGCATCAAACAACAGCGATTAAAAGCTGACTGAGATGCTTCGGCTCACAACCAACCTCACCGCTTACAGCGAATCCAGATCGGAAGGAGAACGTACTACATTCAAGTCTGGATCTTACAGAACCACATAACGATTTAAAAACTGACTAAGATGTTTCGGTTCACGACCAACCTCATCGCTTACAGCGAATCCGGATTGGAAAGAGAACATACTCTGATCAACAGTCGAGACGAGCTTTCCTAGCTGCACTATTTACTTAGCTGCACTACTCGCCAAATGTATATTAATTATGTGCACTCGGGCACTTTATCTTATTTTAATTCCAAAACGCACATCACGTTATAGGCTTTTAAATCATCTCATCCATCGGGATAAAGAGATACCGTCGGGAACTAAATCCATGGACGGAGTTGACTTGGGAACTAAATCCCTAAAGTCGGTTCAGGAACTAAATCCCTCGGGAACTAAATCCCTAAGACAGAGTTGACTCGGGAACTAAATCCCAAGAGTCGAATCGGGAACTAAATCCCACGGGAACTAAATCCCTCAAGGCGGAGTCGGGAACTAAATCCCTACAAACGGCATTAGAGAAGGATGGTAGGAACTAAATCCTAACCACCAGGTTATCAAGAAACGACTAGCACTCACAATGAGATACACATTAGCGTTCCTACGAATACTCGTGCTAACTAAACAGTTCAACACAGTAATCAATCACAACAAAGCCATCGCGGCCAGAAACAGATAAAATAGCGTTGTTCTAACAATATACAACCTATAATAATATCTGTATTAATCACATATATATATAATAGCATTGTTCTAACAGATATACAACCTATTATAACATCATATTTTAGTTTTCCAAAACAGTTAACAAAACCGTTTCCAGATGAACACCATAATCATTCCAAATTAATTACTCAGATAAACTACTGATAATTAATGTAAATATGGAACGATGAGCAAGAGCGAACCGCCACTTGCCTTAATCCGCAGAATAGTCTAAAGACGACAACTGGATTCCGGCTCGACACGGGTATAGATCCGACAGCACAACAACCTTCGAGTCGACCCATAAAAGGAACCCTAAGTTAGATCCGACATAAACAGTACAAATCTAAACACGGCAAAAGAACACAGAAGGAAAGACACCACGACTCGAAGGTTGTTGTGCTGTCGGATCTATACCCGTGTCGAAGGTCGAGTCATGGCGTATCATCTAGTTTGTTCCTTATCACAGCTCCTGTATCATCTAGTTTGTTTCTGAAAACCCATCTAGTTCCTATGATGTGCTTATCCTTGGGGCGGGGAACTAGATGCCATACTTTGTTCCTTTCAAACTGATGAAGTTCTTCTTGCATGGCTTGGATTCAGTCTACATCCTTCAGTGCTTCACCTATGTTCTTTGGTTCCATAACAGATAAGAAGGCATTGAAGGCAAAGAGGGTTAGATGTTCGAACCTGACTGGAGGCTTGATGGTTCTTCTTTCTCTGTTGGAAGCTAGAGCATTTGATGTGGAGATATTTTGGGTTGAGCATTCAGCTTCAGCTTCCTGGTTGGGAATACCTTCTCCATTGAAGATCATGTGAGAGGATGAATCGTTGATGTCTCCATAGATGTTGTCTTCATGTTCATGGTTCCCAGAAATGGATTGTTGTTGATTATCCATGGGAACTGGTAGAGGAACTAGTGGGGGATTCTGTGCAGCATGGTAGGAACTGGGTGGAGTGATATCTTCATCTGGATCTTCTTAAGATGACTTGGGAAATGGGTCTTCAAAGGGAGTGGTAGTGTTCTGCACAATTCTACCAAGTGATTTCTCATCAAAAATAACATGAACACTTTCTTCTACCTTTTTGGTCCTTTTGTTAAAGACTTTATATGCCTTGATTTCGGAGGCATATCCAATAAAGATCCCTTCATCACTCCTTGGATCGAACTTGCCAAGGTTGTCCTTCCCATTGTTGTGCACAAAGCACTAGCATCCGAACACCCTCATATGTGAGATGTTGGGAACTCTTCCTCTTAGGAGTTCATAGGGTGTTTTCTCTGTGATTGGGTGAAGCATGGCTCGATTGATGATGTAGCAAGCTGTGTTGATTGCCTCAGCCCAGAATGATTGGGAGAGTCCACTTGAGATGAGCATAGTTCGAGCCATGTCTTCTAGGGTTCTATTCTTCCTTTCTACTACTCCATTTTGTTGAGGAGTGTATGGTGCAGAGAAGTTGTGATCAATGCCATGCTCACTGCAAAAGGTTAGAAATTCTCCATTTTCGAATTCGGTACCATGGTCAGACCAAATAGAATTGATGGAACAATCGAGAGATTTTTCTAATAAGGGAACCAGATCTTTAAAGCGATTAATGACTTCACTCTTAGATTTTATGAAGATAGTCCAGGTGAAGCGAGAGAAATCATCGACAAGGACAAAGATATACCTGTTTCCTCCTAGGCTTTGAATTCTCATAGGTCCACAAAGGTCCATGTGGATGAGTTCAAGGGGCCTAGAGGAGCTTACCATATTCTTGGATTTGAAGGAACTCCTTGCTTGTTTCCCCTTTATGCAATCTGAGCATGGTTCCGAAGATGTGCCACTTATCTTTGGAAGGCCTCGAACTAGTTCCTTTGAGTGTAGCTTGTGGATCAGTTTGGTGTTGGCGTGACCAAGACGTTGATGCCACAGCTCTGTTTGATCATTCACTGTTGAGAGGCAGAGTTTCTCCTTGGGAACAAATGATGGGTCAACAACATACACATTGTTGAATCTTTTGCCTTTTAAGATGATTTGTCCCGAGGAGTCTAGGATAGTGCATTCACTTGAATTGAATCTAACTTCATTGTCTCCTTGATCGCACAGCTGTGACACACTAATTAGATCAAAACCAAGGTTATCAACAAGGTGAACTTTATTTACCTTAGTGTGGTCATTGAGATTTACGGTTCCTATTCCACAAATTTTCCCTTTGCTTTTGTCTCCAAATGAGATGTTTCCTCCTTGGATGGGTTGAAGAGAGGTCATTTGATTTCTTCTTCCGGTCATATGGCATGAGCAACCACTGTCAATGTACCATAGTCGAGGTTGCCTCTCTTCTTTCTGCACACAGGGGAACTAAGACTTTTGAACCCAGCGAAGCTTGGCTTTACTGGGGGGATTAGCATTCCGAGTCTGTGAATGACCAGGGAACTGGTTCCTTTCATGGTAATAGGCATTTTTCTCATTTTCAAAGTTCCTTTTCTTAGTACAATCAGTGTTGTAATGACCATTTTTTCCACAGTAATAGCATAAGCGATTGTAAATAACATGCCCATATTTTCCCTTTCCAGGTCTAAAGGGTTTCTCAGTTTTTCTTTTGTTGAAATCAACATTGTTTCTAACCTTACCATGAGCCATATCCACATACTTTTTATGAGCAAAAGAATTGGTGAACCACTTGTTTTCAGGGAATGCCTTTTCTTTTCCTTTAGGTTCCCTCTTCGGACTTTGAGAACTTTCATTGAAACGCTTGGCAACCTCAGCCTTGTTCTCAAGAACCATGATCTTCTCTAATAGGAACTGATTCCTATCTCGAGAAGTGGCAAGAGCAGTACTGAAGTTCTCATTCATTTCAACAAGTTCTCGTCTAGCCTTTTCATCTTCAGCATCATTATTGGCCTTGTTGTCAACATACCCAATTCCATGACATTGTCTCACAAAGACAGTTTGATTTATCATTTTTTCATTTATAGAGTCAGTGAGAATGTCTAACCTATCAATTATAGTTTGAAGCATATCATTTTCAGGTAGGTTATCATGCATAGGAACCTTAACAGAGTCTACACTGGTTTCATCACAAGATTTGCAAATTTTAAGGTGACTAGCATGTACATTTCTAATATCAATGAGTTTGGAGTGAGTTTCAACTAGGTCTTTCTCAGCTTCATCAAGTTTCTTACTCCACACAGAGTTCTCAACAGTCAAGCATGCAATTTCATCTTCACAATCATCAAGTTTTTGTTGAAGGGAACTGGTTTCTTTTCCTAGTTTCTTTATGATCTTAAGAAGCTGTTTCTTATCACAATCGACTAGAGTCTTTAGAAAGTCATCAGAAGTTACCTCAAGGTCTTCTGAGTCGCTTGAGTCTCCTTTTGCCATAAGACATCTTTCTCCAGAGAAACCGTTCAGATCCAGTTTCTCATCTGAGTCTTCTCCCCATGAGGCCACGAGAGCCTTCTTTCTCTAAGGTCTTTCATCTTCTTTGGAGTCTTCCTTGTTGGGACAGTTCTTAGCGTAGTGCCCCTTTTCTTTTCACTCGTAACATGAGACTTCCTTGAGATCTCTTCTTGGTCCATTGTGGGAGGAACTGCCCTTTTGGAACCTTCCCTTCACAAAGAACTTTTTGATATTCTTCGTGAAGAGGGCTATCAGTTCGTCCTCCTCTTCTTCTAGGTCTGAGTTCTCTTGCTCCATCTCAAGCCTTGAGAAGGCTTTGGAGATCTTGAGAGCAATTCCTTTCTCCAGTTTCTTGTCGGTATTGGCTTTGGTATGCTCTCCTTCTTCAACCTCCAGTTTCCCTATGACTTGAGTCAAGGGAAGAGATTGGATGCCTGAAGTGTTCTTCATGATTCCTTTGAGAAGAGTGAACTTGGAGTTGAGTCCATTGATGACCACCAGGGACTTGGAGACCTCATCAAGATTGACTCCCGCCGCTGTTAGCTTTCCAATCAGTCTGTTGAAGCGGGAGTAGTACTCTGAGATGGTCTCAATTTCCATCATTTTGAAGGTGTGGTATTCTCCTTCCAAAGCAAACTTTCTGCTTTGCTTTAGTTCATCACTTCCTTCATGCATTTCCTTGAGTGCCTTCCACATCTCCTTTGCCGTTTGGATGCCTATGACCTTGTCCATGTCTTCTCTGTCCAGTCCATTGAGGATGAACTGCCTGGCTTTGGCATTCTTTTCCATGGTGACATAGTGCTCAGGTTTCCAGTCTTCTTCCTTCATTGTGAGATCGACATATCCATCTCCATTTTCGACTATCCTCCAGCATTGGTAGTCGTTGGTCTTGATGTGGCTTTCCATGCACTTTTCCCACCATGTTTCTTCTCCCTTCTTTCGGAGATATGGTTTGTTGATGGAGATTCCGAGCTCAAACTTGCTTGGTTGAGACATGATCTGCAAACTTAACAAAGATCTAGAGCTTTTTCTGCTCTGATACCAATTGTAGGTTCGAGATTGTTAGACAAATAACTAAGGAACTAAGAATAGCAATTCTCAGTTCCCTTCGCAGCGGAATTTAAACAATCAAGCACAAATGAACAAGTTTCTTATAGTGGAAACCTTTGATTGCCAACTAGCAATCCAGGATAAAAACCACTACCTTTCTTTTGAAAAGATTTCAAGGTCTACTTCTTGATTTCTTATCTCTTTTGGTTACAGCTTATCCTAGGAACAAACACACAGTTTCTTTACCTTACACACAGTTAGGCAATCCTAGATAACTTAACACAATCAGTAATCAATCCAAGAAACAGACCTTAGCACCTAGGAACTATCTCACTTACAGTCACAAGAACTTAGCACTCAGCTCTTCGATTCCTTGACTGGTTCCTCTTGATCTCGGTTTGCTTTGATGATCTTGTTTGAAGGTTCACACTTTGATGTTTGCTATTGAGTGTGATTCGTGTTTTTGTGCTTGAAGATAACCTCTGAGTTAGTCTTCCTTATATAGTGGATTCTTTGCGGTTTGATCTTCTCTTGGTTCCCACAGATCAAGCTTGCCCTAGGATGTGTGGTGATTCGTGATCCACGATGTCTTTGACATGTACCAACAACCTAGGTAGCTCAGAATCCTTCTTTGTTGGTCAACTGCTTCAGCCAAGTTGTTCTCTAGCTTCCTTCTTCAGAGGTTCGACAACCTGGGTACTTTGGAACTGTCTTCTGGATAGCGACAGGTTCCATGACATGTCGATGTCACCTTTCTCTGTCCGAGGTTATGTGTTCTAGGCATCTTGTTGTTTTGCTCTGAACGGTGACAGCCTTTGGAAGCTTCGCACAAGTTGCTTTCACCTTTCTCTTGTCCGAGGTTGGTGTTCCCAGATTTCTCGGGAAGCGCAACATCACATGTTGTATTTCTGGGCACACTTGGGTTCCTTCCTTTGGCTTGCTACTTGGTTCTCTTGTCCTGTTTGGCTTTCATGTTTTCGGTAATTGTCCTGTGGTTCCTTAACACACATCTTTGAGATAAGACATTAGTATCAAAATATTTGTCATCTTCAAAAGTAGAGAAACTGAGGAAATGAACTCTCAGGGGAACTAAGGTTCCAGAGTTTCATTTCCTAACAGATGGGCTCACATATATCTCACATCACTCTTGACCAATTATTACCCCAGCCTAATGCTGGTCCAAGCCACTTGCTTATTACCTAAGCCGCCCTTTCGAGTTTTCGACTGATCCCAGGATTTCTATTTTTGCCTTTTTTCAAATTTTTGGCCTTTTCATTTTCTTCATTTTTTTTCCTTTTCTCCTCAACGACTAGCAAGTATAGAACACTCCCCCATGCTTAAACATTGCATTGTCCTCAATGTAATGAAAGACAAGAAAAAGATTGAAGCACATGAAAGAGCAAAAAAATAACTCACAACCGTCGTTGAGTCGGCTTGGACACTGAAGTTGTTGCTGGCAGTAACTCAATAAAGCTCATGTCTCTGGTGTTGCACATGCGTCTTCAAACTCAAACTCCACCATGCAACCAAAGGGAACCACTGTAGGGTGTAGTGGTATAGTAAAGAAGTCGGGGTTGCACGGCCTTCAACGAACACAAAAATGGGGCCCAGATGTAATCGTGGTGTGGGCCCTGGTGTTCCTCCTCCTCCGTTGTTGAATGTAGGGCCACCATCGTTGCCAAATAAAAATGTGGGGCTAATGTGTTGGATCGTTAGAGTTACGTCTGAGGGAACAAATGCTTTGTTCCCACAGAAGTTGCAGCGGAATAATATAGCAAGAAAGATAACGAACGAACTCATGATATATAGTGGAAACCCTGATTAGCAAAACTAGCTTCTCAAGGAAAAACCACTACCTTCAAGCTTCCGCTTGAGAGGATTTTGAAGCTTGTACTTGTCTTATTGATATCTTGCTTGATTACACTTGTATCCTGGACTTCGACATCTAAACACCCAGCTAGACTCGAAACCTCTTCTACAACGATGAATCAAACTCAACCCTCAAAGACTTACACACACCTCACTTCTTTTCTTTCTTCTTTTTGTTCTCTCTGTTTTCCGTCGTCGTGGTTACATAGAAATGAATCCACACTTCTATTAAATACAACTCGACAAACCCTAAATGTAACAAGATAAGATTTATTCAAATATGGTAACAAGAAGATATGTTTTGCTGGAGGAATAATATCCCTAGCCGTATATATTAATAAAAGGAAAGGATTCCCTTAAATTAATATAAACGGATGTGATAAGATTCTTCTCTCTCCAATCCGCTTATCTAAGGAGAGAATCCCTAAGATAAGGAATCGAGCTTCTCTCTCCATATCTCCTCCAACGGCTAGATCCTTCCAGCCGATTTCTTCAATCCTTGACCGCGTGTGCGCCTTGATTTGTTTCCATAAATAACACGCTGGATTTCTTCCTTCCATTCGCAGCTTCGATCTTGTTCGTCACTGTTGTTCCTTCAGAGGTAACAAAGCACAAGAACAGAGCTTTGTTCCCTCTTCAATCCTTTGCTGCGAAGGTTCCCTGAGACAACTGTCTTTGTTCCTGAAACACTTAGTACCCAGATTAGTTGAATGTTTGTCACTATCAAAACCTAAGGAATTCAACACATTCCCCCTTTTTGATGGTGACAAACATCCTTGACAATAAAGCATATACATCCGAGATAAAGATGGTTGTATGGGGAAGGGTCTCCACACAAGACCATAATAGTTCTCCCTCAATACAGCAACATATGAAACCATGTGCTGTTCCCCCTCAATCAAGGCTACCTGTTATTTTCCCCCTTTTGGCATCATCAAAAACATAGCGAAGAGTTAGAGATGAAGGATCACAGCCAGATGAACATTATTCCCAATCGCATTAGATTGAAACGCACGAACACGGACAGCATGTTAAGACAACAACAAGATATGCAAGGATACCATTTATGATCAACATGCCAGTAAATGTTCACACACGAATCAGAGACAAGGAAGTTCGAAAAGGAGAGGGATAGATGTGCTAGGGAACAAAAGAGGTATTGGTTAGCCAGAGAAATACGAATTAAGTACCACTGGGGCCAACAGTAGATCTGAAGTATGACTAGCAATGGAGTTTATCTTTTGTTCCCACTCAAAGCTTGTGCTTCCTTATTGTCTTCAGCATCCATCATAGGCTCAGCTAATGGAGGAGAGAATCTGTGGTTCCTTCTTTTCCCTTCTTTGTGTATCTTGTGATGTTCCGGCTTTTTTTTTTTTTTTTTTTGAACATCACAACCTTCAGCTTGCCTTCTTTCACCAGGGATTCATTCGGAGCCCACTACTTCTCACGTGCAACATCAGCTTTTAAGCACGAACCCTCCTTAGGCAGTTGTAAGCCAGCATCACATATCATACCTGTCGAAACCTATCCACAGACCATAGTGGCAACAATTCGTATTCTCGACTTTCCGAAAAAGTAGAAGAGTGTGATGCGGGGGTAATGTTACCAGAGAGGGTACAAAGAACATCACACAAAACATATATGAGAATTTTTCAATAATGTGTAATCATGAATGAGAGACTCCCAGATGTGAATGTTTAGAGGGGCTCATAGGGAGCATCAAACATGATGGCTAAGGTAAGCTGTAGAGTCAACAATCATTTGGGCTTATAATGAGGGATCAATGCATCAAGTTGACTCTTTTGGGCCGAAGGAAATCTGACTCATGTATTAGCAAGAGAGCATGCATGAAATGTGCACATAAGTGAAGTATTAACATGAGTCTAAGCAAGTCAATCAACTAATGATCAAGAGAAGCAATGCAGACCAAGACATGATGATTCACCTTTCACACTTTACCATGTAATTTAACCAATCATCGAGGGAACATAACATGTAGACAGTCAATTTAGATAGATCATACCTAGTTCCATACGGAACTGTTCGAATGGTTCCATGTTTAGTGCCTTGGTGAAGATGTCGGCGATTTGATCCTTAGTTCCATAGAAATCCATTGTCACCAACCCTTTCTCCACACAGTCACGTAAGAAGTGATGTCTTATCTCAATGTGCTTGGTACGTGAGTGTTGCACCAGATTCTTGGAGATATTTATGGCACTTGTATTGTCACAGAGAATGGGAATGGAGTTAAGAAGAATACCGTAGTCGCTGAGTTGTTGTTTGAGCCATAGGAGTTGAGTGCAACAAGCAGCAGCGACTATGTATTCAGCTTCTGCAGTGGAGAGAGCCACAGAGTTCTGCTTCTTTGACCCCCGGGAAACCAGACACGGCCCAAGGAACTGAGCCATTCCGGAGGTAGATTTTTTGTCCACTTTGTTCCCTGCGAAGTCAGCATCTGTGTATCCGACAACATCAAGGCTTCCTCCCCTTGGATACCACAGACAAAGATCATATGTTCCCTTCAAATATCTCAGGATCCTCTTCACTGCTTTGAGATGTGTCTCTTTGGGATCGGCCTGAAAACGAGCACAAAGACATACACTATACATAATATCAGGCCTACTGGCAGTGAGATATAGAAGCGAACCTATTATTCCTCGGTAGAGAGATGGATCAATTCCTTGTTCATGTTCGTCTTTTCCCATTGGATTGTTTGGAGATATGGGAGTGGTGAAGGGTTTTGCATCATTCATACCAAACTTTTTGACACACTCCCTGAGATACTTCTGTTGGTGCACTTTAGTTCCCTCATCCCCCTGAGAGACTTGCAGAACTAAGAAGAACTTGAGTTCTCCAACCATGCTCATCTCGAATTCACTGGCCATCAGCTTAGAGAATTTCTGAACCAGTTTATCATCAGTGGATCCAAAGATGATATCATCCACATAGACTTGGACCACCAAAATATTCTTTCCTTCCTTCAGAAGGAACAGAGTCTTATCGACCTTTCCTCGAACGTATCTGTGTGTCAGAAGGAACTGTGAGAGCCTTTCATACCAGGCCCTCGGGGCTTGCTTGAGACCATACAGAGCTTTGTCTAGAATGTAGACATGGTCAGGTTGAGTGGTGTCCTCAAAGCCGGGTGTTTGCTCCACGTAGACTTCCTCCTTAAGAACTCCATTCAAGAAGGCAGTCTTGACATCCATCTGTTGCAGCTTGAACCCATGGAAAGAAGAATACGCAATTAGGAGTCTTATTGCTTCTAACCTGGCAACAGGAGCAAAGGTCTCATCATAGTCGATGCCTTCCTGCTGGTTGTAACCTTCCACCACCAGCCTAGCTTTGTTCCTTGTGACCTGACCTTGATCATCCAACTTGTTTCTGAACACCCACTTGGTTCCAATCACTGTTCTGTTCCTTGGACGAGGAACTAACCGCCAAACCTTGTTTCTTTCGAACTGGTGAAGTTCCTCTTGCATGGCGTTTATCCAGTCAGGATCCTTCAATGCTTCTCCTACAGGGTTCTTGCAAAGAGAGAAAAGCATTGAAAGCACAAATATTTTGTAGGGAAAAACGAGTGCTCTGTGGTGCTCCCTTTCTATAGTCTGTGACGATCAGTTTGACTGGATGAGCCCACTTTTGCTGGTAGTTTGGAACTTGGAGTTTGTTGATGTCGAACTCCTCCGAATCAGCATTGCCAGCATTTGAGCTTTCACCACCTGTCCCATCAGCATTAGGGCAAACTCCCCCCGTTCCCTCAGCAGCAGGGCAGTCCTCAGAGGGCTCCATTGTGTCGTGACTTGGGCTCTGTTCCCCCTGAGGTGCCTGAGACGTATCCGGCGGGTTAGCATTCTCTTCATTGTCCCCTGAGTTTGTGGAGTTGGGAGTTCTCGGTGTTGAGGGATCATTTTGAGTTTCTTGATCTTGAGAGGTCTCACCACCGACACTGCTTTCTACAAGCTGAAAGAAGTCATCTTCGGATGGCTCGATATTGGAGGGAACTCTACCGGATTGTTCCTGCACATTGTTACCAGCCATGACAGATTCATCAAAAACAACATGAATACTTTCCTCTACCTTTCTGGTTCTCTTGTTGAAAACTTTGTAGGCTTTGCTTTGCTGAGAATATCCTACAAAGGTTCCTTCATCACTTCTGGGATCAAACTTCCCATGAGAATCTTTCCCGTTGTTGTGGATGAAGCACTTGCAACCAAATGTGCATAAATGAGACACATTAGGTTTCCTTCCCTTCAGAAGCTCATAGGCAGTTTTGTTCAGAAGAGGACGAATGGTTGCCCTGTTCAGAACGTAGCACGCGGCATTCAAGGCTTCGGCCCAGAAACTCCTTGGAAGACCACTTGACATGAGGAGAGTACGCGTCATGTCTTCTAGAGTTCTGTTCTTCCTTTCCACAACACCGTTTTGCTGTGGGGTCCTGGGAGCAGAGAAGTTGTGGTTGATACCTCTGTTCCTACAGAGGGATAGGAACTGAGAGTTCTCGAATTCAGTTCCATGATCGGTGCGAATAGACCCCAAGGAATGTCCAGTGCTCCTTTCGGCTGCCTTAAGCCAGGACTCAAACTCCGCGAACACTTCATCCTTTGTGGAGATAAATAGAGTCCATGTGTACCTGGAATAGTCATCAACAATAACAAAGACATATGCATTTCCCCCACGGCTCTTCATGCGCATAGGCCCACAAAGATCCATGTGGACTAATTCCAGAGGACGTGTTGTACTTACATCCCTTTTTGACTTGAAGGAAGACCTCACTTGTTTTCCTTTAATGCATGCATCACACACGTCACTTCTCATTGCTTCAACCTTGGGAAGACCATTCACCAACTCTTGTCTATGAAGTTTGGATAGGAGTTGAAGGCTAGCATGTCCAAAGCGTTTGTGCCACAAGTCTGTCGTCTCAGCAATAGACGACAGACATAGGTCCTTGTCAGGGATGAAAGCAGGGTCGACCTTATAAACGTTGTTGTCGCAGATCCCTTTGAGTAAGATTTTCCCTGTACTTAGACACTCAACATGACAATCATCAGTGGTAAAGACTACCCTATTTTTTCTGTTTTGACATAGTTGAGCCATACTGAATAGATCAAACTTGAGATTATTCACTAGATTCACATTATTCACAGTGATGTGTTTAGAGAGTCTTACCCTACCGATACCACAAACCTCACCCTTACTCTTGTTTCCAAAAGTTATCGATGCCCCTGAGGCTGGCTGAAGAGAGGTGAACCATTCACTGTTCCCTGTCATGTGACTTGAGCATGCACTGTCAAGGTGCCAAGAGCCTTTCCTTGCTTCCTCCTCGGATTTATGAGAACCACCTTCTGATACGTTGTGACCTTTTGAGCTCATCAAACAGATATCCTTTGAGAGAGGAGAAGCTTCATCATCTGAGCTGCAGTCACCCCACTTCGCAATCCTCGTTTGTTCCTCGTTGAGGACCTGAGAAGAACCTGTCGCTTTATTGAGGCAATTTTTTGCGAAGTGTCCGTTGTCATAACAGTGAGAGCAGACAACCTCTTTCATGTCATTGTGAACCATGACCGAACCTTTAGTGCCTTTGCTTAGAGACCATATCTTCTTCATGGCTTGAGTGATGAGAGCCACATCTACATCACCTTCTTGAGAGTCTCTATCCAAGGCATTTCCTGACGACATCTTTCCTGCAAAATCTGTAACTAAAACAAACAATCTAGAGCACCAGGCTCTGATACCAATTGTTGGATCGTTAGAGTTACGTCTGAGGGAACAAAGGCTTTGTTCCCACAGAAGTTGCAGCGGAATAATATAGCAAGAACGATAACGAACGAACTCACGATATATAGTGGAAACCCTGATTAGCAAAACTAGCTTCTCAAGGAAAAACCACTACCTTCAAGCTTCCACTTGAGAGGATTTTGAAGCGTGTACTTGTCTTATTGATATCTTGCTTGATTACACTTGTATCCTGGACTTCGACATCTAAACACCCAGCTAGACTCGAAACCTCTTCTACAACGATGAATCAAACTCAACCCTCAAAGACTTACACACACCTCACTCCTTTTCTTTCTTCTTTTCGTTCTCTCTGTTTTCCGTCATCGTGGTTACATAGAAATGAATCCACACTTCTATTAAATACAACTCGACAAACCCTAAATGTAACAAGATAAGATTTATTCAAATATGGTAACAAGAAGATATGTTTTGCTGGAGGAATAATATCCCTAGCCGTATATATTAATAAAAGGAAAGGATTCCCTTAAATTAATATAAACGGATGTGATAAGATTCTTCTCTCTCCAATCCGCTTATCTAAGGAGAGAATCCCTAAGATAAGGAATCGAGCTTCTCTCTCCATATCTCCTCCAACGGCTAGATCCTTCCAGCCGATTTCTTCAATCCTTGACCGCGTGTGCGCCTTGATTTGTTTCCATAAATAACACGCTGGATTTCTTCCTTCCATTCGCAGCTTCAATCTTGTTCGTCACTGTTGTTCCTTCAGAGGTAACAAAGCACAAGAACAGAGCTTTGTTCCCTCTTCAATCCTTTGCTGCGAAGGTTCCCTGAGACAACTGTCTTTGTTCCTGAAACACTTAGTACCCAGATTAGTTGAATGTTTGTCACTATCAAAACCTAAGGAATTCAACATAATGTCTTCTCCTTGACAACATGATGCGCACCGTCTCTCCATGGGGAACTCGGACAGCTGGCCTTCGATAGAACTTTTTTTTTCTGATTTTTTTTTCGCGAGTAGGGAAAGGGAGGCCTTACAGTAGGGAATCCGCGACCACGGAAGAATTTCCGCGCCCGCGGAAATGTTGCTGGTGCGCGGTTAACACCGTCTTCAATTTGGCTCGGGCCTCCTTCCTGCAGGTTAGTCTAATGCAAAAACAAAAACAAAAACACAAACAAAAAACAACTAACACAAAAACAATTAAAGACATTGTTAGGAAACGAAAATTTGGAACCTCGGTTCCCCTGAGAGTTCCTTTCCTCAGTTTCTCTACTTTTGAAGATGACAAATATTATGATACTAATGTTTTATCTCAAAGATGTGTTTTAAGGAACCACATGAATATACCAAAGGCAAAAAAACCAAACAGGACAAAGAGAACCAAAGGAACAACACAGAAGAAGGAACCCAGAGGAACCCAGGTGTACCCAGAAAGGTAGCATGCAAGGCTACGATTTCCGAGAAATCTGGGAACACACAACCTAGGACAAAAGTTGTTGAAAACGACTTGTCCGAAGTTTCCAAAGGTCTGCCAATGTCCAGAGCAAAACAACAAGATACCCAGAAACGCTGAACCTCAGACAGAAAAGATGAAAGCGACAGGACATAGAGATGTCACTATCCAGAAGACAGTTCCCAAGCGCCCAGCTTGCTCAACCTCAGACGAAAGCACTTGAACAACGACATAGCAAGACTCGTCTGAGGTAGTTGACCAACCAAGAGAGATTCTGAGCTGCCTAGGTTGTTTGCACATGCCAAGAACAACGTGGACCAAGGAGAACCACTGATCCTAGGGCAAGCTCAATCTGTGGGAACCCAGAGAGGATTAAGCTGCGAAGAATCCTCTATAAAAGGAAGACTAACTCAAGAGAGTTATCTTCATGCACTGAAATACGAGTCACACTCATTAGCAAATATCAAGTGTGAACCTTCAAACAAGATCATCAAAGCAAACCGAGATCAAGAGGAACCAGTCAAGGAAGAGAAGAGCTGAGTGCTAAGTTCCTGTGACTGTAAGTGATAGTTCCTAGGTGCGAAGGTCTATTTCTTGGATTAATTATTGATTGTGTTAAGTTATCTAGGATTGCCTAACTGTGTGTAAGGCAAAGAAACTGTGTGTTTGTTCCTAGGATAAGTTGTAACCAAAAGAGATAAGAAATCAAGAAGTAGACATTGAAATCCTTTCGAAAGAAAGGTAGTGGTTTTTATCCCGGATTGCTAGTTGGCAATCAAAGGTTTCCACTATAAGGAACTTGTTATTTGTTTGATTGTTTATTTCCGCTGCGAAGGGAACTTAGAATTCATATTCTGAGTTCCTTAAGTTATTTTCTAACAATCACGATCCTACAGACATGAAATAGAAAGACAAGAAAAGAATTACATACCTCGGGTTGCCTCCCGGACATCGCCTTAGTTATTGTCGTGGCTCGACTTGGTACTCCTCCACCTTAACTTGGGTTGCTCACATCGATTGAGCACTCGGGGTTTCCATACGGAGGGTGTCGTTTTGAATCATCGATGTTGAATCCGACCCTCACCCCATCAAATTCCATTGTGAGCAAACCGTTGCTCACATCAATCTTGGTCCCTGCCGTGTTCATAAACGGTCTTCCTAGTATCACAGGGGCTGCATCCTTATCTTGCCCCGTGTCCATCACAAAGAAGTCTGCGGGGAATATCAAATTGTCCACTTCGACCAGCACGTCCTGCACCACTCCTTTGGGGTAGACATATGAATTGTTCGCCAGCTGGATCACAATCCCCGACTTCTCTAATGGCCCCACCTCCAGAGACTCGTACATCGAGAGAGGCAACACATTAATAGAGGCACCGAAATCAAGCATGGCCTTGTCGAACAAGGTGCCCCCAATCTTGTAGGGAATAGTGAACATCCCCGGATCACTTGCCTTCTTCGGTAACCGCTTTTGCAGCATAGCGGATACATTCTCGCTGACCTGGACCTTTCTCTTCTCCTTGACCACCTTCTTCCTTTTTATCGTGCAGATCTCCTTCAAGAATTTAGCATTACGAGGAATGCTATTTACCAGCTTGAGTAAAGGAATATTTACCTCACAGTTGCTGAAGGTCTCGAACAGTTCCTTATCATTTTCCGGTCTTCTTGTATCCTTCAGAGCCTCGGGAAAGGGTGCGGGAGGCTTTAATGTGTTGAGCGGAGGGAAATTGGGCCGCACATATCCATCGTGGGTTTCGTCAAGAGGAATTGGAGCTGCAGGGGCGTTTCTGTGATCGCGGTTTTGTGTCCGCGGTCGCGGAATATTCTCGATCTGATCCCCATCTTCAGTGCATTTTCCGCGATCGCGGAATTCTGGCCGCGGTCACGGAATACTCTCGAACAGGTCCTCCTCGTGGCATATTTTTCCGCGATCGCGGAATTCCATCCGCGGTCGCGGAATAGCGTCGATTTCCTCCTCCGCTCCAGTAGCCAATCCGCGGTCACGGCTTCGTTCTCCGCGGTCGTGGATTTCTCTCTATTGTGCTCGACTGGCTTCCAGTTCTACTCCGCTCCTTAGCGTCATGGCACAAACATTCTCCCTCGGGTTGACTACCGTTTGAGATGGTAGTTTCCCCGACTCCCGAGCTTCCAACTTGCTCACCGCTATAGAGATCTGCCCCACTTGCTTTTCCAGGTTATGAATACTAGACTTCGTCTCTTGTTGATGTTGGATCAGGCTCTGAGTGAGAGTCTCTGTATGCTTGGCCACCGCTTGGATTTGTGACCCCATGGAGCTCACATTGCCAGCCAACGTCGATACGGTCTGGTTGAGTGATTTGATCATGTCCTGGTTGCTTAATACGCTCTGAGCAAGAGATTTGATCTGGTCCTCACTGGACATAGATGAACCTGCACCTTGGCCTTGGGGTCTTTGGTCATATGGGGCTCAAAATTGTTGTTGTTGACCCCCAGGCTGCTGATACTGTTGTGGGCGCTGTAGAAATTGTGGCGGCCTCTGTTGATAGTCTTGGTTCTCCTGGCCATGATGAGTATTATGTTGGTTCCCGTACCTCAGATTGGGGTGATCTCTCCACCCTGGTTTATACGTGTTGGAGTACGGGTCATATCTTGGCCTTTGAGGGCCATATCTTCCAATAGCGTTCACCTCAGCAGTGGGCTCCTGCAGCGTGGGACATGCATTGGTTGGATGCATCGTGTCTTGGCATATCCCACATGACTTGACCTGCTGCTGGCCACCCTTCATCATGTACCTCCTCATCATCTCCTTCATCTCAGCCATCTTAGAGAGTAGAGTGGAATTTGGCTGAGATTCTGCAGCTCTCACTATTGGGCGCCCGCCCTCTTGCTGAACTGTCTTGAGCCCTCAGATAGCTCAAAGAAAACTTCATAGGCCTGGACTGGAGTCTTGTTCAGGATGTTCCCTCCACAGGCAGCGTTCATCATCCGACGCTCGTCATGAAGTAGACCTCCGTACAAATAAAGTACGAGGTCCTGGTTGGAGTAGCCATGGTAGGGGCAACTAGAAATCAGCCTATTGAACCGCTCGTAGTACTCATACAACGACTCAACAGCCTGTTGTTCAATGTTGTTGATGCTCCTCTTCAGGCTGTTGAGCTTAGTTGCAGGGAAGTACTTCTCCAGGAAGGCCTTCTTCATCTTGGCCCACGTGTCGATGCTCCCTGGGGTCAAGTAGTAGAACCAGTCATTGGCCGAATCCTTCAGAGAGAAAGGAAAGGCCCTCAGCTTGATCTGGTCTTCAATCACTCCTCTGGGCTTCATGCTGGTACAGACGGCATGGAACTCTGACATATGCTTATTGGGGTCTTCTCCACTCATCCCATGAAAGTGGGAGAGTAAGTGGATCAACCCTGACTTGAGCTCGAAGTTGACGCCATCGGCCAGCTCAGGAAACTGCACAGCCAGCGATTGCTGTTATAGGTTAGGGGCGGTCAGCTGCCTCAACGTGGGTGCTTTGTCAGCCATCTCAAAAGTTGGGTTATCAAAAACCAAAGATCTGTTTACTCTGTGGCTCAGGGAGAGTGTTCTCTCAATTTCTGTATCCAAAGCTAAAAGTGGAGAGTCAGTAGCACGGGTGTGGACCATAAGATAGGTCCACACAAAAATTTGAACACAAACACACACAAAGAAAAATCAAAACTTGCATCCCCGGCAACGACGCCAATTTGATAGGAGGCTAAAGTCGTATCGCCTTATCAAAATAAAATCCTTAACAACCTAAACTAGTAGAATAGGCAAGCAAGGGTCGAATCCCACAGGGAGGAGTTGTCTTTCTTTATGTAAGTTTGCATGCAATAGTAACAAAGAGGGATTTTGATTGATTGGTTGTAAAACAAGTAAACAAGGGAAACAAAAGCAAAGGTTTGTAATCAATTAGGGAAAAATACTTAGCCAAACAAATATTCACCATTCATTCGATTGATTGGTCCTAGGTTATCTCTATTCCTTCCTATGATTATTCCTGTCCCTATTCTGAAATAGTTATCAGTCCAACTCGGCCTGGCAACCCTTACTATCGAACGCACGAGAAACTATCAAGATTTAGAACAATAGTAGCATGGAGCATAGGAATTAACCAGGATACATGCAACACCGATTTTTCGCATCATTTAACACATAATCAATTCTCTTTCATAATAAACTAGTCCAACTAGTCCTAGAATATCATGGATGCTACAAAAGATAAGGGATTTCAACTCGAAATATCCAAATCCTAGCAATAGACAATTACTAATATCAACTAGGTGATCAATCCAGTCAAATCAATAAGAATCAATAGGAATAAGCTCAAGAGAAAAGCTATAATCTAAAGGAATAGGAAATAGAGTTATAACTTCACAATCATGAATCAAATGAAGGCTTCAATTGTCGGGCTAAGCAAAGGGTGCTTAGTTCTTCATAGTCTTGAAACAATAAAACTGAAAAGGAAAATAAAACGTAGAACAAGAGATTCCCAAAGTGGCTGCTAGGAAATTAGGTTAAATAACCTAATACCAAAACCTAATGCTAAAAATATAACAAGTTTCATCTTAAAAGGAAATAAACAAATGAAATCGGAATAAAGAAAAATAAAGAAAAGGGAAATAATATAAAGTGAACTTCAGACGAAATCCTCCGCGCGGCTCGCTGATGTTCATTTCCGCGATCGCGGATGAATTTCCGCGGTCGCGAAAAATACCGTTTCTGGCTCTTTGCTCTCGATTAATCCGCGATCAACTCCATTGCTCGCCCATCACTTGCATTTCAACGCTTGGTTGATGAGGAGGCCAAGGCGTGCATTTGACAGGCTTCACGCATTTGGGCTACGCGAGTGGCATCCTCCTTCATTGTTGGCCAGAAGTATCCAGCTCTTAAGGCCTTGTATACTAGGGATTGCCACTCGACGTCCTCCACATAGCCCTCTATGGATCTCGAGCATTAGGTTGTTTCCCTCTGCGAGAGTCATGCATTTAAGTCCTGCCATAATGTACTCTTTCTTGTATAATACGCCACCTCCATGTAGAACCGAGTTGCACGGACCTGTAACTTCCTCCTTTGCTGAGGGTCATCGAGAACAACTCCGCTCGTCAAGTACCTCCATATAAGAGTTCGCCAGTCATCTTCATCTTCTGCGTAGTCAATGACCATGAGTTTTGGGTTTATAGCTTTGGTTGTTCACATGTCGAGCCATATTTGACCTTTCTGATGCAGCTTGGCTCTCGAAGCAAGCTTCGCGAGCTCGTCAGCCCTCATGTTTTCCCTACGCGGGATCGCTTGTATTTTGAAGTGATCAAATGTGGCCGACAACGTCTTTGCTCTAAGTTGATACGTGGGTAGAATGCCTATCTTGGCTTCATATATGCCTTGTACTTGCTTCACTACAATATCGGAATCACTGAAGCATGTCACTCTTCGAGCCCTGTTAGTTAAAGCTAGCTCGAGCCTTGCGAGAAGGGCTTCATACTCAGCCTCATTGTGGGTGGTCTCAAAGTTGAGCGCGAGTGTATACTCAAACTCCCCCCCCCCCCCGCCCGGGCGACGTTAACGTGATTCCGGCCCCATTACCTTCCTCATTCGCGGCTTCGTCTACGAAGAGGGTCCATAATACCTGCTCTTCCACCAGTCCTTCTATGCTTAGCTCTCGGAAACTTGCTTCGACTATGAATTCCGCGAGAGCTTGTTCTTTGATAGCGGGCCTCGGCATGTAGTCTATGTCGAACTCGGATAGCTCGATCACCTATTTCGTGAGTCTTCCTGGTACAGTCGGTCTACAGAACAAGCTTCGCAAAGGGAGATCGGAGCTTGGAAGTATGGACGCAGCTTTCTCACGGACATGATGATTGCCATTGCGATTTTCTCTATAGGCGGATACCTTATCTCTGATGGGATATATAAGTGCTCTACTAACAAAGTAGACGGGGATCTCGTGTTCGCGGACTAGAACTGCGCTAATTGTTCGTGAACTAGCAGCTAGGTAAAGCTGGAGATCCTCATCTGGCACTGGTGAGGACAAGGTTGGCAACACCGCTAGATGCTTCTTTAGTTCCGCGAAGGCTGTGTCACACTCCGGTGTCCAGCTGAAGTTCTTCGGGTCCCTGAGAGTGGCAAAGAAAGGTAGCCCTCTTTCCGCCAACTTTGAACAAAACCTGCCGAGGTAGTTCACGGTGCCTATGAACCTTTGTACTTCTTTTGTGCTTCGCGGGGGAGACATTTGCAAGACAACTTCTACCTTCTTCGAATTTACATCAATTCATCGCGAACTGATCAAGAAACTGAGAAACTTTCCCCCTTTCACCCCAAAAATGCACTTCTCAGGATTTAGGCTCATGACGTGTCCTCCTCCACGAAGCCTGAAATTGTAGAGTTGGGACCATCGGCCTCTGCCGTTAGGATTGGGACCTTTTCTCGCTTAGGGCGGTGAGATAGCAGGTGCGACTCTCCGCGTGCTGACCCCTTGCAATCCTGACTCCAACATGCGTAGGGAACTTTAGTGCACAATGGTATATAGAGACAACATCTTGAAACTTACAAAGAGATATTCTTCCCAGAATGGCATTATACGCGGATGGGGATTGCAACACTAGGAACTCAATCCTTTCCGACCTTCGCGGACCGTTCTCGTCACCGAGAATTAGATCTAGGGCTATGACCCCGATTGGCTTAACTCTTTCTCGCATAAATTCTACGAGAGTATAGTCAGTGGGCAACAAGTCCGCGGGGTACAGGCCCATCTTCTGGAATGCCTCCAAGTGCAAAATATCTGCAGAGCTTCCGGTGTCTACCATTACCCTTTTCATAATCTTTGTGCCCATTTGCACATGCAGCACCAGTGGGTATGTGCTGGGGACAGACGCTTCTGCAACATCCTCTGCGCTGAAGGTGAGTTGGTTCTCTTTGCTGGGAGGATTGGAGATGCTTAGGACTGGCCTCCCAACCGGGAAAGGTGCGTTCGCGATCCTCCTTCTCTCATGTCTGCTGGGGCCCCTCGGCACGTGCTTGCCTGTAATCGTTCCCACTTGGCCGTCTGGCCTCGGAAAGTTTTGTCTTGTATGAGGGTATGGAGCAGCCCTGTTCTGGGGAGGTTGATCAGCGCTACTTTGTAGGGTTTAACTAGGAGTTGTTACCGGTGTTTTGGGTACAATTTGGAGATGTTTAGAGCGTATTGTAGAGATCGGAGTTGAGGAGTAGATGTGCAGATATGGTGGTTTAGAGAAGCTTAAATGAAGATATATTGAAGAGAGAAGGAAGCCACCCAAGAAGACGAATAAGTAGAACCAAGTGAAGGTGCTACAGAAGCCAAACCACGGTCGCGGAGGCCATGGCCGCGGTCGCGGCGAAGAGACTAGGCGAGAGCAAGAAAACGAAGGACCGCGGTTGCGGGAACAAAACCGCGATCGCGGGTTTACGAAGGCCGCGGTCGCGAAAGAACAGTCTCGGTCGCGGAAAAGTCGAGAGCAAAAGTGAAGTTGCCGCGGTCGCGGAAAATCCTCCACGGTCGCGGAAAACTGCATCAGCGCGGGCCGAGTTTCTTTCGTCCGAAGATTTTCCGAAGTTTACTTTATTTTATTATTTTCTTTTATTTCATTTATTCCGGTAGGATTATTTTAGTTTCCTTTTAGATTATGTTTGTGATATTTGGTTTTAGGTTTAGTTTATTTAAACCTAGTTCCATAGCCTCCAAGCATGATCATCGTTTATCATTCAGTTTTTGTCATCGTTCATTAGTCAGTATTGTTTTTCTTTTGAGTTTTTGTTTCAAGACTGTGAAGAACTAATCACCCTTTGCTTAGTCCGACAATTGAAGCCTTCATTTGATTCATGATTGTGAGGTTATAACTTTATTTTCTATTCCTTTGGATTATATCTTTTCTCTTGAGCTTATTCCTATTGATTCTTATTGATTTGACTAGATTGATCACCTAGTTGATATTAGTAATTGTCTATTGCTAGGGTTTGAAAATTTCGGGTTGAGATTCCTTATCTTTTGTAGCATCCATGATATTCTAGGACTGGTAGGACTAGTTTATTATGAAAGAGAATTGATTATGTGTTAAATGCTGTGAAAAATCGGTGTTGCATGTATCCTGGTTAATTCCTATGCGTCTTGCTGCTATTGTTTTAAATCTTGATAGTTTCTCGTGCGTTCGATAGTTAGGGTTACCTGGACTGGTAGGACTGATAACTATTTCAGAATAGGGACATGAATAATCAAAGGAAGGAATAGAGATAATATAGGACCAATCAATCAAATGAATGGTGGATATTTGTTTGGCTAAGTGTTTTTCCCAATTTGATTACAAACTTTTTCTTTTGTTTCCTTTGTTTACTTGTTTACAAACAACCAACCAAAACCCCCCTTTGTTACTTTTGCATGCAAATTTACATAAAGAAAGATAACTCCCCCTGTGGGATTCGACCCTTGCTTGCCTATTCTACTAGTTTAGGTTTTTAAGGATTACTTTGATAAGGCGATACGACTTTAGCCTCCGTCAAATTGGCGCCGTTGTTGGGGAAGGCAAGTTTTGTTTTTCTTTGTGTGTGTTTGTGTGCCAATTTTGGTGTGGACCTATCTTATGGTCCACACCCGAGCTACTAATCTTCCACTTCTGAGTCCTAGTACAGAAAACCAGCAAACAAGAGATGGCCGCAGTGTTTCACAAACCTTCCTCCCTGCATGCCGAGCTGAAGGAACTAAAGGAGATGATGCAAATGTATACGACAAAGAGTGGACATCAGCAGGAGCCGCGATATGACCCATACTCCTGCGCATACACTCCAGGGTGGAGAGATCACTCCAATTCGAGTTATGGGAACCAACAATACCCTCTTTATGGTCATGACTACCAGGAGTTCTATCCGTGACCACAGTCGTGCTACCAGGAGTTCTATCAACAGGGCACTCCACAGCAGTACAGTCCAGCCTACGAGCATAGACCACCGGTGTCCAATCCAAGTTCCTCTATGTCTACTGAGGATATGATTCGATCTCTTACGCAAAGCATGATCCAACATGAACAAGAGATGAAGTCCAGTATCCAGAAATGGAGAATCAGATTGGGAAAATGACTCAAGCAATGAGCAAAGTGGAGGACAGGGTGTCGACAAAACTATTATCTCACCCAGTAGTGCACCAGAGAGAGAATGTCTTTTCGATGACCCTACGAAGTACTGAGCAGTTGCATGTCGTCCCCTTAGCTGAAAGGGAAGAACACATTAGTGAGACGGGTGCAGAATACAACGAGATGTCTGCAGAAGAGAAATCGCAACCGCAGGAGGTGTGCCGCGACCGCGGTGTACTCACTGAGGAGCTGGGCATTCCAGACGAAGACCGTGACCGCGACGATGAAACCTGCGACCATGGTGTGCTCTCTGAAGAACATTATTTTTGGGAACATGAAGAATTCCACGACCACTGAGAAGAAAGCCGCGGTCGCGGCTTCGTCCCTGAAGACGAAACAAAAATCGGCGAATTTCCGCGACCGCGGCCAGATTTCCGCGATCGCGGAAAAGTTACTGGAGAGGATAAAATTTTTGAAGAAAAATCGCGACCGCGGTTTCGATATCGACAAATCCAGCAACTTTTATGCTGAACCGCGACCGCGGGTCACAAACCGCGATCGCGTTTTAGCTGACAATGGCCAACACACTTATGTTCATCCAGATCTCCCTCCGCTCGTTTCGCTGCAACCTGTCGCACATTTCCCTGAGGCATTACAAGATACTCGAAGGCTGAAGAACAACAAAGAGGTCTATGAAACCTTCAGTAACTGCGAGGCAAACGTTCCTTTGGTCAAACTGGCAAACAACATCCCTCGCTGTACAAAATTTTTAAAGGCGCTGCGCACGATCAAGAAGAGGCCGAAGGAGAAGCACAAGAAGGAGACCGTGATTCAAATGGCGAATTTCTACATGCTGGATACGGGGCATGACAAGCATGCGACCCCTAAGATGTTGGGTAGGCCGTTTCTGAAGATGGCAAGTGCAATCATTGATGTAAACAGCGGTCCACCCACCATGAAGTGCAAGAGAATGGGGATAAAGCTCAACATAGAGAATATAAAGAGGCATCCCCCTGATCTTGACCCCAGGAGTTCAGTTGCTGTGAGCAATCCGAGTTGAGTGGAAGAGTACTAGGTCGAGCCACGACAATAACTAAGGCGCTGTCCGGGAGGCAACCCTTTGCTTAGTCCGACAATTGAAGCCTTCATTTGATTCATGATTGTGAGGTTATAACTCTATTTCCTATTCCTTTGGATTATATCTTTTCTCTTGAGCTTATTCCTATTGATTTTTATTGATTTGACTAGATTGATCACCTAGTTGATATTAGTAATTGTCTATTCCTAGGATTTGGAAATTTCGGGTTGAGATTCCTTATCTTTTGTAGCATTCATGATATTCTAGGACTGGTAGGACTAGTCTATTATGAAAGAGAATTGATTATGTGTTAAATGCTGCGAAAAATCGATGTTACATGTATCCTGGTTAATTCCTATGCGTCTTGCTGCTATTGTTCTAAATCTTGATAGTTTTTCGTGTTTTCGATAGTTAGGGTTACCTGTAATGATAGAACTGATAACTATTTCAGAATATGGACAAAAATAATCAAAAAAAAAATATAGATAATTTAGGACCAATCAATCAAATAAATAATAGATATTTATTTGACTAAGTGTTTTTCCCAATTTGATTACAAACTTTTGATATTGTTTCCTTTGTTTACTTGTTTAGAAACAACCAACCATCAAGCTCGCTGAGTTCGCAGCACCGCTCCACCGAGTTCGCAACACCGCTCCACCGTGCTTGCTCGTCCGCTAGCCACTCTTAGCACCACTATCCCTCAAGCCCGCCGAGTTCACACGGTGAAATTCTAGGGTTTTACTTTGAAATTCTTGATTTCCCTCATCCTTATCTAAGGTATGCACGGCATGGCCATGGGGTACAGCTGGACTATCTGTCGTTAAACGCCTCAATTTCTTCTTCTTCTTCTTCTTCTTCTTCTTCTTCCCGACGCTATCCTCTCTGACTCTCTATCCTGGTGATCTCGCTCCAAACGCTCTTCTCTATAACTCTCTCTCTCTTAGGTTTATCTTCTTCTTTTCCTAATTTCAGATGAGTTCTCAATTGTTGGATTTTGTGTTCTTCTGCTATCAATCTAAGCTCTTTTTTGATTTCTTATGACAGTAAAATGTTCTGATTAATACAAATTGAGCAAACTCTGCGATATCAGTAATGGAGGATAATCAATCTGCGTGGAAATAAGGCTCCTATTTCAATTGTCATTCTGGATTTGATTTGTTAAATTCCAACTTCTTATATTTAGTCCATCTTAAATGTGAGATCTTTTTTCTTGCTTTTCATCAGAGTTTGAAGACGACCCTGATCTCTATGTGATGAAGCCAATCAAATATGTAGGCATAGCAAACTCTTTTACCCACCAGTATATTCTTAAATCGTCGCTTTTTATGAATAGATGAGAACTGAAATCTCCATTGTCTGAACTGCAGGTGAAGGGTGGTTCAGTTTTCGACAACGTGTTGATTTGTGATGATCCATAGTATGCAAAATCTGTCGTGGATGACGTATTTGCAAACAGAGAGGTCAACCCTCAACCTAGGTCTTTAACTTGCCCGAGTTATTAACTTGATTGAGAGATGACACAATCCAAACTCTTTATGTTTTGATATTTGTAGGTAAAAAAGGATGTATTTGAAGAGGCGGAAAAAGTGAGAAGAGCCCAGGAGGAAGAGGTTCTAAACCTCCACTTTTGAGTTTCCTTGTTCAAAACTTTGTTACTTTTTGTATTAGTTTCAGTATCCGCTGTTGAATTTTGGGGTTGCTTCTATGGCAGGAAGCAAAAAAAGAAAGGGAGGAAGGTCAAAGAAGGAAAAGAGATAGGGATCATGACCGAAGATACCTTCACAAGGACCGTTACAGAGACAGATACAGAAAGGTTTCTAGTCAAACTCCAACATTGTCTAGTTTTTCATAACATGTGACCACATTCCTATATACTAACTAGTGTTTCAACCTTGGAGCACTTCATGGACGACTATGATCATGCATGTGTCACAATTCACATTCGTGCATCCTTTGCTTTTTTTACTTTGTTTTGTGGTGTTGCAAGAATACTAACTAGTGCCTGCTTATTGCATCTAACTGCTTTCTTATGACTTAGTAGGTTCAAATTTGGTATAGTGTTTTCAATTCCATTGCTTAGCTTAGTCCTTGCTTGTAACAGCCTAACATGTTCCAGTTTACAAAGCACCCTTAGTCATGATTCGTGGAACTCTTGCTATCGTGCAACATTAAATTTTGAATAACAGAAGGCATGTTTTGACGAAGGTTTGTGATATATTTTTCTTCCATATATGCACTTGATGAATGTTATTTAATACTATCAATCACACCTAACCAGATTAACTATCAATTATGATAGGACACTGCTGGTTCCGTGAAGCTATAGAAGATCACAAGAGGTGTTGTCACTGAGGACTATGGCAAGGTTATATGAGATATGAGAACATATATAGATTCAAGTTCAGCTGCAGATTAGTAATTTGCTTTTCTGTTTCTCTGTCTTCCCATTGTGGCTAGCCGCTAGCCTTATATAAAGATCTATATTGATTCCCCTCATTGAAAAAGTTATCACGTGTATGAAGTGTGGTTTGGGTAAATTTGCTAGTAGGTAATTTATGTTCATTCTTTCTCAACAAGGCTTGACATTTCTGTTCTTGGTTTCAATTGGGGACCCTTCAGGTTTCTTTCGATGAGAAAAAGGAGAACTGATTAAGATGGTATGATTAACTGAACTTATGTTTGATACTACACTACTGCACATGAGTTAATTTGCCTTATGATGTCCTACAGAGAAGGGCTTCTCCATTTACATTGGAAACTTGCCTTATGATGCAACTGTTGAACACGTTGAGGAAGAGTTTAAAAAGTATGGCCCTATTAAGCATGGTGGTATACAAGTTCGATGCAGCAAGGTTTGTTACAAATTTTGAGTTAATTTTTTAAGATGGATTCACTTAATCTTTTGGGCTCATGTTGCTGTTGTTTGATGCCAGGGTTTTTGTTTCGTCTTTGTTGAATATGAATCATTCAGTTCAGTCCATAAAGCAATTGAGGTACAGTAGCTATATTTCTAACAGTTTATTCTTCATTTTGTTGGTTGTTTATCTTATATGCACTGGCTGGGTGAAACTTTGTGTATGCTATCTACATGCATCATTGTGTTGGATGCACTTTTTGTATCTGTTGTTTACATGCCTCAATGCACCTATTGGTTGCATATATCAACAGTCATGCATTTAGTTTATGTCCTTTATTAACCAATAGAGATATAGGCGCTGGATTAGTTACTGGTAGTGAGCTTTATTGTGTATGGTTGGCAGTAATGTACTTGTGATCTATTGTCCACCTGTACGAGAAGGATAATATTGTGTAACAAGATAGATTATTGATTTTCTGTAACTAGAATTATCTAAAATCACAGAGAATTACGTTTATGTACCATCAAAAATTTTGTATCTATGTAAGGATTGAACATGAGAACAAGATTGAGAATGGGTTTTGAGGGGCTTGTTGATCTGAAGAGTGTTTTATCTTCCTCCACTCATGTTTCTTGAGATTTTGTTTAAGACTGATTTCTGTTGACTGCTTGCTTAAACACTAGAAATACAAAGGTTTCTTGTTAGCCCGACCCTTATGTTAAAGTGATCTTATGTTGCGTGCAAGTTTCATTGTCTTTGGTTTCATGAAGAATAGTTGTTGTGCGCATTCTATCTTCCTGGTTATTGTACATACTGCATTACATGCATTATTGCTTTCCATTTTCTGTAACATTTTGGTACCACCATGGTGTCCATGTTGTTTTGTCCGGCTAAGAGGAGATATTTCATACATTTTAAACAATGACATTTCTTAGAAAAGTTATGGGTATGAGTCTATGACTAAGTCTTTTTCTTAGAAAACATGTATATACATAACAGGCTATCTTTATTGACCTTAATGTAAAATGATTCAGTTAATTTGCAGGTTCGAGATTATCGAAATGACTGGGAGCTAGAAGTTAACCAACCAATAGCAGGAAATTATTATCCTGCGAGTGTATCATGATACCTTAGTACATTATTTATTGAATGGATTTGTCATATTTGTGCTATCTAATTAGGAACCTTGGTATATATGTGAAAGATGACAGCTTGAAAATGTCAGTGATGGTCAATTGTTCAGTTGGCAGATCTAGCACAGTAAATGGTCAAATAGAGCTAATTGCTCACCATTTGTAATCCAACTCTTGTTTATTTTAAATAAACAACTATGATTAGCAGCTAATGAGATCAAAAAGCAAATGGCATCTATTGCATTTAAAAAAAAAAGGAATTTTACCCCGGTTATTATAAAAAACAGGGGTTCGGATTTTTTTATTATTTTTTTTTTAAAAAAAAATTTACCCAGATTTTTATAAAAAACCAGGTCTGGATTTTTTAAAATTTAAAAAAAAAAAGGAATTTTACCCCGTTTTTTTTAATAAAAAATTGGGGTTCGGATTTTTTTTTTTTTTTTAAAATAGAATTTTATCCCGTTTTTTTTTTGTAAAAAACGGAGTCCGAGATCCGGACCCCGGTTACAAAAAACCGGTTCGGACCTCGCCGAGAACAATCCCATTTTTTGAACCATGGTCTGAAGTGGAAAAAAATCGGGGTCCGAGTCCTAGTTCTGTGCTGGTGGTGGGAGTGAGAAATGACTTTTGGGCTCGGTTAGGCTCGTGGGTCGCAACTAGGGGAAATGCCTATCAGCAAGGACTCAAGGAGGGTTCCCATATTGAGAGAATGAAATCTCCCTATAAATACCCCAGAGGAATGTAAGAGAAGAGATCCTTTTTGGGCACTTTTGGCAAGAAAAACGGTTAGAGGAGAGAGAAGGAGTGGGCACGCCCAATTTGTTGCACTTTCTTTTCTTCTTCTTCCCCAAGCAGCCCACAAAAACCAGAAGAAAAACCCAGATTTCCATTGGCGATCTAGACCAATTCTCTTTGATTTCTCCTTCTCTGCCCTTTTATCGCGTACCGCTACTGACTTGGGCGTCGGAAAACCTATCCTCGGGGACGCCTTCTCCGGGGTCATTTCAAGTGGCTTGGAGCTCATGGAAGACAATCGAAGTTCAGGATGGAAGATCGGAGGCCAAGAGAGGGAAGAGGGAGGCCACCACGCGTGACAAAAAGCCAGACAAAGCATCAACACCCTCACTTCAATTGTACGTGAAACTGAAGCCGCTCCAACTGTTGAGTTTGTCCCTAAAAAGAGAAGATCGAGAGAAAGAAAGCCGGGTCGAATGTGTGTTGGCCTTTGACTTATTCACTTAGTTGAACCGAAATTCAACAATATTTAGTTGGGATGAACAATCTGGTTCAAAAGGTATGAGTTTGATAATGATATATGAAATTTTATGTTTGGTTAGTTATAAGGTTTAGTTGAAAAGGTATCAATGGTAGATGAAATTTTGGTTAGTTATAAGGTATGAGAGTAGGACATCGTTTACACCACTCTAGTATCAAACCCCATCTAACTCTTCAAACTCGATTATTTTAAGAGGTGAAAAAGTGAATATGAAAGATACAAGGAATAGTTTTATTACCGGGAGTGTATAAACAAAAAATTAGATATCGAGATTGGAGACCAACCCTTGCTATTAATCAGTCTTTGAATTTTATCACGGTGAAGGCTTGAAATATGAATTGGAAATTTATGTATATTACAATCTAATTGTAATTTTTTTCAAAATATATGGCGTACTAGTTTTTCAATCAATTGTAGTTAGGATATATCTATTTCGCTCCAAAGGAATTCAACCACCTTGCAATGGGGTAAACAGTGTAATGAAGGAGGGTAAGATATGATTGTTCATTCTAAAGAAAGGGTAGAGACATGAATCAAATCCAAAAACTTCCAAAATCTCCCGACCTCTTTTAATTAGGCCACCCTAATTGGACGCTTCCATATTAATTTGACGATCTCTATCTTCCATACATACTACATCATATTTATGAGATAAACTAAAGTTAGAGATCATGCACGAATTATTAGAATTAATAAATATTAAAGAAGTTACAAACTAGTTCTTAAAATTTAATTTTGATCGGTAACAGATTTTTTACTATGAAATTTCTTATATTTTTTAATGGGGTAATAATTACATCAATTATACGTGAAAAAAAACAGCTATTTATAAATTCAACCGTATCTCTAATTACATAAAAAATGAACGCGTTGTCACTATTTCATATATGTCATCTATGAACCTTGATATATTTACACTTGGTGTAAAAGTCTGTAAGCCAAATTTCCAATGAATGATAGCCACATGTTATTTAAACTATAAAAGAAAAAGAAATATAAAGTATATTAAAATCGGATCGATGGGCATTTTAGTCTTTTTATTACTAGAAACTCAAAAGTCTTTTCTTTCAACACTCATCTCGAACTTTAACAGGAAAAAAACTTATCTCCACCCTAAATTCTACTTCTTCCTCATAATACAATTGAAATTCCAAATTTTCACAATTCAAGAATGGGTTTTCCATTTAAATCTTAACCCAAAATGCAGAATTTTCTAATACATCAATTCCTAATTATTTTTTCAATTTTCAATACGTAATCCATTTGCCCAAATCTTAAATATATAATGGGAGTCAGTTTCAGATAGAAAGAAAAGTTAATGTGCAAAATATGAAACGGCGTGGACTGTTGGATCGAGTATATCAATGGTCCACAATTAAATCGAGGGAAGGGCGCACGCAGAGACAAATTTCATTTAGAAGGGCAAAATCATAATAAACAAGGGAAGGAAGGGCTTTTAATTAAAACAGAAAAGAACACTTCAATACCCTAAAGTTTTCTCCCGTTCGAATTCGCTCGCTTCGACTGTTGGATTTCGCTACAATTTCGCTCCAGTTTCGATTGAATCTCGCTTGAAGATGACTCGAACTCGATTAAATCTTGCTCCAGACTCGCTCAATGGCAACTGATGAAGAGGCTCAATCAAAAAGTGGTTCGAAAAGCAAGTAATCTTTATTTTGTTCTCCATATCGTTTGGTTTGGGTGATTTATGTTGATTTGTTGTTGATTTCGGGTGTTTAAAGTTCTAGGGTTTACAAGTAGAATAGATTTCGTTTGTCTTGGGTGATTTAAGTTTATTCGTTGTTGATTTTGGGTGTTTGAAGTTCTAGGGTTCACAAGTAGAATAGATTTCTTTTGTTTTGGGTGATTTAAGTGGCTTTGTTGTCGATTTTAGTTGCTTGAAGTGCTCTATTGTCAATTTGTGTGAACAAAGACTTGATTTCATACTTCAAATCAAGTTGATGTTAAGATACATTACAGATCTGACTTCTCTTATCGACTTTACTTATGATGTTGGGATTTAGTCGGTTCTTGCTGTAAAAGTAAGAGTTCGTATAAACTCTGCTACTATTCAGAAACTTGATGTTCATATTTTGTACAATGATGTTCATTTATAGTACATTGGTGTTCATTTATTAGCTAAAGACAATCTTGCTGAAGTGTGATTTTTAGAAGTGAGTGTTCATGAACTACAATCAAATGTTCATGTCCAAATTAATAAATCTCACAATATTAGCAATAAAAAAGATGTATGTCTGAAGAGAGTTGTATATTTATAGTACCATGGTGTTCATTTATGAATCTTTGGATTTAGTTGGTTCATGATGTAGGACTAGGAGTGTGCATATAGAGTGTGCTACTATTTAGAACCTTGATGTTTATGCTTTGTACAAAGTTGTTCATTTATAGTACCATGGTGTTCATTTATTAGCTAAAGACATTATTGCAGAAGTATGCAATATTTTTAGGTGTTTAATAACTGCATAAATGTTCATGTCTAAAAGCATAAAGTTCACAACACTGGAAAATATAAACATGCATATTGTGTCACATCTATAGTTCATAAGTTATATTAAAGGGTTCATATTTAGATAGTTGTTGTTTATTTATTTGTGTATAATGTAATGGAGTCTAATCTGACATTGATATCTATTTTATGTAGAAGAGAGCGAATATGAAGAAGGATCTCAAAAGGATGTCACTAATGCCGCATATGAAGGCAGTAGAGGTAGTGACAAGGAATACAGAGTTGACGAGGGCAATGAGGAATTAGAGGGTGATAGCATGGAAGATTTTGCCACTCCTCTACCCAAAAGGGCAAAAAATACAAATAAAACAAAGGTCGCCACAAAGAAAAAGTCTCATGCAAAGCAGAAGCAAGTGTCGTTGAAAAGCCACCACCATAGAGAAAGAAGTGATGATTGTTGTTTGGACTTGATAAAGTGTTTCTTTGGATCATTGAAGTATGGATTAAAAAACTAGAGAACTAGGATGTATTTTGTAAATGAAAGTGCTATTGTGGATTTTTTTTGTTTGTGAATAGTAGTGGTATAATGGGGGTTGTTGATAATATGACATTTTGCACACTTGTATGCTAATTTTGGCAATATATTGAAGTGTTAAACATATATTTGTTAAGGTTTAGAAATTTCCTATTCAGGTTCGTATTGAATGACCAGCTTCACATATTGACTATTCATGTTCATAGGTATAACAACAATGTTAATAAAACCCAATACAACAACTTATTCTTACATGTTCATTTATAGACTGTGCAAGTTCATTAAAGAGTAGAAATGTTCATATATAATCAAGAATTAAAACTAAGACACTCCAAAATTCATATACGAAATATGTATGGTTATCTCAAAACGAATCCCACAATCAGGTGTAAAAAACAGAACGACTAAGATCCGGAAAACCAAACAATAGCGTAGAAACTCAAATGACTAAAACCCTCATTACAAATGCGAATGTTGTGTGTGGTATACTTTTTGCATTTATCGGAACATCTTCTTGGAAGCAAGTTTGCCACCTCTGAGATCTCCCTAGAACTCATGATTCGCTTGCCTCTGTCATTATTCTTAGATTGATTGGGCGGAAAATATTGACTTCAGTAGCTATACTTGTTCCAGCCAATGCGTCTGCACCTTTTAAATTTGACGTTGAGCCACTACGATCATCACCACTTCAGCTTGCAAGTGTTTCCCTTTGCTCCTTCAGAAGGTATGAAAATTGTTTTAAGCGAACATAATTGTCTTCTAACAGATCCAAACAACAACTTGCAAGTTGTTCTGTTTTGAGAAAACTGAACTTCATAATACTCATTCAAATCACACTCCTCAATTCTAGTGGCAACAACACTTGTAATGCTATTCATGAGATAAGTCACAACTACCAGCAATTGAGGTTGATGAACTGGCTGAAAATACAAAGAAATTGAAACAAAAATATGTAAAAGCATGACAGGTTCATAAATAACAAGGCAATGTTCGTTCTTAATAATAGTACGTTCATAATTTTTGATGTTATAAAACAAATTGCGGTATCAAACCATTCGATTGAGATGAATTCTACAACAACAACTCTCAATCAATTTACACAAATTCAATAGAGTTTTGGTCTATGGCAAAGAAAACAACTTATGTCGACAATTCTTCCACAGTTTATAATATTTTGATTTTAGAATCCCAAACAATCAACAACAACAAAAAAGCAAAAAATAACATTTCAATGCAAAAACTTGAAATTAAGACATCAAATCAACCTTAAAACCAATCATACACTGAAATACAATCGAAAATCGAAGTGTGTGAGCCAAAATTGGTACTGGCATCCGTGTTGGTTGGGAACAACGAACACGAACAAAACAAATGAGATTTGATGTCCAGATGAGCAACCAAGCAAGTTTTAATGAAAAAATTGACTTCTAATTTGACGAAAACAGTGGAAAACAAGCATCAATGGCGTTGAATATACATCCTTTGGAGCTTGGCGCACTTCACTGTACGGGATGAACTTTCAGTAGGAAGAAAGAATTAGGGCACAAAAAGATGAAAATACCCTTAATGAAGTAAAATAACAAAATCACCCGCGCGCGTCTTACGCCGTTGATTTGGACGATCTTACGGTGGGAAATGCTTCGCATTTCACACCATAAAATGTTGATGTACCTGATCCTATATCTAATATAATGGACCTTAAGAACTTTTATAGAGGAGGCATCACCTGCTGCTCCACCCACCCTCTTGACTTCATTAAGGAATGTAGGCGCGAAGCCCTAACGCCCAATAACTACCCCCAACTCTGCCTCATCCTTTCTTTGCATTCTAGCCCACCCTCTACATCCCTTCTCCCCAGCATCAATCTCGTTTCCATCGGAGTCCACATATTCCAACATCATCGCGACTCTCTTCTTCAACATCTCCTCCACTGTCCTCCGAAACCCTCCCCGTCGGCACCACTATCGGGAACCCGACCAATGTTGCCATGGTCCAGATGTAGGCCGATGGGTGATTCCCGAGTAGCTCGACGACTGGTGATGAGAAAGGTGGATGATAAGTGAAGAAGGGTCTACAGAGGTGGAAAATTAGCTTTTTACAGATCGGTGAGGGTAAAAGATAAGAAGAAGAAGCTGAAGTAGTTAAAATACTAGTTTACCCTTCTATTTTCTATTGTTCATTAAAGGTGTAAGAATTGTTTTTTACCCTTCTAATAAAATGATAAAATACTAGTTTATTAAAATCTAAGAATTGTTTTTTGCCCTTCTATTTTCTATTTTTTATTAAAGGTGTAAGAACTGTTTTTTTATTAAAGGTGTAAGAATTATTTATTAAAGCTGAAGTAGTTATAATTCTAGTTTACCCTTCTATTTTCTATTTATTTTAAATGTGTAAGAATTGTTTTTTACACCCAGTGCAATTCTAGTTTTGTCCGTCATCTATACATGAAATCTCTCTATAAATACTAGCTCAGGCTTATCCTTAGGTAAACTACCTCTACCTTAGATATCTTCCTCTAAACTGCTTTTCTGTGACTCTCTCCTCCTCCTATTCTTTAAGGGCCCGTTTGGTTTGAATAGTGGAAACGATAACGGAAAAAAATGAATCTAGTCAACTTTAGTGTCATTATTCATTGATCAAAATGATAAAATCATTTCTTTTCTCCCTTCTCTTGGCCCTATGATGAGGGTATTTTTTTCCACACCACTAGGATGAGGTTTGAAATGATAAAATCATTTACTTTCTCCGTTCTCTTGACACACAAATTTAGAGCTCCAAGTCAAGATGAAAATTTTGATCAATGTATCATGATGTTAAAATAGACTAGTTTTCTTTCCTTTCCGTTAAAGTTTTTATAAAGTCATACCAAACGAGCCCTAAGTGTCTTCTCGATTCCTTGCTTTGACTCAATGAAAATACAAAAAAATCCTATGTTGATGTTATTTGTTCCAACACTCAAAACCCTAACAACTAGGAAAAAAACAAAAACAAGTCACCAACAACTGGAACCACTTCCAAAAACAAAAGCAAAGCCCTCATCACGGTGGATGAGGCCAAATGTGATGCGGTGAGTGCTTCAATGCACCATACCAAGAAAAACACAAGCCCTAAAGAGAAAGGAAAATCTAAGCTAAAGATTGATCCTTCTACTTACTTTGCCAAACTCTCAAAAGTTAAGGAAAATATAGAGAAGCTAAAAAACACTTCCCTCATGGGATTTGTTTTTGGCAACCCTATTGAATTTTCCAAAATTAAGATCAAAACCATGAATGAGTGGAGGTTTATCAAAGGGGAGGTTGAAATTCTTAATGGAAAAACGAGTTGTTTGAAATTAGATTTTCTAACCCCATTGACCAACATAAAATACAGGAAGGAAGGCCATATCATTTCTTTGGCCAACTCTTGGTCCTTAAACAATGGAAATCCTCTTTCAACTCTCTTACTGAGCCTATGACCAACATTGACATGTGGACTAGAATTTTACAACGTCCAACTAAATACATTAACCTTGAAGCCATCAAAATCATTCTTTAAAGGAGTAGGTTGGGTACTCTTCTGAAACTTCATCCTATGTCTGAGAGGAAATAGTGGGCTCGCTTCAATAGGATTTGTGTAAACATCAACCTAAAAGACCTTATAAACACATCTATCTTGATCCTGGATGAAGTGGAAGAGTACAATGTTTGGTTTGAAGACTTCTTAGATGGGTGTGAAAGTTGTGGTGATCGTAACCACATTTTCAACAACTATCCACTGAGAAACCTCACTCCTTAAAAGATTGAAATTAGATTTAGAAAGCCTCACCCTTCCAAAGCTTCTTGCTCCAAACGGGGAGGGAACCAGTTCCACAAGATGAGCCGAATTGGGAAACACCCAGGAATGCTAAGGGTAAAAACAAAACTACCCTTCTAGAATTCAACCTGGGAGTCAAACCATACATCAATGCTGATGGTGGTGTTACTATCACCTACAAGTCTAGAGGATCTACCTCTCTAAGCTCCAAAACCAGCTCTAAAGCTTCCTACTATTCAGTTGATTCAACCTCCAAGAATGCAACATGGGAACTCTCACTCTCTCTATAAGTGTCTCCTCTGATTGCTCCCTCTGAATCCAAAGTTGTGATGGTAGTAAGCCCACCAGTAACCACCCCTGCTAAGACTGATCTAGCAGAGACCAAGCAAACCACCATTGTGGTAGTAGAAAATACCCTATTCCCTGAAATGATGCATCGCTAGTGTTGATGCAAGCTCCCCCTCCCACTAAGAGTGTAACACCCCCCGACTTATGTCGGTAGTGCTACACGCCAGTGACCTCAGATGTTAATGTCCAAAGTCACCCCAGGCTTTAATCGGAACAATTAAGCATAAATAAATACATAAATATTAAATAATGAAAGAATAACCAGCGGAAGACTTTTTAAATGAACAGAACTCACCCTTTTATTAAGATTTCTCTCGTAAAATAAGGACGGTTTTACAACAAAGTATAGTGACAACGGAAGACTTTTGAATTACAGTGGAAGACTCTTTTAAAGTAGTCCTAATTACATGACTATGTATTACATTTATTTCAAATTAAACATACACGCCTTGGAAATATTACTTCTTAAAACACAAACATCAACTGCAAGCCTCTCTTCGACTGGTCACTTCAATCGTCGGGGACCAACCTCTGATGTGCCGTATAGGACGGATGACACCAGCCAACCATGTAAGGAATAAAGTCCGGTTGGTTAGTCTAATGAAAGACTATGCAAGGGTGAAAACAGAATGGTTCTAGTGATCGTAACCGTTTACTATCATTGTCCCTCGAATAATAACCGAAGGAACGATACATAACCTGAAACTTTCACGGAATGATAGACGAAGATATGCATCGAAAAGAAGACTCCAAGCCGCGATCGCGGCTTTGCCCAGCAAGCCACGGCCGCGGCAGAAGGGGTCGTGGCCGCGATCGCGGCTTGCTGGGCAAAGCCATGCCTTGGCCGAGATCGCAGGCCTCTGCCCAACCGCGGTCGTGGTGGATGGAGCCGCGGTCGCGGGACTCCATCCCGACACGAGCTTAAATTGAACTTTGAAGCCATACTAACGACGACGAGGCTTCGGATCTCGGTTCTGAACAATTGCGCAGCACCACACCCCTCCTGGCTTCGTGCTGATGGATCTCCGACTTCGACAATGGTCAACGACAACAACACTCCGACGCTAACACAACAACCCAAGCTTTATCGAGAGGAAGAGATGGTGGTTGTGAAGAAAAGGGCAGCCAAACCCCCTATTTATAGGATGGGATGGGCTCTTCCCATTAAGTGAGAGGCAGCTCGAACGCTCGACCTCCCCAGCCGGTTGCTCGGAGAAGAAACGCCGGAAAACCAAAGCGTCGACGTCTTAGTAAAGACGGGGAAGAAGTCGATGCAACAGTGCCGCGATCGCGGTTTGGCCTTTTGCCAAAACCGCACCCGCGGTTTCAATACCGTGGCCGCGTGCAATGTCACGCCCGCGGTTTCATAACCGCGGTTGCGACATTGCGGGCCTTGATCGCGGTCATGCTTAATCTCGTTTTTAGCACTCTTCCAATAATTAGAATCCATATATCTCATTAAACGTATATCATCACATTCAAATGGTTCTTACAGGATTACAGAACATGCCTAACATGTCTTGCTTACAAAACAAAAGTTTAAAAATTACACAAATACCCCTACTAAAATTGAGGGTTATTACATTACTACCCCCTCAAAAATAGTTTCGACCCCGAAACTTAGGGCTGTGTAGATTCGGACCGGAACGGACCGAAAATGCCCGGACCGGACCGGGGGAATTACGGTCCGGTCCCCGGTCCATATATTTTTGAAATTCCGATTCCGGTCCGGTCCGGTCCAAACCCGGCCGGTTTCCGGTCCGGACCGGATGGACCGGTTTTCTATTATTTTTAATTTATTATATTAATATCTCATAACACTATTAAAAATTAGTTTCTACTATAAATATAAATAAATAACAAAATATATTATCTAATATTATACACAATAGTTATAAAAATAGAAAAAATAATTAATTTTTCATTTATATAAAACTAAAAAATAAAAAAATATGTTTACCGGTCCAATCCGGTCCAAGACCGGACCGAATCATACCGGTCCGGTCTCCGGTCCAAGGATTATGAAAATTCCGGTCCGGTCTGGACCGGATGAACAGCCCTACCGAAACTAACACTTCGACCCTGAAACTAACACTACCAAGTTAGAGGGATCGATTTCCACATTAACCTCCCTACTTACGTTTAGTACCTCAATTATTTCGTAATCGAAATTAACCATAGGAGAGTCGGTCCGTTTCCTCAACCATGACCTCACCGCATATATCGCGTTTACATATATTATTCCATACCATAACTCTTAGTATATCCACAAGATTTTGACTACCTTAGAATCATAGTCTCCAAACTCATCACAACGATCTTAATATACCTTAATCATGAGAACACATCTTTTCTATAAACAACTCTCAAAGTTCGTACATTATCTCCTTATAACCTAACTTAGTACCCCTAATTATCATATCGTCTTACTCCTTATATATACATCTCATCCATTTCATGATTTACTTTAATTAAATTTGGCCTTTATGCCATCTCTTACCCCAAAATCTTTCCATTAATCAGGCTCTGACATAAGGCCTTTAGAATTCCTTAAGTTTTCCAATTACTCACGCAACATCTTATTCATGCTTTCCTCAAACATGATTTTAATAATCCGTTTCACACGATTATAATCAATTACCATTATTTATCCAACACGTGTCATAATATCACCTTAATAGGCATAGGTCACCTCTTCACTAAGTCCAGCTGATAAAAATCCATACCCTTATATTATCCCATACTATAAACTCACACAAGTTACAGCAAACATTTACCGACTGAGTTTGTTATTCACCCATATATCCTTAACTCTTAATTGTCCTCACACAATCTATTATCCCAAATTAAGCAACCCTTTTGCTTTACCGAATTTTAGTATTTACCCAGGGCTTAATCATCTTAACGCTTCTCGTATCATCATCTCATTATATCAGTTCCTTAAGAAAACCTCATAACGAAACCTCAAATTAGTCTTCCAAAATAATACTTATGATTCCACACAATTAGTCTTTCCGAAAGCTTTTAACACTAATCCCATAACAGACACACTCGCTTTTAAATCCCATAATTAATACTCTTAATTTTTAAAGTTTACTCAAGATCGTATTAGAGTACAATCATTTTAGAGAAAATGAACTCCTTATGAAATATCTCCCTTATACATTTATTCACTTAAATATATAATTTATACAACTCATCCCATCTAATGCTCAGAGTATGCACATGAGGAATAACCTCAAACTCCATAGAGCATTACTACACACACCAAATCCTTATAGCAAGAAATCCTTACAACATTAAACTCTCGAGACAATGCTCATGAATTCGAGCAATAAGGTAGGGAACAAACACACATGTCCTAACCCAACACTACCCTTTATGAGTCCAGACAGTCTTTATCAACACGTGACATGTACTGGTTTTGGCACTCAAGGATTCCCGTATGAACGAACAACTTGCAATAGTAACGAATCTAGTAATTTCCAAAACAATGAAACAATTATTTATTATTCGAAACATTACATTAAAACACTTGACAAAAATGTCGAACATACAGATTACTAAACTATGGAGACTATCGACACAAGTCATCGCTCCTTATTCTTAAAAGCTTTACAAAATACCACTACTCGTTCAGGGTTTCCTACTTGTCGGGTTGACGTATCACAAAGAGTCGTTGCCCTTGACCCGAAGATTCCATAGGCGCATTGCCTTTATTACGAGCAACAGATTGCTCAGGAGCGGACACTTCCAACTTTGGGTTTTGTCTACTGCCAACATTTGAGGCCTGGTATGATTGTGTTGACCCTTGATCCTTCTGTCTACAGTATATTTGCATGTGGCCTTCCTTCCCACAATTATAACATACTCGCTTCTCCTTTTGGCAATTAAAACTTTTATGCCCAGCTTTACCACAGTTGTGGCATTGAATCACACCGCTACTCCAACCTGAACCTTTGACGGAGTCAGACTGAGTCGTCTCGGTCTTAGCACGACCAAACTTCTCAAACTTGGTAGGCGATGCCGGTCGCTTGAAGGTATTAGCCTTCCGGTCTTGTTGCCCACCCTTCGCCTTATTCTGTTCCTCCCGCTTTCGGGCGGATTCCTCCAGCGTGACCTATATTCTGTAGGCCGCATCAACATATTGCTCCAAAGTAGAGCAACTGTGACGCACCATCAGAGGTTTGATTTCTAGATTCATCCATCCATGGAAGTACTAGATCTTTTGTTCTTCAGAATGCACTTCAGAACCAGTGTAATGCAGTAAGTGATTAAACTTTGCCGCCAGCTCAGACACTTTCAGTCCCTTAGTCTCTGGGTAGAGGAACTCCTTCAGCTTCTCTTCCCTCATAGCACGAGAGAAGTACCGATTAGTGAGCTTGGCCTTGAACATTGCCCAACTCAGATTCAGGTGATCATCCAATCCAGTTCCTTCCCACCACTCACTTGCTCCGTCTTTCAAATATAACGAAGCAATGTGCACCTCTTCAGCCTCGGTGCATACCACATTCCGAAATAGTCGCTCCATATGGGAAAACCAATAGGCAACCTTGACTGGTTCTCCGGTCCCATCGTAGCTATCTGGGCGCATCGAATTGATCGTCTTCAATGCCTGGTTGTAATTCCCGTCATTTCTCTCGGGAACCACCGGATGTGCAAGACCTACACGTCCATCCACATTAGTTGCAACTTGAGGAATGGGAGCCGCTTGAGCTCGCGGTATCCCTTGGGCCGTTAGTACCTCGACCACCTGCCTCACTATTTGCCCAATGACCGTCACATCTAACATGATCGGGGCAGGAGGTGGAACTTCTCTCGTAACTTGAGGGTCCACTTGTCCCTGATGAACACCTTGCCGCAGGGTCGGGTCATTATTACGCGAGCCAGATCCCGCAACTTCCCCTTGCTGAGTAGCACTCCTCAGCTGAATCCGGGAACTATTGTTAGGACCTCCATTAGCTGCTTGGTTGGTGGATCGAGTATTCACCATCTATTGATGAACCATAACGTCAAATTAAAATCTTCCAACTTGTATATGATACTTAATCACCTACGTTATGATACGCATTGTAAGGGTCCAAACCAATAACCTATATTAGTTTGACTGACCCTCCACCATTACCCTTAGAACGATCTTCTTCTCTTACTTGAGAATGGATCAATTAGGAGAAATGTCAACCTTTAAATGACATTAAGTCTAATAAAAGACGATATCCATAAGAATAAATCTAAGAAATAAGTAACAACCCGAAGCTTGCAGAAGTTTGAAAAAAACCCACTTATTATGAAACCTTATGCTTTCAAACTTTATACTTTATACTTTTAAACCTTATATATTTTACCTTATAAAATAATTATTTATAAAGTTAGTTTCTCAAACTAACGACACTGTTATCACCTAAAACCCTTACTAAGACCAAAAATCACACTTTTAAAGTTATAGCACGAAGTAAATGTTAAACGTTTATAACACACCATTTATAAGGTAACTATAAAATAACTATTAAATTCCTAATAGTTAAACCATTATTTTTATATTAAACTTTAAGAAATCATTGAACTTTAAGTTTGATACTAACATTTAGACTCTCAAAATTCCTTTTAAAAGAAAATAGTTTGAAAATAGTTTCGAAATTAATTTTCGAAAATTCTCAAACCTAACAATAGGCCAAGAATTTTAAAACCATTGCTCTGATACCATAACTTTAACACCCCCCGCCACACGCCAGTGACCTCAGACGTTAATGTCCAAAGTCACCTCAGGCTTTAATCGGAACAATTAAGCTTAAATAAATACATAAATATTAAATAACGAAAGAATAACCAGCGGAAGACTTTTTAAATGAATAGAACTCACCTTTTTATTAAGATTTCTCTCATAAAATGAGAAGGATAGTTTTACAACAAAGTATAGTGACAACGAAAGACTTTTGAATTACAACGGAAGACTCTTTTAAAGTAGTCCTAATTACATGACTATGTATTACATTTATTTCAAATCAAACATACACGCCTTGGAAATATTACTTCTTAAAACACAAACTTCAACTACAAGCCTTCTCTTCGACTGGTTACTTCAATCGTCGGGGACCAACCTCTGATGTGCCATATAGGACGGATAACACCAGCCAACCATGCAAGGAATACAGTCCGGTTGGTTAGTCTAATGAAAGACTATGCAAGGGTGAAAATAGAATGGTTCTAGTGATCGTAACCGTTTACTATGATTGTCCCTCGAATAATAACCGAAGGAACGATACATAACCCGAAACTTTCACGAAATGATAGACGAAGATATGCATAAAAAAGAAGACTCCAACGGAATTGAGCCTTTAGGGAAAATATGAAGAATTGTTTGGGAACGTTAAGTTTTCACACAAGTTCACAAAAACGACCTTGATTACTTAGGTCCAGTCCGAGCGGGTTCCACGTTGTACTTCTCGCCCGAGGATATATTAATTCTGTGCGTAAAAGCACTTATCTTATTTACTTTCAAAACGTACATTTAACATTAAAGCTTTTAATCCACAACAATCTCGCAATGAGATATATAACATGGGACGAATCCCGAATATTGGCACTAGCTAAGTGCACCTACCACTTATATTCAAATAAAGGTACAGTCATGACCAGGAGTACTAGGGCAAAAACCTCCTAATACATATTATAAAGAAACGACTAGACCTTGCAAGGTACATAGCGTTCCTACGAATACTCGTGCTAACTAAGCATGTAAGTCCACATATAAATCCACACCAAAATCCATTTATCACTTTACGGTAATATCATATAGAATAATATATAATAGCGTTGTTTCTAGCAATATATATACAACCTATTATAGATTCATATTTTAACACATCGTTTTATCAAATCTGTTCCCAAACACAAAACAACAACTTTATTCCAACTTAATTAAATAATTAAATAATTGATAATCAAGATAAATATGGAATAAATCAACAAGAGCGAACCGCCACTTGCTTTAGTTTGGACGAACGTAAAGTCGGGTTTCGAGATACGGGAACTTGAACTTGTGCACGACCGCCTACTAAAATTCCCGTTGAATTTTATCGTCATTCTGTAGGGTCGGATCCCAATCCGTACAACCGGCCATGGATACGAGCACAATCCAACCCGACGACGCATACAAGACGAGTTTTAAGACAAGAAACCCTAATTAGTTACGGTACGAAAAGACGAAACAAAACGAAGGAAAAAGCAGTGCCGCGGTTAGCATAGCCACGATCGCGGCTTGCTATGCAGAGCCGCGGCCGCGGCAGAAGGGGCCGCGATCACGGGCCATGCCTTGGCCGAGATCGCGGGCCTCTGCCCAGCCGCGGTCGTGGTGGATGGAGCCGCGGTCGTGGGACTCCATCCCGACACGAGCTTAAATCAAACTTTGAAGCCATACCGATGACAATGAGGCTTCGGATCTCGGTTCTGAACAATTGCGCAGCACCACACCCCTCATGGCTTCGTGCTGATGGATCTCTGACTCCGACAATGGTCGACGACGACAACACTCCGACGCTAACACAACAACCCAAGCTTTATCGAGAGGAAGAGATGGTGGTTGTGAAGAAAAGGGCAGCCAAACCCCCTATTTATAGGATGGGATGGGCTCTTCCCATTAAGTGAGAGGCAGCTCGAACGCTCGACCTCCCCAGCCGGTTGCTCGGAGAAGAAACGCCGGAAAACCAAAGCGTCGGCGTCTTAGTAAAGACGGGGAAGAAGACGATGCAACAGTGCCGTGATCGCGGTTTCAGTACCGCGATCACGGTTTGACATTTTTCCAAAACCGCGCTCGCGATTTCAATACCGCGGCCGCGGGCAATGCCGCGCCCGCGGTTTTATAACCGCGGTTGCGGCATTGTGGGCCTTGATCGCGGTCATGCTTAATCTCGTTTTTAGCACTCTTCCAATAATTAGAATCCATATATCTCATTAAACGTATATCATCACATTCAAATGGTTCTTACAGGGTTACAGAACATGCCTAACATGTTTTGCTTACAAAACGAAAGTTTAAAAATTATACAAAAACCCATACTAAAATTGAGGGTTATTACAAAGAGTTAACCAACTACTGAACCTGCAACAATCTCCAAGAATTACAAAGAGATTGAGCAACAACTGAATAAAGATGATGATCTTTTGGATGATGACACTATCTAGGGGAAGTTAGCTGAGGAGTAGACCTGATCAAACACGGGTCCGGGTCGGGTCGGACCCATTTTTTCAGCCTGTTTTTGCGGGCCGGGTCCGGGCCAGGCCCGTTTGTCGGGCCCGAACCCCTAACCGTATCCGCCCGGAAATCCGGGCCGGACCGGCCCGCAGGCAGCCCGGATATACTATTTTACCTAATTTAATTTATTCTAACATTACAATTTCAATAGCTTAGAATTTCAATATTCAATAGATTAAAATTTCAATATTCAATAGATCAATTAGTTCAACACTTTAATTGATGGCTAATGGCCTACCCACTTAACCACTGTCAATACATTACAGTAGTACTACGCCCTCTTCCTCCTCACTTTCATATATCTACATCATTATGCCTCTTCAAAATTTAAAGATTATGCCTCTTCAAAATTTAAAGATTATAATTTTAACAAATTGTTTGGCTACTGCCTAATGGCTACATATGGCTATAGTGCTATACGCCTATACCCACTTTTATTCTTATTTGAAACTAGTGTAGTACTTGCACGTGATCTGTTTATTTTTTCTTATATTTGTAAAAACATTATATTTTATTATATGTTTCATTGATATAGAAATATGTAGTTAATGACTGTTATAGAAGCAAATAAATTCTTATATAAAAAATAACGAATCGACTATTCAAGATATAAAAAAATTACATTATATAAAGAGAGACGGAACTCTCCATAACTTTATTAATAATAAAAATTGGCTAAGTAGTCTTTGAAACGGGGATAGTCACACTCCTAACATCAATACTACTAAAACGATAAAACATAATAAAAATGTTAATCTAATACATGAAAATTAAACACTAAACATAAAATCTGGCACGATGTTCAAAATTGCTACAAATTATCAAAAATGAACTTGTATACTACATTGATTGTAGTATTATATGTCTTCTTGTCTTTGTCGCAAATCAATATCTTCAAACCTTTCTTGCTAGTCACCCTTGATGATACAACACATATAATTATTTATTAAAGTTATTCAAAATAAAATTAGTATATATACATATTATTTTATTATTATTGAAATGAAATAAATATTTGTGAATAAAAGATGCAATAATGGGCCGAATTATCATTACTGTAAAATCTTTGGGCTTTTACACATAATATGCTTAATGGGCTTGCTTCAATTCTGGCCCAGTTTAATCCACTAAACACGAACAAAACCTAAGCTGAAATTGGAAACCCTATCTCATTCTATCTCTTTCCATTTCCGCCGCTTATCCTCCTCTCTCTGTATTCATCATTTTCTGAATCAAAGTTGAACATTTCCTTTCGTTTTCACTGAAGCTCGACATTAATGGTGGATTGTTTTCAGAAATAAAACAATCCTTCTTTAGCTTCCTCTGACGTTATATCTTTCATACCACTTCCGACATTTTCCCCTTCTTACATCAACGAAAAAACAGATCCAAAATTTGTCCCTGTTCTATACCACCAAAAACTGACCCAAAATAAATCTCTCATCAAACTACCAACAAAAAACAGATTTGAATGCCACCACCGATAAAAAGTAGATCTACTGGTCAAACGGCGTTGTCTTCATCAGATCCGCGGTTGTTGATGTCTCCAAGTTAACATGCAAAGGGAACAACTAATTTTAGAAGAGATCTAGATGTTCTTGAGTTCATCTGGAAGAAGAATGTTCTTCTGAGCTTCACGGTGGAAAAGGAAAGTTCTCTAATCTCTTTTTCTTTCTCTAGTTTTCTGAATAATCTGATATTTTATTTTCTGTCTCCTTCTCTCTCTCGCTCTCTTCGCTGAAACTTTTTTATGTGTTTATGTCTTTCTCCGCGGATCTGTGGAGGTAACTTCAGTTTGAAACCCTAAAATCTTTTGAATGAGTTAAACGTTCGTTTGCTTTGAATAGTTAGGGTTTCTGATAGAAAACGATTCGTCACTACATTCAGTCATTTTCCAGAAAGATCTTCATCTGTTCTCTATTAATATTGTTTAATGGAATATAAAAAATAATGACGTCAATTATGATATTAAAACTAAACCGGGTCCACTATATATAAGATATTATATAAAAGGTTCCAGATTAAAATAAATATAAATTTAAACCGGGTCGCCTTTACTACTTTATATATACGGGCTTCTGAATAAAAAATTATGGGCCTAATTATTATGTATTATGGGCTTTTTGGCCCAATTAGCATGTTAAACAATCGAAAGATATAAAGTCGGATTTAAAATGGGCTTTTTGTCCTAAGTATTATGTTTTAGCCCATTAACTAATATCGTATAAAAACCGATATTAGTTAATGGGCTAAAACAATATTGTACCCATTTATGGGCTTCTTGGGCTTAATCTGTTAATTGACTTTTTTCGATTATTGAACTTCATTAAACTTATCTTTCCGATTATTAGACTTTATTAAAATTAATTGACTTAATTAATTCACTTTCGGCTTTAATGGTTTGCTTTTGGGCTTTACGGCCCAAATTTTGTGTGTGCTATTTGTATTTGTTGTTTGGGCGTATAATAGGCCCACGAAGTTTATTTTAGGTTTGTTGGGCTCGTTTCTGATTTACTTTTTCGGCCCAATCAAATGCATCAATATCCAGATGCTTCTAATTCAAAAACCCCACTACATTTGTACTTACCCTAAACAAACACATCGCTCTCTTTTCTCTCAAGCATCGCCGTCTTCACTAATTCCAGATCCATGGCTTGATGATTTTCTTTCCATGTCGATTTCCATATCCATCACTCTCCTTCTCTGTCATCTTGCTTTCCATATCGATCCATGGCTTAATATTCCCATGGAGAATTCCAGATCCATGGCTTCACCGACTCTGTTGCCGTAAACCTTTCTACATGCGTAAGCTCCTATCAATCGGTTTCTGTCTATTTACTTTTGATGCTTCTTTTTATTGATAAATAACGATATCTAAAAACTTTTTTTTTTTGCATGTGAGGATATAAGGAAATCTCTGAAGAATAGCTTATGGTGATCTGGAGACAGATCTGTGGCTATTATAAAATAAAAATGGTGGTAAAGAATGTCTGGGTTGGAGATGTGGTAGAAACGACCAACGCAGTTCATGAGGATATATGAAGAACTGTAGTGGAGAAATCAAGATCCGAGAAATGCAAGTTGTACATCTATCCAAATCTTACACTTTTATTTAATTGTGTAGAAGTTTTTTTCTATCTTCAAATTCTTAAGTTTCAAAAACACTTCTCTATTAAATGATAGATACAATCATTTTCAAAAACACATATTTGTTTTACCTCTATCGCCATCTTCATAAATATAATATAATTTTTTTTATTGTGTATAAAAACACATCTCTGTAAAAAATTTACATGAAAACCGTTATTCATTTGTTAAACTTTTCTTTGTTTAATATATCTATTTTATATTTTAATAAGGTTCGATCTTATTCTACCTTAAATCAGTTGTCCTTTGTAAATAATTTTAAAATCTGATTTTTTTTAAACCGGCTTTATTTAAGTCAAATTATATCAAACCGGATCCATATACAATTTAAAATATATGGGCTTCTTTTTTTTATATTATGGGCTTTTTGGCCCAATTTTATAATCTGATATTTTCATTTTGTCATTTCTGAAAAAACTACTAATGGGCTCATTGGTCCATCTTAATGTTAGCCCACTTAAAAAGGCTTTATATGTTTATACCCGCTTAATGGGCTTTTAATTTCAAGGTTCAAATCTTGGCCCACTTAAGAGGCATTTCTAATCATAGAGGCCCAAGTATACAAACAAGCCCGCTTTCTGGATTCATCTTATACATCCAGAAACATGTACCCTAAATTATAAGTTTCTATTTGCAATTTGTGCCGACAACAAACAACTTATCTTTCTCTCTCCCCTCTCCCCCCCCCCCCCCCCCCTCTCTCTCTCTCTCTCTCTCTCTCTCTCTCTCTCTCTCTCTCTCTCTCTCTCTCTCTCTCTCTCTCTCTCTCTCTCTCTCTCTCTCTCTCTCTCTCTCTCTCTCTCTCTCTCTCTCTCTCTCTCTCTCTCTCTCTCTCTCTGTGTCCTTATTTGGGACTTTTTAAATTACTCAACATTTTTCAGATTCTTCTTAAACCTTCACCTTCGCAGCTTTTCTTACATGACTTACCACATCTAATTTCTTCATAAAATTTCTTTGTCTTCGAGGTTTAAACAATAGGTGTCATATGTCCACGCGAAGAAGATATACATTGAACCAAATGCAAAAGAATATCTACAACCCTATCACCAACATTTTTTTAAACCGGCTTTATTTAAGTTCTTTAATCTCTCTGAATATATCTATGTTTCTCTCTCTGTCGCTATATAGATCTATTTCTTTCAACTTTGTCTTAGAACAAACATATTAATTTTATAAACTTTGTATTGCAGGGTTTACAGATCCAAGTCCACCGCAATAACATATAGATCCAACCACATGGAAACCAATACACCGGTTAACAGAAGATAATGTTCATTAAGATTTGTAAACATCTCGATGTTTCTCTTCTTTCTAAATATCTCGATCCAAGTCTCTCTCATTCTCTCTCTCTCTCTCTCTCTCTCTCTCTCTCTCTCTCTCTCTCTCTCTCTCTCTCTCTCTCTCTCTCTCTCTCTCTCTCTCTCTCTCTCTCTTCCCAGCCTTTCACATGTAATCATATATCAAGGATAATTATAGACATTTAAAACAAATTTTGCTATTATTTTATAATATTTTTACCTATATATAAAGAAAATATGTGATATACAGAACAAAAGTATACATTAATGTTAGAATTACTTGCAACTTATATATATAATGAATCATTATTTCATACATTACAAAACTAACCTTTGCAATTCCTCTCCTCTCTCTGAATGCAGGTAATCAGTCCACGTGGCCCTGATAACAGCAATACAAAAAATATAAATTAATTCATTAAGTTCAACATTTTCATATTCTGCAAGGTAGAATATTCGGAATGTTAAAGTTCAGTTTGTTAATAGTATTGAATGTGTAACTACTATTATACATTATTTACATCATGTAGTTGTAGTAAATTAACCCTATTATTTTCCTTCATAGGTTTGAAGAAATATATATTTAAATTGATATGTGCTTCTAAAAATCTGGATCAATCATTTATATAAAGGTACATTTCTTATATAGCTTACAATATATGATTAGATTGTTAGATTTGTTTCATATATTAATTAATGATTGTTCTACTTGTGCAAGTACAAAGAACTGAAACCAGAATTTAGGATGCAAT